>CM061526.1:51634050-52834050 GCA_030068015.2 Neoceratitis asiatica | reverse complement strand
TCGTCAAATAAATATGGAATCTGTTTCTGTTTCAAATCATATCGAATCTGTTCAAAAGTTCTTAATGATATTCGCCGGTGATCGTTTTACTCTTTTCAAGGTAATCGATGTGAATGTTACCCCGTGCATCCCAAAAACCTGTGGCCATGATCTTGTTGTCCGACAGACCTACCTTGGCCTGGCCTTCTTTGGTACACGTTGATTGTTCTTTGGTCTCTGGTGTGGTGTGGTGAATCCATGTTTCGTCTGAGGTAACGAATTCTTTTGGATTGCGGTTGAACATCGCCAAACATTCCTCTCAAGCGATTACATGGTTGCGCTTGTGGTCATGTCGAAATATTCATGTAAAATATAATATGCCTAGAGCCTTAACCACTTCACGTACTTTTATTCTCCGATTGCACCAAATCATTCCAAGGATTCGACGATTTCTGGCGTGACGGACATACCTATCCTCCCTCTAGAGTGAAATTGGGTATATCTCGTTTACGGAGCAACCTACGGTATGGGTCTTGCTGAAAACGTGTTAACGAAGACCGTAGCATCATCTAGCGAGTAAATCGTTTAATTTCATGGTACTAACATGCATATTTATGTTTAAAGTCTGCGGTCTCACACCTCTTCTTTTTTGGATTTGGTTTAGCAAAAAATCTTCCAATAGAAGGTCTAAAAAGATCTTTTCTACAGAATCGAAATCGAAACGGTCATTTGGTCCGTCATATGAAACACAATTCATGAAAAGTATAAAACTATTTACCCATAATGCTTGCCAACAACGGAATAGCTTCAAGCAAAAAAAAATCAACAACGAAAATACAGAAAATTCCATATTCCCACTGATGAACATGTATGAATGAATTGAATTTGCATACGACTACCGCCTCTGCTACCTCACCGCCACCCGCAGGAAAAAAATCCCCCCATAAAACTACTCAGACATAACGGCGGAAGGCCATTTAAAGTACTAAAATGAGCAGTAAATTTCTGAATCCGTTCAAAGTCTGACTGGCGATGGAAACAAATAAGCGAATAGGCACGCAAGGCGAAATTGTTATAGAACAATGTACAAGCAATACAAATATATATACACATATGTATTTAAATACAAATGGAGATTAGCATCGCCAAACCAAAACAAAAAACCAGACTATTTGACGAGCTGCAAAAAAAGAACAGCAAAAACAAAACAAAAATAAAACAAAAAGATGAATAGTGAGAAATAGGCATAGACATGAGAATTGGTCAAACTGATGTGCCATTGAGACTGCCCATTGAGCCGCAACAAAGCGTATCATGAGCAATGCTACCCGGTGTAGGTCCCCGCCAAATAATGTCCCCATTAACTCCAACCCTTACATGAGATGAGATGAGTTCGTTGTTTTCGTGTCGAAGCAGTTATTTGTGAGCAACATAACACAACATACATAAGATAAGTACATACAAACAGAATGTACATCGAAAAGCTCAAACGCTGCTTGCACCGCGAGACGCAAGCGCTAATCAAGCAAGCAAGGCAATCATCATATCTATGCCGTTTGCGATGGCATATTATTGTCATATCTACTATGTATGTATGTCGCTTGTACTTTGTCTTAACCCCCGCGCACTTTTTGCACTCCAGTTAGCTCAGAGCACGTCAATGACGTGCCCCTGTGTTTGTCATTGCTGTCATATGTTGGAAGCAGTGAATCGCGTTAGTGGTCTCGGTCTGTCGGTCACATAATCGATACATAATTTTGCCCTACTATCGAAAGCGTGTACTCAGAGCGGTCGGTTGGTCGGCTGGTCGGCTGGTCGGCTAACAGCACCACCAGCAGCAGCAGTAGCAGTAAAGAACGAATGAAACTCGCGCACAATCGAAGTAAACAAAACAAAAGAGCGCGCAGTCAGATCCGAGTTTGCGAAGGAGAGAAGTATCAGAAAAGTAAAAACAAATGTTTGATTATGTATTCTATGGGTGCTCATTCGACCGGCGGCGTAAGTGGGTGGTTGGTTGATAATTTTGGCCACCAACAAAGGTAGATATGCATACATACATATTGTACAATATACATGCATTTGAATATTTGTAGATAGATATGTACAGTTACTCACAGAAGTATTTTACATGTGAAGATGATTAAGCAATCTTTTTCTTTTTCTAGTTTTTTCTGATTTCATTTTCTTATAAATATGTTCCTATAAATATTTTGCCTTTGAGAATAATTTACTTAATATTTATTTAAAGGCAATTTAAAATATATTTTGATAATCATTATTTTTGAAAACAAGGTTTTGGAATACATTCTATAAGCTCTTGAACAAACTTCGCTGGTAAATTTTTCATACTGGCAGAAAAAAAAACATCTTTGAGTTTAGTTTTACACATAACATTGTGCTAACTGGTGCAGTTCTTCAAGGCAGGCCCAAATATTTTGATAGGGACGATAGATGAGAACCAAGAAAAGAAGCTGTTAGTAAGCGTGTTTTGTTAAAAAGAGTTCAGAATTTAGCTTCTTGTGCTGTTTGTTCGAAACTCATTATCAAACATAATCATTATTGCTGCGCTGGAATGTTGCGTTTTTGAAAATTGGATAAATGGGCATGCTTATATTCACAATAATCAGTTTTTCAATTCATTGAGCGGATATTTAACTCATTTCAGTGACAGAATCTCCTTCATTCATTATATTGGATTTTAAGTTTTTCAGTACGGTGTCTTGTATCGCTTTCATCGTACCATACGGCAATAAACTGGTCTAAAAATGGTATACTTGCTCACAACATGATAAACTATTGTTTTTTAAGTCAAAATTTTTGTTTTGTATTTATTGACCTGTTTCTTTGCTGACATTGAAAATTGGTGGTTTTCGAGCTATAAACGGCTATTAAAATCATTAATACTATACTTTCTCGTCCACTATTTTGGGTTTGTTCTGTTATATGTAATTTAGCGCTAATATTAGAGGCTGATATACATATGTTATGCGGCTCTTTGCAAATTTTTGCCAATTTGTGGTTTTGTTTCATGATGTTTTTACCAACTAATGGAGAGATCTACAGTTATTCTAAGCCGCCTATGAAAAAAAAATGACGAGCTTTTCTTTTATGTCAGAAATATTACTCAGAGAGCTTGACATTCCCTGCCAAGTGGCGTCCGCAATTAGAAAAATGTATTTTCTATAATTTTGGATGTTACTCGAACCTGGACTCGAACTCAGGCCTTCCGAATTGTACTTGTACTACAAAATACTAACCAAAAAATTAATTTACAAAATCAAAACATCTTTGTCGAAAACCAATTTTCAAAAAATATGCAAAATTCTTTGTGAGCACAAATTTCCGACACCTTCCCGTTTTTTGCTGTAGTCTGTACGATTTATTTTAGGAAAATTTCCAGCAATGAGAGTATACTTTGAAACCAGCAAATGTGTCTCCATTGTGCCCAGAAATTTGAAATTTGTACATACCATCCCATATGTAACACACTTCTGTGAGCAACTGTATATGTAAAAATTGCAAACTTTTTTGTACTGTATGACAATATCTTTGCTATTTATATAATCTTTTTCAAGCTTTGCCTTATAATTTGAACTAAAGAATAATTTATTTTGAATAAATAATATATTTTCTAGAAAATTTAGTATAGCATATTTTCTTTGTTTTTTCGTGTGATTATTTTATAAGATAGAATTTTTGGATGTTTTCATAGATATGGATTTGAGATAGTTTCTATGCCTTACTTTTTGTTTTAGGAATTATAGCTTAGAGCAAAAATAGAGCTGAGGGTCGAGTCTACTCTTTAGGAAGGTAACTTAGACGCGACTACTTTTTTTGACATTGGCTCTGTTCTGCTCTAACTTGATATGCTGAGTTAATTTCATTAAAGGCACTTTCAAAGGCAAATCGTTCATATCGAATACATTTTTTAGCATAATAATCTCCAAAGAAGATATTTTAAATCACTAATATTTTGGAATTGCATTAATACGAGAGGGCAATGGGATGCGGCAGAAAAAGGAAGATGGACACATAGGCTCATTAATAAAACACCAGTCTGGATTCAAAGGCAACACAGGGAGACGAACTTCTATCTGACGCAGTTTTTGCCGTGGCTCGGCTGTTTCGAGATATGAAGTGGAGAGAACTACAATGAAAAGGATGACAACATTATGAGTCCCATGCTGCAATCGAGGTTGATGCGGGTTAAAATAATGGAGTGGACCGCAATAACGCAGAATAATAGAACGGCCGCGGATTAGACCATAGGAGTAGTACCTTTAGCGGACAGTATAAATCGCGCATGCTGTCAGTTCACATTGGTAGTATCTTTGGAAGATTCCCTTCTTCGGAAACAAAGAAAAAATACCCTTTAATATGTTCTGCCTCAATTTGACTCCTACGACTTTTTCTTATACGCAAAATATCTAAGAAAGGATTGCTTTTTTCAATGATTAAAGAATTAAAAATCGCTGAAGGAGCTGAAATGCAGAAGTGCATATCAGAGCTGCTTCAAGAAGAACTTATTGAAAGGTGATAAAGCTAAAATTTATGAATAAATATGAAAATTTATTAAGAAATATGAAAATTCACCTCATTTGAACACACCACGTACCTAACATATATATGCGAGGAGTATATGTATGTGTACACAAAATCATCAGCTGAATACTGTCCATTCCTTGCTCTTTTAATTGATGCAGGAAATTCCTTTACAGAACTGCATATCCAAGAATTTATTTTGCTCTCTTTATACATATGAAAACATACATATGTACATAAATATGTGTATATCTACAACAAATTTTTGGTTGCATACACATGATGCTGTGTGACTTCTTCTCTTGGCTTGTTTGGTGAATGTACTATTTGGCTTAATGCACCATCATGCGGATATATGTATATTTATATGTATGTGAGTAGCTAAGTAAACATTTTTCTACATACGCAAGACATCTACATACATATGTACATATCTACACTCTCCGTGGTTTATTGCCAACCCCACTGTATCGCTTGGTAACCCAAAATTTTTTTACCAAAGCTTCAAAGTGCGGTGGTACATAAAGTATAACTGTAGTTGCTTTTTTGACACAGCAAGTGCACATGTGAGTATTAATATACATATATACTATAAGTACGTATATGTACGTATATATATCAAATATTTGTATGTATGTACACTGTGAATGGCATGTGAGTATAGCACAAAACGCATGACAGCCATTGTCTTGATCAGGTGGGGTGGAGGCATGAGCGTTTTCATGAGGGCGGTGTTGTCGGTAAAGGCAGTAGCCGAATTAAAAGCAATGAGAAAAGTGTGTATAAAGTAGAAGAGTAAAATGAAAACAGCACATGGCCTAGTTTGCCAATTTTGCTTTGATTTACTTTTTTTTACAGTTACTACCATTTATTTTATCTACACCATGTATATAAATATATATATATGTATGTTTGTATGTACGTATGATTGTAGATATGTATTTTTATTTGCCTTATGTATTACTATTTTAACTACAATACAATACTGCTTCTGGACGACCCAAACTGACTGACAAACAATCCAATGTTTTCCATTTAACGCACGCACATACACAAACGCAGAGAGAGATTTGGCTCATCAGCAATAAAGAGTTAAGGTTGTACTTTTGAAAAGAAAAAAAGAAATTGGACCAACTGTTTTACAGTATTTTTTTATCTTTTTTCTTTATTAATTTAGTTCTCAAAAATGCTTTACATCGTCATTGCCGTAATGAGTTCAAGTATGGAGTTTTAATATTATCATTATATATTTTTGGGGTTCTACTGTTGTTGTTGTTGTTGTAGCGGCATCGCCGAAAGGGTGACAGCCCTTGGCCTGGGGTTCTACTGCTTTTTGTTAGTTGTGAAAAAAATCATATAAGAAAGAACTTATCAAGCATTTGGCTTTCAAGTCGAAATCACAAATGCGAAAGTACACATTATGATGATTAGCTTTTGATAGATAGACTCGACTGTTTTACTTATACTTCGCTATCTATCTAATACTGAACTATCATGAAAAAGGTAAAATTTACAATATTTTTTTACCACAAAAATGTCCATAGACCACACGGTTGTAAGAAATTTCAGTGTCAGCCCTTCTGAATGCAATGAAATTGATTAAATTAAAGTGATTGATTCAATCGAATATTTTTTATTATAATTTCAAATATGTGGTAATTAATTTTTACTCAAAAATAAACTTAATCAGCTGAGTGCAACGTACAGTGCTTATTTCATGCAGATCAAACTTATCAGTTTATATTGTCATAAAATATAAAATAATTACAACTTAAAAAAAATTTTAGCATATACATATATTTCGCAATGCTTTACTAATAAAACAAGCAATGTAAAATTCGTAGAAGTTGCGTCCCAGTAATTTTGCTCACAGCTTATTTCATGCATGCACTCGTCTACGTCGTAGCGAAAGCCAGTTGCGTTTGTAACGGTATTCTTACAACTGACATTCAGTAATAGTTTAAAGCCAGTTTTAGTGTGTTTTTGAGTGTCACGTAATCAGCGTACTAATTTCAGTTAAATGGGCCGCCGTACAACGATCGAGCAGCGAGAATTGGTCATAAACCATTCGAAAAATGGAAAATCGCAAGTGAGATAGTTAATTTAAGTAGTGCGACAGTAGAAAATATAATTAAGCGTTTCGTAAATGAAAATCGTAAACAAAATAAAGGCCGAAATGCACCAAATAAAATTTTCAATGACCGTGACGAACGTTTAATTGTACGAAAAATTAAAAAAGATCTCAGACTATCAGCGTCAAAATTAGCCACAGAGGTTCTGATACTAAGTAAATCATTTTGTGCTGAAACTGTTCGTCAGGTGTTATGTGCGCACGACTTCAATGGCCGAATATCCGAAAAAAAGCCATTTATTAGTCAAAAACCAAACTAAGCTGTAGGCTAGGAAGCTGAACACCAAGAATTTTGACATCTGGAATACAATAATTTTTGCTGACGAATCGAAGTTCAAGCTTTTCAGCTTAGATGTAATGGCTTACGTGTAGCGGCAACCCAATACTGAGCTTCAGATATATAACATCAGGTCAACTGTTAAATATGGTGGGGGAGCGTTCTCATATGGTATGGGCACTTATGTCTGCAGCCGACTTTGGAAATTTGGTCTCTGTTGATGGTATTGGAGGTAAAACGTTGTACCTTAAGACATTAAAAAAAATTTTAAACCCATCAAACTCTTTCAACAGCACCTTTTTTGCCATCAATTCAGGCTTTGAAGTCGTTTGTAGGAGGTCATCGGCTTTTCTTTTTTTTAGAAGATGCTGGAGAAACTGTAAAAAACATTGTGCAGGAAGAAACAATATCTCATCTTTTGTGTTCCCTTGTGTACAGCTAGCTAACATCATGGTAAATAACTAAAGAACAATCTTACAAAGGAATCGAAGTGGATGGGGACAGTGAAGCGAAATGACTAGCTCAATAGAGTATGGGCCTAATCTAGCCTATGCATGTTAGTGCACCCTCACAGATAGCCACCTCTACTTAAATCTAGCCTATATTTGAATGAAATATTTATAAAATTCTACATTTCATTCGTTCTTTTGTGTTCGAAAAGTTTTTTTAATTAAAAAAAAAGGGAAAAGAATGCATCATTCAAAGTCCGCCGGAAGCGTTTTTCATGTCTCTAGTAATTTTAGAATGTCATATCTAAAAGTTTTCTCTGTCCTCGATCCAATCATTGAGCCATTCGATTTTTCAAAAGACCAGAACTGGTGACCCCCAAGTCATTTTGCTTGCGTCGAAAAAGATAGTAGTCGGATGAAGCAAGGTCTAGAGAATACAACAGGAGGGTTAAGACCTCTCATTTCAGCGTTTACAGGTAGTTTTTGACCGTTGCAGCCACGTGGGCCGAGCGCTGTCAATTCGTATAATCACCTTGTCATCACTTTTCAAATGCATCAAACGCATTAGTTATAGTCGAGAACGAGTTCAGTTTGCGTTTGGCATGGATCTTGATCCAGCAAAGTCTCCAATTCCTCATTTTCAAACATTTTGAGTTGACCAGGATGCTCTTTGTCTTCGAAGCTAATAACATCACTTTTGCAGCCTGGAAACCACTCTCTGGATGACTTATCAGTCGGCGCAGATGCTCCATAAACTTCCACAAGTATTCGATGGGCTTTAGCCGGACTTTTCTTCCAATTAAAATTGAAAAATAAAACTTTCAGCAAATGCTGTTTATTTAACAAAACTCCGGACATTTTCGAAGAGACAAAAAAATTGTTGCTGACGCTAATTATTGTTGACAAATGTGAAACTTTCGAAGATCGGCCACAACTTGCAGATGGAGTCATGTTTTGAAAACGAATCCAATTGATTTCTACAATTTATGAAATTTTCGTTAAAAAATTAAAACCACGTCGTGGTTCAGCGTAAGCTTCAGCGTTGAAAAAATTCTTAAAATTGGTTTAAAATCAATTTTTTTGAAAAAATCGGTGAAAATTTTGTTGAAAAATCAATGAGCCGCAAATTGGAGAAAATCGGGCGAAATCGGGCGCTTCAGCGATTATAAAAGAGTTGCAGTCGCTGCTGTAGAGCAAAATCACTATTTTTTGGTATGTATACGTATACACGTGATTTGTCAGCTCAAAGAAAACTGCATGTGTATGTATAATGTAAGCATTTAAATTTGGCTACTGTATGCACTTGTAAGTGCTGAAAGTGTCTGAATTGCTCTGGTATTTACACACCACATAATTGGAACGACAAAAGCTAGCAGCAGCTGCGGCACCAAAAATGGGGCAACCAAACTTATGGCATTTGCATGCATAGGTATTTAAGTATATACATATGCATGTGTGTACGTCTGCACAAATCTGCATCCATACAAATATGCATATTTGTATGCACATGTATTTATTAAATAACCAAGGGAATCGCGATGATACGTATATCTGAATGTTTGGGGGCTTACCAATAATAAAGGGTATATTTTCTCTTAGATTTCGCCATAAGAAGATAAATGTAATTCCCAAGCATACATATTTTGTGTATTTTGTATTATTTTTTTAATAACTTTAAAAAATTGTGTGTTGAATCGCAGGAATCTCATACTGAAAAATAAAAAATCTTATTAACATTTGTTTAAGAAAATTATAATATTATTATTACGGTATTCAAAAAAAATTCGTGTTTTTTTTTATTTGAAGCTTTGTGAATTTTTTGGTTACGATGTTTTTTATAGCAACTCGCTCACAAACTAAAGTAACGGTCAGTTGGAAAGTCCCCGGCCTGACACACAGATGGCTCTACTAGAATTAAATCCATAGATTTTTAGTTAGCCCTAACCTTCAAAAGACGCGTATATAAATTTGACAGCTGTCGAATCATTAGTTTGTGATTTATAGTATTTTGGGTGAAGCAACTTTTGTTATTGTGAAAAAAATTTATATAAAGGAATTCCGCGTGCTGATAAAACTTTGCTTTTTGATAGGAAAAAATACAGTTCAAGCAAAAATTTTGCTTGATGAGGAGGTGAAATGATCACCGAAGAGGGTGAAGGCAGTAAATTGAAATTGAATGAAATAACATTCTAAAGATATGAACAGAACGTGTACATCATATCATTCACAAATAATTTGGTATAAGAAAACTCTGTTCGAAGTGGGTGTCGCGCGAGCTCACTTTTGACCAAAAACAACAAAGAGTTGATGATTCGGAGCAGTGTTTGGAGATATTCAAGCGTAATAACCCCGAGGATGAAACACGGTTCCATCATTTAACTTCGAAGACCAATCGACAGTCATCCGAGTGGACTGCAAACGATGAACCGCTCCATATCGTGGAAAAATGTAACAGTCGGCTGGCAAGGTTATGGTGTCTGTATTTTGGGATGAGCATGGAATAATTTTCATTGGCTACCTGGTAAAAGGAATGATCATCAACAGCGACTTTTACATAGCGTTATTTGACCGTTTGAAGAACAAAATCGCCGAAAAACGGCCGCATTTGAAAAAAAGGAATTTCCTGTGGGCCGAGGACTTTTCAATTTACCTGTTATTTTAAACATATTTAGACTTGGTGTTGCAATGTTTGATAGACTAAATCCTAGCATTTCCGGTTCGCAATATTGGCTTAAGTTTCCGAGTTCTCGCGTATGAACCCCGCTTTTTGGGGAAACCCCGATTTCTTTTAAGCAAGCATACACTCCACGCGTAGAGAATAATGATATGCATACCATCCGATAGGTAGAAAACTAAGCTACACTATGCAACACTTATCACTAATCGAACATCAGAATCGAAGAAGCATCAAATAGGACCAAAAATAAAAATAACGAGACCTTCGTTGGACTCAAACGCGTGAAGTAGATTCCATGCAATCCAAAAGACTCAGTTTCACCTCTCCTCATCTTTGATTTATTACTATTTAATTTGGTAAAAATAACCACTAATTGTCACTCAAAAATCATCAAAAATAAATCAAGTTATTGACCATTATTATAGAACCTTTTTGGTTGCCTAAGTCCGATATTTTGATTTTATGCTTTCAAACAACTTTAAATCCACTTCAAATTAAATTCGACTGTGATAAAGTGTTTTTAGGTTATTTAAAACTGATATTCGCTTCATTAAAGTATCTTAACTAATTTAAATTTAGAAAACCTTATTATCAAATCTATGATAAATCATGTCTAAATTAATAAATCATCAATTAATCGATATGAACGATTAATTAAGTATACAATCATTCATTAAACAGTCATTAATGAAACATTTAACATAGGAAATTTCGATGGATTATGAAGATGTCAAAGCAAGTAGTCAAAGATTTAAGATACGAAAAGCTTTATTTTAATTAAATTTTTTTTTTTTTTAATTTTTCTTTCAGGAACGTCCAGTCGTAATGTGCCAGCACAGATGACAATCATTTCACCTAGTGCCTGCTTATATGAACGAAAAATGAAAGTTTAAAAAATCAAAAAACATATCCAAATGAATTGGTTGACAATTAAGATCCATTCAAACCATAGCATTTGAACTTCCAATACTATCATTTAGGTAGAGACGTATCAATATCCTTTTCACCTCCCAAGAGCTGAGGCAATACTGAGATTTTTGAAGAAAAAGTTATAAAATTATGAAAAATTGCAGTCAAATAATGTATTTGTAAATATTTTATACTGCGAATTGCATTTTGACACCCTTAAAATTAATTTTTCACCCCTAGGAATCTTTTCTGTATCCGCCCCTAATTTAGGCAAGTATATATACATTAATTTAGTCTTTTATATGTATATGAAGGTACATATATTCAAAAACTTCCTACATAGCTTTTTTCGCTACTTTATAACAGTATTTTCTCGAAATTCAGATTAAATCTTCCACATATTTAAAGTCAGATTTGGATGGCACTGGAAAGTACCTTAAGCAAATCAATACATAATTTTTTTATTACTAAATCTTGTTGACTGGGTAATAAAGTCCAAAGGTTTTTTTACTCGTTCTTCAGACATCGTCATGTGGTGTCGACGTCGACGCAAAATTGCTATTGCCGAAAATTATTACGACAACGACGACAGTTAACAATAAAATAATTGTCATTTGTCATTTCTGCGTCAGCTGTTCCATTTGTTCACAATTTTGATGCAAAATGTCCTACCATAGGAGACGTGACATTGTATCAATTGAATATTTTCACTCAAAAATGTCCCTTTTTAAATGATAAATCAACTTCAAGCGACGAAGAGCACAAAACAGAACTTATTGCAAAAAAAAGTATAAGAAAGATCATTGGCCGGATCAAAATCCGGAACGTGCCGCTATAAAGACACGACTGTCGCGGGAATTATTGTATTTAAGTCGCCCTTTACGACAGGCATGCCTTATAGCGGGTAAATTTTTGGACCCCTAACCGCTTTAAAAATATATTCTTATAAAAATGTATAGAGATATCTTAAGAAAAAGAAGTATACTTTCAAACTTTGTACAGCAATTCAATGTCGACAGTTATTTTGTCGTTTATCGTCACGATCGTCAATGGCGACCATTTCGCCAATAGCAAATAACTGTCAAATAGTTATAGATAAGAACTACGCAATACCAATTTTCGTCAGTCGACGTCTACCGCAATAGAAGGGAATAACTTTTTTGATTGGGGTCGCTTTCGATTTAGCAAAGACCCCAACTGGTATTTTATGAAATTTCTAATCACATTTGAGAAGTTCTTGTGTGTTTGATTCATAAATCCGTCAAAAAAGTACTCAAGACCGTGAAATTCGGTACACTATATACATAATAAATTGCATATTGGTTCTGAAATTCATCGAAATCGAACGATTAAAACATATAGCCCCCATACACCAAATTGTTCAGATTTTCAGCCTTGGTCAGAAATCAGTCAAAAAAGCATCTAAGAGCGTGTAATTTGGTATTATCCACACATATTATGAATTGCATATTGGTGGTGAAAATCATCGAAATTGGTATACTATATCATA
Source organism: Neoceratitis asiatica (assembly GCA_030068015.2). Lineage (NCBI taxonomy): Eukaryota > Metazoa > Arthropoda > Insecta > Diptera > Tephritidae > Neoceratitis > Neoceratitis asiatica. The sequence goes on along the minus strand of CM061526.1, from coordinate 52,821,576 downwards.
TAGCTCCCATACCACCGATTTGTTCAGATACGAGGTTTTGCGTCCAAACTGCTTCAAAATATCAGCTAATGGGCGTGAAATTTGGTTTTCTATAGACGTGAATTCAAGTTTATATTGACACTGATATTCATCGGAAACACATTTTGCAATTTTAAATAAATTTGTATTTTGTATTTGTAATTTTATATAAAAGATATAGACTTTGGCATGGCCGTAATTGAAACACACACACTTTCGAGTCATCTCTAAATCGCGCATAATATGATTAGTGTTGTTGTCATCAAGAATCCTCCAGATGATTTTATTTTTTAAATGAACACCTAAAACCTGGGTGGGAGCTTGGGAGCTGTTTAAATAAATCTAACACCTACATATATACATATGTATAGTTATTTTGACATGTTCTTCAGATGTTCATGCTGCAGAAATATATATTCATACATAGTTTTATTATACAACAAATAGTTTTCCTAATTTTTTTTGGCAATATTTATATATTCACGTTTTATCATTTTCACTTGCCTGTTTTCTTAGCTTTATTTGTATTATTTTTCGTTTTTCTTTTCTTGTTCGTTGCTTGTTTCACCTTTTAGCCGTTGAATATATGTATGTAGATTTAGATGTTAGATTGCCTTCTAGCTGTTTTGCTCAGTGCTTGCATTTTCTTTCTTTTAACCTCAATATAGACACTTTTGCGGTTTGTTTTCCTTCACGTAATTAATGTTTTTATATACTTGTTATATATTCATATATATATATATATATGTCGGTATGTATTTTTTTCTTTTATTAATTATTTTATTAGGTTTTGAGAGCAATGAACAATGTTTAGGTAATTACAATTTGTTTGTGTAGAAACACTGCTCACTGTTGCGCACCCTCCTGACCAGGTAATACTCACTTGAGAGTCTATCTGCTGTGCACAAGTGACGCGTGTATATCTATTTTTATGTTTCCTCAACGCTGACACGAGCGGGCAACAAAATTGAGTTTACCGTTAAGCGTTAAAAAAAAGTGCCACAAACTATGAGTGGAAAACCCTCTTTTTGTTCCTTTACGCTTCAGGAAAATTCACACCGCTTAGGTGAGTTGTAGCAGAAACACTGACGTTGATATCGGTAAAGACGAGGGAAAAACTGACAAGGATGACGACGACGACCGCACGACTACGACGGCCGCTCGACGACGGCAACAATTAAATTACGCAGGATGTCGTTGCTTGCTTCATTTCCGGGTGTGCTCCACCAACGTTTATGGGGTTGTATGGAAATGCTGCCTCCTCCAATACAGTAGGTAGGTAGTACTTTAAAAAATATCTGCAATATAAGTAAAATGCAGCTTTAAAGCTGCTTCAGCATTGACCGTATGTTACTACTGCTCGTCGTTGCTCGATCGACTGATTACTGCACACTACACACACCGTTCAGCTGCTTTGCGCCTCCTTTACATTACATATATATGTACATACGTACGTACATATGACGATGCTATTTTAAAGCCAGCGCTAAAGTATGGAAAGAGCCGTATTTGCGCTTTGTATAGCAAACTCGATTTTTTTCACAAAATCTAATTTCTTCGTTTTTGTTCCAGTTTCGCCTGATTTTATGCAAATTTCGTTTTTTTAGCGTGACATTTTTGGTACTCACTTAAATGCAGAGAATATCTGTTACATATTTGTTTGCGTTCTCATTTCTCATTTATTTATTTTAATTTTCACTAAATTCACATACGTTAATGCAGAAAAAAATTCGCAATCTTTTTTTTTTAATATAAATTTTTCGCTTGTAAATTAAAGTTGTATTTTTTCTATTTTTCAATATGAAAGAAAAAACTCGGAAACTTTTCTTTGCACAGCTCCTTTGTTGAATTAAAAAAAAAATGATTTTTTTTAATTGGGAATATTTGACGAGTTATTTTTTTTTGAATTTCCGGCACAAGTTGATTTCTTTATAAAGTGATAACGACGAGTTCCTGTTTTCCAACTTAATAAATATTATGTAATAATACCGTTAAATTTATTTTGCAGACTTGCAATTTTTTTCCTATAATTTTGTACAAATGAAAATTTTCACATTTCTTCTCTTTCACAATTTTGGCGTGCTTGCGTAGCTGCGTGACGTTATTTCTCTAAATTTTCACCCGAACTGATTTTCTGATTTTCCCGACCGTGCGCTCTGAGGTAGAATTGTAAGTTTTCGCTTGGCTTATCGCAGCCATCGCTCGGTCGACGCAGTCGTCGTCGTTGTCTCTTCTTATTTGTTATTTCTACATTATGTTCCCACAGTGCTTGCACACAGATACAAACTCGTACATACATACACACATACATACGTAATATAAAAGCCCACTGTAGTGCAGGAAAAATCAATCTTTTTTGTCACTTCTCTTTGGCCTTTCCATTCGCTAACACACACATCTGCATTTGCATGCACATGACAACTTGCAACCCCCACCACAGGTATAATGGAAAAGCTGGCGATCCATCCACCCTCTAAAATGTTGGTTTCTAGAAGAAAGTAGTATTTAGTTTTTGAGAAAGCCTGACTAGATTTTAGCGGGTGGAGAACAAGCTGCTTTGATGGGGCTAGGAAGTAAACTAGATCGTTTTTGATATAAGGGCTGCCGTGTGTCAACATTTCGGAATGCTAAATTCATCTAATCAGCTTGTCAACTTAGAGGCAGGCAAAGCTAGTGGAAGTTCTCAAGTTCGTATAAGGGACCAGTTCGTTGCTCGGGTTCGCGGGAGGCTCGAGTTCATGATCCAGTGATTCTGCGGTAAGGCACTAAAAGATATCAATTTCAAAGCATAACATTATTTTAGATAGGAGGGGAAGATGTGCACCACGATCATATGTATATTGTGCCCTCTGATTCTTATCTTACATTACATCCGGCAATCTTATGGTTATCCTAAAACAATAACGGGCTTGAAGTATTGCTTGATTTAATGTGATCCTTCTGCGGCTGCATGATTCCTAGGTGTCCGAGTCTCCTTTTAGAGTCGACTTTGCGCTACTAACAGTATGAGCGCTGGTGTCTCACATAAGCGATATGTTTCTTCAAAGTTAATACCAATTATATGCATGTATTTACATAGTCTGCTGTGTTCCGTAAGAAATCTGTTAGTATTCTTAGGCTAAATTTAGCAAATAAGATAATTTCTTAGTGTGTTGACCTATAGGGAGTAAGGGCTCTGGTGCAAGTAGGCAAGGCTGATGAGTTTTTTCCTTCCATATTTCGGAACTCAGATGAGACGAAAAAGGTTATGTTCTCTCACTTTTTTTTAGTTTCCTGATACATTCCTGTACCATGTGTTATTTGATATTGTTGTTGTAGCGGCTTGCTAAACCCCACTTAAGGGCAGATAAGTCGAATCCAAGTCATCGAGGTGATCTAACGACTGTTTCGACTTGTTCAGACCAGTGGGAGAGGGGTGTTAGTTGAGTCGGTTTGATAGGCATCGTGGCATACGAAACATACGTTGGGTAGAGTCTGGGTAAGTAGGAGTTGAGTCTACTACAATATCCAGCACTTAATTATGCCAGGTTTTGTGTTCTTATGACTGCCGGTACAACTCCCCTGACAGCCGATTCAACGCACTGGAATTGACCCGGATTTTATTCATTTTAGTTCTCTTTAGACTATCGAATGTGACTCCCAGATTTATTTTACATTAGCTTTGATATACCTCTCTAGCCGGAGTAGCTGAAATGGAAGGCACTCGTTTTTTTTTCAAGCAGACATTATCGTTATACTGGCGGGATACCAAGATCAAGCAATCATCGGCTTATGAGTTCAAGAACTCTCAGCCGTTATAAAGCGACATCTTTGTAATAAATATGTGTTTTTGTTTGTCAAAATATGTGTTTTTTTTTTGTTCAGTCTGTCTAAAATTCAAATCTAAATTTTTTGTTTTTTCCGTCGTTTAATAACGAGATTTATCCATGCACGAGATATATTTGGTTTTTGATATTAGATGAACCAATAATGAGTTATGCTGTCCATGGCAAGAGCATTTTCTTTTGAGACATCAAGGGAGATGAGTTACCAACGGCTGAGTGTTCATATATTCGAATAAAACTTTCACAAAATACTATTTAAATATGTATCTTTGATAAGTGAATTGTTTGAATAAAATATATGATTGTATATAAAAAAAAATGTGAAAATTCCTTTTTAACCTCTGAAACCAACCTAACCTCTTAATGCAATCTGCAAAACAATACCTGCTTAAACATTAGATATTAATCTTTCTAACATAACTTCATACATTCGCACATGCATACGCAAAAAAGCTACATATGCATGATACATACTAATAATTATCAGTAAATTATTTGTAGTTTATTTGAAAGAAATTGAAAAAAGCACTAGACTTAAAATTTACTTAATAGCATAATTCTCAGGTTTTGCAGCGAGTGTCTTAATGTGGGGGCGTGTTTCCAATACAAACTTTATTTATGTTTTTGTCATTATCGATTTTAGCAGATACCTAAAGTATTATAAACCAATTTGTATTCAATTCGGTAGCGGCAATTCCTTTTGTATTTCTAAAGTAAACAAACTCACAGCTGTTCAGCAGGTCTTCTTACCATTCTTATCTGAACAGTGACAAACATGGTGAAGAGTTATAAAACCACAATTTTTTGCTTCCCCTTAAAGAAAATTCCATCACACATGAAACAACACAGATAAATAGGATTTGTGTGTATCTCATTAACTCCAAATTCATCTACTTAAGTACATTTACATATGTTGAACATTAATTAACAACTTCGCACCTTGATAATTTCTTTGCTTATTATTCTGGCTACTTTTGCGCTCCAATTGTATCTAAAATGTCTATATAATTTACTTAAACATACACATGCTACCGACACGTTTAACAGATACGCTTTTATTGTATAATTTTCGTATAAAAAGAACTTTAGAACTCTATTTTTTTCATAAAAGAATATATTTGCATTTGAAATTAAAAATTTTCGTCGTAATCACACAAAAACCACTTTATTAGAACTTCCCCGACAAAAAACCGAACTGAACGAAATAAAAAATCTGATTGCAAATGTCCCAAAAATATTACAAGTGCTGCCAAATCCACTAAGTGGGACATTAATAGGTCTGTTAGTTTACTTCGCGATAGACCAAACAGTTTTTGTAACAAATAAATTAAGTTTTTACTTTAAATAACTTAAATGCCAAGCATTTGTAGGATATGTTCGAAATTAAGAAAATTCAAAAGCTTTTGCAACGTAGGCTCAAATTCTATGACAAAAGAATTATAAAAATATATCACCAATCGGATGTTGAACGAATCGATTGTAAATAATGCAAAAATCATTTATCGATTGCTGATTTGATACTGTATCATCTGTTTGGCAAAACAAAGTGATAAACATCTGGATATAAGTTTATTTATTTTTATTATTTGGTTTTTGTAATTAATTGAACTATTGAAAGTCTTAAGCAGCATTCCATTTTAACATTTGCAGAAGAAACACAAGTATTAATTTTAAGAAAGTCATATTGCTGCTTGTAACATATATGCTTAAATATGTCATTACTGGATGTTGACTCATGGTAGGATTACTGTAGATCGCAATAGAATAATAGAATTTTTGAAAGACAAATGTATTAAATTTTTACAGGTCAAGGGAATACGAGTCATGCACGGCGCTCAATCAAGGCATTTTGCTAAAACTAGAGCAGCGGGAAAAACGACAAAAGAATTCAGTGGAATACAATCGTCTTGCAACCGCATTACAAACAGAACTAAAACAGTTTGAGGGGGAAGTTAAAGAATTAAACCAAAAGCTAGGATTATTAGAAGGCGCACGATCAATGTATTATAATATATAATTATCTTCCATATTTTTTTGAAATTTACATCATAATTTTGAATATATTTAGAGATCGGGATGAGCTCTTTCGCCGAAGGCAACAAATTGATGCTCTGAAAAGTCAACTCACTCTGGTTAAACGCAGAGTAACACAAGATACGCGCTGGGAGCGTGCTGAATTATTTTCTCAGGCGCCAAACGATTCAACTAATGAGCCTGCCACCTCCAATGCAAACTCATCACCAATTACAGATGATTTAAATGATGTGAACACTTTAAAATATCGTCAAATCGACATATTAGAGCGCCAAAATCGTGGCCTGGAAGTATTATCCCAGACAATTTCAAGGCAAAGGAGTCTTGCTTCGCAATTAGGGCAAGAAGTGGAAAACCAAAATGGTAAGATATGTACACTTCAACACGTCGAAGGTTACTAATTTAGCATAATTCTATAACTTGCAGATATACTGGATAATTTGGCCGATACTATGGAGAGGGTTGATGCGCGTGTGCATGTGGAAGCTGGAAATATTGGCGATATAAATCGTAAAGATAGCACATGGGGTATGTAAACTGCAGAAATACAATAAATAAATAATATACAAAACTATTTTATTTTTTACTTTCAACAGGCTATTGGCTGATAATAATTTTACTGTTTATAGCCATCGTTATTGTGGCACTTATTTAAGTGCGCTTGTATAATTAATAAGCGCATGACGCCTTTTTATCGTTTAAGAAAATGAATGAATACTAAATATGATATATCATATATCTGTATTAAAAATAATTTTTGAATATTTTTGGAAATCTGAAGAAAAACTAAGAATGTAACACCAATTCATATGATTGTAAATAAAATAATCAGACATATATATAGTAATCTTTATCACCTACTCTCCGGTTTACCTATAATTGTTGATGATATATTATGTATGTGTTTTATTTTAAATATAATGTAATAAAATGCTGTAAAATTTTATCAATAAAAAATAGTAAATAAGTTTCTATTGGTTCGTCTATATTTTTAATTAATTTCTCTTTAACAATGCAATTAGTGCATACAGATTAAATCACATTATAGTATCTAACCCATCATCAATTATATAATTTAATTTTATTATTATTTTCAATTAGGGAATTTTAATATTACATCAATATTTCGTGTTACACAATTAAGCTAGATCTGACGCATATGGTACGTTTGCGAGGTTGCCTACAGCACCAACAGACAGCTTTGATGAGCCTGCTTTCTTGGCAGCCTGGATATGAGATAAAATTTATTAGCTTATTTTAAAAAATTTAACCAGAGTCGCATACCTCTTGTACATCTTGTTGAGTGATACCATCGACTGCAGACAACAACGCGTCAATGCTTTGTACCTGTTTGGTATGAACGGCTTGTACACCAATTTCGTTGATCAAAGAGCTGTCTGTAGAGTAGCTCTCCAACAAAGCAGCCTTAAGCAAAGCCTTGCCACGATTAACATCATTTGAGGATACTGAGCCAGATTTCAAAGCCCGTGTTAAAGCTTCAACGGCCTAATTAGAAATATTAAATTATATGTTTTTTTATATATTATTATAATTACATTAATTTACCTTGCCAATATGTTGCACATCGGTGGAAATCAAAAAGCCGAAAAGACCAGCATCATCATATGATGCATTGAGCGTCGTGAACGAAGCGGGTGCGTCGGTTACAGCGCCGTGCAAAGCTTTACCAAAAGAACCATTGATGTTGCCACGTTTTGTAGCAGCGCCGGCTCCTACAGCGTGCTTCAATACAGCGAAAGCTAAAGCCTCTTTCTGGTTAACTATGGAGGCACCTTGACCAGCAACAGCAACGTGTGAAATCACACCAGCAGTGTCCTTGCGCGCATCGCCACCATGGTAAGAAGCGGAGTCAGATTTTCCCGATCCTGAAGACAATTCCAAATTCTGGGCAAAACCTGATAATGTGTTGTGGTCGATGCCAACACCCACAACAGCGCAACGGCTTGGGATTAAAGTGCCAGCAGCGTAATGTAATAATGATTCGCTTGACAACTTTCCAATTTGATGTTTGGGGATGTAAATCGAATTTCCAAGACCGGTACGGAAAGCGGCCTTGTGAAGCAATTCTACAGCGCGCACCTTAGTAAAATTTAATAATTAATTTAAATCATTATGTAAAGTAGAAAAACACGCTTCTAGTAAGTACCTGTGGTGGTACAACAGCTACTTGGTGGCGTAGCAGTGGTACACTGTCTGCGACTTCCCAGGGTTTAAATGCTGGCTGAGCAAGATCTTGCAAAAAGCGTAAGCCAGTTTCGATTTGATTGGAAGTAGTTTCAACTGTGTATGTAACTAGTTCGCGATCGTTACTTGCGCTCAGGGTACCACCGACTTGCTGGATGTTGCGAGCAATGGCAAAGCTTGTAGAGTTCTTGGTAGACAAACCTGCAGCGATGCGTAATAAATGGGCAGCGCCTTGGTTTTCATAGCTTTCATTACGGGAACCAGCGCTGTAGTGATATAATAAATATATGGTAAATTTCTTTTAAATTTTACATTCAGCAACTACTTACCGGAAAACAATGGATACACGCGAAACTGGCAGGGAGGCTTCGGCAGTGGCGACCACCAACTTGTTGTTCAACACTGTTGATTTGACTTCGGCAGCTTGGCCCAATGGACGTGGACACTGACTGGCCAAACCGCGTTTCTACAAGGCAAATGAAAAAGAAAATATTATTAATCAATCACTTTATGCAAAATGACAGATAGGCGAATAAAACGTTTTACGTAACCACGGTTTCGGAAATTTGGGTTAGCACACCTCTACACTATATTATTTTAACTTTAACTTACAGCAATTGTACGTAAGAAAGGTACTTTGTTTGCGTTGCATGCCATCTTTAGAATATATTTATTAATTTCTAAGGGCAAAGGAATAAATCCAAAAATTCCAATTGAAGAGATTTTCTCGCTCGGCCAGTTCTCACACTACCAGATTTGACAGTAAAAAGACGTAACTATAAGTGCTGCCAAGTTGGACTCCGATCATAAGAACTGAGTCACAGATGTCTCTCGGAAGTGTACTAATCGATTAAAACATATATTTATCATAAATTGCAGTATATTTTAAGGCCGGAAAGAATTTATTAAGTAATAAATCTGTAAAACGGCTCCAACTTTTGCATAAAAAAGTTGTTTCTATTTAATTTTAATAAATCATTGTATTAGTCATGAATTGTTTCACTCAAACTAATAAAACGAAATGGCAACACGGTCCGGTGTTACAAACAAAAACAAAAGCTAATTCTGCTAATTTCATTTGTCATGAATGTCATTTTAGTATAAAAAAAAGATTAAATAGGCAAGAAGTGAACAAATATCGAAAAGTTGAGTGATTTATATTGTTGTAGTGTTTTATGTTTTTGAAGAAAATAAAGTAAATTATTAATAACAAAAGCTGCTATTATTGAAGTAAATTGTGCGAAGAAATCATCAAAAATGGCATCATTTTTTAACAATCCATTCTCAACCCCAATTGGACAACGAATAGGTAATTAAATTACACTGACATGTAATTCCAATAAGAAAAAGACTATTTCACAAAAACATGACAATTTTATATTATTTGTAAATAATAATATTTGAAGTTTAATAAAACTTGCAAATATTTGTAATACATACGTTAATTGACTTTTCCCAATACTCACATCTATAAGACGGCATATGTGTACTATACTTTGATATTATAGTAGAAATAGTGTACCAAAGCTTGCGCAAAATATATACATATATATGTATGTATGTATGTACAAATCTAGACATATGCATGTAAATATGCAGCAACAACTTGTCAGTTAACTTATACTATATAGTATTTGGTTTATTTAAATGCCTAATTTACAATATTTCTGTGCATACACAATTTTACATTTTTCATATATGTACATCCAACTGTATATGTGCACTCAAATATACCTACCGGTGTATGATGGAAATAAATTTCAATATTGTTGACTCATGCCATTGCTATAATAGGAATGGCAAAGGAACCCTTTAACCGACCTTATCTATAATTTACAAATATGTTTTTGTATATATTTATAACTTTTTAATCTTTGCCATACAAACTTACGTGTTTATATAAATGATGTATATCAGCTCAGCTATGGTTATGCATGATAGAAATATGATACTGTATGATTAACTAGATCATCCGAATCCATTTAACCGCGACCAATAATAGCTATAATGCTAATACGCAATTAATAATAATACTAATAAAAAATACTTTAAGATTTATGCTGTTGCAATTTAGTTTTGCTTATTAAAAAAATGAATGTCTGTGCGCAACAAGCAAAATTTGTTAATCCCTTTGATGCCAAAAGCAACGCTTAGATAAGCACTTGAACAAAGTGTAAGCACATATTAGATACACTGTCTGAAATTGTTGAATGTTAGCTCATGTTTACTTGCAAAAACGTAAGTTACTCTTATCCACGATTTTAATTTAATGCACACACGTATTCATATTTACTTTATGTGCGCTAATACCTTCAGAAAACATTTTTTTTTTTTGTAATTAAATTTTTTTTTGTATTTCTATTTTTTTTTCTATTTTTCTGCTTTTGTTATTTTATATAAAATATTTAATGGTTTGATTCATAAATGTACAATGCTAAAATGCAATGTTTTCTCACTATCATGCTAATTCAGTGTCCATAATCGTCAACAATAAATAGTAAATTAGACTATTTACTTTGATATTTATCATTAAAATACAAAATTTTTTCACTTCTTACAAAGAAAATGTTCGAAATCTAATTCGTTTTTTTTTTCTAATAATAATTTTTTCCTTTAATTAGAACAAGCTACCGATAGCTCTTTGGCTTCGGAGAATTGGGCTTTGAATATGGAAATATGCGATATGATTAATGAATCTTCGGATACGGCACGTGACGCCATGAAAGCTATACGCAAACGTCTCTCACAAAATGCTGGCAAAGATAATCAAGTTATTATGTATACGCTGACCGTACTGGAGACATGTGTTAAAAATTGTGGCAAAGCATTTCATGTATTAGTTGCTCAAAAGGATTTCATTCAGGAGCTGGTGAAGTTAATTGGACCTAAAAATGATCCACCTGCTGTGATGCAAGAGAAAGTATTGAGTTTAATACAAATTTGGGCAGATGCTTTTAAAAATCAACCTGATTTGAATGGTGTGACGCAAATGTATATTGAATTGAAAAATAAGGGTATCGAGTTTCCACAGACAGATATAGAGCATTTGGCACCAATTTACACTCCACAACGTGTAAGTTGCCACTACTCATAGAAAAAAAATAGAATTATTTAATTCGCATTTATTTTATTTTATTTTACTTTTTCAGAGTGTACCTGAGCCACCGCCACAGGTTGTCCAACAAACGATTTCACCACAACACGCAATGCCAATGGCGCCACATGTAAAATTGTTTATATAAATACTTTCTAAATAAATTTTAAAACATACTTACACTTTAGAGCAATGGTCCCACCGTTCTGAGTGCGGAACAAACTACCAAATTACAATCGGAGTTGGAAATTGTCGCCCACAATATGTCTGTTTTAGGTGAAATGCTCACCGAGCTCAAACCAGGTCAGGAGGATCCAGATGACTATGCTTTGCTAAATGAATTAACAGCTACATGCAAGTAAGATTTTATTAACATTAAAATAATATTAAAATTAATTTTTAAAAACTCTTATGTTCAGAGAAATGCAAGCACGTATTGTCGACCTAATTGGACGTATTACTGATGATGAACTAACAGCTGAGCTACTACGTCTAAACGATGAGCTAAATAATTTATTCTTACGTCATCAACGGTATGAAAAGAATCGAACAAGTAGTAGTGCAACATCGCCTTCGGCTATATTAGGTGCTGCGATTGGTGTACCACCACTCACAACTGGTGCCGCACAAGCAGGTGCAATCTCCAATGATCCTCGATTAATAGATTTGGATCCTAGAGCTGAGAAACTATCAAATTCATTTGGTTTGATGAGTGAGTGATATAATTGCATTTTTAAGAGCTTTAATTTAATTGAAGCATTTTTTATATATACTTTTCGCTAGGTACGAGTGCAACTAAACCTACAAACAAAGACATTGACGAATTCGATATGTTGGCGCAATCGAGGACTGATACCAACACGTAAGTGTAATCGTTTTTGTTTGATTCTTGTTTTTTAATACTTTATTTATGAAAATTTGTTACATTTTAGTAAAAGCGATTTATTAAAAGACATTCCCACTGTTGATGCAGCAGCTGGCAGTATTAACTTACCCTTCAAACGAACTAAGGAAACTGCTGAACCGAAACTGAAAGTGAGTAAAAAATGTATATGTAGAAGCTGAATACGCCTTAGCTTTTAATATACCCATATATATGTACATACATGCTTATATCAATATTAATTTTTTTATTTACAAATTTATTTATTTTTTTACCTGCATTTTTACCTTGTTTATTTTGTTATTTTTTCGGTTCTGTGTTTTAATGTTACATAATCAAAGCCGGCCAAAGAAAACGAAGTCGATGAAATGGAGGCGTGGTTAGGCAGTTCTGTAAGTAATCAGGTTAAATAATTTATTTTAAGTTTATTAGAAAAAAATTTAAATATCTATAAAAAAAAGAGTCTCTAAACTATGTATAAGTTTTTATTTAGACAAAATTTTTGTTTATAAGGCACGCTTTATACTATGAATTGCAAATACAAATTTTGTATTTGTACTTTACATCCACAAGCAATATATTAAAATATTGATATTTGCAGAAGGAAGGCGCTGAAGGCTTTGAGGAAACTCTAACTAGCACAGAGTTTGACAAGTTCTTGGAAGAACGTGCAGCGGCTGCTGAAAATCTTCCCACTATAAATACAGCCAATACGAGTAGTAGTACGGCAAACGCCAACGCCGCCGCTGCAGATAATCAGAAAAAATCGGTTAAAAAATCTGGTGAAGATGATTTACTTCTTCTATGAGGATGCAGCTTCATTCAGGAATCGCACATAAAAAATAACCATTTTTTTAAATGTCTACAGCTAGTATTCGCAAATACGAAATTGTATTTATTATATGATTTAAATGGGCGTCGAAATGGGAAATTAATTAATAATTTCCAATTATTTAAATAAAAACTATGTTATTTACTGTATAAGTGTATTGTAATGCAGCTAAACTATCATATTAGTTAATGCACATGCACATACACATATATACATATGTAGTGGATGAAGTAACTGCGTTGAGGCTGCGTATACCACTCTAAACCACTATATACATAAATACATACATACAAAGGTATATATAACAAAAATGAATGAATTCAACTACTTACAAGCATATTTCATTCATTATTTGTGTTGATAATATGTTTTCAGCCTGTTTTTATTTGATATTTAATTGTAAACACACACAGATATACACAAAGGTAAATTTGCTTAACTTTATTACGTGCATAGATTGATTCGTTTAAATGTATTGTGTTGAAAGTTATAAAATTCGATAAAGACTAATTGTATTATGTATTTCCTTATTTATATATGTACGCTCATGCCGCGCAGTCTTTGATTGTTAACATTTTATAGTAATTTTTTTTTTTTGTATAATTTAAGATTTGTTATAAAATGCAGGTAATGCTGTAATTAAAAACCATATTATTTTTGCTTTGATGTACATATACATACAACTACTTATACGTATAAAAAAAAAACATTCATGCATTCATATATGCACTTAATGATTGGCTAATGGTGATTTCAAAAATGCACTGTACTGTTTTTCAGTAAACCAAAAAAAAAAAAATGTATCAATCTAAAATTGCATGAACACAATTCAAATGTAAAAGTATGTATTCACTTTAACTTAATAATTATAAATTTTATTTACAACCAATTTACGAGAAAAAAACTATAATGTTTAAACATAATAAATACTATAACTAAACTAAATTCTTTTGTTTTCAATTGACAATTTGGAATAGCCATAATTCTTGGTACAGGAACTAACCGAAATAGTTTTTTAATTTTATTTTCTGAAGCCTGATTACTTTGAGCATTTCTGATTTATTAGGTTATATGAGTTTCCTAAAAAAATTATATATTACATGCCTACAAATCAAAGACTTGCTTTTTGTCAAAGTAACCTCATAAATATTTCTCAAATTGGTTTGTAGGGAACGTTGCAAGAGTGACAGTAATTTACCGGTAAAAAATACGGATCGTTTTGGTCAAAGACTCCATTGTCGTGCGTATTATCGTATTTAATATTTCTATTATAACAAACATGCCTAAGCGCGAATAAATTCTTGAGCGCCCAATCCGTAGATGGTGCATTTTCAAAAGTTAATATATTTTTCTAAAAAGCTATTTAGCATTTTTAGCTTTTTGGTTCTAAATTTAATCAGAAAAGTAAAGAAACAACTCATAGTTGAATTTTATCGATTAAGAATCGACAAAGGGACATGATTATTATTTCCGAATGAATTAGTGTATGTGTTTTCACTAACGTAATTGTTTACATTTTTATATGACAAAAGAATATCACAATACATATCTGCCTCTGTGGAAATAATGGCAAACGTATTTGTAATAAAAAAATTACTTAATAAAAATTTAGAAGCAGATCGTAAATCCTACATATATTTACATAGTGAATGGATAGAACAGAATCTAAAATTACATATAAAGGATTCAAGTACCGGTCTATGTTATGTGGGTGAGATGAAAGGAAATGAATTCAAAGAAGCGGCTGAGGATCTTGAAATACCATTTCAAAAATATATTGATGATCTAAAATGTGTGTTCACCACAGAGCTTGGCTTACCTGGTTTCGAGATTGAACTGGACACACAAAACAAAGTACTATTGGTGAATAAAAGAGAAGATTTCTGCATACAACATGTTGAAATGAAGCTGGCAGAAGCTGCAAAAGATTATGAAATGCTAAATGTTGCAATTGAACTAATTGATGCTGGAAAAGCCAATAATAAAAATAATGAATGTGATAACTCAGTTGAGGAAAAAATACAATTTATGCAGAAGCAATTACATGAAAAAGAGGAGTGGAAGCAATCGACTTATAAAAAATTCTTACTAATATTAAATGAAAAGAAATTAGAAATTAGTAAATTGAAAAGTAATTTGGAAAACACGGAAAAGGAGAAAAGACGCGCTATTAAGGCTCTCTATGAAAAGAGAAAAGATACTGAAATGGAAATACAAGAATCAGATCATGAATCCAATTCAAATACAACGACAAGCAGCCACAATCAAAGTGATTACGATGCTCCTACACAGCGACTAACTCCTTCCCCTACGTAATAAACAAGTAAAGGTTTCTGTTACACTTAATAAATGCTTAAGTACAAAATAATTATAATATGCGACTTTACTTTTTAAAATTAGTTATAAATGTGACTATTTATTTAAAATAGTCGGTCCTAAGTAATTGAAATAATTGTGGCTTTCTGTATTTTGTGCAATTTAGATTTTGTAATTGGCATTGGAGGATAGGTAAAAAATAAAGTAAAGTAATAATAAATCTTTAATTACATACATAAACATATGTATATAAATACCGAATTTTGGTGTTTAAATATTACAGCGGTTGAGTTATTTTTTACCTACTCATGGGGGTGCGTGTCAGATTTGGAATAGATCGGTCTCAGGTCCATTTCCCTGAAGGAAAAGGGGTCCCCATTTTAATTTGAGTAAAATAATACCTATGTAAAAAATTTCAATTAAATCGAATCATAAATAAATTTATTTAGCACAGTCCCGGTTCCAATTCGCAAAAGCAAATATAGTGTTCGTGTTGAAACCAAGTGTAAAGCTAGCTACATACTAAATATCAAGAAAATGAACCCGAAATATAATTCTTTCGAATAGGTCGGTCCCTGATTCATTTCTCAGATCTCGTATTCTTTGTAACACACCTTTCTTTTATATATGAAAAAAGGTTTTAAGCTTTACCGTGTTTTTACCTAATATTAATAGAAGAACCGAATATCGAGGGCGGTGAATCGGTAGAGTTTTAAAGGTATTGAGAGATGTGTGTATGCATATTATAGTGTTTACACAACAGAAATCAGAATTTTTTTTAAATGTTTTAAATTTGCCTTAATTTTTTCTTACGCTGTCTCTACTTATATATAATATGCATTTATTCAGTTTGTTGTTGTTGTTGTAGCCTCAGAAATGGGTCTTCGGGGAACATTGCGGAAGTGACAGTCCTTGGCCGGATAAGAATTCGGGTCGTTCCGGTATAAACAACCGACTGTCGCGGGAACTATGGATTTTCGTCGGCTCTTACGACAGGCATGTCTTACCGCGGGTAAATTCTTGAACCCCTAACCCGCAGGGGTCTTACATTTATTCATTATACACCTTCTGTGAAAGAAAGTATACGTTACTGAGCGATTAATTGCATAGTAGATACACTCATTATTGTTGACTTCTAAACGTCAAATAGAAGTTGAATTGTTAAATTAAATTGTTTACTTGTAATTTCGGCGTTTGTCAATTTTTAATTAATTATCGGCTAGCCTATTTCTAAAGTGCGCGGATCGCCGCGTAATGAGTGATTCAGATGATACAGATATTCTGCTATTAATACCACCGAATTATTTTGCCTCCGCTACGCCGCAGGAGTTGGTAGAGTTTCAAGAAATACATCCTGCAAGGACAACAGCTGTCGCGCAAAATAATTGGAATGCCAATTACATGAATACTTGTAATGATCATAAAAATCAGTTACATGTTTCAAAACAAAATTTGCAGGAAATGGACACAACTCCAACCGAATCAAATAAAAATACCGAACCAATCACCACTCAAAGGAACTTGGAAATGCTAACTGCGAACAAATGTGCAGAACTTAATGAAATTAATACTCGCCTAAGGTTATTGGAACGTGAAAAAGATTGCCAATTTACGGCAGCGTCAGATATATCCACCATATCCAATGGCACACAAGCAGAAAAAAATAGACGAGAAGGACTGGTTCATTCCACACCCAAATATTATGGCGGAACGGATCGCCTTTATAATAATGACAATAGAGGCATTTTAAACGAAATCGACCATTTCTTAGATGATCGAAATCGTGAACCAATAAATAATATGCCTACATCACTACCACAAGAAGCCTTAAATTTGAATTTAGTAACAGAAAAATTGGAGCCTAAAGATCGATATCAGCAGGCATGTTCTGATATAAAAGCGGTTCATAGCACGGATATTAACTTAATTAGCTTAAGTGAGATCTGGGGCAAAAGTGGCCAATGTACTGCTATTGCTTGTCCAATTCCACCACAAACTGCGTATATAGAAGAACAGATAAGACGACAACACCTAGAAAGGACTGTTCATTCATTACAAACGCGTTTACTTGAATATCAACAAAGACTTTCGGTGGCTATAGAGGTCGATCGTGCTAAAGATGCAGCAATATGTAATGCACAAAGCGAAACCAAAGCGTAAGATTTGCATATAAATGTATAACAAAAATAATTTTTAAAACTACCTATATCTCTTCATATTATATAGTTTAGATGTAGAACTGACAACGTTACGAGATAAAGTTTCAAAACTGGAAGCGGAAAAGACGGAGTATAATACCAAAATAGAAGCACTTCAAAAAGAATTAACACAGGCCCTAAACTTAGTAACAAAATTTCAGGACAAAAGTGAAAAATTAGAAAATGAATTGTTGAGCACATCCAGGTAATTTTTAGGATTAAAGAAATAATACATACGTAAATGGTAATTTGATCATGATTTTATATATATGTATATTTTTTTTTAAATTTTTTTTTAATTAATAATATTACTGCCCCCCAGGAAAACTAACGAATGTGCAAATATGTATAAACAACAAATAGAAGAACTTGAGATTAAAATCCATGGATGCAAGAGATCAGAGGAATTTGCTTTAAATGAGTTAAACAAGTTTAAAGATAAATTGGTAAAAGTAGATTATTTGAATGAAAAGGTAAAAGCTAATTTAAGTCATAAAAATATCAATAAACTTAAATTAAAAAATTTGAATTAAGTGAAAAAATATACAGCAATATAAAAATTGAAAAATAATTAAATTTAAATATAAATTATTATTAATTTTAAAGCTCAAAACACGTTGCGATGAGTTGGAAAAGGATTGTGCGACATTGAGAAATCAAAAAGAAATGTTGCAGGAATTTCAACAAAAGCAAAAAACACGCGCTGACACCTTAGAAGTGCAGAAAAAGTCTTTGCAGGAGAAAGTAAATAGTCTGACGGAGAATGAGGTAAATTTCTTCAATATATAAATATGAAAACAATTAAAAAAACGCTGTTACTTTTACCTCAAGATAAATTTAAAGAAAAAAATGGAACTGCAGCAAAAAACTCTTAAATCGCACTATCAACAACAATTGGAAAATGCTGTGGAGCAGAAAATGAAAGAATTCCAACAGCAACTTGACAAAAATGAGGAAATACTAAAATTAGAAGCGCGCGAACGTGAACGTTTAATCGCTGAACGTGCAGTAAAACAAATCGAATTAATCAATGAGAAAAATGAAATGGAACTTAATTTGCTGCAAGAGAAACAAAAAGAAGAAGTTGAATTATATCGTATACAGCTTGCGAACGCCACGAAGAAAATTGAAGATTTAGAAGTGAAATTGAGTGCTTATAAAGCCAAAAGGTAAATTATTTATTTATTTAATGTCAAACAAAAATAGTATTTTTATATCCTAAAACTTATATTTTTCCTTAGAGCTGTTATAGCAGAAAAGTTGCATGGCGTTATGGAGGATCAATGGCAAAAAGCATTAGAAATATTGACATCACCATGCAATCAGTCACAGCAGTTTAATAACAACACGGATACCGAATCAGTGGCGAATAATGAAATCGAGTTAAACAAAGGTGGATGTAATTTTGAAACACCAAAGAAGAGTAAAGCGCGCGACAGAATATTAAAAGTCAAAGAAAACAATTTGAATAATATTAACGAGCGAAAGTCTTCCCCTGAACCGATGGACAGACTTCAGGCATATATTGAATTGGTCTGTTAATTTAAGAAAAACGAAAACATATGAATTCAGTATTATTAATATTTTTTTCATTACTTTATTTACAGCTACTTAGTAAATCACCCAGTGAATTTGATAAATTGGATGAAATTTTAGCTTTGGCTAATAAATCAAAATCGTCGTCTTCCAATACTAAATTGGATAAAGATGATAAACACAAGAATTGCTGTAAGCCACCATGGCGCGGATAACAGAAAGTTAGATTTAAATTTGATGCATAAAATATCAGAGATCCAATTGGATACATATTTGTATACCGACATACAATAAAGCACTCAAGTACAAAATGAGGCAGTCAGTATTCGAGCATTATACAAGCATGTTTGTAATGATTATGTTGGAAAAGTTGTAAAAAATGTTTTGTTTAAAATTTTACTTGAAACTGCCAGAACTTTTTTTACTAATGTATTATTTAAAAAGTGTGTAGATAGTAGGGATTTGTTTTTTATATCAAAGGATTTTATATTAAAATAAAATATAAAAAACATTAAGCCTGATAATTTCCTTTTATTTTTTGTAATTTTTTTAAAGAAATTTATGCCAGGAAAAAAATCATAGTTTAGTTTTTCGTAGGTGGCTTTAAACTGTAACATGAAAACCAGGATCATTTGGCCACACAAGTCTTAACAGTGAAAACATGTTGTAGTTGTTGTTGTAGTGGTAGTGGTTCGTTAACACCGCTTTAGAGCACGCACAGGAAGGAAAGTGCACAGCACCACAACTGCACTTAACGCCATACACACTCAGATAAGTCATGGCCTTAACCAAAATCGACCCTGTGTGCGAACTGCTCTAGTAGCACTGAACCTGTCGAATGCTTTCCGCCTAGGTTAAAGAGGTGGACCATGAATTACCTGAGTGGTCGACGATCATCGGTTAATTTTCGAGGTCGAGCCTCAAAGCCACGGAAAATTAAACAAGGGGTTTCGCAGGTTGGTGTCCTCTCCCCGATGCTGTTTAATTTATACATTTCGAGGCTTCCTCCACCACCAAAGGGCGTCTCGTTGATCTCATACGCCGATGACTGTTCGATTTTGGCGTCTGGCCAATATTGATAGCCTTTGTTCGAAAGTAAACTGCTATCTCGCCGACCTTTCCAACTTCTTCACAGCACGACATTTACATCTACAACCCGCGAAATCCTCTGCGACCCTTTTCACCAGCTGGACGAAGGAGTACCGGCTTGAACTCAATGTGAAGGTCGATTATGTAAAAATTTCGACCACGAACAACCCAAAGTTACTGGGAGTCACATTCGATAGCCTGCACTCCTTCACTCGGCGTACGGCTGCAATTGCCACCAAAGTACAAAGCCGCAACAAAATCCTCAAATCGTTAGCCGGTAGCACCTGGGGCAAAGACAAAGAAACAAGGCAATTGGGCGACCGGTCGTAAACTATGCTGCACCGATTTCGACGCCCGCGACTAGCGAGACGCAGTTGCAGAAGCTGCAGACTTGTCAGAACTCCGCCCTTCGGACCGTGACGGGAAACCTCCTGATGGCTCCAGAGCACCACTTAAGGAGCGTAATGTTATGCTGTGTACGAAATATCTGCTGGGATACTACCGTAGGGATCATCCCAACAGACTCTTATTGGAAGCTGAACCACCACCTAGGCACATCAGGAAGAGAGTATTTGACTCCGGGACGCCGTACAGCAATACAGGCAAGACCCGCTGGGCATGACGGCGTACAGACTGGCCATAAACACCATTCACCGAGTGTCCATTAACATCTTCGTGAACTCTCTTCCCGTGAATGGTGTTCTCGAAGTCCAATCACCACCCATTGCAGAGCAAGAGCTTGAGCTGCCTCGAGAGACCCGCGTAACCCTGGCACAATTAAGATCTGGATACTGTAGCAGGTTTAACTCCTACCTATTCAGACTCAACCCTGCCATTCCCAACACATGTCCCGCATGAAACGAATCCCCGCACGACACTAACCACCTCTTTGTATGCCCACTTAACCCGACTCATCTAACACCCCTCTCCCTCTGGTCCGAACCTGTCGAAACAGCAGGTTTCCTGGGCCTCCCGTTAGATGACCTCGATGACTGAAACTAAACTTGCCTGAACCTAGACGGGGCTGACGTATAGCCGCTACAACAACAACAGCAGCATACAATGGAAGTACATGTCCTCGAAGCTATCTAATGGGAAGCCCATGAGGAGTTCCTTCAACGCGTCCGGTTCAAAAAGAGAGGGATGTTAGATTAATCGGGTTTGGAGGCATGTAAAGGAGGTGCAAAGACTCATCGCACCACTATTACAAGGAACTTCGAAGAGAAACCAGCAACTCTTCTTCAATAGGTGGTGTTTAAGCACCAATAATACCCTACACAGGAATTTCGCATTCAGATCTAGTCGGTACTCTTTCGTCCATGTGGTAAAAATTACTGCTATGGAATTCGTAGATAAGATTCTGAAGTTTCTGGCAGTAAAGAAGTGGGATATGTCAGAGATGTAGCCGTTCGCTTTCGAACAAAAGTTATCAATAGCGTGGTCAAACGCTAAGGTAAAACAGTTATCCTCATTAGATTTCAAGGAAGCTTGCTCGGTGGTGGGGTAGCTCCGAGATGTAAAAATAATTATTGATACTCTCTCTTTTTCAACTTTCCACACTTATGATTGAAAGTTATGGATGGAAGTTTTTCTCAAATTGGGTAGTGTTCTTTTTTTATGCTTAAAACATTCGAATATTTCGCCGGTTCAAAATTTGGTTAACATATCAAGAAAGAATATACACAAATTCTTTTGTAAAACGGTATTGCTTTTATAAAGACATTTATTAATAATCTTCAATATGTTTGTTTCAGCTTTAATCACTTCATTACTTATAAGCTATTTGTGGAAATTTGGGTGAATTTCCATATAGTCCCTCAGTTTCCCACACCTGTATATGAGAGTCTTTTGTTAAAGCAACAAGGTGTTGATGTGTTGAGTAAACAATGCTAAATGGGAAATGAAATATTAAATAAATAATTTAAATGTGTACTTTATAAAGTTCTCAGTACCTTTTTATATTTGATATGCCTGTGACGATTTCACTAACAAAACTCAAATTCCAACTAGACCATAGGCGTATTATACCACCTTCGACAGCTGTGGCTATGACATTAACGCCGACACCTTCTTTGATGTACGAATAGGTGGCCGCCAAAATGCGATCTTCATGCACAATATGTTGAACGTAGCGTGCGTTTACCGTATGTAATCTCATAATCGATTTACCATTTGGATTTATGGCGACATTCACGAAATCATCTAAACTCTCCTCTGTCACCTCAAAACATTCATCTGCCACAGGTGGTTGTGTTGGCGACAATGGTAATGATGAAGTTGTGCGTTCAGCACTTTGTTGTTGCTGTTGTTGGATATTATCAACGCTGTTTTCAGGTTGCCTTTCTGGTGAAGACCTTGGTACCAATTGTTGCGGCGTGGTGTGCACAGTGACTATATCTCCCAATGTGGGGCTTATAGTGATCACCGTTATTGGCGAGTGATGTATCTCTGTGGGTCTATCAATTGTGCGTATGTAATTCCAGCTATAGGGAGGAATAACCATATATCAAAACATAAAATTTCATTAACATATACCAACAAACTCACTTATTAAGATCCCAAATAACAGCAAGGCCATCTCGTCCAGCTGACACCGCTATCTTGAACTCAACAGACAAACGTATGCTGGTGACCTCATCGGAATGCCGCAGTAAAATTGTCGGTCCCGTCCAAGTAAGATCAGCACAGTCTCGTAGTGACACGTCTGAGCTTGAGGTGCCGGTTGAACTCAATAACGGCGCTACATGGCCGGACTCATTATCATCCGAATAACTTTTAGTGGTCAGTTTACGAAATGCTGAATTGTAAGATCGTCGTATGCCGCGTATATAATTCTGTCTGCTCTTAACTGGTCGGTTGTGGAGCTCCGCGCTGCCGCATTTGTATATACTTATGCGACCGGACTTGTGACCAAACCAAAGCTGATTTGAGTTCGGATCGGCGCCGCAGGCAGTAATTTCATCGATCACTTGACTGCGTAGTATATTTTTCGGTTTTGTAAATAATTTATTTAACGGTTGTATGCGCACAATGTGATCATCATAATCCCAAGATATGACATTAAAAGTATCGACCTCAGCACCTTGCATAATACATGATTTTGTTGGTAGTCCATAGACGACGTTCGTATTATTAAACGAAACTAAATACTCAGCGCCCGGAATTTTATAAATATTACCGAGCGTTGGTGTGGGCAGCTGAGGTGATCCCAAGTAGACACCCCATCTCAGACCACGCACAGTGGGTAATACTTCTTTGTTGACGAGACAGTAGTTTAGTGTTTTCGTTTGTGGATGAGCATTCTTGAATAACTGTCTCGGCATTTGTCCATAAGTTTTAATCATTGTTTCTACGGCTTTGCGTTCGATTGGATCCGATGTAATTGAATCCAAGAATGATGGATATGTCTAGAGAGCGAGAAAGAAAGAAAGAGAGAGAGAGAGAGAGATGTTTGAAATATATTTGAAATTTCAAATATTAGGCACATTTACCGCTGGATGAAAAACATTAATTGCATCGACCGCACTTTCGCCAGATTGTTTATAGCCGAAAATTAAATCTATCCAATTATGTAGCTGATTACGTGCCAGCTCTGCTTCCAAAGCTTGACGATGTATCAACACGAAAAGACGTGGATCACGTAGACACCAGGGTGGCAGCTGTATATCTTCAACGCGTTCACCATTTTGTCGGCAACCGAAATCAAAACGTTCAAAATTTTCAAACATTTCCGGCAAACAAAAAAATTCAGGTATCAATTCTTTGACATCAGTGGGACTATCACGACTCGCCAAGTTCCAGGTAGTGTTTAGAGAGTGAAATGTACGATCAGGTAGATCGAAATTATTGTCTGTAAACAAATAATGGAAAACCAGTTTAGTTGCGGTGACTTTTTTTGGAGTAAAATAGTCAAAATATTTACCTTGATATCTTAAGAAATAACTCGTAAAAGGCGGCACCCGAACGAGAAAATGAAGAACCGTACCAGAATTGGAATAGTGTGAGCTATAATGATAAGGCTTCAGTGTCAAAGAGCCCATATTAGTCATCGTATTGTTAAGATACTGAAAATTGAACACTTTTATTAAAAAAATATATACAATATCCGACATAGAGCTTATAATTTACCATATAATTGCCTATATAATGCTCCTCATTCTCTTCATGCTGCACAGCGACGGGTTTCTCCAATTTTCGAAAATTCGTTGCATCAGTCAAATCCAAAATATCGGAGGAATAATTCGATAATATCCATGGAAATACCGGATATTGCATGAGATCATTATAGGTGCGGCCAGCTATTTGATTGAGCGTCATTAAATACTCCCAATTGGTCAGTAGACCCTCTCGCCACTGTTGCGTGATTACAAGAATTTTCGCCTGATCGGGATGTGTCACAATTTTATCGCAAAACACATCGTACATAATTTTGTAGTCTTCTTGATTTTGTAGTGAGAAAAATAGCGATTGATTTGTATCTAAAAATATTTCGAAAGCTTTCTCTTGATGCTGATAACGTTTCAGCCAAATTTCACTTATAGTTGAGATATCACAGTTAATGTAAAAGTATTTGCAACGATATGTAGCCATAAAGTATAATTTATGATCGGTTATAATAATTTCACCATCAATTTCCCCATCCACTGGTAAAAATTTGGCAGGAAAATTATAAAGTATTTGCGAATTGAGCGATATATTGAGCTGTTGATCGTAACTGGATAAAAGATATTCCAAAGGCCTTATGAATTCGTTGCTAAAAGAGGCACTGGTATTCATGCTAATATCATTATTACATAATTCTGCAGAGTAATAATCTTCCATGAAAAAACGTTTATCAATATCCAAATGACAGCGACGCAAGCGTGTATGAACTCGGGATGGGCCCTCGGTATCATCTAATTCCCAAAAGCTGGTGAATAATTGTAAAATAACAGGATTTAGAAATTTAATTGCTTTTTTTTAACACTTTAGTATACTTTTAAAACATACTTTTCCGAACGTTCCTTTGAGTACCATGGCGCACCTTCATGTGTCATGCGGCGCACTATACCCAGCCATTTATTATAAATGCTTGCATCATCATAGTCTTTTAATTGATACATTAATAGCTTACGTTCCGAGTTCTTTAAAAATTAAAAAAAAATTAAGAAGAAGCTTTGTAACATAAATTCATTACTTTAGAAATCGTTTAACTAGCCTGTAATTCCGCAACACGTCTTGTGGTCAACATCGAAGATTCAATACAACTCACAGCCAACGATTCCAAACGATAAACTGTCTCCTCCAACTTGCCTCTCTGCTCAGCCGCTATAGCGCTGCGATTCAATTCTATGCGTTCCAATTCACTCTCTAAATTCCACGTTGAGTCATGCTCATTTATACCCAAATGTTTGCATAAACGCTGCAAATTTTCCAATGGCTCTTCCAAATCCTCCAGTAAACATAACCACAAAAATGATTTAATTATTTTGCCATCACCAATTACCGGTGGCATGAATTCAGCTTGGCAAGCGTGCCAAAGTGCATTGACAATGAAAGCGCGTAATTCACGCGGACGTGAAGGTTGCAGGCCCCATGCTAAAAAATTATTACAACGCTGACTAGTGGCAATGCTGTAAGAAACAATCAGTTGAAACAGTTCGACTTCTGCCGCGCTAGGCGTATATTTGGCATCACAAATGGTAAAGAATTGCGCACAGCGATCAGTGAGTAAACGTAAGCGCTCTTTAGTCTCGGCGAGCGACAGGGAGGAATTGGGCAATGTTATTACTGGAGAAAAGAGAGATATAGTAGAGGACTTGAAATTTTCCTCTTTGTTATTTTTTATATATATGAAATGGTACCTTTGAAGTTTCTCGGCTCATTTATAGACTCGAAAAACATGCAAACCCATTTATATTGTAGACGTGCTTGAGCTGAGCGTAAATTCTTTATAACCGTACCAATTGTGCCTTCGTGTAGAAAGGTGAGCATATTTAGTATGTCCCAAACAAACTAAGTACGGATAATAATTATGAATGAAAAGCAAATTTCAATATAAATTTGAAACACTCACCTTTATTTGGCCCACGGATTTTAAAGATTTTTCGCCTATACGCGTTAAAAGTACTAAAATTGATTCTTCTAAGCTAGCATCAACAACGGCTGAGCAGAGGTATAAAATAAAAAGCGATTTAATGCAACAAATCAGTAAGCCGGCTTCAATTAAAAGTTGCTGCTGCTCACCATCCTGCAAAATGCCGTGCAAATAGAACATTAATATTAATTACAGCTAAAATTAAATTACAAAAAAAAAAAATCTACTTTAGTACAAACCGTATTAAATATTTTGCTGAGTATTTTAAATGCTTTCGTTTTCTGGCCGCCCTGTGTGTTAGGCATATTTATTAAAACTGAAAGCAGTGTGTTTATGCCGAAGCGTTCAACAATCTGTAGTGGCATATCATGACTGAGAATTTTCGTTGTATTATAATATATGCCGGTAACCCATTCTAAACATGCTTCAAACATTTGCATATCGGTTGTATATATAGACATTTGATTTGCTAAATGTTGTGGATATAAATTTTTAACATGTTGCGCAATATCACTCGATTGTAGACGCCTTAAGAGTACGGCTAATAATTTAATTATAGCGGTACGCACAGCACAGCTACTATTATTGCATAATACCAGTAGTATATCGACTTTAACATAATGCTTGAGCACCTGTTAGTAGAAATGAAATATTAAAATAATAATAATAATAATTAATTTACGTTCAACGTTACCTCATCTACAGCATTGTCTGGCAACAAGCAGAGGAAATTCTTCAGCAACGTTAGTAAGCCCTCTTGCAAGGCAATTATACCGGGCCAATTGTAGAAATCTGTTTTTACCAACACCCTACTACGACGTTGTTGTTGTGTCGTTGCCGGCGATATAACGGAAAAGCCCAAATGATGATTGGATATAGTTTCTTTATCCGAACCACCACCATCAATGCTGGAAATGGAACCTTCCATTAACTGCGTATCACGTTTAAGCAGTTTTTGGTTTTCGTTGTTGAAAATATGATTGCATGAGGCATGTCTTAAACGTTTATGAGTAATTCTATTCGGCGTACATGTTGACAGAGATAATTTCTTTTCAACATTCAGCGTAGTTTGTAATTTTCTCATTGGACTTATTGGCGAATACGAGTTGGGTGAAGTGTATTTGAATTTTGTACGCCAATTTTCGACATTAACTGGACCTAACAAACGCAAAGCTTTCTTATTCAACCGCGCACAATCAGCAACATTTTCCAAATTATCTTCGAGTTCGAGTAAATTACGCTTGTAGGGTGAGCTCGCAGCACTTATGTGTAATCTACGCAAACGTTTAATGCGCTCATTTTGTTTTGTATTCATTTCCACATTGTCTGCACTAATAACTGGCATAGCAAGACCAGGTCGATCACGTTTGGACTTGCGTCGAAATGTCGTTGTGACGCGATCGAAACTCGATGAGGCAGATGATCGCTCCTTTACTGGCGGTTGTGGTGTGAGTAGGAAATAGAATTTCGCTCTATCGTGTGTGATGTAGCATTCACTGGGCTTTTGCAGCAATAATGCAAGTTTCATTATTTCATCCATGAGCGATGTGGATGGCGGCGAACCGGCAAAAACGGATAATATAGCAACAAATGACTCAGCGGCGCATTTGGATATGTAAACTGGATTTGGTGACTCAATCACATAAACTTTACATAAATTGAGCAATTCTTTGAGCAAACCGGCTTCATTCAGTTGGTCTAAATTTAGATCACGATGTGGATGTTTTTCACGTGTCAAAGCTAAAATACAAAGGAAGAGCATATCCAACACCTCAGAGTGGTCGACGCCCGAACGATGCCAATCTGAGTAACGGTGTAGTATAGAAATTATTAGTTGCGGATATACAACTATGGCGGTCGTATTTTCATTGACTTCGAGCGCTTCGCACTTTTTGTTGATAACGGGCTGTGAACAGGCGTTATTCAGAATGCCGCGTAAGAGATTCACATCTTTCGAGCAACGATCAGTTTTCACCACATAACCGATTAGATTCATATAATTTATGCGTAAAAACTCAGCATATAATTGAGAATCAGATAAGGCTAGATTTAGAAGCAAATCCAAAGCCATATACTGTGACATTGAATTGCTGCTTAGCTCAACAACCTAGAGAGAATTTAAGAAATTCAATAATAATTTAATTAAATTCGAATATTTTTCAAGATTTGTTTATGATATATACCCTTGCAAATAAGTATAGAACTGTTGAAAGGCCGCCGGTTAGCTGAGTAGTTGTTTGCTGAGAACGTAAGTGATTTTGTATCAGTTCACCATATAAAACCAAGCCAAAAACACGACCAGCTACAAAACAAGTGGAAAAGTAAATTATACATACAAGAGGAAATAAATGTTAATTGGAATAAACAGAAAAAAAATTATAATAATAAAAAATAAAAATAAAACTCACCATTCACCACACCAAGTTCTTTGGCACTCAATTCGTTATTAAAACCCATTACAATATCCGGAGACTCTGCGGTGTACACCAGCAAGCGCGCTTCATACAATAAACGCATTGCTTCCGCCACATTACCGAAATTCGCTTTTTTGAGTTTGCTTAGGTTAACAAAACCATAATTAGGTCGCCATGCATTTACTTGTAGTGGTGCAAGTTCGGAAAAATCTGGACCCATTGCTGTTAAATTCGCAATTGTTTCCCAAGCGGCGAATTTACAATTGAATAGTAGCAAATTTGTTATGCCAAATGTCATTGAACAACCATCAACGGTAGTGCGTGATGCAGTATTTTCACACGTGCTGGTAGCGCCATTGGCAGGGTATATGCTGTCGCCAAGACAAATTATTTGAAAAGTGTGATTCCTTTGCAGAGTACGTATGTTTCGAAAAAGCAAATAGACAATTTCCTGTTCCACACCATCAATGTAGACCGTTAATTCCAGATGATCTTGATGTGTGCATACACCATACGCAATATGAGTCCAACGATTTCGTGTGAATCGAAACGATTTCAATTCGACAGATGCGATCTCACACGATTGTTTTTCGCTGTGATATTTGAAGAGATGCATATTATTGAAACTGTTGAGTATAACAAGTTTGGTTTGTTTTAAAGCAACACGCAGCGTGGATGGACTCGTTGCGCTGGTTGGTGAGGCCAGTGGAGTTGCTGATTTTGAGTTACTGGTACTAATATGGTGTATGTTTCGATCTGCTTCCTCTTTTGATGTAATTTGAGCGCTCTTTTCTTCCTGTATAGTGGCTGTTGGTTCGGTTGGTATTGGCGCTGGGGTTTGTGGTTGGATTTCTGCGTTAGGTTTACTCGCTTCGAAAACTAATTTCATATCGCGATTCACATAAACGCTTAGCAATACTTGATTGGTGCCGATGGATACAATGTGTGTTTTCTGGAGAAATTTACTTTTAATTAATTTATTTCTAATATAATGAAGCTTTTTTTTGTACTTCTAATGCAACTTACATGACTCTCCTCCTGTGTGCTGCGTGATTCATCCTCCAAATGCAGTGAGGAGGATTTGTTAGCGTGTGTAGCCTTCATTTGCAGCCAAAAGGCGAGCGTAAGTCCATCACTACCCCAGAGTCGTGCGTGTTGTATGGGTATAATACATGGTGTGCGTGATAATGGTGTGGTAGCTTGTGCTTGTATGTGCATATTACGCATGCGATCGATTTCCATAGTTAAACGTTGATCGCTGGTTGAGGTACATTTACCATCTGTAAAGGAATCCTAATATTAACTAGTGAAGTTATTGAGTGTATGCCTGAAGTAATTACCAATTGAAATGGGAAATTCCAATTCCACCATAGCTTGCGGTTTTCTCAATTTACTGCTGCAAATATGACTGAGATATTTCATGAGCAGATCGACTGGTGGATTCTTCGCAGCCAAAATGTTGAAGTAAGTGCAAAGGACTTCGGGGGTGTTGATGTCTACTATTAGTTCCAACAAAGATTGTTGAAGCTCTATATAAATAAGGAGAACCATATGTGGTGAAAATGAAGTGCTAAAATATGTTTTGGAATAATATATTAAAGAACCAAAGTTATTTTTACAAACATTTTAATAATAACTTATTTAAACAAAAAATATGTAACCGCATTGTAGGTGGCTAGTTAGATTGACGCCTATATGCAGGCAACATTTTTTTTTTAAACTAAATTTCTCACAAAAACGAAAATGTTGCCTACATTTAGGATGTTTTGTGCGTTGAAAGATCATAAAGTTACACATATAGACAGATAGATAGTGAAGAGTATCTGCACTGTGACCTTTGGTCTATTTTGCTCTCCGCACTTATTACAATCTCCGTGTAGTTACAGTTTCTATGAGGCTTGGACGGTTTACAAATATAAAAATTACATATTTGCTCTCCTTGTGATACGTACCTTTCAATCGCGGATCACCACACTTCAAAACAGGCGCAAATCCACGCAGCAAAAATAACGAGTCTCCTATATGTGCACGTATAACAAAGAGACGATTCGCCAATTGCACTAAACATTCACTCCAACCCATTGGATTCTGTATGCAATGCTCTGATAATTCAATCAAAATATCCACAACCAACTGACAGAGACCGTCGTGTAGCAGATGAGCACGATAGCGTGAGCTGGGTTGAAAGGAGTTCCAGAATTCTTGCTTATTCCCGAGTTCAGTTTCTGATTCGGAGATTTCCGGTATTTCGCCATCAGCTTCATAGCCCTCATCAGCCGTTATGTAGTGATCTTCAGTCTCATTCTCACTCAACTCCATTTCACTCTCACAGAAAATCGACATACGTGCGGAGAAATAATCTATATCACCATATTCACCGGATGCCGGACGTTTCGGTCCAGTCGTGCGTGGTGTGGAAACGTTGCTACTACGAGGCTGAGTTTTTGCATTATTAAATGAGCGTGCTCGTGGACGCAAAGGTGATTGTAGATCTGTATCTATACTTGCACTATTTTCAAAACCATTACTACTATTCATATCTGTGGTGGTTGTGGTTGGCGCAGCGTTATTGTTGTTGTTGTTGGTTTGCTCCGCAATTTTAAGTAGACTTTGCAATGCTTTAAGCACAGCATTTTCGCGCGAATGATCTTCTATATGTGTTGGACGATTCTTGGCATTAGCGTAGCTTAGTATTGCCGCTTTCAGCATGCGCAAATGATTTTGCATTGTGTCTGTTAAGAAAAATAATAGAAAAATGGTTTTTCTTTATACCTTAAAGAATGGTAGAGTGTTCATTTACTTCTTTACACGTGGTGATTTGTTAGTGTGAATTGTAAGATAAGATAACGTCAATCTTTAAGATCACACATTGCTTAGTGAGCCGTTTTCTTATTCTTATCTTATAGATACAAAGATTTATGTACACTTCTGAGAATTTCGAGATCAGTTCACTAAAACTATGAGGATGGTGTGCAAATCCCGACTGAAATATACTAAGTGAAAAAACTACGAAGCAAAAATAGGGGGGGAAAAATTTTATGGTTTACCTTAACTCAAGAAAATTACTTTTATAAATAAAATATTGAATAATAATCATTAAACAACAAATTATAATAGTTCAATAGAAAGCTTTGAACTTTTTATTTTATTTTATTTTTATTTTTATTTTTGTTTTATTTTATTTTTCAGCTAGTGTTGATTACATCATATATCAGACGATCCCGAAGTGGTCAATCCCGAAATAATTTTATTTTTGTTTAGTCAAGTAATCTGTTTTTAAATTATCTGACGGCTATAGGTTGTTACATTTGTAATTATATTTTTCAATGGCATAAAAATCAGGTAACTAAGTCTAAAGGAATTATCTAGGTTAGGTTAAAACGTTTTGTAATCAACCATTGTTTGGTACAGAAAATCGAAGTTGTAAGCGACGAATCCATTTATTTTTCTGCAAGCTTCTTTCTCCTACAGATAGTCAGCCTTTTGTCCATTATTTTAGTGTATTCTTCAATCAGTCAGCAAATCAATCCCGAAATGAAACAACCATCTCAATTTTTAGTTAACACTTGTATGGTTTCAAAGCATGTATGTATAAACTTTTCAAAGTATTGCATGCAAATGCCAATAATTTATATATGCACATGTGCATCTACATATGAAACTGAGTTCAAAGCCATTTACCGCAATAAAGCCGTGATGCTAGACCCTATACGAAACAAAGGCTCAGCTGAGAAAAAGCTGGCTCAAATTCATTCTTTTTGGGAGAAGGTACTGAAGTCGAAGGAGGCATTAAAAAAAGACCAACATAAAAATAAAAATTTAGATAAAATAATTGATTCCAATAAAAGTTAAATTTAAATTATTAATAATAAAAAACAAATACGGGAGAAAATACTAGAAGTCGAATAAGCCATTAAAAAATAATAATAATGAACCAAAATAAAAATTTAAATAAAAATAATAATAAACACAAAAAAATAATAATAATTACGAAAAAAATTAAAACAAAAAAAATAATAAATACGAAAAAAAAAATAAAAAATACTAGATATCGAAACTATTAAAAAATTAATATTAAATAATAAATAAATATCCAAAAAAAAATTAAAATATAAAATATAAAATACACAAAAAACTAAAACAAAAATTAAAATAAAGAATAAAATTGGTACTAATTAAAAAAAATAATAATAAATAAAAAAATTATAATAAAAAAACATATATATAACAAAAATTACAATAAAAAAATAATAAATATTAAGTACAAAAAAATGAAAGAAGGAAGAAAACAAATAAAAAATAAATATATGAAAAAAAGAAAACAAATAATTACAAAAAAAATTAAAATATTAAAAAAATATGTATAAAAGAGATAAACCATAAGATATTAAAAAAAAACCTAAAGCTTGCCGCATAGCCAACGACACTGACTTTTTCCTCTGATATAACCAAGCTTTTATAAACTCAAATTCGACTCGGAGTACGTTCAAAAATTCAGATTTTAAATGCTTCAAGTAATCAGGCGCAATTTTTGAATATTCCAGTTTGAAGAGGCGGCCGCGATAGCCGAGTGGTTAGCATTGCGTACTGACATTCGGAAGGCCTGGGTTCGAGCCCGGGTTCGAGCAACATCCAAAATGATAGAAAAAAAAATTTCTAATTGCGGTCGCCCCTCGGCAGGGAATGTCAAGCCCTCCGAGTGTATTTCTGAAAGCTCCTCATGAAAATCCATCGGCCGATCGAAGGCGGCTTAGAATAAACTGTAGGTCCCTCCATTTGTTGGTAAAAACATCAAGACGCAAAACCACAAATTGGAGGAGGAGCTCGGCCGAAAATCGCTTCAGCGGTTACAAAGCGCCAAATATATATATATATATAGTTTGAACAGATAGCATTCCTACTGGGGTTCCAGCATTGTGCAAGGATAACTTAGATATGATGTTACGACTTTTTAAGTGGTTTTCGTACATTCCCTAGATCTTTTTGTGTTCATACTATGAGTTTGCACAATAATTTCACACATTCATTGTATAAACTCATAAAAATATATATGTGTTTTTTTAACAACAGTTACTTACCCCTTTCGTCTTTAAAACTTTTTATGCTTATAGCCATTGTTGTTTCGAATAACCTTAGTAGATAGATTTTACTATCACTGCTAGTTTCCAGTAAGCTAATAAAATGCGCATCAATTTCCCGATCTCGACACCCTTCACTCGAACTTTGATTTAAATCTTGTAGTGAATTCGTTTTACTACCGACAAAAAATGAACCGAGCGCATTAATAAATTTGGTAAAAATGCTAATACCGATGTTTAGTACAGCTGCTTGTGTCTCTGGACGCGCAACTAGTGAGGAGGTGGAGAGTGCGTCGGCGGCACAGTTCCACACAGTTGTATTGGCTAATGCACCTACGGTAGAGGTAGTTAGCGGTGTAATTGTTGTTGTTGTTGCGGTTAATGTTGAATTTGGCTTTGCACGTGAACTGATTTGATTACGTAGGTCGTATATAACTATACTACCGTTATGTGCCCACTCAACGTCGAGCACATCTCCCAAACTGCTTATATTTTGCTGTTTTAGATTGTTTAAGAATGATAGATTAGAAGCTTCGGCATAACACTGTGTCACTATATCAAAATTATGATCGTTTAATGTAAAATATTCATGTTCAACCGATGGCGCGATAGAAGTAGTGGTAATTGTTGACGCGTCCGATGCAATCGATGAACTAATCGACTCAAACGTTTGTTTTACCGCATCTACTTCTATGCTAGAGAGCAAATATTCCAGTGAACTTGACAAGTAACAAACGTCTTCTTTGTTGGCTTCGGGGGCTACACTGTATGTTTGTATACTATGCATTGGGGATGATGTTGTAGCACTGCTACGGTGAGGTGAATGTGTGAGTTTAGAACTATTCGTTGGTTTGCGTTGTGAGAGTTGTAAAAAAGTGCATAACGCATTATAGTTTAGTGTAAAAATATCATCTATAGCTTTGTCGCCGCCAATTAGTTTGCTTTCATTACACTCCTCCACATTTGTGGATTGCCTTTGAATGTCATTATCTATAATAGATATTGCATTATTTTGATTTAAATTATAACGTGCGGCGAACGCATTAAAAAAACAGTGGCTAGTTTGTAAGAGTTCATAAATAAATGACCATTGCAGAGCAGTAACATATAAATTATCCACTGCACTCAGTAAGTTTGGCATATCCCCCACGCTTTTATCGCTACTAGCATCACTGTGTGTGAGCGTATTGAATTGTGTCGCGTTATCGCCACCGGCATTCAATAGCAGCGTAATAAGGCGTTCACTCAAAATACTTTGCTCTTGATTACTTTCACCCAAAAATGTCACATTGTCAATGCCGATTTTTATAAGCTCACATATACTATGCACCAGTAGTGGTTCGCAGAAGAGATCCTCTAAATGTGTTATATTTTCTTCGTTATAGAAAGCTTTTATTAAACGTATATCAATGCCCAAGTAGGCGACGAAGATGTTCAAACAATCCTCTAAAATATCGAAACGTGAGATTGTGGCTTCAGATTTTAGTGTTTTAGTAATAGGACTTGATGTGGTGATATGTGTGTTGGTAGTCGTAGGTTGTTCTGCCACACTACTCGTGTTTTGATCATTACTTTTACAGTCTATTGTTTTATTTGCTTTGCGATTTGCCAAAATTTCCGCCTTAAATGTACGAAATGTAGGTAAAATGATCTCAGCCAAAATGCCAGCAGCCATGTCACTGCTCAATGTGTTTGATATGTATTTTAAATGCTTTAGTAGTGATTGAAGTGCGCTTATTGTATTACAGCTGCCCTCCGTAACGATTTTTTCATATATTTCTTTATATAACTGTAAAATTTCCTTACGAAACTCTAGTGACTTATATTTCATATCACATTTGGCACAACCTTCAACATATCTTCTATTCTCAGCACCATAATCTTGGGCAAAAATAACACAAAGTATTCGACGATGTAGAAATTTATAAGTAAAATTTTGGTATAACGGTGCAAGCTTTAATATTATCTGCAAACATGTCGCATACGTAACAACTGTGAAGTGACAACAACAAATACCGTTGCGTAGCAAATAGCGTATCGCATATTCTTGCATATCAACGCTGATTTTGGGTAGTAAATTCAGCAAAATGCCTTGAAAGAAACAGCTTACGGTCGCCAATTGCATTTGGCAATGGACTTGTCGAAAGTGTTGACATCTTCTTCGAGTATTAACACTGTTCTGAGAATTGGAAATGCCTTTAGCGGCTTGTTCTTTTTTGAAAAGTTGTTCATTAATTTTTACAATTGTTTTAAAAGTCAACACAACCAGTGTACGCGCCACGGTGTCTTCGTCGGCATCGTTGCTAATATTTTGCAGCAGATTTTGGAATGTTTCAATGCTTATATCAATTGTATTCTCATTGATGAACTTTAAATCGTTTGCGCTATTTTTGTAGCCAATATTTGAAAACGGTTTTTTCGTTTTATAAAGGTGTATATTGATTTTTTGTAGTATATAAAAAACAATGTAGTTGGTTGCGCTTAGAAATTCCAACAAAAAATTAAATGGCAAGCAGTCATTACATACTGAAGGCTTTTCCGCATTCGATTCTTCTGTTGTTGTTTTAATAGCATACTTGTTTAATATGACTGCTAATTTCTCAAAAACATTTTCAAATTGTACAACACTGAGACATGAAGAGGCATTAAATATATTATTAATACAAAGTATTATAAGCTGTAATAGCTCGAGTTTGATTGTAGCGGCATTTTGTTGTGTTTCATATATAACACTATCGGTACATAAACATTCCAATGCGAAATTTAATGAGATCACTGATACAGATTGTGAATTAAGATTCTCTTCACATTCGTTTAAAACGCATTTCGACATTAATTGCACCAGTATGTAAGCGATTTCGTCACTACTTACGATGGTGTTACGAAATTGCTCGAAACTTTGTTCGAATTCCAAAGGGTTTTTAGATACTCTGGCTTTTACTTTAATTACCGGAGTATTAGCTATCCTTTGAAGAGTTATGCTGGATGTTTGTAGTGGTGAAATAGTAGCAATAACTGTTAGTATGGACAGTGGTACATCTAATGCAGTAGCTATCGAATTCCACTTACAATTTGGAAATAGTTTAATACACAAATTGCAAAGACCCTTTTGGGAAGCGATAAGCTGCAAAAAGTTATTTTATAAAAGTTGTTGAAAATTAAATAAATATTCCAGAATTGAAGCTTACCTTATTGTCTACGCGTAAAAGAAATCTGAGTAAATGTTTGCCCACATGATTAGTTAAAAAGTTGCGTAAAGCTTTGATTTTACTCCAATCACTTGGTGCATTTAGTATGAGCTACACAGGGGAAAAGTTAAAAAAAAAGAAGTTGTATATATATATGTGTATTTATTTATTAGCACATTGTATATTGCCATTATGAGTGCCTGTATTACCGGTGTAAAACTTTGATTTGTCAGCAAGGAATTCGCCGCCATCGAGTTGGTATTGCTTATCTCATTTTGCGCTAGGTCAGTGCTATCGCCTTCATTGGTTTGTAAAGGAATTGATAAGTGTGATGCATTTATGATGTTACAAACCGACTCAAGGAGATAAGAGGTAATTTCTTCTGGAATATTATGTATTAAGCTGAAATAACAATTTAAAAAGGAAAAATAAGTATAATAATATGTAGACTTGCAAATAAATTCACTCTTTTTTATTTTCGCCGACAATATATTAATGAGGCTACTTGAATTTAAAGATTACTGCAATTTTTTTTTACCTTTTGATATTGCTTGACTGAAAAGCGTGCTTCTCCACATATTGAAAATAAAATAGAAAAAGTTCGATCCAATGTAACTGAAATAAAAGAAATTTGTTTAATCTTAAGTATGCATAATACACAAATGGATGTGTATATATGTTTAAACACTTACTTTAGCGTCGCTATCATCGTCAGTATTTTGATAATTTCTCCAAATTCTACTCAAAGTTTCTGCAAGAAAATCAGTAGAGTTTTCGGCCTGTGTGGCTTCCTGTTCCATTATTTGCACGTATTACATGAAAACAATATTTGTGGGGCTTAATTTGGTCTACTATTGATTGTACACTGCTTGGTGTGTGAATTGGCATCAGTTGTAGTGATCAATTTAAATTTAACACCTCTTATAAGAATCAACTAGTGATTGACTGCTTGGGTTCCTGAAAATTATTCACAACAGATTATTACTATAACACCTTTAAATAGATGTGTATATTGTATGCTGATAGTTTAAACCGTAACGGAATTTTTATGTTCGCTTGTTAACAGTCAGTTAATCTGTGGAACGTAGTAAATCATTGATACAGCGATGTAATCAGAAGCTATTGCAACGGTCTACTGAAGAACAAAAACTACTATTTTTTGATGAGCCTTATCGCCTGGACGCACAATGACTGATTGAAACATAATCAATATTACTGTTTGTTCATATAATTAAACGTGCGTATATGCGTACTTAAATCTACATATTTATGCATATACATATATATATATATGTGTACATCATATGAAGGTTTATGGGCATTTCAACAATCTAAAAACAAAAAAATTTAAATATAGACGAACTGCGATTATTTAAATGTAAATAACAAAACTTTCACTTTTTATCAGTGTTAAAAGGATTTTTTCTATAAGTAACTTGGCAACCCTAGAGCAAAAGCAAAACATAAACAAGTTTCAATCAGTTAAAATCAGCAGGGCATAACCAAAATTCTTTACCAATTGTTAATTGCGTAGTATTTTTACTTTTACACAAAAACTAATAATAATTTCCTATTATTTTATATCAATAATCACAATTTCAAAAAATTTTCCAAATTTTCACTGCAGAAGAACCACTTATCTATTATTTACCAAGGAACACTATCTTCATCCGTTTGACTACGAACAGCTGATCTGCACTTAACTGTGGTCGGGAGCAATATCCTTCACTGTTCAAGCAACTAATAACGTTTCTTTTACAGTTTAATAACACTTTTAAACACCTGTTTTCCCGTCGTGTAAATAAATTTCAATAAACATTGCAAGTGATGATGCGTTTTGTTCTCTTGACAAACGAAATGCAATTTTATAAACTTTTTTAGGTGCTACCGTATTAAATTGTTTGCTGGCTTGTGCAAACTTTATCGATAACTATAACCTAATAAGAATTCCCATTTAAAATCGGACGTCAAAAATCTATATGTTTTGTATCTAATTAGTGCTTTGGTAAATTCATTAAGTCTTAATAAATTTTATTAATTTCAAATTAGATGCTTTAACGTTTTCTGTGTGGTAAAACAAATATATAGATTTATGAGAAAACTATACTGAATCGTAGACTAGTAGACTAGTAATGATTTACCAGTGACTAGACTTAAGAAAACTAAATTACAAAAAAGTTCATATAATATACAATTGGCACAATATAACCGCTGAATTGTTTTTTCGCCGAGCTGCTCCTCCGATTTTTGGTGTGCGTTTTAATTGTTACCCAACAAGTGAGGCTTATATTTCATACAAAGCCGCTTCCGAACGACTGGTGGAATTTTATGATGAGCTTTGTATTGCATGTCAGAAAAACACTCCTTGGTGTCAAAGAACGTATATGAATTCTTTGAATGAACGTTCTTTGCCTGGATAATAATATGTACAGCAGTCTGATATATCTGTGATATTTCTTTTTCTAGGGCATACCTTTATGTGAAAGTGTGATTTGCTTTTACAGCTCAGCTTTCTAATTACACCATAATTCGGCTTGATTAGCCTTAACAGTTTTTGAATGCTGAAGGCGGAGCACTTTTTGTGATTTTACTGACTTTAATCCTGTTACCTATTGACCCATCACGACATTCTTCGGTTTAAGATATATAATGAAGCCAAATTATGTGGAATCTCGAAGCAAGAACTCGGGGAGTTAATTTTCAATGCTGACCAAACTTTTGGAGTTGTTAAAAAAATTTGGACTAAAAGTGTTTTGTGCTTCTAAAACAAGAAGAGTTGACAAAGAGATGATGGGTGTCGATCCTTTTGCCCCATGACTTTTCGGGAATGTCACCTAAAAGGCTACAGAAAAAATACGTCAGGAAACATGAATGAAAGGAACAGTCTCAGAAGGACTATCATATGATAATGTGGATTCTGGATGGCCAATGTTTTGTATATCCTCATCGCTATGATGCCAAGTAATACTAAGAGATAGCAATAAATCAGTTTGGCGGCAGTAGTAACAGAGTGGATAGCAGAGCATGCTATCATTCATTCGAGTTCCGGTGTTCAGACCAACATTCAAAATTATATATAAAAATATTCTGATTCAAGAAATGCTAACACCTTCGGATGTACTTCTGACATGAAATGAGAAGAAATAAAATTAAACAGACTTGTAGAGGCGGCATAGAAAAGAAGTCCATCCATTTGTGGGGAGAAGAATTAAGACTCGCACCAAAAGTTGTCGCAGAGGCTCGGCCAAAATTGCTTCCGCAGTTATAAAGCGCTAATTATGTATGTATGTATGTATATAATGGAACCGCAAATCTATTTTTCCGCTCATTAACTTTTAATCTATCATTTGTATATCGATTAATTCGATAAACGAAATAAATATATCAGAGCTCTTAGGACAAATAAAGCACACCAGCAACTTTTAATAGTTAAGCTCCAAAAACGTTGGAGCTTTTATGTAGGAAAACTAGAAATAAACAATCTTTCTTACCTTTAGTGTGGAACATATATTTAGTACTTTGGTCACGCTAGCTTAGTCTTGTTCAACAGCTATAGGAACTTAGTTGAGTGCTCTCTTTTCTTTAAATTTCATCTTTTTTATTATTAAATTTACGCACTTCGTTTTACAAATATGTTGGTGCAACAACTAAGAAAAGTGTTGACAAACAACAACATCTATAGTCAACATTCAATAAAGGTTAGTATCAAGGCAAATTCACACACGGTAGTAGCAAGAAAAAAAAAAAACAAAAAGCCTACGTAATTTGTTTGTGTAAAATTTCTTTCGAAATGTTAAAAAATGAATTCATTCAATTTGCCTTGCGTATTTTGTTTGTGAAGAAAAAGCAAGCATATGATAGGACAACTTCCCCTGCTATGAATTCGCCTTGGTTAGTATTGTGATTGTAAGATACCGGCAACTTTTTGAGACACATATGTACATATGTATATTCAAATGTAAATTATGTACATATCTCTAATTGTCCACCTAAATTTATACATAATTGCATATGAACATCCGCATGTAGGTACATATATAATGTATGCGGGTAGGTCGGTGTTGTGTGCAAAATTAATTTGTTGTTAAGGTTAAAACGAAGTAAACATTCTTTCGCGATTTGCTTATAAACAGCTGAACCATAAGAGCATCAGCTAGTTATTTTCGGTCTGTCATTTAGTTTGTTTTTATTTTTATGATATTTATAATCCTGTATTTGTACATTAAATTAATTTAAATAGATAATTATGTGTTTTGCAGTTGAAATATCTATGAGTGTGTATGTGCGTTTGCGCGTGTTTATTTAGCTCTCATTCTCTCACATTTTTTGAGATGATATGTAATGTTGCTTGTGCAACAACCCAGCAGCAAATGGTAAGGCCTTGTCAGTGAGTCGGTAAAGTGTAAACAGTCAGGTCTATCATTGATTCTGACGGAGCTACCGACGGGACAACTTTGGGAAAATGCTATCAGCAATTCGTAAGTGATCATGAACTTTAAAATTGGGGAAAATGGCATTATAGAATAAGAGTGACAGTTCTTCAAATTTCTTTTAACGAACGTGTATATTACTTCCACTTGATAGATTATTTTCACTTATTTTGTTTAAATTATAACATTAACAAATTATATTATAATCAAAACGGATGCAAACTTAAGAATGGTTGCAGTCTAAACATAAAGGTATTGCAGTACTGTGTAAAATAACCTCTAAATTTCATACCCAAAGGATTGAGTCCCAGTGGCGTGTTATAAAGAAGTATTTTCTCAAAGACAATTACAAAAACTCCGCGAATTTCGCAGAGTTAATTGTGGAGTACCTTTGGTGTCATGAGAACCCTTGTGAAATTGATCGAAGCAATTATACATACTTATAAACCATTCTTTGCTTTTGCTTTATTATTAAAGAGGGTTATCATACAGAGGTGTTTCACTTAAATATTCTGTGCTAGACGAAACCGATTTTTATTCGATCCAGAGTTATTTTTTTAAATAGGACCTATTTACTTCACCTTAACCTTACTACTACGCTTACCGTGCAAGCGATTATTTAAGGTACTACATTTTTAACGCATGCTAGAGGAAACCAATTCACTGTTCATATTTTAAAGTTCTCTTTCCGTATTTTAAATGAAGAAATAATAATTTTATTTATGTCTCTTAATAATCTGAGTGCAAAAATTTCTATTTGTAAAAAAGCACTTGTAATAATACTGCGAGCTTGGCATACTTCTTGTTTAGTTAAAATATATAAATAGTGCTGCGAGGTGTTTGCATTGAGATAACAGTATTTTAAGTCTCCGTAGGTGGGATAAAAAACCGGTGTAGTAATTCAGTATAACCCTTTTCTTCTTTAATATATTTGAACGCCAAATTTTCAGACGTCTTCTCTCATTCTTTTGCTTTCAGAAGCATGTTATGATTTTAAATGATTTTTAGTGACATGCAATTATTATTATATTGTATGACGATAAAAATATCCAACGAGTATTCAATAAACAGACATTTTAAAATGAATTTAATAAATGTAATTGCCTCACAAACAATCTTGTTTTTATTTTGGCGACCACTGATCTGAAAGTATCTCTAATGTTTCTAAAAGAAACATTAATACTAGAATTTCGTTATTAACGTTTCTTTAGAATTTAATAACTAGAGTCATAATTTTCAAGTATTTTTAAGTAAAACATTAGAAAAACCAGAATTATTCGAAAAGCATGTCGAAATTCGGTATTTCTACTAACAATTCTGTAGATCTGGTGGAACTGGACAAAACACGGCTTAATTTCAAACCATCACTTCAATATATTTACTGTATGTACAATTTTCGCGTTTTCCGCCACAACAAATATAGGCGAAGAGTTTTATTTATTTATTAATTTTTTTTTTGAGTTGTGTTTGCATTTTTTTTTTTTGAAGATCGACTGCATTAGCTCTTCACTTCAAAAGTCAAAGTCTTTTACAATTTGCTACAGGGTAGCGAAAATCTCTTGTTTAGGGGCCTGTTTATTAAGAGCTAGTTTTTAAGAGAAAAATAGTGAAAATTCGACTTTTATGTTGTTAGTTTCTATATATAAACATTTACATATAAATTGTTACATATGTAAAAAGTTAATAATTTTGCATGCCCACCTGTTACTGACAAGTGTTCCGAAGAAAGTATAATTAAAGCAATTTAATCTGCATATAAATCTACTATATTTGAAATTATTAGTACATCTTTCTTGTTGATTATATAAACTAAGTGGATATTTGTATATAAAAATATTTTCTATTTATTAAGGTAAATAACTTACTCTTCAGTATGCTTGTGGTCTATTTTGGGTGCATTATGATTAATCAAATAGACACTTAACTGAGTTTATCTAATCTAATTATCATCATCCACTCATATTCCAAGACCTACACCGAGAAGTTTTACTTCGAAAGTAATTTTCTTGATTGACATCTCAATTTATTGATAAATTATAAGGACAAATATGTACATACATATGTAGTGTTTACAGAGTAGATAGGTCCTACTCTGGATCTAAAGTTATTTTTGTTGATATTAAAATTTGCACAAATGTACGTATTTGCTAATATATGTGCCAATATTAATTATTTATTTCGAAAAAGGCACACTTGTTGATTACGAATGATATAATAACAAACATATGACATCTCTATGCCTAATTTAGAAAAAATTACCTCATTTATGTTGTTGTTGTTGTTGTAGCGGCTGCGCCAACCCCTCCTAGGGCCAGGCAAGTTTAGGCCCAGGAAATGGGCTGTTTCGACGGGTTCGGACCAGAGGGAGAGGGGTGTTAGATGAGTCGGGTTAAGTGGGCATGCAAAGATGTGGTTAGTGTCGTCCAGGGATTCGTTGCATGCGGGACATGTGTTGGGTATGTCAGGGTCGCGTCTGGATAGGTAGGAGTTAAGCCTGCTATAGTATCCCTTAATTGTGCCACGAATACGCGGGTCTCTCGAGGCAGCTCGAGCTCTTGTTCTGCTATGGGTGGTGATTTGACTCCGAGAACACCATTCACGGGAAGAGAGTTCACGAAGGTGTTAACGGAATTTTCGGTGAATGGTGTTTATGGCCTGTCTGTACGCCGTTCTGTCCAGCAGGCCTTGTCTATATTGCTATATGGCGGTAGCATCTCTGCGGTAGCATCCCAGCAGATATTGCCTACACAGCCTAATATTATGCTCCTTAACTGTGAGCATAGTTATTTCACCACCATACACCTTAGTGTAAGTGGTGCTCCGGCGCCATCAGGAGGTTTCCCGTCACGGTCCGAAGGGTGGTGTTCTGAGAAGTCTGGAGCTTCTTCAACTGCGTCTCGCTAGTCCCCGACGTCCAAATCAGTGCAACATAGTTTACGACCGGCCGGCCAGTTGCCTTGTACGTTGCCAGCAGCTTTTCTTTGTCTTTCGCCCAGGTGCTACCGGCTAGCGAGTTGAGGATTTTGTTGCGGCTTTGTACTTTGGTGGCAACTGCAATCCTATGCGGAGTGAAGGAGTGCAGGCTATCAAATGTGACTCCCAGTAACTTTGGGTTGTTCGTGGTCGGAACTTTTACGTCATCGAACTTCACATTGAGCTCAAGCCGGTACTCCTTCGTCCAGCTGGTGAGGGTGGTAGAGGATTTCGCGGGTTGTAGATGTAAATGTCGTGCAGTGAAGAAGTTGGAAAGTTTAAAGCAAAGCAGTTTACTTTCGAACAAAGGCTATCAATTTTGGCCAGACGCCAAAATCGAACAGTCATCGGCGTATGAGATCAAAGAGACGTCCTCTGGTGGTGGAGGAAGCCTCGAAATGTAGACATTAAATATCATCGGGGAGAGGATACCGCCCTGCGCAACCCCCTGTTTAATTTTACGTAACTTTGAGGTTTGACCTCGAAAATCAACCGAAGATCGTCGACCAC
Organism: Neoceratitis asiatica; assembly: GCA_030068015.2. NCBI lineage: Eukaryota > Metazoa > Arthropoda > Insecta > Diptera > Tephritidae > Neoceratitis > Neoceratitis asiatica. The sequence goes on along the minus strand of CM061526.1, from coordinate 52,776,878 downwards.
TCAGGTAATTCATGGTTCACTTCTTCAACTTATGCGGTAATGAGGAATCTTCAATGTCCAATAGTAGCACTGCATGATTAACCGTATCGAACGCATTCGACAGGTCCACTTCTACTAGAACAGTTCGCGCACAGGGTCGATTTTGGTTATTGCCATGAATTATCTGAGTGTGTATGGCGTTAAGTGCAGTTGTGGTGCTGTGCACTTTTCGTAAACCATGCTGATGTGTAGCTGGGCTCAGATGATGAGTAAGACGGGAGCAGCAAGGCCTCAATTGTCTTCGCTACTGGGGAAAGGAGAGATATCGGACGAGAGGATTCTCCTTTTTTTGCGGGTTTACCCGGCTTTAGTAGCGGGACCACTCTACCCAGTTTCTACACGTCGGGTATAATTGAAGTGGTCAAAGACAGATTGAGAACCTTGGTGAGATAGTCTGCTCCCGCTGGGCCCAAATGTTTTAACATCAGCACGCTTATTCCGTCGGGGTTGATGGATTTGGAGGCTTTCGCCTTCTCGATAACTCCCTGAACCTCTTCCCTGGAGAAATCAAGCATCATTTGCGCAGACGGCGGGCTACTCGTCTTTTCGTTTTGTCAACCAAAGGGTGCAGTGTAAATAACCGGCTAAAATAGCTCTCGCACCTCTTTGGGTCCGACGAGGCGTGATAACCGAATGAAATTTCCACCCGATCTACTTCTTCCGCTTTTAGGGGGAAGTGAGGGCGGATTTCCGCTATTCGACCTGCAGGTATGGAGCAGGCGGCAGCAGACACGATAATTTTGCGGAAGGTTTTCTCTGCAGTGTTGGTAGGAGTGGGGAGAGCACTGAAGGCGTTCTCAGTAAATTCCGTAAAGCCGGGCCAGTTAGCTTTATTGAAGTTAACAAATGTCCGGTGGTCCACAGAAATGAAGTCGGGAGGCCTGTCAATCGAGATGACTTTATGCAAATGTCTGATGTCTTACAATCCTGGTAGGGGCTTCATCGTTCATTGTGCAGAATGTCGAATCGTCTATCTGTTCCGCCAGCTCCAATCCTCGACGATCATTTGACAGGCAGGAATGCCAAAGATCGTGATGCGCGTTTAAGTCACCCAAAACCAAACGGTTTTCGCCTCTGAGTAGCGCACCTAGATCAGGACGGTATCCAACTGGGCAACTTGTAACGGGAGGAGTGTATATATTAAATATTTCGAGCTCGACACCGCCTGGCTGGATAGCTATATCCTGACAATCTAGGGTAGAATCCCTGTGGTAGATGTCGCCGTCGATAAGACGATACTGCACGGTGTTATGTAAAATGAACGCCAAGCCTCCACCATGATCTCTCTCGCGATCCGTTCTTATGATGATATAGCCAGCCCGACTCAGAAGATCTGAGCGGGCGATCAGTTATGTTTCTTGGATCGCGGCTATTGGCAGGTGCTCCCAGCTCATGAAATCGACTATCTCGTCGATCTGGGTAAAATAGTTAACCAAAGTGGGTAAACATGCTGAATACACTGCCGTGAGGGCTAGAGTATTAAGGCCTGAACAGCTCTTCAGATTACTCCAACCATTGCACTGGTTACATCTAACCGAGGTGGAAGAATGATGGAGTCGTCCTTGGCACACGCAGCAGAAATAATCCCTCGGACCAGGGTTAGTTTCTACGCCAGCCCTGATGAGAAGGGTTTGGAGCAGGCCTGCTGCAAATTGTTGCTCCATTGATGACTTAAAACTAAAATTACCTGAAGACCTAAACGGGGTTAGGTCGCTGAAAGGGTGACAGCCCTTGGCCTAATAAAATCCGGGTCAACTCCGGTGCGTAGAACCGGCTGTCGTGGGAGTCGTTTATCTCATTTATAGCACCCTGTGCTGATAGAATTCAGAGAACGTAGAATAGTTATTCTCTGTAGAATTACAACGGCTTATATTATCTTCCGTTTAAATTAAAGTTCGCGTGTTTGGATAATTGTCTTTTTTTATTTTTAGATTGCATTGTTTAGAGTGTAATTTGAAATACTTTACTTTACTTTGACTTACAGCGAATTTGTTATATTGTTTCTCAACTCCAATGTATATCGTTGGAGACCACTTACTACATTAGATATTAGATGTCTCCATATGTAGGAAAAATTAATCTTATTATAAATCGAAGCCTAGTAATACGCACAAGCGAATTAGTGGATAAAAAGTAGGCATCAAGTCACTCAGCCAATCTTGAGAAATGTATTTATGTTTACATCTTTTTTGTACTTGACTTATTTATTCTTTGCTATGCATACATATATTTACATATGTATATATGTATTCACAAATATTTCTTCTGTTTAACATATTTAGCTCATTGCTTGTTACGCCACCAATGTGAAGAGAACAAAAATTTTCGAAAGTGCTGCTGCTGCTGTTTCCGATATACCCGATGGATCGAAAATCTTATTCGGTGGATTTGGTGTTTGTGGTATACCTGAAAAGTTGATTGACGCTTTGAAGGTCAAGGGCGTGAAAGATATCACAGCAGTTTCTAATAATGGAGGTTAATATAAAATTTAGGCCAAAAACAAGAAACAGTCGGAACAGTTTCTTATAGCATCCTATGTATTTTATCTTTACCAAACATCTAAAGATATATATGTACATATGCATGTATATAAAATTATTCTTTTTCCAGGCGTCGAAGATTGGGGCATCGGCTTACTTATTCAGCAAAATCAAATCAGTAAAATGATTGCTTCATATGTCGGTGAAAATAAAGAGCTCGTCCGACAATATTTAGCTGGTGAACTAGCAATCGAATTGACGCCACAAGGAACGATTGCTGAAAAAATTAGAGCTGGTGGCGCAGGTGGGTTAAAAAAGGAATGTTTTAATTTTTTGCTTCAATGAAATTTTTATTTCTTTTATATATATTTTAGGAATACCGGCATTTTTCACGCCTACCGGTTATGGTACGCTCATACAAAAGGGTGGCGCCCCAATCAAGTATGGAAAGGATGGAAAAGTTGAAATTGTGAGCAGACCAAAACCAGTACAAACATTCAATGGCAAAGATTACGTTTTGGAGGAGTCAATTTTCGCCGATTATGCCATTATCAAAGCACATAAAGCTGATCCTTATGGAAATTTAGTTTTCAATAAGGCAGCACGAAATTTCAATGCACCCATGAGCCGTGCAGCGAGAACCACTATTGTTGAGGTTGAAGATATTGTACCCGTTGGCGCGCTGACGCCAAGCGAGATACACATTCCAGGCATTTATGTGGATCGTATTATTAAGGGTGAGAACTATAGAAAACGCGTGGAGCGCTTGCGTTTGCGTGAGAGTGATGAAAATAAAACAAAATCTAGTCCTGGTCAAGAGTTACGTGAGCGCATTGCCAAGCGTGTCGCAATGGAATTCCGTGATGGCATGTATGTAAATTTGGGCATTGGAATGCCAGTGTTATCTTCAAATTACATACCTAAAGGTATGAATGTTATGTTACAATCTGAAAATGGTATACTGGGTTTGGGTCCTTTCCCCACAAAAGAACAAGTCGATCCAGATCTAATTAATGCTGGCAAGGAGAGTGTAACCGTAGTGCCTGGTGCATCGTACTTTGGCTCTGATGAAAGCTTTGCCATGATTCGTGGTGGACATGTGGATATAACTATACTTGGCGCTATGGAGGTGTCTGCAACTGGCGATTTGGCCAACTGGATGATACCGGTATGTGGTTTACATACTTGCTTAAGTACCTTATTCAATGTTATAATGTTATATTAACATATTTAGGGTAAGCTGGTTAAGGGCATGGGTGGCGCTATGGATTTAGTAGCCGCACCTGGAACTAAAGTCATCATCACAATGGAACATAATGCTAAGGATGGCTCACCAAAAATTTTGGACAAATGTACATTGCCTTTAACTGGGCAAGGTATCGTTGATTTGATTATTTCCGAAAAGGTGTGTTTAATATAAAAGATAATATATATAAAAAATGTTATTATTTTGCTTTTGAATTCTTTCAGGCTGTCTTTATGGTAGAAAAATGTGTTGGTTTAACACTCACCGAAATTGCTGAAGGCTTATCAGTGGAAGATTTAAGATCTTGCACAGGTGCACAATTCGAGGTCTCGCCAAATCTTAAAAGGATGGCACAAATTGGTGAAAATTAGAAGCTTTAGTGGCGTATTTGTTAAATATCTAGTTCTCGTTTTTTGAAAAAAGTAGCTAAATATTTTGTAAATGTTGATTTAAGCTAATGAAAGTTTTTTTTTGTCAAAATAAGTGAACTTAAAAGTGATACATGTGCATTTATTATATTTTATGTGGTGTTTTACACGATGTTAAATAAAAATTTCATATATTTTTTTACATCTGTTTATACTTGAAAGATAATCCAAAAAATGAAAAAACACAATGTACATATTTAATATGTATGTATGTATGTAGCTATAGAAAAATCATTATTTAAACATAGATATTGTATGTGGGTATCTCTTGTTGCCTTAATACGTAGAAATACATGTACTTAACCTCTTAATGTCGAAGAAACGTAATTAGCGTCTGAAAAGTGTACTTATAGTCACTACAATTCACCGTATTTGAAGATTCTGTTTGGTGGTTTCGACTTTATGATGGTCAAGAAAGTATAATAAGTGGAAATTTTAAACTTTATTTAAAACTCATCGCTTATCAATTTTCCCAGTACTCAAAACGTGGCAATCTGTAGTTAAAAAAGTCATTTTGAAGTTATCAAGTAAAAAAATTATAAAAAAGATAGTTACAAAACTCGAAAATTCTTGATCCAATCACTATAATCAAAACGCTTTATACGTTCCAGGTAGGCAATTATTTGCTGTTCGATTCTCATTCCATTTCGTTGAGAAGACTTGTAAATTATTTGATAAAGCGGTATTTGCACTTTTTAATTGAGTTAAATTTTTTTACAAAACTGGCCCTGCGATGAGTTCAAGAATTATTGTATAATTTGAGATTTTAAATTATGCTTTTTTTATTTTATTCAATTAAATAAAACAAAAATGAAAAAGAGAATCTACTTTCGGTATGAGTTTTCTTTATGAATAAAAAGTTTTAGTTAGAAGTGATAAAAAATTTTCTTCCGGAATTATTTGTTACATTAAAAATAGTGATGCAATGGGTTTTCAAATTCTAATTTCATTTATAAAATTTGTAATTTTCCACTAAATAAAAAGGCAAAAATAAAAGTCGGAATATTTTTTGGAAATTAATTTCAAAATTTTTGACTTTCTAAAGCAAACCGAGCACACCATTAACTAATTGCTTTACTCATATCCTTAAGCGTGGTTTTAGATTGCCTAGCAGCTTTCACAATTTGTTTATTTAACGCTTGAAATACTTCGATCTTCTTCATTTCACTTTCGCTGCGGCAAACTGCACAAAATTGTGATGTGAGCACGTGCAAGGGACTGCGAAAGTAATAGTATTTGCTTGTATTTTGCGAGTTCTTCTTGTGCGCCCAGCAATGTAGAAATCCTTCGATGAGTAACAAAATGAAATACAAACCAATGGAGAAGCAAAAGAATGTTGGTATGAGAAAAACCAAATAGCGCTCCTTTTCATAGCCAAAGATGATATCCTGAAGAAATTTTTTACTGTTATTTATATTGTATTTAATTTTGTTATATAATTCACATAAAATATACATACATTCTTTACACCATCCATATTAATGAAATCCTCTTTCTTATATTGTTGTTGACGACCATGCTCATTCACCGCATCACCGGCCACAGATGTTGCCGTCACAGTGCATTTGATTTTCAGGCGCGCCTTTTCGGACTTTACCTCGGTGTTGGTATCAAATAGGAATTTCTTGGGTATTTGGAAATGCTCATGTTTGCCATAGCGAACCTTTACTTTGGTGCCATTTAATGGCTCGCCTGTTTCCATATCGAGTACTTGCTGTTTTATGGTGCTCACATCATGATGAATATAGTGCAGCTCACCCGTTTCAGAGTTCTAAAAAGAAGCGTGGGAATTTAAATTTAATTTAAATTATTATTTATTATTTTAAAATGACTTTACTTATAGAAAAATAAAAATAAAAATATATGTATGTATATAAAAAAAATCAATGAAAAAATTTCGACTTTCAAATATCGCATGAGATTTTTCTGTATATTTCGTGGCATATTTCTTGAGGTCCTTTGCATTTCTGTTCTGATATAGAAACGTGATATCTGTAACACCCAACTTAAAAAATTATTTTAAATTTTTTACTTTTCGCCCAGAAAATAATTATTAATAGTTAAGCTATATTTTTTCGATCAAATGTAATTTTTACTTTGAGATTTTTATATTTTCTCAAAAGTAATGATTATCCCTCAGCTTGTAATGTTTCTAATCAAAAGTAACACTTGATCAAGAGTGGTTTTGGAGCCGAGTAGCTGTAATATTTTCCTTAATGTGGGACCGTTAATTACAATTAAATTAATAGCAAACATTTTGATTTTCTACGTGAAGTTTTCTAGATTTTTGAGCATTTGAGTATTTCGAGCATTTTATCAAAAAATTTCACTTTTCTCAGCATTTTTCTTTATAATTGAAATTTATTTATGCAAAGTGTAAAAATCATTGAAACATTGTAGATAATATTTTTTACTAACAGCTGAGCAGTTGAGCAATGGAGAATCTGGATAGTCGCACTGCTCGTTATTCGGCTTTCCAATCCCCCTGCGTGTTATGGGTTCAAGAATTTACCCGCGTTAATGCATGCCAGTCGTAAGAGGCAACCAAAAGCTAATAGTTCCCGCGACAGTCGGGTCTTTATACCGGTATGACCCGGATTTTTATCTGGACTGTCACTCCCGCAGTGTTTCCCGAAGCTTAATTTGGAGAATTTTTCTGCGGTTATTACAGCAAATTGGGCATCTAGAGCTCTAATTTACACCATAAACAAAATTAATTGAATTTCTTTGTACATAAAAACTTCCTTTTATGCGATTTTAGTCAATGGCGTGTAGCAGAACAATCACGATACACTCCCCACAGAAGTCCGCCATCAAATGCTGATCCCCTTTGATCTTGGTACCTCTCTTCCATAGTTTTTAGGTTAACTTTTTCTTCGCTATAAAAGAAGCCAAGATTCTCTGGAAACTATTCATGTTGACTGTAAAGATGATGGACATATTGCATTCTAAGTTTTTGAAATTTTATCTCTTGTAACCAAAGGTTGGTTTATTAAATTCTGCTTTCTCATCTATCTATCTAACCCACAGACAATTTATCGCCTTTGTTTTCCTAAAAAGAAGTTAACCATCTTTAGATCTACATAAAAGCTCCCCTGTAGTTTTTTTAGGTAGTTCAAGATCCCTTATTAAATCATTTAATTCTATTTGAGTAAAACGTGTTGGCACTTCCCAAAAAATTATATATATGTTTGGCGCTTTGTAACCGCTGACGCGATTTTTGACCGAGCTTCTTCTACAATTTGCGGTTTTGGGTCTTGATGTTTTTACCAACCCATGGATTTTTTGTGAAGAGCTTTTATTTCATGTCAGAAATACACTCGGAGGGACATTTCCTGCTTTCTATAATTTGGATGTTGCTCGTACCTAGGCTCGAACCCAGGCCTTCCGAATTGTAGTATGCTAAGCTAACCACTCGGCTATTGCCACAAAACTACACCTAGTACAAAAAATTAAAAATATTTTTAGTGTTGCCAAGTGATACTTAATAAAAAGCCACTAACGAGATCTCGGCAGCAAAATATTTTTTTCTTTTGTTGAGCGGTGCAAAAACTTGTTTATTAATTTTTTTTTGATAAAAAAATAAGATGTTTTTAATTTAATTTTTTATAAATTATTTTTTGAGTTTTCTTTTTCTGATCAAAAGTAAAAGCTGTTTTGAAAAAAAAGTTTTTCGTTCAAAAATAAAAAAAATAATTTATTTTTATTTTTATCGTTTTGATCACAACGAATGACTCAAAACGTCAAAGCTCCAATAAATGGTAGATAGTAAAGTCTTCTTGTTCTAAACTAGCCAAACTATGAACTTCAAATTTAAATGATAATTTTTAATCAGAAAAATTTGAGGGAAAATATAAAAAATATGGGCCCCATTTCGATTATCAATTTGAAAAAGTCGATTTCGATGATTTTCAGTACCGATATTATTCGAATTTACTTGTGTAGGAACCAAATTTAACGTCCTCAGATTATTTTTCGACGGAAAACTCTTATCTGAACAAATCGGTTAGATAGAGGCTATATAATATAGTGTTCCGATTTCGATAACTTTCAGTGCAATGTGTAGTACATTGTATTTGTGTAGAGTACCCCTATGTTACATGCCTTTTTGACGAAGGTTTGACCAAAGCTCTTAGATGCTTTTTTTCACGGATTTATGCCACAATGTTTCAAATCTGAAAAATCGTATATATGCCATAGAAGTCCGATCTGACCGGTTCCGACAAATATAGGTACCAGTATTTCGGCCTAACAAGTTTGGTTGAATAACCCCAAAATTGAGGGACCAGTTAACGTTCAAACAGACGGACAGGTGGAAATGGCTAAATCATTCATTCTAATACGATCGGTATACATTTTGGTGGGTCTATCTCTCCTCCTTCTGGTACTTGTAAATTATAATGTTTACCGTCTCTACTGGAAATGCTAATAAGAGAAATAATATTATTCGACGAAATCCCGTAGAAAGTTCAACAGAACAGTTTCCGAAATTCAAGGACATCCCGAACTGGCCTAATGCCGCCAAGCTCGTTTATGAAAGGATGCAATAACACTTGCTTCAGAAAGCGTGCAGCAAAGGATTTGAAAATAAAGATACATATGTATGCATAAAAATTATTTGTCAAGGGTATTCCGTAAATATTGATTTAAATGCAGAAAATCGGTAATCAGCACATCGAACACCGCGAAATCGTTCGTAAGTTCCACCCACCGAGTTATCACAGGTGGTGTATCGTAATTGAAAAACGACACTACAAATTATGTTATCTAAGTGCCGTTATTATTTATATATTTTCTATATCAATTTTACATACATGTGCACTGCACTGCATTCGTAAGATTTGTTTCTAAGTATTTACACACATTAACATACACATTAATGCCCATTTTGAAAAAAGCGATAAGATTTTGGTTTCCTTTGGCGCCATAATCGCGTAATGGCTATCAGACAAAATAGATGATATCTTTGCAATTTTAATTATTTCCATTTTTTTTTTATAAAATTGATTAAATGAAAAGTGGACGAAAATATCTACATACATACATACATAGATGCATAAACATTACTCACATTTACCCTGCAGTGAAAACGTCGACTACTATACAAAAATTCTAGTTAAGTACTAGTATGAAATAGGTTGAAGTCATACCACTTCGCTATTTGTATAGCAGTTCATCTGTAACGGGAACAATAATAATTTTCACCATCACATCATTCTTATGTAGTTGTTATTTTTAGTCCCCCACGCCTGAATTTCAGTCATAATAAGCTCTGTTGAAGGGCGAAGTTTAACATTACTCTTTATATGACAACGATAGCCGAGTAGTTAGAGGTTATCACTGCAGCGCGTGAAGTTCACTATTCGAGTCTCGCTACAGGCAAACTCATTTTTATTTTAAACTTTATTTTTGGTGAATTAGAAATTCTACACAAACTTATATATGATAGTTCGTAGGACAACGCTCTGTTAAAAATACCAGTTGCTTACTAGGAAAATATATTGAAGATGAACTAGTTAGTGCAAAAATGCTAACTAGTAGGATTCTAGCTAACAACCATGATTCTTCCCAGCAGGGTACTCTTGGCGATTAAAAGTTGGTGTGTATCGATTCTTTTTTAAGATGTATACTCCAAGATTTGACGCATGGTAAATATTTGGTCAATGGTGGATTTATCAGGTCTAAAGCCACATTGAGGCTCAATCAATTCGTTTACGGTGGGCTTTAAACTCTCGCATAATACGCTCTAAAGGACCTTTTATGCGATATTGGGGAGACTGATATCACGGCAATTGCCGCAGACCGTGGGGCTCACCATTTTATGGATTGGGCAGAGCACACTAAGATTCCTTTCGTCGAGCATGCTTTCGTCCGAATATACATATTGCAAAAAAATTGATGTATGTGACTTGTCAGCTCTGCGCCGGAGTATTTGAACAGCTCTGCCGGAAAACCGTCGGCTCCCGAAGCTTTGTTATTATTTAAGCGGGCAATCGCTATTCGAACTTCATCACAGACGGGTAATTTAACGTGGTCAAGACGAAACATCTCCTATCATCAAACAAACAGTCAGTACATTCGCGTCTTGGCTGTTAACAGTCATAACTTTGAAGTCGAAGATAGTTTCATCTATCTTGAAACCAGCATTAACACCAATAATAATATAAGGCATTAAATCCAACTAAGTAGGCAATTGAAGAGTAAAGCTCCTTCTCAACGAAACCAAATTCTAGCTCATCATTCACATCCTGCTATATGATGTCGAAGATTGGACGGTCCCGACATCCGATAAGTCGGCTTTAGAGCTTCCGAGATAAAAGTGCAAATTATGGACTATTGCACGTTGGCAACGGCGAATATCGCAGACGGTGGAACGATGAGCTGTACGAGTTATACGGCAATCCAGAAATAGTTCAGTGAATCCAGAGACAGCGGTTACACTGGCTAGGTCATATCATCAGCATGGAGCTTTGAAAATATTCACTGTAAACGCTGGTGGAAATAGAGGAAGAGGAAGATCTCCACATCTTTGGAAGAATCAGGTGAAGAGCAACCTGGTTTCACTTGGTATTTCCAACTAGTGCCAAACAGCGAAAGCAAGGAAAAATGGGGCGCTATTTTTGATTCGGCTATAATAGCGTAAGTGATGCCTACGTCGAAGCGGAAGAAGGAAAAAAAATCCTTATCAGACATTAGGTCAAGTTACGGCACCAACTACAACATCTATCATGAATCTTAGCTTAGCTTATTCTAACTGGTTACAAGACAGCGTCCGAACTCTAGCTAGCGTCGTCGCTTCTCGTATTCCAATACTTATACCGGCTTGAAGCTATTTATCATACAAAATAACTCACTTATGTGAAAGTTAATATGATGATTTGCTCGATAGTCGATCAGTCTACTGGTCGCAGCCCCTTTCCCTTCTTCTTTAAAGCCCTTAAAGCCATTCTTTTAAAGAAAGCGGGTTTTCTATTCCAGTTTATCGGGAGCATATGCGATATATTTTTTAAATTCAACTCATTACCATTGCAAATGGAAAAATTCTGGAAGAGATTATTTTATTTTGAGTAGATGCGACAATCAACCATTTTGCATACAATTATTTGCTTGGGGACTACCGCCTCATATATGTATGTACATATGTATAAGTATGTACACGCTATTGTTGATTCAGAAAGTAGTAGATATGTATGTATGTACAGACTATTTACATGCAAAATAAATAAATTGTTTTAATTTAATTTAAAGTGATTAAATAAACTTCAGACACGTCTTAACTTGTTGTGTTTACCTGTATGGAGTACACCATTTTCGGCCTTATCTCTTTACTGGCTTTTTCCGTTGTAGATTGTTCTTGTTTTCTGTAGATTTTTTATATCTTTGCCGCGTGCCGAGTTTTTTCACCCTTTCACCTGTCAATTTTAGAATGTAAAAAACACAGTTTTACTTATTCATTTTTGAGTAGATAAAATATTTATATGCACAGGTGTGTAGGATTAAAAAATCCCCGAAAATTTACTTTTTATTTAATTTTATACTTTAAATCACATTCTGCAAATAAATGCATACATATTTTTATAAAAAATATTTTCAAAACAATTCTAACACATAACCGTTTAATTATGACCCTATCGAATGAAAGCCCGGAGTCGAAGAGTGTATCTCTTAAGCTTTATTCATATATACGCCGTGTGTCACTATTATTCTCTACACTTTTATTGCTATATAGTAATAATGTGTGAAAAAAGTTGCTGAAAATATAAACAAATGCATATCTGTTTGAATGTATATTTTATACTACCGATTCGCGTACTCATCTAAAGAACAGTTGTTTTGTTACTGTGGTGAAGTTTGCTTTTAGACTGGTTTATTTCTAGTTAAGCTCTCACATCAATTTATTTTTATCAACTCTCTGAATAAAATATTATAATTGTTTATATGTATGTATGTATGTATATAATATGTATGTGTATATATAAATATTTTTATGATATATCTCGAAAGTTGAACATACATACAGACATATGTACATATGTATTTACATACATACATACATAAGTGGTTGGGTTTTCAACGCGGTAGCGATTGTTAGTGGTAGTATTGTGGCGTATGTTTATCTCGATCCCGATATTTTTCACTACTGAGCATTTTACGTCAATAGTGCTGTGAAGAGACGTACATTAGATATTTTCTAACTAACAATTACAAAGGCATCTAAACGAACGTTTTCAACGTGCAATGCCAAGGTTATTTTTTTATCCACCAGCTGGCACTGCAGTCAAGATCAAAATATTTGTAAAGTGTTCTCGTTTGTCTCTGTCCTTAGATTATATGTTTGAAACTATGAAAAAAATTTAAAAATAATTCTACGTATATTAATCACAGTGTTCATAAGCATGAACCTTTGTAAAATACAGATAAGTAGATTAAATTAAAAGAAAAATGAAAATATGTTTTAAGAAAATCATTTTCTCTACTAAAATATGTAGGTAGCGAACATCACTAATTCTTCTTCTTCTTCTTTGGCGCAGGCACCGCTTATGCGATTATAGCCGAATCAACAATAGAGCGCCAATCGCTGTTTCTCTCCGCTATTTTTCTTTGGGAAATACCAAGTGAAACCGAGTCGCTCTTCGTCTGATTCTTCCAACGGAGTAGAGGCTTTTCCACTGCTTTCACCAGCGGGTACTCCATCGAGTACTTTCAAAGATGGAGCGTTTTCGACCGTTTCTCTCGAAAACTCCTAAAGCCGCCTCATCGGAAGTCGACATCGTCAAAGCCTCTGCACCATATATCAGGACGTATTTGGTCCAAAGTAGCACCTGTTGGCAAGATTGGTTGGATTTCCAGGCTGAAATTGTTGGTGTTGTTAATGCTGGTTTCTACATAGACGAAATTATCTATGACTTCGAAGTCGCGAGTGCGATGACTGTTTTTTTGATGTCAGACGATATTTCATCTTGCCCTCGTTCACTACCAGACCTAATCGCCGTTATTAAGGCCAATGATACGAGTATACGAGTACAATCGTATCCATGTCATCGTCATAGACCATCAATTGTACACTCTTGAAAAAGATTGTACCGTTGCCTATTTAGGTCTGCAGCTCTTATTATTTTCTCCAGCAACAAATTGAAGAACTCACACCGTAAAGAGTCAGCCTGTCTGAAATCTCGCTCGAGTAACGTAGGGATATCCAATTCAGACATAGCGGCGTAGAGGCAGCTTCTTATCGTACTGTCGTGTGGTGTGTATCGATATTTTTCTCTATAAGATTTGACGCATGGTGGTTGATTGGTCAGTGGTAGATTTACCAGGTCTAAAGCCATAGTGATAAGTTTGTTGACGTTGGGATTTCATCTTTCACGCAATGCGCTAGATAGCACCCTATATGCGATATTGAGGAAGCTTATACCATGATAATTGGCGCAGATAATGGGGTCTCCCATTTCGTCCGCCCGTATTCTGCAAAGAACCTGATGCATGCATCCTGTCAGTTCTTCGACACCCTATTTACATAGCTCTGCCGGCTAGCCTTCGGCTCCCGCCGTTTAGTTTTTTTAAGCGCGCAATCCCTTTTCGCACGTCATTGGTGTTTCACTTTCACTGTCATTTAGCAGGCTGGAGAAGCATACACTAAGTATGCCATGGACATATGTTTTCAGATTATCTCCTTGGTCCGTATATGAGTATGTTCCGGTCTTAAAACCTTCTGTAAGTCGCCGCATCTTTTACCCTTGTCGTCCAACTTCTCAAGCTCTCATACTCACGCTTTCGAAAGCTTTCCCTCTTCAGCTCCCAGCAGCAACGTTTAAAGGTAGGCAGTCCGTTTTCTCTCCACTGCAATTCGACATTACTTATCGTACCAGCTTCTTTTAAGACCCTGTGAAAATTGCTTCCGTAGCGCGATACATAGGATGTTTGACATTCCATTCCACAGCTCCCTTATATCGAGTTGCTGATGAGTGCTCTCAGATAGCAGGTGTGCAAGCCTAGTAGGAAACCTGCTAGCTCTCTGCTGTGATTTTAACTTTTCGACGTCAGACCTTACTTGGATCGTACACATATCTAAAACATGGATACATATCTTCCGCCAATCACAACATGGCCGAATTGGTTGCGTGTTTTTCGATCCGACAGCTTGTTGAATTTTCGTGTGCTGGATCTAGTACTCAGCTGGACAGCAGTACCTTCCCAATTAAGGGATTGCACATTCCAGGTGCATGCCCTCAAATTGTGAGCTTTTGCAAGTTTGCAGGGGTCGTCATCAAAAGCGCATGATATAACTTGTTAAGAAGCCATAAGCTGAAAAGAGATTTAATTGTCTGTTTACCAAGTAAAGGTATTGACATAACAACGGTTCCAATGAAATAATTACGTAAAATTAAGCGAGTATTTTAAATTTCCGATATGAAATTTAGTTATTTGACAAACACCGGCAGTCATGGCCAACTCCAGAATTTTATGAATTATCAACATTATCAACTGACTCACAAAGTTGATAATTATTCACACAAAATTACTGTTATCTATCTGTTAATAATATTTGATATTTTTAGCTTTGATTTAATGTGAAAATTTGACAAAGTCAAACCGCGTGTTACGTAAAAATAACTATTTCTATTTATGCAAACATATATTTTTATTTAAATTAATTTCATTTTTCGCATGGTATTTTATTTTACTTAATTCATTTTAATTTTTTTCATTTTAGCTTAATTTGTTGTATTGTTTAATGTTAATTTTTTCGTTCTTTTTATTATTTTTTCGTTTTTTTGCTTTATTTAATTTAAGTTCATCTACTTTATTTAATTCGATTTAATTATTATTTTTTAATTTATTTAATTTTAATTAATATTAATTTGTTTTTATTAAATTTTAGTTTAATTTCTTTCTTTTCAGTTTAATCTTATTTCAGATTAGTGAAAATGAACTCACAAAAAGAATGACTTGACAATTCTGCATTTATTGCAAACCTTATAGTCATACCATAGAAGAAGTTCTTCTATTTTTACCATTTCTGTTCTAATAATCTAAAAAAAAACACTGACCTACCAAAAATCACATTTATTATTATGGGGCATTTTGGTGGGAAAAAATGCCATATCATTGTGTTTACTATTTTCAGTTTTTTTTTTTATAGAGAAAGCAGTAAAGGTACCGTCAGACGTAGCAATTTATTGTTTTCAAATTGCAACTTCAAAATGAAAATTTTCTGAAGTGCCATTTTCTGAAATTTAGTTTTCCTGACAATACTCAAATACAACAAGAGAAATAAAAATTGCTAGTGCAGCATTAGCACTTTGAAATTTAATTTGAGAAATCAATTTGTATATTAGAAAGCAATTAGTTTCAGTGTGTTCAAATGGTGAAATTGAAATTTTTTGACAGCAAAATGTGTGAACGAAATAAAAATTGCATAAAAATTAGATTGACATACTTCCACTAAGTATAGATTGGTATATTTCCACTAAGTTAAACGTTTTTACGGCATACCAGCGTCATTGTTTATACAGCTTTTTAGGGAGATTGTTTCGAAAATTCTATGAGAAGATGCCTGTATTTACAGAAGGTTTCAAGACCGGAACAAGCTCGTGTAGGGACCATGGAGGTAATCTGGTGACAGATGTCTGGAGCATATTTAGTGTATGGAGGGAACACTTCTCCAACCTGCTCAATGGCAGAGAAAGTGAAAACCCCGCAGATGGCGAAACCGAAATCCCAATCGATGACGATGGTATAGAAATGTCATCACCCGACTATGAAGAAGTTCGAATAGCGATTGCCCGTTTAAATAATAAAAAAGGGGTGGGAACCGATGGCTTACCGACAGAGCTAATCAAGTACGACGGCGAAGAACTGACAAGGTGCATGCATCAGCTTCTTTGCAGAATATGGTCGGCCGAAAGCATGCCTAACGAATGGTACCTAAGTGCGCTCTGTCCACTCCAAAAAGAGGGAGACCTCACGGTCTGGTGGCAAATCCACCATTGACCAGATATTCACCATTCGTCAAATCTTGGAAAAATTCCGAGAGAAAAAAATCGATACACACCACCTTTTTATCGATTTTAAAGCTGCCTTCTACAGCAAGATAAGGAACTGTCTATACGCCGCTATATCTGAATTTGTTATCGCCATAAAACTTATACGGCTATGTAAACTGACCCTGGATAATACCAGAACCGCAGTCAGAGTTGGGAAGGACCTCTCCGAGCCGTTCGATACCAAACTAGGTTTCGGACAAGGATACTCTTTATCGCGTGATTTCTTCAATTTGATGCTGGAGAAAATAATACGAGCCTCAGAGCTGGTATTATTCGGATCGAACGGCTCTGAGTAGTTCTTTCCGATCCCGTTGAAGCTTTTGGTGTTTGCTCAGATCACTTATTAGGCCTACGAAAGTCCCTGTCACCTTCCTAAATGAGCGAAATACTTTATGAAACTAGAAAAGTTACATACACTTGATGAAACTAGAAACTACTTAGTTAGTTGGTTGGTTGGTGGGTTGAAAGGAGTGTTAAGAGCCTCACCACATATGGTCGCACCTCTGCAATTGACTAGGTTTTTTGGCCCATGTCGTCCGGTTTCTTTCCTGTTAGGGAATGAATAGATTTCTTTGTTACTGGTAGAAGCTACACCAAAGACCATTTCTCGGTCGCACTGTACGTTTAGCCGAAGCTCCGTTTAGCTTTCTATATACTGCCATGTCCTTCCCAGTTAGAGCAGACTTTAACCCGGCACTCAGTAAATGGATACCTTTCGATCAGAATGTCCTCTTGTGGAGTGCCACATGTGATTTCTTTTTATTTTTCATATAAATTGTGATTCATTCCGAGGCTCCCTACTTTTTTAAAGAAACAAACACAGAAAAATAAAATTTAATGGGGAATATTTAATATCATTCGAAAGAACATTCTTTGGCATTAATTTTTTGAAGATTTACTTTTTCAAATGTTGGCCGCGGCTATGTCTCAGATGGTTCATTCGTTAAGTCCAATATTCAATGACTCGTTCGAGCATTTCGACTGGTAACTGGCGAATGACACGCGTGATGTTTTGCTCCAAGGCCTGAATCGAAGCGGGATTGTCCGCATAGACTTTAAACTTTACATATCCCAACAGGGAAAAGTCTAACTGTGATATCACACGGCCACCAAGGCCAATCGCCCGGCCCAAAGCGTGAAATTATCTGCTCACCGAAGTGTTCTCTCAATAAATTCATTGATTGATGCGATGTATGGGAAGTGGCGCCGTCTTGTTGAAACCAAATGTCGCGGAGGTCACGAGCTTCAATCCCAGGCATCAAATAGTCGGTTATAATGGCGCGATAATGGTCGCAATTGACGGTTACGTTCTCATCGGCATCATTTTTGATGATTCCACCGGCTCACAAACCACACCAAACTGTTGGTTTTTCTGGATGAAATAGCAGCTCTTGAATCTCTTCAGGATGCTCTTCGTCCCTAACGCGGCAATTTTGCTTGTTGACATACCCATTGAGCCAGAAATGGGCCTCATCGATGAACAAAATTTGGCTCGAAAACGTCGGATCTTCTTGGAACTTTTCAAAAGCCCAAGAGCGAAGCATGTCGCTTGGGAAGGTCGAGCGGCTTCAGTTGTTGCACAAGCTGTATTTACGTACGCTCTCAATTTAATATTTCGACTTAAGACTCGCCAAGTCCTTCCATACATCAATCCGAGTTGCTGCGAACGGCACCGAATCGACTCTCCACGGCCTTCGTGTACAGTATCAGCTATGGCCGATATATTTTCTTCACTGCGTATTGGACGTGGTCTATTCGGTCGAATATTATCCAATAATGAATGCTGAGTCTCAATATGGGTGATGGTGTTGCGAATAATACGCTCAGTACCGATTATGTTGACCATACTTTGAGCAAAGCGCGCGAACACATTCTTTATAGAACGTGAATTTTCGTAATAAAATTGAATTATTTGTAAACGTTGTTCAAGCGTAAGTCATTCTATGATGAAATGCCCAACAATACTGAACAAAAATAACATGACAGTTTGACACAACTTACGCGTGATCTGTAAAAAAGGCTATTGAAAAAAGCACCTCTGCTTGGATCACCCTTTACAACCCGTTTATTGCTTAACGTACGTATCAACCAGGAAAGTAAGCTTTAGTTGATACCAAATGAGGTTTGGTGTTGTTTGCATTATTAACTACGCCTATAAATGCTGCAAGGGTGTACACTCGTTTAGACTTAAATTGTTCTAAACATTACCAGCCGAAGCTAACTTTTATTTGTTTTTTATTTGTTGGATGAGATTATTTTTGACAAATTTTTATTTCCTATGGAAAAATACATATATATATACATATGTATAATATACACCAGTATCACGGAATCGGTTAATCTGGTACAGTCAATTCAAGAGTTCTGTATTGTGTTATGGTGACAGCTGTATTTCTAAGTTAGATTATTTAATTAGGTTACATCAGATTCAACTTTCCAGCTGAAATTCCTTTTGGTCGAAGTTTTCTGGTTGATAGCTTATTACAAACGTTGTTGTTTTGCAATAAAAGAAAATGAAATTTGACCTGTCTAGTGGCAAATTGTGATATTAAAATAATTTAGATAAACAAAAATATTTTTTTTTAATTAATGGAGTGTTTCAAAGTTTTCCTAAATATCTTTAGCACTTCAAAACTCAAGTACTTATATTCATACAAAAAAAATAAAACCTTCAATGACGTCACAAATTAAGCCTTAGAGGAAATCACTCAACAAAACCTGCACTCAATGAGAGAGACGAGATAAGTTTTAAGTTATAAGTTTCATTTTGTTATCGAAACCATTGTAAGTTTCTTCCATTCTGTCAATAAGATACTAAAAAGAATGGAATATTGTATTATCTGTCGTTTTTTATTACGGCAGTAATATGAGTTATACGGGGCTATCCATTTTGTAGTTTCAAAATATATTAAATGCATTTAAGGAAATGTTATCCATGAAATTCCTTTTTTTTTATAAAGTTTGAAGCTTGGCATTATATGTGAAATGCTAAATCATCCAAATGATCGCCTCGTGAATTTTTGCAATCTTCGGTCCGTTTGAGGTAATTTTTGCCCGATTTTTGGCACATTTTGGGCGGTATCTCAGCAATGACTTGGTTTTCAAGCACTCAAGAGTTATAGGTTTATCCGCATAAACACGGTCTTTCGCGTAGCCCCCACAAAAAAGTCGAACGCACGATCTCGGCGGCCAATTGACATCGCCAAGACGAGCGATTATGCGACCGGAAATTTTTTTTCGCAATAAAGCCATATCCGCTCGCGCTGTGTGGCATGTGGCACCATCTTATTGGAACCACATATTGTTCAAGTCGAGTTCTTCGATTGCAGGCCAAAAAAATTCAGTTAGCACACAACAGTAATGCTCCGCATTGACAGTGACAGTTATCGTTTTCAAAGAAGTAAGGTCCAATCATACCTCCGGACCCAAGAGCGCTTGGTGAAATGACCTCTCTTCAATTATCTAAGGATTTCTGGAGCCCCAAATGCGACAATTTCGCTTATTTGCATATCAACCGAGTGAGAAATGTGTCTCGTCGCTAAAGAAAATTTTGTTGTTCAACCACAAAATCGACGGAACTGCAGCGTTGTGAATGGTCAGGTGGCTTCGGTTGTTGTGTGAGCTGGACTTTATATGGATGTAGGTGTAAGTCCAAGTGCAAAAAACGCCGTAATGTGTCGTATGAAAGTCCAAGGTCTTGAGAACGTCGAAAAATAAACACATTCGGGTCTTAGGCACACTTTGACTTACAGCAGCGGTATTTGCGGTGGAACAAAACGATGATGCAGAGGCCTTACAATATCTGTAGCCGATCGTGTCTCTTAAAATTTCTTTAAAATTTTACCAATTGCTTGAGTAGTTGGACTATTATGTGCACCATAAGTTCCTCTTAAAGCACGAAACGTGGCCGCATTTGAATCGAAATTCTTGTAGTGGGTTGCAACAATTTTAACGCGTTGTGCGATTATTAGGCGATACATTTTCATAAATGCTTGATTTCTAAGTAAAACAAAACATGCTTGGTTTGACAGTTCAGTTTGACAGATGTCAAAATACAGCCCTGTACTTTCCAAGCCACTAAATGGATAACCCTTTATAGTAAAAGTCGGCATGCATGGAAGATCGTTTAAAATCAAAACTATCATTTGAGATTAGAAACTATTTTTTTTTTTACAAATATTTACTTGCAATTAAGCGTGTGTAGTAGAAAATTTAACATTAGAAGCTAAAATTGCTGTTCAAAGCAACTTCGCGGGTTAGTTGAATTCGCGGATTTTACAGAGTCGTTCGAAAATTTTTGGAAATTTCTAAGTTGTTTAAGGACGAAGGATTTTTTTCTTGACATGAAAAATTTAATATTTTTTAACACGTTTAGCTCTTTTTGCTACGTTGACTTCTCGAATTAAAAAAATAAATTGTTTTGTTCTTAAAAAAACCCTTAAACGTTAAGGATATTTTTAATTTGAAAGGTGTATTTTTTTCGAGAATGACATAAAAAAGTGCTTGAACATGAAGTAAGTTAAACGACGTTGAACCACAATTTAATATATTTTTTTAGTTAAAAAATAGTGATTCGCTAAAAATCGATTACCTCCACGTGTCATGTTGTTTAACAACTACTAATATAGCATTATCATTTATTCAATAATGGTTTTAATAAATAATATATATAAAATATATCCTTGCTAAGAAAGCTCTGCTGAACGCGACTTTAATGAGATGTTTGAAATTCAAATAAATATCAGATGAACTGGAGAGATCCTCTGTAAATTTACAAAATAATATAGTGTGCTGCTGCAGTATTTTTATTTATTATTTTTTTTATATTATTATCTTCCACTGTGCTCTTCACTGAACAGCTATGCTCCCTTGTCTCCATTGTAACAGTTTTGTTAGCTTAAGATTTTAACGTTATCTGAGCGTCAAATTTGATTCAAAGTTTTATGAAAAATAAGATTTAGTGTCTTGTCATAAGTTATAACGTTTTTTTCTGAGTGAAAAAAGCATTCTAGACAAAAAAAATAAGTTTTCTTATAATTATTGATGACAGAATTTATTTTAATGACTCAAGTGACATTGGAACTTAGAGATCGTATCCTTCAAAAGATCTTTAATGGTAGAATACAAGGTGAAAAAATTGTTACGAATTTGTTTAATTAATGATTTCCCAAATCCTTCGAGTCCGATCATTGCATTATCGCCTACAATGCTTGCAATTTCTTAATTACTACAAAGAATTTAGACAAAGTTCACTTCACTATTTACAACGATTTATTTTACAGCTCTCACAGTTTACTATTTTAACTTTACAGTATAGTTATCACCAACGAGTTCGCCTTAAAACTGACTTGCCGGCAGTCTGTGCTGCCATTTTATATACTAAGCAGATTTCTCCTATTCACGCCTGGAAAGATCGAGATATTCTCGATAACGAACATTATCGATAATGAACATTCACATTTTCGTCTCAATATTCAAGCTTGAAGAGGAGGAGGAGGACGATATCATCATATCGGACTTTATCTAACTGAAATGTCTCTTTCATGTGACTCTCGACTCGATCGCGTCCAGTTTTTGTTTTTAGACCGAGTTGTTTCTGCTTTATAGGTAGAGCGCTTCCTCTCCTGTTATTCGCTTCCTTGATCCTTGACTATTCTCCTGATAATTAAGACTGGGATCTGGCACCGACTCTTCCTCATGTGATTGAGAGATTTACTGAGCTGTTTCTTAAGTGTTGTACTCATTGTTAACAGTGTGAATTTTTTTGGTACTCGCGAAAGCTTTAGAGGTCGACGATTCCACATTTAGTGGTTTGGTACTTTGACCAGAGGCTAGAGTGTTTCTCCCTTATGAGTCCTGGAGTCTGGTGATTTGTCGTCGTCTCAGTTTCCGTTGCATTTGTCGGCATATTTGTTCTATTTATGTTATTGTTTTGTATGTAGAGTTCATGTTTGCTCCCCTGGTTCGTCATTTGTTTGCAGAGCTGGTTTGTGTAAAAAAGGCATTTACACCTCCGACATGGACCGAGAATCCAAGGGAACCGTTAAAGATCAGCTGACTATTCAGCTATAAACATGAATACCTCGTCATCTTGGTTTAGGGAGATGTTGTCGGGTATTCTCATATTTATCAAGAGCGGAAAGCGGGCGTAAGACCAAATTTGTATTTAACCAATTTCGCTTTGTATTGTATTAGCTTATGACAACACTGGACGTCGCCACAAAGAGGCGACTAACGCTGGCGATGTTCGGGGATGTACGTTTCTCAATTTTTTTTTCAACCTTTTACTTATACGAGGGTGGTTTGATAACAGTGACTTTTCGAATAATATATTGTGGCGAAAATGCGAAGCGAATGACAGATGAGAGAGAGAAGCCGATAGCTGGCATGTTCTTAAGCGAATTCGAGAACATTCGTAAAGAGAGAGATTCGATTATTCTGGACGGTTAGTTGCGAGCAACCGGGAGTTGTATATAAGGGCGACACACGACTGCAGAGGAGTTCGTCAGTAATCAGTCGTGAAGTAAACGCGTTGCAGTAAAGTAATGAAAACAGTACATTGTGAAAGTTGTATACAAATGATTGTAAATAGTAAAGTAAATTGTAATTGAATTGTGAATTACTGAGTAATAAAAGGACATTAAATAAAGTCTTTATAAATAACGAGACTGCAAATTTAGTTGGCGATTTTCTTTAACCATCCAGAGATCGTACCCGAAGGATTTGGGAAATCATCGAGGTTGATTCAGCAAGATCGTAACAATATATTTTTTTTCGGCAAAAAAGCGTTATATTTCTTTTCCTTGTACATTTAGTCTAGCGTTATTCCCTTTTTTTATTAATTCCAAATAAAGTTTTTTTTCAAGCCGTTTGTTTCTGTGATGAGTTTTTCTTTCGACCCGAGTCTATCACCGCCCAGGCATTTCTTCAGGTTTGGAATCAAGAAATATGCACAGTGTGGCTAAATCTGGAGAATACGATGGATGGGGTAGTAGCTCGTAGCCCAATTTATAATTTGATGCCATGGTGACTATACTCGTATGCACCTGAACATTGTCCTGATGGAGCAGCACTTTTTTTCGCCAAATGCGGTCATTTCTGTTTGAAATCAATATCAGATCTGCCCAAAAGCTCTGTTAATATTCGCCGGTGATTGTCTTGCCCTTTTCAAGGTAAGGTGACACTTCGTGCATCCCAAAAAAACTGTGACCTTCACTTCACTTTGTTGACAGACCCATCTTGGCTTTCTTTGATGCACGTTCACCCAGAGAAACCCACTGTGTTGATCGTTCTTTGGTCTCTGGTGTGGTGTATTGGATCCAAGCTTCGTCTACGGTTACGAAACGGGGCACAAATTCTTTTGGTTGAATTGGCGATGTTCCTTTGAAGTGATTCACGGTTGCGCTTATGGTCGTGTGTGAGCAATCGCGACACCCAACACGCGGATAGTTTTTTTATGTCCATATATTCATTTAAATGTGATCCACCCGGCCAGTTGAGATGCCGAACGTCTCAACCACCCCAGGCACTTTTATTCTTCGATCGCCCAATATCATTCTATGCATTTTTGGGCGACCCGAATAATGCCCCTTGTATCGGTTAGGCGGGAGGAGGGTAATCGATTGATAGTATGGTCTGGAAATTTAAGCTGATATTTAGGCAGGCAATGATGCGGTTTAAAATAACAACAATAAAACATACTTAAAATAGATCTGAATCACAAACAAGTCAGAAAGAACATCTCACGACAACTAAGGGGCATAACACTGTGAGTCAAAATGATGACTACGATCCACATTTGCATCGAAATGTTGAAAACCCTACCACGTAAGTATACTAAAATATTTTTGCTTGATATAAATAAAAGAAAGAAAGAAACAATAATTTATTTTTAGAACCATGCAAACTTTTGCACACTTTTTGAAGTCTTCAGTGGGTTCGGGAGTTTTGGCAATGCCGAGCGCATTCGCAAACGCGGGCTACATAACAGGACTAGTACTAACGCTGATTATTGGCGGCATCGCGGTACACTGCCTGCACATACTGGTAAGAAAAGTATTTGTAAATATGTCATAATAGCTAATTTTTTGCTAAAATAAATTTTCAAAAATACATTTACTCTTCTTCTGCACAGATAAACTCCATGTATGCGTTGTGTAAGCGAAAACGTGTGCCTTATATGACGTTTTCGGAAGCGATGACAATTGGTTTACAGGATGGACCGCCGATTTTTAAATGTGTTTTACCAATAGCAATGTACGTACATATGTATGTTTTAAGTGAAATTTTATGTAGATTTGTCATAATGTTTGGGCATTAAATATATATTATATATCAAAAGTACAGTTACTTTTAATATTTCTATAATATTTTCCTAATTTGCAGTCCTTTGGTAGACGGCTTTCTTGCCTTTTACCATTTTGGCATATGCTGTGTCTATGTGGTCTTCATATCGGAGAGCATTAAACAGATTGTTGATGAATATCTGGTGGTTTTAGATGTGAGATTGCATATGTGCTTCATTTTAATTCCATTAATTCTGATATATAGCATCAGGAGCCTGAGAATGTTGGCGCCCTTTTCAATGGTTGCCAATTTAATGCTGTTCGTGGGTAAAAAAAAAACATTATACCCGATTTTTATAGATAAATTTTAATGAATTCTGATATGTTATTGTTCCAATAGGTTTTGGCATTGTGCTTTACTATATCTTTGCAACCCTGCCGCCGATTACTACACGCAAACCTTCTCAGGATATTTTGAGATTACCGATATTTTTTGGCACTGTGCTCTTCGCCATTGAAGCTGTTGGTGTGGTGTGTAGAAGTTTTTGAGTTGAATATAATATTTTATTTATTTATTTTTTACTTATTTGTCAGATTCTCGCCATAGAAGAGAAAATGGAGAAGCCAAAGTCTTATACCAAACCTTTTGGTGTGTTAAATGTTGGCATGACAATTGTGCTCTTTTTATACTCGCTGCTCGGTTTCTTTGGCTATTGGCAGTATGGTGATGAGGCCTTGGGCAGTGTGACCCTGAATATACCACAAAAGGCCGTGTAAGTTTTTCTTATTGTATATTAAAATAAAAACATTTGAAAAAATAATAGTTTATTAGGGACGACTGTTCCTTTGGAAATTAGTTAGTAATGTTAGCAGGAAGGGAAAGAGCTTTATAAAGATTCTACAATAAAAACTTATCTTAGGTAGGAAATTGTTGAAAAAAAACGGAAGAAAAAGAGGGAGAAAGAAAATATGACACATCTATATTTGTGCACTCATATATTAGAGCTCCAGATACCCGGGTATCGAGCATTGCGAGCAGCTCGATGTTCACTCGATACTCGTTCATTGCTCAACTGCTCAACAGAATAAAATTGTTTTAATTTTGTTTTCCAAAATTTCTTTGGCATTTCAATAATTTTTACACTTTGCATAAATAAATTTAAAATTATTGAAAAAAGTTTTGAGAAAAAAGTCAAAGTGTTTGTCAAAGAACAAAGAGCAATGAGCGAGTGCTCGTTGCTCCAATGTTCGAACAGCTCGAAAATGTTTGAGCAAAATCTGGAGCTCAATCATCGAATGCAATCCTAGGTTGCAGCGGTTGTTGAAGAAAGCAGCAGTAAGTCGATTCAACTTAGGATAAGTTGATGCTTACCTTACAAGCTCATCCTATCGGGTAGCGATAATATAATGGTTCAATAAGATTTAGGCATTCGGACAGTGTATAATGCAAAAATATGGAAGGCATGTATTTCTTCTAACATATAAAGGCAGAGTCAATTACTTTAGACCAAGCAAATATCGAAACATCGAAACCGCCAAAAAAAAAAAACTACAGAAGAGCATTCCAAATTCTCAGAGATATCCTTTTTACTCGTCGATCTTCTCATCCATTAAAATGTATTGAATAACTTTATTTTAATGTGAATTGTGGATTAATGCTCATCCTCAGGGTGTATGAAAGAGAGAGACAGTATTCGGCGATGGAGTCTCTCCCCTATAATAAATTCGACATCAAACTGGAATGTAATCGCCGACAGTGACGGCTTTGTCTCATTCAATGCTTCTCTTGAGCGCCTTATTGACTGAGTAATGCCATGGTCGTTATCAAATGGGGAAATTCTCAGACTTGGCTTGGTTCTCCTTTTTTCTCTTTTTTGGCTGTTGCATTTTCAAATTATACCTCTTTTAAATTGACGGAATCAAAACCTCTGGGGGTTTTTATGCTGTTCAACGCACACATTTAAAAAGCGAATTGCCTCTTTCAAGTCCAAAAACTCATTTTGAGCTTATTGTTTTTAGAGAAAACACGCTGTCTTTAACATCCGATTGTGGCCACGTTTCTGGTGAACAAGTGTTGACACATACTAATGTGAATTTTTAATCTGAACATTGAGCCTCATCTCTGAACAAAATTTGGGTAGAAAACGTGGGATCTTCTTGGAACCTTTCAAAGGCCCATTGAGTGAAGCGATTTCGCTTGGGAAGGTCGAGGGGCTTCAATTTAAGATCTCGGCGTAAAATGCGTCAAGTCCTTCCATACGTCAGTCCGAGTTGCTGCGAACGGCGCCGAATCGACTCTCCACGGCCTTCGTATACAGTATCAGCTATGGCCGATATATTTCTTTTCACTGCGTGCTTAGCGTGGTCTATTCGGTCGAATATTATCCGATAGTGAATGCTGGGCCTCAAGATGGGTGATGGTGTTGCGAATAGTAAGCTGAGTAGGCCGATTATGTTGACCATAAGTTGAGCGAAGCGCGCGAAACACATTTTTACAGAAAGTGAATTTGCGTAATAAAGTTGAATTATTTGTAAACGTTGTTCAGGCGTAAGTCTTTCCATGATGAATTGCCAAACAGTACTGAACAAAATTAACATGACAGCTTGATACGACTCACGCGTGATCTGTCAAAAAAAAAAAAAGACTATTGAAAAAAGTACCTCTACTTGGATCACCCTTTAGTAATGCGGTGCTTTGTAACCGCTGAAGCGATTATCGGCCCAGCCCCCCCTTCGGTTTATGCGGCGCTCTTTGATATTTTTCCCACAAATTAAGGGGCATTCAGTTCCGTCGTAATTAGGCCCAATTAGAGACTATTTAACCAAAAATTTTACTACTTAAACGAAAGCCACTTAAGTTAAGCTCCCTGTGATTTCACGCGATACTTAAGCACACATATTTTTTTTTTCAGTTTAGCACAAGTGGCTAAGATTATATTCGTTATTACAACTTGGATTACATATGCTCTGCAAGGTTACGTTACAGTCGATATCATTTGGAATAAATATCTTTCGAAGCGTGTTACAAATAAGTCCAGACATGTGCTATATGAGCTCTTGATAAGAGCCATCATTGTTCTGCTGACGTGTAAGTAATGTAAATAACATTTTTTTCGCACTTTATTTACAATAAACCTTTATACATATATTTCACACTTCAGTTTCCGTCATCATTATAAAATTACACATTATTAATTTTGTTTACTCCTAGATTACGCCTCACGTTATTAATACCTTTGTTAAAATTTTTCAGTTTGTTTCGCTGTGGCCATACCAGATTTATCGCTTTTCTTATCATTAGTCGGTTCATTTTGCTTATCTATACTCGGTTTGATTTTTCCCGCTTTATTGCAAATTTGCGTGCAATATGGTGGTGGGTATGGCGTATGGAAATTGAGACTGGTCAAAAACATACTGTTGATGGCGTTTGGCATCTTTGGTGGGCTTGTGGGCTCGTATGTTAGCATTGTGCAGATTATCGATAACTACAAAACGTGAGAGGACCTTAATTGCATGAAAAATGTGTATTTACATTGGTATAGATTTAGTAAAAAGAGAGAAATGTATTATATGCTAATTAATATACTATGTATGTAAGAAATAAATTTTATTAATAATTTTTCTTTTGTTTTCTTGTCATATCGATGAAACCCACACCATGCCCTTCCTTTTTTCTTCAGCGAATTTCTTAAAGCATTTTTTTTTGAGATATGGGCGCACATCTGCAACAGTTGTCTTTTTTTATGAAGACTACATCAGCCATACGGAGATGACTTGAAACATCAGATTCTTTAGTCTAATATAAATGACATTAAAATTTACACACCGACTGGGTGAAGCTAAGGAGCAGTAAAAAAGGCACGACTTGCTATTACATGGATATTGCGAAAATCCATTCTCTAATATTTAAAGGGGGATCCATTTAGAGGTTCCCTATTTTTTTGAAGAAAAAACACAGAAAATTCAAATTTAATTGGGAATGTTTATTATCATAAGAAAGAACATTCTTTGGCATCTATTTTTTTTGAAGATTATCTCTTTCAAATATTGGCCTCGGCTACGTCTCAGATGGTCCATCCGTTGAGTCCAATTTTAATTTTTAATTAATCAAGTCCAACGGTTACCCTCCTCCCACCCAACCGGCACGAGGGGCGCCATCCGCATAACTTACGGAATTTGCCGCGTCAATAAAGCAAGAGTTTGTTAAGCGTCGAGATTTAAAACTGCTCAGCTACAGAAAATCAATTCATCAGCTGAAATATAAGATTATTTATGGTACAATAGAAAATTAGTGAGTTACTTGTTAAGAGAAGTTACTATAATGTTTTTTTGTAACGAAAAGTGAGACTGTCATGTCGAATATGCTGGAATAACAATTGAAATCCTGACTAAAACGGCGAAACGCTTCATATAGTTCAAAGCTTGTTTTACAAGATTTTAAGAATATTGGTCTAAATTGTCGTGATAATCGGATATGGGGACATTAAAATTTACTTCACCTAAGAGAAATGAACTGCAAATCAGTCCATTTAGAAGCTTGACTAAAAAAATTATTCCTAACATTTCTCTACGGCTAAAATGTGTGGGTAAATTTATAAGTTTTAAGCGACTAGTATACGGATGAATATTTTGGCGGGAATCCCAGTGCAAATGACGCAAAGCAAACAACAGAAACTGTTTTTGAACGTACTCAATTTTATCAGAATGGATTTTATATTTCGGGTTCCACACAACCGAACCGTGCTACAATATTGGTCTTACTAATGACGTAAAAAGTGTTTTCGTAATATAAGGGTCTCTGAATTTTTTAGACCATCGCTTTAAAAAGGTAAGGATACCTTTAGCTTTCAACACAGTTGTATTAATATGAAAAGTTGAGTTTGGTATCCATTGTTACACCCAAATCAACAAAATTACATACTTGCTCTAGACTATAGTTGTTTATTGTGTAAGATGGTGGTTGAACATATTTTCGTGTAAATAACATGGTTTTACATTTATTAAGGTTAAGAGGCATATCATTGTTATTACACCAGGTTACTAAATTGTTCAAATCGGTTTGTAAAAAACATCTTTCATTAATTGAGGTATAAGATTGGAAAAGCTTTACATCATCGGCATATAATAAAATCTTTGAATATTTTACAACTGAAGACAAATCGTTAATAAATAACAAAAACAGAATCGGCCCCAGGTGGCTACCTTGCGGAACACCAGATGTTACATCAATTATGTCAGAAAAGGTATAATTAAATAATACTCTTTGAGTCCTGTTGCAGAGATAGGAAGATATCTATTGGAGAAGGCTTGGTTGAAATCCAAGAACATCTAGTTTTTTAATAAGTATTGTATGATTTACTCTGTCGAATGCTTTACTAAAGTCAGTATATATAACATCAGTATCCTTGTTTTCTCTAAATCCATTTGAAACGTGAGTAACAAATTCCAGCAAATTAGTAATAGTAGATTTCCCTTTGCAAAACCCATGCTGGGAATTGGAAATGAAAGGAAATATGGGAAAAGTTAATTGGGCAGTAATTATGGCTTCAAAAATTTTAGGTATAGCAGATATCTTTGCTTTCCCTCTATAATTTTCAATCAAAGATCTGCTACCATTCTTATGCAAAGGTATTATAAATGATTTTTTCCATGTCAAAGGGAATATGCCTTGTTTTAGGGATGCATTAAAGAGCACAATACTTAAGGAAGCATGTTGGAATCATGTCACGGCCGTAACTGAAAGAGCTCTTTAAAGCCTTTAACTGACATAACACATCTTCGGAAGAAACTTTGAGGATAAAAATTCTCTTGAAGGACAAAATTATTTCCAGTTGAATTGATAATGTAATACAACCTGAAAAATTGTGCAAACATATTAGAGATATGACGAAAATCACTTGATGTAGTAGATTTATATGTCATGGCGGATGGAAACAAAGAGACTCCGCGTTTGGAGTTAACGAAGTCATAAAACATCTTAGGATTGCATACAACCTTATTTAAGTAGTTGTTGTAACATATTTTGCTAAGTTCAAAGTACTTACGACGTAGCTTTGAGTATTTTACATAGTCTGTAGGGGATCTATCAAGGAAAGGCTATTGAAAAAAGTATCTCTACTTGGATCACACTTTAAGTGTTAGAGAACTTATGGTTTTTATTATTTGTTTATGAATATTTTTATGCAAGGCTGTATTATGTGTACCTAGTATACTAGGATTCTTCAATTATTTGTATGAAATGTCATAACATTATCGAGATAGATGTGGACATACAATATATTACAAACCAAAAGTCATAGAATACAAGACGAATCAAATTAGCTATATTTTTCCGTCCGTTCGTTAGCTTATGTACACCGTTACCCAAGTACGGATTGAGATATTTTGATGATACTTTGATCACACGCTATTGCGAATGTGTGAAATTGGACCACGCCTATACGGCAGGTAATTTTGAAAACATGAAAATCGCGATAATGTGTTAATACTTTGAGTCTGAGTTAAATAATTCGCTAATGTCTTCAATTTCATTAAATCTTTTTCAGAATTTTACTAATTCGATGTCTGCAATGGAATATTCTCTACTTTACTTAAAAGCATAAAATTTACTTAAAAGCATAAAATTTTGACGTGGTGGAATATGTTCTCAACTGTGGCTAAATTCATATTTAAAAAAAAGTATCAAAAGTACTTTTCAAACGAAAATAGTCAAAAATTGTTTCCTTGTCATCCACCGCGTATGATTAACTTTACCCCTATTGATTGAAAAACTGAAAATTGAAAATTTTTGCAGTTCTTTGCATTTACATACATACGAACTTATGTAAATATGTAAGTGGTAAAAATTGAATGTTCAGCAAAAAAGTTCAGTTTATTTAAAATTCTTTCATAAAGAGAAAAAAATTCTCCAACAAACTAACTTGACTAAAATGGAATTTTCTTTAAATAATCCTTACTTCATTTCTTTCTTTGCTGTTTTTCGGCAATCACCGGTACTTTCCGTTTACACAAGTAATAATAAATTTCCATCATTTTCAGTCCTTGTGTGCGCCTCAAGTTTCAATTGCAACTGTGTTCCTTCCATCCATTCGTGATCCAAGATAAATGGGTTTTATGCAAGGCCAATCGATTCGATATTCAATATTTGAAGTGGTCACAAGCAAAAAAAAAAAAAAGAAAAAAAAAAGAAAGTAACGAGAGGGGTGTGTATGTGTAAGAGAACAAATTGGAAAAACTCGGCCATGCACAAATACACACACATACTATGTACCTCAGATTTCACAATGCAACTGTGGTGCATTACTGCCATAAATACATACATGCATACCAATAAACATATATGCATATGTATATGTACTCGTGTGCATAAAAGACTGGAGAGTTCCCTTACATTTCACATACTTATTGATATGTGCGTTTGTATGTATGTACATACATACTTATATCGGAAATGCATTGACATTGTTACTCGTATTGAGCCAACATTTGCCGCAAACTCCACAGCCACAGTCGTGCAGCAGCAGCACTTGCCTCAATGATAGATAACCCCGGTCAGCTTGCGTTGACAATTCCATTACTGCAATGGCTCTACAGGCAGCTACTCGTCGTGGTTGCTTGCTTGCTAAAAGGCATTTACTCATTGTTTCATTTGCTGTTTGCTTATTTTTCCGTCTCTCATTTGAGTAACCGCTTAATTTTTGAACGATATTTCCTCAAGCGTTTGTTGATGGAAATTTAACAATGGAAAATATTCATTGGAAAAAGCACTTAATGTCGCAAATAGTTCACTTTTACTATTGTCTTTATTTAAATATGTGCAAGTGCGCGTGTAATTACTCACAGAGGTGGTCTGTAGGAAAAATAGAATGATAAATATAATTTCTCTGATATTTAAGCAAGCCTCATATTATAAATCTAAGAGTTTTCTATCTAAGAACAGTTTCCGAACGTGAATTCGAAGAAATGGAGAAAAGCTCCCCTTAGTAGCTAGAAACAACAGTCTTAGACTTCAATGTTGTGGTTATTGTTGTATCGGCTAGTTGGAAGCTCGAAAAGTAGAGAAAAGTAGAATCATTAAGGACATACAGTCGTGTCTGGATATGATGAACTAATTATTTCAAGGCCTGTTCTCGGTATTGAGGTTGTTGACTATAACAAATTTAAATTTTTTGCTCAAAAACATTTGAACACACAAATGCTTTGTTATACAGCTTAGTTATGCGAATAATTCATAGGCTGAATCAAAAGCGTGACAATTGTTGGTATATGAAACAACAATATATAGAGTTTTAAGCTCCTTTTAAGGCAGATGGCATGTTATTTTGTAAAACTATAGGGAGGCTTTGGCTTGTAAGCCCTTTTGTTACCAAAAATTTTGGACGCAAAAACGAAGAAATGTTGCCCATATTATTCTTAGAGTTCCTGCTTAAAAGAACATGGTTTCTTTGCATGG
Source organism: Neoceratitis asiatica (assembly GCA_030068015.2). NCBI lineage: Eukaryota > Metazoa > Arthropoda > Insecta > Diptera > Tephritidae > Neoceratitis > Neoceratitis asiatica. The sequence continues at coordinate 52,743,901 of CM061526.1, read as the reverse complement.
CATTAATGAATTAATTTTATGCGGACGAATTGCGTTAGTGCAGCCAAGAAAAGTTATTATTTGTCTGCTTTTCTCCCCGGAACGTTGTTTTCAGCTGAACTAAAATAGCTTCTTTAAGAAAAAAACTTCCAAAAAAACTTGTCTCATCTGCTTTGAAAATTTGGTCCTTATAATACTGCTGAGTTTATGCTAAAACGGTTCGAATGAAATTTTTCACCGGATGCTTTAACAGTAACGGTCAATTGAAAAGTCCCCGGCCTACCTAGTAAAACATATTTTTTTCGCTGAATCCATTTTTTTAAATCAACTTAGTCCCCTTAAGGGTGATACACCGATTATAGTGACCCTCCAACCCTCCAACTTTTTGCTACCATTTGTATAGTACGATTTCTGCTTTGCTTCAAAATAGGCCTCAGTTTCGGCGATCCGCTCTGCATTCCACAAAAATTTATTTCCAGCGACTATTCTGCCGAGGGGTGACCGCAATTAGAAAAATTAATTTTCTATAATTTTTGGATCTTGCTCGAACCTGGGCTCGAACCCAGGCCTTCAAAATTAGGGAAGATACGCAATGCTAACCACTCGCCTATTGCGGCCGTACGTTCACACATACTTCTTTTAATTTAGCAATTAACTTTAACAGTTGTATCTATCGGGAGTTTTCACATTTTTTATACATTTTCTCTCGACGAACATACTGCACAGAGTTTCACAGGGATTTTTATTTTAATTGGCAAGTAAATACTAATTAACAATTAGTTAACTAATACAAAGTTCCTCAATTAAGCGACTGAATTAGCTATGAACGATAGAATAAAATCTCAAAATTTCGTCCTCTTTTTGAAAGTTCATTAAGGTAATTTTTTGTGATACACAGTTTTGGACACAACAGTTCATACAATGAATAAAGCGCTGAGCCACTAACAAAAACAAAATCAAATTAAAAAAATAAAAATATGAAATTATAGATTTTTTTTCACACAAACCAGCTTATGCTTACTAAACATATGTGTGTATGTGTACACATATGTATGTAATATTCTTAAGGGAAAATTGCATTAAAAATTCGTTTCGCATCATCTACGTCAAAGAGCATTTGGGAACCCTCAGTTTTTTTTGCTCATTTTGTTTTTTCTACTGTTTCTCCTTTTCATACTTTATTCGTTGCAATTTTGAACTTTATCGAATGGGAAATTGCCTGAGTGGGATTTTAACTTAACTTTCTGGTTGCCTCGCTTGAAACAATTTTAACTTTACAACAGTTTTTACAGTGCAACACTCCACGTATGCACTTGAATGTGTATGTTTGTATGTGCTACACATATGTACATATTGTAAATTTCGAAAATTCTTTTGTAGCAACTCGAACAATGTCATTTCCCCCAAGCCAGTGATTTCTGCCAAAAGAATAAAGTTAAGTCAAACAAACCAGCACAAAAATGATTCCATTCGATAAATGTAATATGCATCGGTTGTATATTTCCATTAAGCAAGTTGAGCGCATGTTAAAATCGTCTGTGATTGCAATGCTATTGTTAAGAGGGTGCTGCTGCTGGTGCTGGTAGGTTTGTTGGTGTTATTGTGTTTGAATTTTTATTTTTGTATGGAAAGTAGAGATGAGAAGTAGCGCTTTGTGCTGAAAGGTATTGACTTTAGATTTAAATATGTTGCAGTTTTTCCCAATACCGTTACTTCAATTATGTTAAGATGATGAGATAATCCCATTTTCGGCCGAAGAGGAGGAATGCTGATGGTTTTTTATGAGTATTTCACACTCGGAGGGATTGAAATTCCGTGCCGAGGGGCAAACGCAATTGGAAAAATGAACTTCATTTTTTATATAAACTAAAAAACTATAATAACTACATATATTAAACTAAATTCTGTACGTCAATATTCATAAAAATTAAGCTTTAGCCAACGTGTGGGTGAAATTTTGCCTCAAAAGAAACGAATACTTCTACAGCCTGTGAACACCAGCATTTAATCAACCTTAGTCCGAATCTGTCATGCAAGCGTTTGGGAAGTGATATCTCAGCGGTTACTGCTTCATAAAAGACGGCTATCGGTATTTGAACAAAGTTTTGGCTAATTGCTTTATCAGCAATGGCCGGCTTAATTTTCTCTTCCATAAGGCTGCATGGAACAATATGAAACTTGAACTCAAATGACTGAATCGAAAGAAGCGCATTTTTAGAGATGCAGGCCACAGCATATTTCGTCCTCTTTCCTGTTCCATCTCCTAAAAATAATATGTTTTTTATAGCCCTAAACTGTTTGTTGATTACAACCGTGTTCCTCAGCTTTTTCGAGATAGTGTGAAATGTTTGGGACAGTTGATGATGATTGCTTATGATGATGTGTTCTTATCGTGGCCAACTGGCCTGTATTTTTAGGGATGTTTACTGTGTTCTCTCCTGAAAGTTTCTTAACTGTTTCATGGTTCAATATGAAAGCCCGATTAAGCCTGTGTTCCCTTTACATTTCGAATTTCACCACTAGTCTGGTGTCCAGAAAATTTTAGCATCGAAGTATATATTTTCTTGAATTTTTTACTTAGTGCAGGAAGTAAGTGTTTGAAGTGTTCCTCCTTCGTACTTTGGTAAAAAATCTTATTGGTAGATTAAGGCACTGACTCCAATAGACACAATGTAGTCGGGTGTAAGTAAGAGAAGTAAGTTAGATCCGAGCTTTGATAAATACTTTGAATTGGGCATTGTACCTGTTTTTTGTTCGCCAGTCTGCTGGATTTACGTTTATCCAAAGGCTCTCCCCTCGGTCCCATCGGGCAATGCTGGGTTCGTCGAAAACAAAACACATTTGAAGCGACTTTTGCGTTCCATCTGAACTTAGAAACTAGCTAGAAACACAGGATTCTGGGTAGTAACGGACTAACCGATATGTACAAATCCCTTTCCAGTGGACATATCTCTCTCCTGCTTTCTCTGCCTACGTTCCTTTCGTAGGTTTATATACTGTAACGGGCTTATTTCCTGCCTTTCATTCCTTCTTCCCTTAATGGTTCAAGTTAACACCTCGTTTGTATCACATTTCTTTAAGTTTGTCCCGGTGGCAACCTCGAAGTCCGACGCCGAATCACTCATGACAACAGACGCAACGTCAGTGTTGGCAACTGAAAAGTGAAGTTCGCGGTTGTTGATGCTGATTATATTACATCATCTGGCATAAGTCAGAAATTGCACTCTCCTATAGAATATTCTGCCTTCTGTACTTGGCTTTGCATCAACGGCATCAACGCTTTATTTGAATAGATCTGCAGTAAGTCATCGGCTTCCACGGCTGTGAAGATTTTGTTGTTTTCGCATAAAGAGGATAACTGCTATTCCGATTTCTTTACAGTCGGGTAATGGAACTTTTGCTCGGGTTCGCTATCTCCTGGTGTTTCATTTTCACTTACTGAATCGCGGCTGGATAAGTGTTTTCTTCATAAATTCATTATTCTTTGAACATCAGTCGGTAGATAACTTACTACCGACGCTTACCGGCAGAGCTATTCAAATACGTCGGCGAAAAACTGACAAATGCATGGATCATCTTATTTGCAGAATGTGGTCGACGACTGGAACCTAAGTGTGCTTTGCCCAATCCGAAAAAGTGGCACAGACTGAGCTGCCAATTATCGAGGGATAAACCTCCTTCGTATCGCATATAAGGTCTAGTGTTTTATGTAAAAGAATGGCGAATATCGCAGTCGGTGGAACGATGAGTTGACATTGACTTAGCGCATCGAATTAAGAGACAGCGGCTACGCTGGCTAGGTCCTGTCGTCTGTGTGGATGAAAGCGCTGCAGATTCGAAAGTACTTGAGATGGACTACCCGCTAATGGAAGCGAAGGAAGAGAAAGACCTCCATTTCGTTGGAAAGATCAAGTGGAGAAGGACCTGGTTTCACTTGGTATTTCCAATTGGCACCAAATAGCGGAGAGATTTGGCTATAATCGCGTAAGTGGTGTCTACGCCAAAGCAGAAGAAGAAGAATATATGCATGCAAGATAAGTATATAAGTACACATTACGAGATATCCTACTTTTTTAAATGAAAAAAACTCAGAAAATTTAAATTTAATGGGGAATGTTATTATCGTTCGAAAGAAAATTCCTTGGCATTTATTTTTTGAAGATTATTTCTTTCAACTGTTGGTCACGACTTCGCCTCAGTCAATGACTCGTTAGAGCATTTCGACTGGTAACTGACGAATGACACGCGTGTTGTTTTGCCCCAAGGCCTGAATCGAAGCGGGATTGTCCGCATAGACTTTAGATTTTACATATCCCCACAGGAAAAAGTCTAACGGTATGATATCACACGATCTTGGTGGCCAATCGACCGGCCCAAAACGTGAAATTATCTGCTCACCGAAGTATTCTCCCAATAAATCCATTGATTGATGCGATGTGTGGGAAGTGGCGCCGTTTTGTTGAAATAAAATGTCGCGGAGATTACGATCTTCAATTTCAGGCATCATATAGTCGGTTATCATGGGGCGATAACGGTCGCCGTTGACGGTTACGTTTTCAGCGGCATCGTTTTTGAAGAAATATGGACCGATGATTCCACCGGCCCAAAAACCACACCAAACCGTTGTTTTTTCTGTATGAAATGGCAGCTCTTAAATCTCAATGCTCTTCGCCTTTCAAGAGCCCATAGAGCGAAGCGATGTCGCCTGGTAAAGCCGAGCGGCTTCAGTTCTTGCACAAGCTGTATTTTGCACGCCTTCAATTTAAGATCTCGACATAAAATGCGCCGTCGTTCCATACGTCAGTCCGAGTTGCTGCGAACGGCGCCGAATCGACTCTCCACGGTCTTCGTGTACACTCTCAGCTCTCAGCTACGTCCTCTATATTTTCTTCACTGCGTGCTGGACGTGGTCTATCCGGTCGAATATTATCCAATAATGAATTCTGGGTCTCAAGATGAGTGATGGTGTTGCGAATAGTACGCTCAGTAGGCCGATTATGTTAACCATAAGTTGAGCGAAGCTCGCGAAACAAATTCCTAACAGAACGTGAATTTTCCTAATGAAGTTGAATGATTTGTAAACGGTGTTCAGACGTAAGTCTTTCCATGGTGAAATGCCAAACAATACAGAACAAAAATAACATGGCAGCTTGACACGACTCACTGCTGGGCTCGAAGTACTATGTTTGTATTTATAACATATTAGAAATCTATTCTAATAATTTTATCACAAAAGTTTAGCGAATCTCAATCATGTATACAGTACTATATCTTCAATAAATAAACATGTATGTATGTACGTATGTATATCAAAGACATATGTCACAATTTAAATATATTTAGATGAGAGTGTGAACAAGTTAAAGTTATTGCAGTCAATTTCAGTTGGTATTGTTTTACTTAAAATTACAACAAAAACTTGTGCAGACAAAGCGCCACTGTTGTCTTCATATTCTTGACATTCCAAGCATGCAATGTCACTTATGCCACTTATGCAATAAGGCAAACAAATCTCATCTTCCCCACATATTATTTGCAATCATAAGAAGAGTGAGAAGTGGATGCAGAGAAAAAGCATTTGGTAAACCGCACAGCTTCAGACGACGCGGCGTTTTGTGTTTGGTGTGAAGGATTCCACTTCCCCTCACAGCGCGCACACATTGCAGCTGCAAAGGGTAGTCTTTTCAGTAGACAACCTCTGGTGTGGCTTTAGTCATAGTCGAGATTTTGCTGCTAACGCTCATATTACTTTCATGAAATGCTGCAAAATTTATATTACCATAAATTCCATGTCAATTACGCACTGCGTTCGTTGGCTCAACAATGTAACTACGCACACACACACACGCGGGCACATGCATGGGAACGAGTGTATGAGTAATATGCAGGAGCTGCATTAGAATCTCTGACACTCGGTTTGTGGCTTTTGGGCTGGGAAATTACATATTACATGAATATTCAAATCCAACTTGGCATTTTCCTTTAGTATGTGTATGTATTTGTGTATGCAATTGCATGCATACAAATGACTCGCCGTGTTTGCATAGACAGCCGGATTGTTTTTAGTTATGAAAATATTATTGTTTATCTTCAAAACAAAATGGAATATTTGCTTTCCATGTTGCGGCGGATTTTTGCTATTATTATTATTGATGTTGTTGTTCTGGCTTTTGATGCTGTTGAATATGTTGCTTCAAACTGTTGTCGCTATCAGTCATTTTTATTGCATTTCTTCTTCGTTGCACTTTTGGAAAAGTTCATGATGTGCTTGTATGTACATATGTGGGTATTTATGCGTTTTTGTTTGCATTGTTGGAAGTTTGTAATGTTGATATTGTTTGCAACTGCGATCACGGTGAGTTCTGATGAACTTGATAGTTGCGTGGTTGGCTTTAGTTTTATGGAAAAATAAATTTATATAATAGTTTTTGAACTTCTGTTTAGTGTGTCCATTCGACCAATTTCAGCAAATGGCGGTGCATACGTAAATATAAAGGGTGATCCAAGTAGAGGTACTTTTTTCAATAGCCTTTTTTGACAGATCACGCGTGAGTCGTGTCAAGCTGTCATGTTATTTTTGTTCAGTATTGTTTGGCATTTCATTATGGAAAGAATTACGCCCGAACTACGTTTACAAATCATTCGACTTTATTACGAAAATTCACGTCCTGTAAAGAATGTGTTTCGCGCGCTTCGCTCAACTTATGGTCAACATAATCGGCCTACTCAGCTTACTATTCGCAACACCATCACCCATCTTGAGGCCCAGCATTCACTATCGGATAATATTCGACCGAATAGACCACGCTAAGCACGCAGTGAAAAGAAATATATCGGCCATAGCTGATACTGTACACGAAGGCCGTGGAGAGTCGATTCGGTGCCGTTCGCAGCAACTCGGACTGACGTATGGAAGGACTTGGCGCATTTTACGCCGAGATCTTAAATTGAAGCCCCTCGACCTTCCCAAGCGAAATCGCTTCACTCAATGGGCTTTTGAAAGGTTCCAAGAAGATCCGACGTTTTCTACCCAAATTTTGTTCAGAGATGAGGCTCAATGGGAATGTAAAAAACCAAAATTGCTGCATTTGGGGCGAAGAGCAATCTGAAGAGATTCAAGAGCTGCCATTTCATCCAGAAAAAACAACGGTTTGGTGTGGTTTGTGGGCCGGTGGTATCATCGGTCCACATTTCTTAAAAAATGATGTCGGTGAGAACATAACCGTTAATGGCGACCGTTATCGCGCCATGATAACCGACTATTTGATGCCCGAAATTGAAGCTCGTGATCTCCGCGACATTTATGGTTTCAACAAGACGGCGCCAATTACCACACATCGCATCAATCAATGGATTTATTTAGATAACACGTTTTGGGCCGGTCGATTGGCCACCAAGATCGTGTGATATCACACCGTTAGACTATTTTCTGAGGGGATATGTAAAGTCTAAAGTCAATGCGGACGAGCCCGCTTCAATTCAGGCCTTGGAGAAAACATCACGCGTGTCATTCGCTAGTTATCAATCGAAATGCTCGATCGAGCCATCGAGAGTTAGACTCAACAAATAGACCATCTGAGACGTAGCCGCGGCCAACATTTGAAAGAGATAATCTTCAAAAAAAATAAAATAAAAAATATAAAAAAATTAAAAAAAAATGCCAAAGAATGTTCTTTCGAATTATAATAAACATTTTCATTTAAACTTGAATTTTCTGTGCTTTTCTCTTCAAAAAAGTAGAGAACCTTGAAATGGATCAACCTTTATATCGCTGGAGAGGCATAAGTTATAATATTCTATAAGAGTTTTTATTGTTGGCCTCAACAACTGCCTTGTTTGTTCTTATATCTCCAGACTGCGGAAGAAAGTGAAGAGAGGACAAGACGAAATATCTTCTGTTTGTAACTGTAACTGTAACTGCTGACAGTCATAACTTCAAAGTCGTAGAGAATTTCATCCATCCTGCAAACAGCCTAGTTTATGCTGTCTGGAGAGAATGTTCCAATATTGAAAGTTTTTATTACAATGCCTGCTGTTGGAAGCAGAGAGAGAGGAAGACTAGTGGGAAAGGACCTGGCTGCACTTTTTATCTCTAATTATTTCAAAAGACGAAAAGAAGATAGGACTGATTCGCTGTTGTTAACTAGACTATAGTCACTTAAGCGGAGTCTACTCCAGTAAAGAAGATCATAGTTATGTTATCCCTAATTTTTTTATACCTCAACAGAGGCTGCCGGCCACTATACGTAAAGATTAAGCGACCTAACTAAACAAAATGCCCTGCGGGTTAGGGTTTCAAAAATTTACCAGCGGTAAGCTGTGCCTGTAGTAAGAGGCGACTGAAATCTAATTGTTAACGCGACAGTCGAAGGACTGTCATTCCAGCAACATTCCCCTAAACCCAATTTGGGGGATAATACAAATGGATTTTGGGAAGTTTCACTCAAATTAAAAGCATGTATAGGCAATGATTTTTTCTAACTCTATGGTTCCATGTCGCACGAAGCTCATTAGCTCCCCTCAGATATTGCCACAAATTCCTTCAATTGCTTAGAGCCCTGTTTTCTAATATCTCTTATTCAATATTCGTACAGAGGATATTTGCCGTTATGGTAGTCAACTCCCGGTTTTTGCTTTACTCTGGTCGTCGAATATGTGTTTATTAACGCATTCTTCTTATATATAGCAGCACCTAAAAGATTATGCACAGTCTGAACTATTAGTAGAGGACGTGCTTTCTTTGTTCATTCTCAAATTGCAAGGCACTATTTTAAGAAGGCGCCACGAATAAGTGAAAGAAATTAGCTTTAATTCAGACAATGGCCACTCGCTTCATCATTAAACCGAATTTGTCGAAAAATTCAATGCAGCTTACTTACAAAGTTCCAAGCGGGTTGGCTACTTTATCCTTCACTGGAGTTTTTCACAATGTTAGGGTGCGCAACGTGGACGCAATAATATGAATGAAGTATAGCTCTGCGGCTGAAACTACATACCCTTAAGTGAGATTATATCCCACTGTGTGCTGGGCTGAGGTTTTTATGATAAAGTGATGATGTAGCTCCGATGGTATGTAAATATGTAATATTTGCCGTATTTTGGTACACTAGCCTTTCACATTCGAAAATTTTAAATATGGGTCATTAAATTAAAACATTAACACCAGAAGGAGAAAGTGTGCTTGGTATCTGGCACTCATCTGAATATTCACTCATAGTTTATTGGACAATAATAATGGGCTTGTGGCTTCCATAATTGCTTACGCAGCATACCAAATTGAATCATTTGATTTAAAAAATGGCCATTACTAGCACGAGCTTTTAAAATGAGGCTCTGTTTGCTTTGGACGCCTGCATTCCTGCATGTATTAAGAATGGCAAATGTACCAATAATGGCATAATGGTATCGTCAAAAAATTATAAAATTTGCTTATAAAGCATTTTTTGAAGGCGATTTACATTCATTTCAGCGCCATATACTTATTACGTTTTCCTAGTAATAAATTACTCTTTTATCTTGTTTATTTGACTAACATATCCATACCGACATTCACACATATAACAATTCACCACTGTTGTGAGGAGAGTAAACATTAAATTACCCCTCAGTACAATTTTAACGAAACTTTTTTGGTGAATGTCAGCAACTCACCAAATGGTAAAAGGCAAGAGGGTCTTGATTATTAACTCATACAGTTCAGAGTTTTAATCGTCGTACAGATTTACGAAATCTCTACGATGGTTTTAATGTATTTAATTAGTTAGTTACTTCTGTTTTTTTCTCGCTTTATTTATTTTGTACTTATTGAGTACATAACCAAACAAAACAATATTTTATTCACCTTAGGATGCTAACAAAATGCACTTCAAGTACTTTAGAAAAAAACCATTGTGTAGCTATTTTATTGACATTCACTTTTTGCATGCACAATAGTCGTATAATATAACTAGAATATACGTGGTTCACTAATAACTTGTGCCGGACCATCGACCTTTTGCTCAACTTCAATTGTATTTATACGGATCATGGTATTTGGTGAACGTTGGAAATTGATACGCATATATTGTTTCCTACGCTTCTTCTTAAAATGTGTTTTTGTGTGGGTTAAGGTTTTCTCAATAATTGTGGCTTTTACGTTGACCAAACCTTGCGGCAGTAGCGGACGACCAATTAGGGTGAAATCCTTAGCGCCTGCAAGTAACACCTTTTCCAAACGGATTTGATCTCCAATCGTTGGTGGCCAATAACCTTCCACAAGTATTATATCGCCAGCTGTTACTTTAAACTGTTTGCCACACAAATGCACAATGGCGAATAAACGTCCTTCCTTACGTTCCGCTAATTGTGTGTTGACTTTGTTGAAGACATCTTGGCATTCTTTTTGTTCAATTTCAGATACTTTATCATTTTTGTTTGCTAAAGCGGCGTTTTTTACTAGCGATGGTTCTTGTTGTTGCCACAAACGAGGTGTAATGCTTAGCGCTCGAAATGTTTCTACAATAAACATAAATTCAATGAAATTGTGCATATAAATGGGCAATAATATACTTACGTGTTAGATTATTGATGAGTCTGGGCTGACGTGCCACCGAAAGTAATCCTTTGGCCAAAAATTCCATAATTTCTATAATTTTACTCAAATTTACGTACTATTGCACAAACATTTCATTCTAACCAAAAAGAAATCAACATCGAGTGACAGTCAGCTGTTGATGTTATGCTTCTTCATCTTCTTATCAATGTTCAATGGTGCATTAGTTCATTCACAATGGCATTGTGAAAGCTCTAATTCGAAAAGAGAATTAATAATATATTATCAAAGAACTCTTTGGCCCTAATTCGAAAAGAAATATAAAGAACGTATATGAATACGTATATCAAAGAACGTATATATACGTTCTTTGCGTATATGAACATATACGTTCTTTGATATTATATACAGAAATAAAAAAAATAAAAATTAACACAAAATAAAATACCAAACAAATAAGAAGGAGAAAATAAATTTGCGTAAAGCAATTAGAGCAAAAAAATAAATATAATAACTAAAACGTAAAAATATTTAATAAAAATAAAAAAATACAATAAAAAAATAAATTGAAATCTAATAACATAAAATATAACTAAAAAATATAAAAAATAAATATAATAATTAAAACGTAAATATATTTAATAAAAAAAAAATACAATTAAAAAAATAATTTGAAATCTAATAACATAAAATATAACTAAAAAATATAAAAATAAACTAACTAAGTAACTAACTAACTAGACCTTTCCCGTAAAGAAATGCTTCAAGAAAATTGAACATTTCTCCTGGTTCATGACCCATTTAGACAAATCATCTAAAATTTTAACCAAATCGACGCTTAAACCAATTTTTTCTCAATCCACAGCCTGAAAACGTGAATCGAACCATAAATAAGTTTTCGGATAGGTCGGTCCATGGTCCACTTCCCTGAGAGAAAAGTAGTTTTCCTACTAATCTAAGCAAAATGCTACTTACATATTTACCAAATTTAAAGCAAATCGGACCATAAATACGATTTTTTCGAATAGCTCAGTCCCAGGTTCAACCGTGGTATGACTGATGCAAAAATAGATCAAAACAATCCTTGAGGGGGGTATATATCATGCTAAAGATTCAGTTTAACCGGTGCTGAACTTTTCGAGTTTTTGAAGCGTACACAAAACAACATAACATTTATATATCTATAGAATAATTTTTCTAATTGCGGTCGCCCTCGGCAGGGAATTACAAACCCTCCGAGTGTATTTGTGACATGAAATAAAAGCTCCTCATAAAAATCCATCAGCCTTTCCGAGGCGGCTTAGAATAAACTCTATTTGTTATGTTAAAAATTATATAGAAATACAGATGAAAAGTAAATAAAGTAAAACCAAGTATAAAAAAATAAAATAGTACCATATAAAAATAAAAATTAAATAAAAAATTATATAAAAATACAATAAAATACGAATAAAAGCGAATGGACGAATAAATGAAATAGAATAAAATAAAATAAAGAAAATAAAAATAAAGAAATAAGATAAAATAAAATCTTCAAATCAATTGAGTTAATTTTAGCAAATTTGATTTGTAGTAGTATCTGAATTTCTCTTCTGACCATTGCTGGGTTAAACAAAAGCTTGCAACGAGCTTTTTCTTAACTTAAGTTATTATGCGCGTGCATGAGAGCACTGCCTCTCTTTTACATTAAATTTTCTTCTTCATTTTAACTTTTCTCTCCAATAAATAACCAAAAACGCTCTTTACCACTCTTTCTTTAATTTATAATATTTTTGCGCTGATTACTCGGTTAATTTTGTTAGTAATCCAATAACAACGAAATTCGTTGGGCCACTGTTTATTATCGAGGTACTTTTGCTATTTCCAATGGACTTTCTGTGTTTTTGAACTGATAAAAATTATGACAGAAGAAAAATCGACAAAAGTAAGTTAAAACAAACAAAAGTAATATAAATGATTTAGCATAAAATTTGTTTTTTAATTGGAGGAAACAAATACTTTATTATAATGTAGTTAGTTTGAAGAGAGACTTTATAGAGACAAGCGTGTGCTCTTTTATTTAATTATATATGTATGTATGTATATAGTAAATATATTTACTTATGCACCTTTAAGGTACATCTGAATATCAGATATATAGTGTATACTGAAAATAATCGGACAATCGGGTAGAAAAAACATAATTTATATGTTTGGAACCATTTTAAAACAAATTGAAATTTCTAAAAAAGCAAGATAAACTTTTGTATTGAAATTATAATTAAAGAAATGAAAGAAACTCTTTCCTCTTTTAACTTTGTCTCCTAAAATTAAGTAAATTTTTAAATTAGTTCTAAAGTTCTTGAGTTCTAACTTCTTTTATTTAATATATTGTGATATAAGTTTTCAATTCTTCTCCGTAATTCAAATTAGTTAAAATCAAAATGATACAAATTTGGAATGGAAAACCTCTTTTTATATTTTACTAATCCTTTTTTACTCTAGTTTGCAGAAATCCAAATTCCCGTGCCCTGGGGCCACGTATGCGGTCGTTGGTATGGTGATCAATCCATCCGTCCGCTCATAGCCCTGCATGGTTGGCTCGATAGTTGCGGCACCTTTGCGAAGCTAGCGCCTCTAATTGTAGATACAGCGGGTAGTGTACTCTGTATAGATCTGCCCGGACATGGGCATTCGTCACATTTACCCGTCGGTATACTATATCACACTTTTGAGTTTGTACGTGTCCTGGTACGTCTAATGAAAGCTTATAACTGGTCAAAAATATCGTTACTGGGTCATTCTATGGGTGGCGCTGTGGGATTCTACTTTGCCACATTGTATCCAAGTAAAGTTGATGTATTAATAAGTATTGACGTCGTTTTGAGACGATATTTTAAACCAAATTTCGCTGTCGATGTGCTACAACACACTATGATGAAAGCGCTGCGTGACAATGAACGTCTCCTGAATGGCAAACCATTACAAGAACCACCAAGTTATACATTTGCTGAATGTGAACGTTTGCTGTATGAGGGCTCGGGTCGTTCGATGCTGTTGGAGAATTGTAAATACATTTTGGAACGAAATCTTAGTCGATCGAAAAAATATCCAGAGAAATATTACTTCTCACGTGATACACGTCTGAAGTATCTAATGGACTTAAATGCCGAAGAAGTACTATCTAAAGCCATGGCCATGCGCATATCTGAGGCTGATATTCCCTTTATGGTTATTAGAGGCGGTGCTTCAACGAACATTGGCCCTGAGTCGGCGGAGTTGATACGTTTTCTAAGTGAACATAATAAAAATTTCGAAACACATTTAATTGCCGACGGCACACATCACTTTCATTTGGATCAGCCGGTAGCTGTGGCGAATATGATTATACCATTTTTGAAACATTATCGTCCACTGACTATGCTACAAGCTCAACAGCAACAGCCGGAGGGTACAAAAAGTGAGTTGCTGTCAAAGAGCAAATTGTGAACTTGAAATTCTGTGAACTTGAAGTGTTATTAATGTTTTAGTTGGAGTTGTTGTAAAAATAAATATTTACTTGTTTACTGAAAGCTTTTTGTGGTATATACAGTGTTAGTTGAAATTATTCGTACATGAGAAGCATAAATCACACGATTCATGTTTATATTTGCGAGCAGCCGTGTCTGTTTGTGGACTGGAAGGTAATGAGGTAATAAGTAATTAAAGTGACGGGTCTAAAATGAACTGCACGACGGGTGAGAAGATCTTAATATCACCATTTCTTTTGGGAGCAGACCGAAAGCAAGTATATACTCCGACAGACTGGCATCCTTCTGGCCTCAACGACTAGGGATGATCTACAACATCGCCAACAACGTGTTAAACTCTCTAGCATTACAGTTCAACCTTTTGGGTTGCATTAATCGGTAATGAAAAACCTAACTAGTAAGTCAAGCCAGTAGAGGCTCTTAACGAGAATAATACCATGTTCTCCAGAATAGCTGAGAGCAGATGGGAAACTAGGACCCAAAGAATGGATAATTATTTTTAGATCCATTATGAAGATGAAATTTCATTTTCCAGTCAGCTTTGGATTTCCAAAGGAGATCGGGTAAATACGCCCGCTCGTCAGGGATGAGGGCTGGTATATTGCTGCGACGAATCCTTATTAAATAAAGATATGTAATATTGAAAAGAATCAAGGCCAGCTGCTTTCAATAGAGAACTTAGGGATAGTGTGTTACGTGGATGATCGTATAAAAGGGGGAAAAGTCTTGCACTTGAAATCTCAGCAGATTTTAGAGACAGGAACTCACTGTAAACCCGGAAAAACTGGCATCTGCCTGTTCACGAGGAAGATGAAAATTAACCAATTCAACCATATTTAAAGGGCAACATGATAATACCCTCCAACTCGGTGCATTTTCCGGCTTGATAAAAAAGAGACCATATTAAAAGCAGGGCCAAAAAGCGCTCGGAATTTGTAATACCTATGGAAGGGCCATTGTACTGAAATGGGGTCAACGACTCTAAATGGTGTATTGGCATTACAAAAACTTTTGCAAGGCCTATCTAACACAAGAAAAATAAAAACGGTATTGAACCTTAGAAATATGTGTAATGTAATGTATATTTGGTATATCAGGCACTAAGAGAACTACCCCTACAAGGGATATTTAAGGGATGTATGATGCAGCACTAACAGCTTGTCACTAAAAAGTCCTTGATTCTTGGATCTTATCTCTGAGGCATATGACAGCATACAGAAAGTAATAGCAGAATTTGAGCTATGCGAAAAACGCAACCTGCGAAGCTTTCATCAGGTTCAAGTTACCCGCTTCCCCTGTAGAGAAGAATGGGCGGAAGGTAAAGTCATCGGTAGCACTGAAGCAATCCATATCTATACTGATGGGTCTAGGAGCATGGCAGGCACATGAGCAAGATTTTTTTGCGACCGCACCAATAACCTAGAAACTACCACAACTACCACTCTGTCTCCCATGCAGAGATTATGGTCATTACTGAAGTTACTAAATGGGCAACCATTTCGAAGTGAAAATCTATTAGGTTCCTGGTACAAAACTGAGAGGAAATTAAATCGATTAAGTGTGCCAATACGAAGTCAAAATGTGTGAGAATATGTAAAGAGGCAATAAAAATACTCGTTGGTAAACATACTGAATGTCACATAGGTTCCAGGTCAGACGGTTATAGAAGGCAATGAAAAAGCGGACGAGCTGGCTCGTGTTGAAGCCGTTGGCGATGATGTCACCTTCGACTGCCTCATACCCTTCGGCGTCTTCAAATGTTGTTTAAAGCAGTGCACCACGGAGGAACACTTCAGGTCCTGACAGGTTTTCAATGTAGAAAGAGTGCTGTGGCTTCAAAATAGATACCGAGCAACTTTAGCTGGTTATGAAGTATGAAAAGTCTGACTATATATGATAAAGTATATGAGATTTCAAGCATTTTTCAGTTGGACTCCTTTTCCAATTTGTGGTGTGGAGGCACCAGAGTTGTTTTAAGCCACCATTGAACGGCTGATGGATTTTAAAGGAGCTTTTTACTTAATGTTAGAATCATACACGGGGGGGTTGACATTATCTCGCGAAGGGCGATCAGAAGTTTCTTTTTCTATAATCTTGAATGTTGGTGTGACCAGGTTTCGAACACATAGCCTTTGCCAAATGCTTGCAGATGACAAGTGTTTGCTTAGAACGAACACTTTTCGCTAGCAGTATGGCCAAGTTAGTTAAGTAATAATGAAGCGAGTAATCAAAGATCAGAGTTCGTCGTATTTTTGAGGTTTTAAGTTTTGCACTACTTTGTCCTCGTCGTTATTTACTGTAAAAAAAACTAAAAAAAAAAACAGATGCAAACTCCAACTAGAAATTTGTTTCCTATAACAGAGCGGTGTAGAGTTTCAGTCGGTCATAGACCACTCAAAGAGTAATTTGTATTTTCATTAAACTTCAGAAGAGTCGTGAGTAATGACAAAGTACCAAGTGAGTAAAACGGTTCAAACCATGAAAAACGTTTTTTTATTCTTTACATTATCTGCCAGCCAATTGAAGTGCGCATTCCTGTGCCGTGGGGTTTTATAGCGGGTTGTTGGTATGGAGATCAGCGTGAGCGACCACTGCTTGCTCTTCACGGTTGGAAGGACAATGCCGGCTCATTTGCTAGCTTAGCACCACTTATAGCCGCACACCGCGCAGTATTGGCTATTGATTTTCCGGGGCATGGTCATTCCTCACACTTTCCTGCCGGCATGGTCTATCGTCTTACCGATTTTGTACGTGTTGTGCAACGCATTGTGCGCCATTATAAATGGAATAAAATATCTTTCCTTGGTCATTCAATTGGTGCGGCGGTAAGTTTTCACTATGCTGGACTCTTTCCAAACACTGTTGACATGATTATCGCTATTGATGCGCTAACTGCGCCATATCATTCGCCCGAAATACATATTGATGCAATGTTAGTGTCAATGGAGAAGATTTTGGACGAAGAGGAATATTTGCGTGGACCTAAGCCACTTTATACCTACGATAGTCTGCAGGATCTGCTTTATCGTAGCTCAGGGCAATCGGTTGAGTTGGGACATTGCAAATATTTGCTGGAGCGTAGTGTGCGCCTCGCGGAGGGCCACTCGGATATGTATTATTTGACACGTGATTCCCGTATTAAGTTGATGGATTTGAATTATACGCCACCGGAGCTGCTGCTGGCCTTTGCTCAGCGTTTGCATAATATTCACTGCTTGGTAATTAAAGCTGAGCTCTCGTATCATCTTAACGAGGAACATATTGAAGATGTCTTTAAAGTTTTACGCGCAAATAATCCCACATTTGAGTTTCACTTATTAAAAGATAAAAAACATCACGCTCATCTTAGTAGTCCAGAGAAAGTGGCGACGTGTGTTGTGCCGTTTGTATGCAGGTATAGTGATGAGAAGCTCAAGGCGGAGAAAGCGAAACTCTAGTTGTTAGTTGGAAGTACAAAATTAAATATTTCTTTTCATTTAATGTATTTATATATTTAAGCTACAATAAAGAATTACTTACCCTGAAATTTGGAATTTTAAGTGTTGAGCGTAAACCATAGATGTCTTATAAATTGTCGGTAGTGTTTCAAAATCTAAGTTGCTTGGCCTTTGATCGCTGAAGGAAGACTTTCTATTACCCACTCGGTTCGATGTATCATTTGTTGATAGTAGTGATTCTGCTTTGGATGGGAGCCTGTATCAAACTGCATGCAAGTTAGGAAAGTTTCTGACTGCCATAGGAGTGGCCAGAAACGATTTATTTTACATATGATTCAAGCAGCTAATGACTTATGGTCTTAGACTAAGTATCCTTTGGGAGCCAACAAACATCTGTTTATAGGCGAGCTAAAGTGAGAAGGCGAGTACTATCCAATATAAAAAAAATAATCCAATGAACTATCAATTTAAGCCTCGGATATGACACGATCTCTGTAAATGTTTTAAAGATCACGATTTGAGGGCATACACCTCGAATATCCGGTCCCTTAATTGATAAGGTGCCGTTGGGTGATGTCCACGTAAGATTAAAGACTGACAACTCCGCCCATCAATAAATGCAACAGATGGAACAAGGATGGACGAGGATGGGTTTTTGTGAATTTTACTACAGCGACCATATAATGGAGCGAAACATGCTGGCATTCAGCACGGTGGATGATCGTCTAGCCACAAGCCACAATCTGATTTGCGCCCACGTCGCGACGTAAAAGAACAAAGACGTGACCAAAGATATTTTCTATTGGCGGCTAGAATGTACTTATGAGCGCTACCCCCGCCACGATGTCAAAATTTTACTCGATTTTAGCGCCAGGGTGGACAAAGAGGTATTTTTGGAGCAACAGTCGGCAAATTTCTTTACAGGCAACCAGCTGGTTTTCTACTCGACTTGAACAAGACTACATCATACTCTTTAAATACCAAGGAGGTGATCTAGTGACAGATGTCTTTGGCAGTGAAAGCTGAATGGCAGTGAAAGCAAAACACCCGGAAATGGCGAACCCAAATTCACCAATCGATAAAGATGATATACACATTTCATCACGAGATTATGATGACGTTCGAATAGCGATTGACTTAGTTACACGAGTACCCGTTGGTGGAAGCAAGGCGAAGGTAAGGAACGAGTGACGCTCTATTCTTGACTCGGCTTTAATCGCGTAAGCTGAGCCTATGCCGAAGAAGAGGAAATGATTCTGCAATAGACCTTTTGCAACGTGAAGGCCCTAATTAACTGTTCGATAGTAGCATGTATTTTTATATATCCACGTTTAATACCAAAGCCATTCGTTCCACTCTTTGTTGAACGCAGTCAGAACTGACTCGTTTAGTTCGTAGTAATTTCTTTAATTTAAGGTGAAAGAAGTCTCCCTTGGTAGCTAACGAGTTGATGGTGAACTTCAAAATTATTTTTTAATACTCGTATGTGTGATGTAATTTACTCAGAGCCTGGCCGCTTTGTTTGTACTTATATATGCTAGTTCCGCAGGTGGACTTCTGACTCTTGCCGGCTTGTACTCTTTACAATTTCAGCTCTTTTGTAGTTGGTTCGTTGTCTCAGGCGGTTTCATTAGCGCAGGTTGCAGAAGTATATCCTTATTTAATAACTTAAGATGCACTGAGTGTCGTTTCCCAGATTGCTCATTTTTCCGTTCAATAACATGTTCTGGGCCTTCTTCAGTAGTCGCAAAATCTTCCCGTAGAATTATCCGCCATTTTAACTTTTTATGTTACGTGACTTGAATTTCTTCAATGCGGGCTTTTTATGCGGAGGGTCATGCATTCGAGCCTTGGCTAGACTAACATCCAAGGATAGATAGGTTTCAGTAGTCACTAGGCCTGAGCTCATTTAGGTCACCAAACTAGACCATTGTGAAACCACTGATGATCCTAGCCTTGTCAAATCAATATGATGACTTCTCCATATAAAAAATTGTAATCTTTCGTGAAGTTAGTGAAGGTTGTGCAGCAGTTGGTCCATGCTTCTTAAAATATCGTTGTGAACTTGGTTTGCCAGTTTCCTTTCAGGTACCCTTTATAGTCTTAGTTGAGCATCCTCATAATATCAATGGGTAGCAAATCCGTTCCTCCGAATTCTGTGATGAACTTGATTTTTTTTTCGTTTCGTCTTCTGTGAGTTAGGGTCTACTAAGTTGACGCCATTATCTCGCTTTTCTATCTACTTTACATTAATCCCTCTGCGTGATATCATGTAAATTTTGGGGTAATTTGTAGTTCTCTATAACCGTCAGAATGTTCGCGTCATCTACATATGACTGCATTCCCTCCTCTATGTCTCTTAGCAATTGGCTTATTGCTAAGACCTATAGAAGAGGAGAGACGAAATAACTTCACCTGGGGGTTCTTCTGCTTACATGCCTAAGTGCCGATACTACCGCGAGCTCAGACTATACACAATCCTGCATTTGAGCAATTGGCGTATAGGTGAATTTTTACGAGTGTCGGCACTCAGGCAAATGAGGGCAGAGATAACTGCAGTCGCGCCATATAATGGAAAGTACTCTCGACATCCAAAAAACGCTATTAAACTGTACCCTTTGACCTAGATAGATCCTCTAGACTGAGGGATCAATATTCAAACATATGGAACAAAATTTCTAATTGCGGTCGTCCCTCGGGAATTTCAACTCCTCCCAATGAATTTCCAGGTATTACTGTCATGAAATGAATATTCTACATAAAAATCCATGAACCGTTTGAAGGCGTGGCGAGGCGGTTCGGTCGAAAATCGCCATAGCGATAATACCAATATTTACTTTCATCTGTAGTTGGACTTCCACCTGTGCATTGCTTTCAGGCACTAAGCAAATTATATGTCACCATGCGAAATGAGATAAAAAATATCTTATGCAATATTTTTTGAATTGTGGTATAAAATAATAGGAGAAATCTAAATTCTCCAGTGTTGAATATGGTGAATGCTGTCATATGCGGTGATTGCAGTCATTTAAGGGGAATATAACGAATAATTTTCCACTTGGTGAACATGTGAGTTGGAAAATTTCAAATTGGTGGTTAATAAGAAGCTTCCGGGCATAAAAGCTTTTAAGCAATTTAATAAAATTAAATAAAATATGCGGTAAATTTATAATAAAATATATTTGTATGTAAATTGATATTATTTTGACATTATGTAATAATAGATAACGACCAAAAACATGAAAACGTTATACAAATTTCTGGCTGAAAATACTCAAAGAGGGAAATACAATGATTTATAAGGAGTTTTATGCTTCTAAAGAATCTAGAGCTCCAGTGAGTACAGTGAGTAGAAGAACTTAAGCTCTTATATCGAAGATGATGACGCGACTAGGTTAGATGAGGTGATATTAGCTGACTACTATGCTTTACATGGACCAGTTAGTCCTCTGTAGTACCAGAGAGAGGTTTTGCATAATTCGATGTAAAGACGTTGTCGGTTAGGAATGCTTATTACGAAGTTTATTAGCATCTTGTTTGTGTTTGCTTTCCTTGGTTGTCATTGTGAGATGACCTTGACAGTCTTGTATGCTGTTAAGGCAATCCATCTCACCCAGATCCGTTTTCCAGCTCGTTAAGAATACTCATTGCACCCAGACTTTAGCGACGTTCGCATTTCAAGTAGTGGTGTGGTCGCCAATAGATGGTGTTTCCCACAAGGCCCTTGTGGCCTGGAAGCCAGAAGATTTGTAATTTGTCTCCCTGCAGCCACCTTAACTACTTTCCCCATGCTTCTAAGGTGAGATGATAGTCTTAATTTGGCGCCTGGATATCAACGTGTTATATGATGATGTGTTCAGGCAGTTTTGACATGTTCACGTTGGTCTAGCGAGTTCCGCTTGTAGGCCGTGCGTTCTACTACTTGATCTTTCCAACGAATGGATGTCTTATTCTTCTTCTACCATTAACTCTTTTTAATTTGGCTGGAGTCCTTCTTACCGGGAGATTGCGTGGAGG
Source organism: Neoceratitis asiatica (assembly GCA_030068015.2). NCBI lineage: Eukaryota > Metazoa > Arthropoda > Insecta > Diptera > Tephritidae > Neoceratitis > Neoceratitis asiatica. The sequence goes on along the minus strand of CM061526.1, from coordinate 52,722,428 downwards.
CTTGTGAATTATTTTGACTACTATTCCCTTACTTATAGAGCTATTCCCGAAAGGTCATTCAGAGAATAGTTTTCTATTTCGTTAAATGCGTTCCACCACATTAATGCAGCGCTGTTTAACACCAATGAAGCCAGATAATTGGCTCCACGTAGACCTTACAATATTTTTACATGCCTAAAGGGCCTTTTTCACCATCTCCTCCACATTGAAATCTTGCCACCGCATCTTGCTTTTGGGCTACTTGTTTTTATCGCTCATCGGTATATGACTCTCAAAGTGTTCTCTATGAAGTTACTAATGTATCTAGGGACTTGCTCAAAAATCTCATTTGCATAGGCAATTAGCTCATGTGCTTCTGCTTGAAAATTTTCAGGAGCGTTAACTATACTGCACCTTGTAGTGGAGGCAAACCAGTCTGTAGACTCTCCGTTTTTCAATATTTTCTCCGTCTTTCAGTTTTTCACTCCGCGTATAAATTTCTGCAGCTCAGTAGACTTTTTATCCATAGCAAGATGAGAGGTTCTACTCTAGATTTAGATTTAGTGGGTGAAGTGCAGCATCAGTGTGTCTATTTTTCGTATTTCGCGCTTCTTTATGTTAACTAGCAGAAGTAGAAATGGCGAAAATTTCGAAGAAGAATTAGAAAAAGAACTGTTTTATGTAGAAGAAATTTCCACAACCAAACGCGGACAGTACTGTATACTTTGTTGAGAGCGCGCTTGATTCCTAGCCTAAAAAAATGTAGCAACGACGAGCAAATAATTTTCAGAAACAACAAATCTTAGGCAATGCGTAGAAGGTAAGCCAAATAAAATAGGTTAGAGAAACTTTATTATAGCAAAGCTTGAGCATTTAATACTGGTCTTACTTAAACTATGTCAAGGAGCAAACACATGGTAGTGAAGTCTTCATTGAACGCAATTTTAGAGTAACTACGACAAGAACTATTCAACTTAACTGGGTACACAAAGTACAAAGAACAAAATTATCAAACGACGAAAGTTTATAAAAGAGGTAACTATAAAGAACACCTTAGATTAGATATTAAAATGTATGCTGCCACGGAAGTCGACAGAATCAACTGGATCATTTCATGCATCAACATTGATTACTTCATGGGCTTGCGCTCTTAAATCCTATTGATTGACACAATATTTTTGTTTTATTTTGCGCTTTGTAAACGCTGAAGCTACTTTCTGCCGAGCTCCTCTTCCAATTTGTGGCGTGCGTCTTAATGTTTTTTCCAAAAAATGGAGGGACCTACAGTTTCTTCTAAGTAGTCTACGAACGGCCGATGTATTTTTATGAGGAGCTTTTTCCATGATGTAAGCAATTCACTCGATGAACTTGATATTCCCTGCAGAGGGGTGAACGCAATTAGAAAAATTAATTTTTTTATAATTTTGAATGTTGATCGAACCAGTGCTCGAACTCTGACAGGCGAAGGTTCACTCTCGAACTTATAAATTTTCAATTCGGGATCTGCCCTGCGTATGGAGAAGCGGATTTTCTATTTGTTGAAATAGACCATAAATACGGACTTGCTTTACTTTATCTCACTTGAAAAAAAAAACTTTATTTCCTTCATACATTGAGTGAGCACATTCATCACAATATTGATTTAAATGAAGCGAAATTAATTTAGTTAGAAACATAAGTTCCCCTTCCGTCCGTGATTAGGTATGTCAAAATGTGACACCAATCGATCTCTCGGTAAATACTCTAATATTTAGTAAATAAAGTTTCCTTTTTTCCTCCTATTTTCTTCTTTTTTTTTTTTGCGTACACAAAGTGGTATGACATGGCATTAATTGGACAACCCCACGACCGAAATGTGTCTGCCGCTGTGTGCGTCGGTTGTGTGAATTCGCAAAATTATTGTTAATATCCCTGAATTGTGCACGATATGAGTTGGGAGTACATGAAATATACATATACTCGTATTTGAGTGGAAGAATATTGACGCCTGCGGTGTAGATATGCCAATGACTTTAATTCCTTCTCTTTTAGCACTAACAAGTTTGATTGATTAAGTTAATGTGGTATGAGTTTTTGTTGCGTTTGTGTTTGCGTAGCAAACAAGCCTTTACTCTTTTTGCTTCGTCATATTCGTTTTACTGATTTCACTTTGCCTTTCTATGTATTTAATAGATTTCTTTAATATTTTCGCTAAAAGTCTACAGCCCGAAAAATCTGAAAAGCCCTTCTTAGTTATTTAATATAGCTTTGCTAATATGAATAGTACTTCAGCTTGGAAGATGTTAGCTAAGCTTACACCCCCGTTACTAGATCTCTTCACGATTCACGTCAAATGGGTTTCCTCATCTGGAAGCAACAATTGAAATATTTTGTTTTTATTTCCATAATCACACTGAGTGTGAAAGGAAACAGCTCTGATACTGTTAACAAGATCGCCTGCTTATGCTACAACCTTCATTAGTTCTCCGTTGAGTTAGAGTACAATTTCGTTCAATTACAATCCACTTTCTATTACAGTTGTCTCCTCATGAAGGGCAGTTTCTGTTGATCGAGCCTTATTTATGAATATTGAGTCGTCGACAAAGTTGCCCCGTTGGAGGAGTGATATTATGTGAAAAACCATTAGCATTTCCAGCAATCTTCAGCATGGCGGAAGCGAGGCTTCTTTGCAGTCTTTCAAGTGTTTTGTTATAAGAGAGGAGTAGAGATTTTGTCGCGAGTACCCATGATTGATACGACATGGATTAACACAAACAATAATAATATCAACCGTTGGATGGGGCATTGCGTGAACTTCTGCAAGTGAGTGACTGCCATTCACCTGGGAGTGGTCAGAAACGATTCTTTTACATATGGTTCAAGCAGCTCACGACTTCTGATCTTAGACCATGTATACTATGGGTAGCCAACAAACATCCATTTGGAGGCAAGCTAAAGTGAGAAGGCGAATCCCCTGCCGTTGTACGCAGGGTTTGGAACCCACAGCATAAAAACTTTACTCCAATGAAAAATCAACAAATGTCTCGGATGAAAGACCCTCCCTTTTGATGGCGACTTCTGGAAACGTTTAAAAGGATCACGATTTGAAGGCATGCTCTTGAAATGTTCGTTCCCTTAATTGAGAAGGTGCCGTTAACATCAGCGATGGACGGACAAGGATGGAAGAAGATGGGGCCTTGTGAAATTTACTACAACAGCCATTTAAAGTATCGCAAATTTGGTGTTGGGTTTGTGGTGGAAGAGAGCGAGTCCTGGCACTCACCCTGATGGATAAACATCTAGCCGCGATTCGCATCAAAGCGAAGCTCTTCAACATATCACTGATTTGCGCCCACATCCCGACAGAAGAGAAGGAAGACACTTTTGCAGACGAAAAAACGAAAGAGACCAAAATGCGTGAGAATGAAGAGCTTGATAAGCTGGCCGACAAGGTCAATGCTCGAAAATTCTATGATGATATGAAAATGAGGCAACTTACAGAAGGTTCCAAGATCGGAGCAAGCTCATGTTGGGACCAAAGAGGTAATCTGGTGAAAGATGTCCAGAGCATACTTAGTGTATGGAGGGAACACTTCTGCAACCTGCTCAATGACAGTGAAAGTGAAAACCGCGGCCATGGCGAGCCCGAAACCCCAATCGATGACGATGGTATAGAAATGTCATCACCCGACTATGGAGAAGTTCGAATGGCGATTGCCCGCTTAAAAAACAAAGCGGCGGTTTCTTCTGCAAACTAAAGTCAATGAAACCCAGAAACCGCAGAATATCTATATAAAAAAGGATTCTCAAAAGCGCAAAATATCTGAAACTAATGAAAGCACAGTCATAGTTGTTATAATTGTAGTCATACTTAGGGTACTGAAACTATTATTCTACGTTGACACGGAGGACTTGATTTTTGTCACATGTCATTGACGAATCTAATAACAACAGCTGTTTTCGTCATTAAGGGGTACGGCGCTCATCTTTTATATTTCTTGAGGCGAAACGAACCTAAATTTGTATAGAAGCTGTAATAAAATTTGTCCTTACCACTGAATCTTGAGCAGGTAAAGGTCGTGAAAGTATTTTAAGCAGTAAAACTAGATATGTATACACGAAGCTAATAACTCTCCAGAGTGAGATGGAACGCATTAGCGACAGCAAAAACCATGTGGAATAGCAGAGGAAGCGCCCGTTTCTTGCTTACACGGTCACGCAAGAAATGCAGAGCAGTTGACGGGCTTTAATAGTAGCGACAAATGTAAAAAATGCAGGGAGGAAGGCACAAGCAAGGCGTTAGAACACCTGCTAAGTTTCTATCGGGCCTTAGCTAGAACTCATCTTAGTAATCTCGGTGATTGGCAGTTAAAAAGACTAGGGACTAGAGGAGGCTTTCAGAAATCGTTATTAATGCTCTCTTGAGTTTCGGGAAATGACGATGATAACGTTAGATCACAATAAAACGGGCACATCAGTTGGCCAGTGTTACCTAACTTAACAAGAGAAAGGACGTATTTTTTGCTGCAGACAGTGCTTGATGTGCCCTCAGTTTTTGACATATTTCAACGAAACGCTCAGTCAGTTTGCACTAAATTTGATATGTTCATGAGAGGTATAAAGAGGTCGGAATGGCCGAAGATATCCCTTGTTTCCATGTTAGAAATACTTTCGAGTGGTTTTAAAATGGAACGATTTTTCGTCAGTCCTTGTCAATTTTGGTATTTCGACAAACCGGTTTCGGCGTTCCGCCATCTTCAATGACTAGTTTCGTTCTGGTCTGTGTCTATCTGTTGTGTTGTATTTATAGTCCATGAGACAGGTCATGTCAATCTATTTACGTGTGTGTGTTTTCTGCGGTAGGTAATGTCAATATGCGTGTGCGTGTGTGTGTTATTGATTTGTCCGAATTGTTACCTGTACCAAGGGTTGTTTTCGTGTACATTCGCTATACCGTGCTAAGCGGTAGGTAGAAATCGGTGATCTTTGTCGTTTGATTTATTTTTTGTTTTTGCTTGTTCGTTATTACGTGTTTGGTAGCTGTATCTGCTGGCTTGTGCTGTTTTTTGTAAATTAGTTTTAAGGGTTCACATATTTCGTCAGAGTTCGTGCTAGTTTGTTCGTTGATGATCCTACCGTCAAATGTTTTTAACTTGTATATCTCCAGGTTCTCAAGTACATTGAGCCGCCGACCCTTCTTTTGTACGTGAAGTACTCGAGCCGTTGTTTTGATGCTAGGTGGGGTGCAGTTGTTCTCGAACATGTGATTCGCGAAGTTAGATTCTGGTGTGATAGTGGGTTTTCGTATTTTTTGTTGTAGTCCCTGATATGTTCTCGGAATCTTGTGCTTATTTTTCGTCCTGTTTGTCCTATGTAGCTGTATTGGCATTCGCAAGTAAGCTTGTACACTCCGTGTCTGCTAAATGGGTCATCAGAATTAGTGTCGGTTCTTAGTTTTTGTCCTACGTTGTTTGATGTTCTGAAAGCTGTGTTAATGTCATATTTTTTAAAAAAGTTTGCCAATTTATATGTCGCTTTTCCTGTGTACGTCATTGCCGTCCAAAGCCTTGGGTTCTCCTCTACGTTGACTCTCTTTTGTGTTCCATGCCTACTTCTGAGCTTATCCACAAGTTCTTTCTTGTATCCATTATTTGCAGCTATGTTATATATTGTATTAAGCTCTCTCATTCCCTGCCGAGGGCCAACCACAATTAGAAAAATTAACTTACGCTGAGTGGTTAGGTGCTTGGATTACTCTGCACAAATTTCTCGTTAATCAAAGGTACTCTGATTTCTCGTCTCAATATCTTGCTTGTATAGCAGGATATTGGTTATTTTGGATTAATCTCACTCAATTCAATTTCAATTTCTTTAGTACAACGCTACATCGAAAGCTTTGAGCGTGTTCTTTTCGTAGCATTTTCACTTGATGGATGTAAAACTGGCTAATTCTAACCGTTGATCCGACTCAGTGTGTCGAACTTTTCTTGCTTGCTACCGTCGTGGAAAGCCGGGCGTCATACTATTCATAAGGTATCGAGGACTGACTAGGCCAAAAGCGTTTCTAATTGCGGTCGGCCCTTGACATGGTATGTGAACCGGTTGGAATGTACATATTTCTGAGTTGAAGCAATGAACTTTCCGTCAAAATCCAGTAACCATTCCGAGGCGACTTAAAAAAAAAGCTACTTCTTTGGCCGATTGCGAGTAATCATTGGATGTAGGCCCTTAGTACGACCCATAGCGCTTTAAGGTAGCAGTTGTGCTCTGAAGCACATCGGTATTTTATATCAACCCTTTGGCTCCAGGTCAGGTTCTTTGCACATATTGCTTTGAGAAAGTTGATAATTGACTTTTGGCTTTTACTGCTTCTAAAGGTGCTAAGCTGAAGAGCTTTTCATAGTTTCAATTTTAAATGAAACTCAAATTTTCTAGCAAAAAAGTTTAGCTTAGCTTTAAAGACCACGCACACACTTTCTATATGCAAACAGCCATTTTTCACGTCCGATAACTTTTTGACATTCGACTTATACGATCAGGTTGATTGTTGGACATACTCAACCAACAAACTCAACGATTTTTATCGACAAACTTACATGTCAACACGTTTGCCTACCTATCACCTTCAGCCCATGGATACAGGGGCACAAACAGTCTATTTGGATGGCTGGCTCGTTGACTCGTTGGCTCACTCTGCACACAATTCAGTTTGTCGTTTATTTTACTCAATAAAGTGTCAATGCACAGAGCCGCAATCCAATGCATAGTCATATAAACAGTGTGTGTTTGTCTGTTTGTATGGAAAAAAGAAAAATACGAATAATCTCTTTTTGTCGACGTGCGGTGCAAAGGAAATTCCGAAAAAGCGAACAAAGCAAACCGATAGCCGTTCTGACCTATTTGAGGTCCCAAAGCAAGCATTCAATTGCGAGGACAAACAGGTTACTTATACTCGTACATGCAACTGGAGGTAGTGAGCTACTCGCATACATACATACGTACTTTAACAGAGTATGGTAAGCACCTGTCTGTGTTGTCACTAAAGAAAGTGAGTAAGTAAGTATGCAGGTAAGCTTACTGACTGACGCTGCTGCCGGTGCTGTTGCTGCTGCACCCTGCCAAGATATGAATTTCAAATAAAGATTCGAGCCCTTATTCTCAGTTTTGCATATTGTTCACTCGCTCCTCGGATAATCTGCTGAGTGCTGAGTGCCAATCCAAAGGCTCGTTCATGCCCTCTACCAATGTCAAAGGAATTGCAGTTAACTTTGTGTAGCTCTGAACTGGTTGCTTAACTTATGTATGTATGAGTACGAGTACAAGTTGACAGCGCATTGATAGGGCAATAAAAATTGTCAAGAAAAATGCAAAAGTTTTATAAAGAATTTAAATTTTTTAGTGCAACTTGAATAAATGGTAAAAGCGAGTGAAGTGATTTCTTCTTCTCTTCTCCTTTATGTTTTTCGGCAGAAATCGATCGAGCGAACGAAATTGCTCATAAGAATGTAAGAAGATAAAGCGTCGTTGTAAGAGTATTTACTATTTGAAGAGAGCTCATTCAATTGAAAGCTTTATGGAAGATTTTGAATTTATGATTGCTGGAAAGGAACTGAGAATAGCAGAAGTAAGAATTATATTTCTCTGTTTGTAGAAGTGAAGAGGGCAAGTATATAATTCTTTGGAAGAGTGCTTGCAGCTGTAATTTATACACTTCTCTAATTCATTTTGCCAAAAGCTTTTGTAAGAAAACAATTTATTCCTTTTTTTTTGAGATACATAATAGATACATTTTGATTTCAGGATTCATAACTTTAATTCTTCTTGGGTAAGTGGACTGCTTCCCTTAAGCCTCTTCAGCCGTCTGTATTCGGAGGCGTCAACACTACCTGACTGAAAGCTCTATCTATTGAGCCGCCGGACACAATTATAAGAAAGCAAAATAAGTTCGGACTGATTGCTAGATCTTTTTCGATTTCTGGATTTCTGAAGCTATATAATTGGCGAGAAATCCCTATCAACATCCGTCAAAATGTATCATTTCAACAGTTAGCCAAGGAAACGCACTTGTGGCATGTGCCACACTGTTGTTGGAACCACATGTTGTCCAAGCCGTGTTCTTCAAGTGTACCATACAGTAAGTTTTTTGGATGTAATGACCTCTCTTCATCCTCAAATGCTCTGAGTCCCAATTGCCACAATTTTGTTTATTTATATATTCACCGAGTGAGAAATGTCGCTGAAGGAAAAATCGCAGTCCACTGCTTGTTGTTCAAGCACCCAATCGACGTAACTACGGCGTTGTAAATGGTCAGCTGGATTCAGTTGTTGCTCACCCAACTTATATAACGGGTGATCCAAGTAGAGGTATTTTTTTCAATAGCCTCTTTTTGAAAGATCACGCGTGAGTCGTGTCAAGCTGTCATGTTATTTTTGTTCAGTATTGTTTGGCATCTCATCATACAAAGACTTACCGCCTGAACAACGTTAACAAATCATTCAACTTTATTACGAGAATTCACGTTCTGTAAAGAATGTGTTACGCGCGCTACCTTCAATTTATGGTCAACATAACCGGCCTACTGAGCCTACTATTCGCAACATCATCACTCATCTTGAGACCAAGCATTCATTATTGGATTATATTGGACCGAATAGACCCCGTCCAATACGCGGCCGTAGCTGAGAGTGTACACGAAGGCCGTGGAGAGTCTATTCGGCGCCGTTCGCAGCAACTCGGCCTGACATATGGAACAACTTGGGGTATTTTACGTCAAAATCTTAAATTGAAGGCGCACAAAATACAGCTTGTGCGAGATCTGAAGCCGCGACATCGTTTCGCTCTATGGGCTCTTGAAAAGTTTCAAGAAAATCCGACGAACCAAATTTTGTTCAGCGATGAGGCCCATTTATGGCTCAATGGGTATGTAAATAAGCAAAATTGCCGCATTTGGGACGAAGAACAACCTGAAAAGATTCAAGAGCCGCCAATTCATCAAGAAAAAGCAAGGGTTTGGTGTGGTTTGTGGGACGGTGGAGTCATCGGCCCATATTTCTTCAAAAATGATGCCGGTGAGAACGTAACCGTCAATGGCGACCATTATTGCGCGATGATAACCGACTAATTGATGACCGGAATTGAAGCTCATGATCTCAACGACAACTGGTTTCAACAAGACGGCGCCACTTCCCACACATCGCATCAATCAAAGGATTTATTGAGATAACCCTTCGGTGAGCAGATAATTTCACGTTTTGGGCCGATCGATTGGCCACCAAGATCGTGTGAAATTACACAGTTTGACTCTTGCCTGTGGGGACCATTAAAATTTGTATTTATTGAACACCTCAATAGAAGATGGTTCAATGAAATAGCATACAACGCGGCCAGTGACATCTGACCAGGTATCGAATCTTTCTCAGACCTTTTTTTAGACACACTAATTAGTTCAATTATTTGAGAAGATGATAGAAATCATAGAATGTTATCTCTAAGGGTTTGTAAGCAAATACTCTGGTTACATGCTACGGGACAAGCAGACATATAAGTTCAACTCAGCTCAATATCGGCGGAAAAAGGCAGAATGCAACTTGCAGAAGGTGCTCAATGTCAGTAAAAGGTGTGCTTTATAGAGAAGCAGCAAAAAAATTAATTAACGTGACCCTCCGCCTTATTTCATGTGGACCCAAAAGCGGGTATCAGGGTATCTTTTGCTAAAGTTTTTATATTTGAACTTTTATTTACGAGTTTTCGGTGAAATTTTTTTAATTTTATTTTTAATGAAAGCTCCAGAAAAGCACCTAGGGTGACTAGGTACATTGAGTGATCTGAAAACATGGAGGTCTAAAAATCTTTCTAAATGGAAATACTAGGGCTATTTGATAAGTCAGTGACTGATTAGATTTACCCTGAACTTACTGTAAATAAAACACTGCTCCCGTCAACTGTTGTCAGTTGAAAGATTCTTTGACAGGAAAAAGTGAATTTCGTGTGCTGAGTAACCATTATTTTTTGCGTTTCCAAAACCACTATCAAATTCATTGGTTAAGAAGTGGCTTACTGAGTCGTTTACTAAATTGGTTTGCCGAGTTACGTTGTGGTCATACCAGTACTGTACATGAATATTTGGGCATGAAAAAGCTATCCGCGCGATGGGTGCCCTGATTGCTCACACATGGCCATAAGCGCAACCGTATAACCGCTTCAAAGGAGTGTTTGGCGAGCCGCAGCAAAATCCTCAAATCGCTAGACGGTAGCAGCTGGGGCAAAGACAAAGAAGAACCAGCAATTGGCCGGCTGGTCGTAAACTATGCTGCTCCGAGTTGGACGACGGGGACTAGCGAGACGCAGTTAAAGATGATACAAGAAAGTCGGAACACCGCCCTTCGGACCGTGACGGGAAACTTTCTGATGACGCCGGAGCATCACTACCAGCTAAAATAGGGATCATCCTAACAGACACCTACTAGAAGCTGAACCACCACCTAGGCACATCCGGAAGGGAGTACTTGACTACCGCGACTCCGAAACCGAGAGCCTGTTAACACCTTAGTGAACTCCTTTCCTGTGAATGGTGTGCTCGGAATCCAATCACCACCCATCGCAGAATAAGAGTTCGAGCTGCCTCGAGAGACCCGCGAAACCCTGGCAAAATTAAGGTCTGGATATTGTAGCAGGCTCAATTTCTACTTATCCTGACTCAAGCCTGATATACCCAATACATGTCCCGCATGCAATGAGTCCCCGCACGACACTAACCACCTCTATGCATGCCCACTCAACCCGACCATTATCTAACACCGCTCTCCCTCTGGTCCGAAACCGTCATAACAGCACGTTTTCTGGGCCTCCCGTTAGATGACCTTGATGACTAAGACTGGACCTACCTGACCATAGACGTGGTTGGCTATCCACTGCAACAACAGCAACAACACCAACAACAGTGTTTGGCGATGTTCAACTGCAATTCAAAAGAAATTTTTGTGTCGTTTCGTTACCGTAAACTAAGCATGGGTCCACCACAACATACCAGAGCCCAAATAACCACTAAGACAGTGGGTTTCTCCAAGTGAACGTTCACCAAAGAGGTCATGATAAAAGTTCCATCAGGAGAATGCACGGATGCACACATGTGTAGTCACCATGGCAAAAATTCATAAATTGGGTTATGAACTGCTATCCCATGCAGCATATTATTCAGATTTAGCCCCCTTCTTGTTTCCAAACCTGAAGAAATGGTTGGGCGGTAAGAGATTCGGATAGCATGAGGAAGCCACCTCATAAGCAAACGTCTAGGGCCTTGACAAAACCTATTATTTAGAAGAAATACAAAAATTAGAAAAACGTTGAACCAAACAGCTGAAATGACACTAAAGTCACTGAATTACCAAACATCCTTCGTAGTTAAATAAATGGTTTTGATGGTGGCAGAGAAACACTTTCTTTCTCTTCGATTTTGCTAGCTTCCGTAGTACTCAAAGTGATAATCTGTCTATGAAGCATATTTTTCCTCACATGGTCACTGAGCCGAAGAAAAGTTTAGTTGAACAAATTGTGAGATTTACAGAACTGTTGACATTTAAGTCAGGTTATTCACATTTGCGTATTTCTTATATATTACTGAAGAACAACAATGTGTAGTCTAACAAATTGTGACTGAACTATCTCAACAAAAGCGAAAATCTCCGAAGGTAATTAAACTTCTAAATATTGATTTTCTTCTTCTGGACATTTCTATTTTACACACATGTATATGCGTATGTATGTATGTTACATATATTGATATGAAAGAAATAAAATAATGATGTCCAAGCTAATGGAAAAGTTTTGGTCAACCATTTATATATTCATTTCTTTTCTCGCTTTATTAACGCAGAATAAAATTTCTTCGCGCTCAGTTAACAATAAATAACAAATGTCTAGACATTTCATTGAATTGGTGCCAATGCTGGAAAATATTGTAAGTTTTAAGAAAAGAAAATAATTATTTTGATTTCAAATAGAAAGGAAATTTATAACATTCATGTGTTGGGATTTATGTAACATATGAGAGAGAGAGTTTATGTGTTTTTGTTAAGTTACAATATTGCTAGAAAAAGTCTGAATACTTGTTATCCAAACAAATTTCGAAACCGTATATTAAGTTCGGATAACAATAAATTCTGGTGGACAAAAATCAAAATCGTTAAATTACTTCTTTTCATGCAATTTTTCATATTTTGAAACAATATCTACATTGCATATATTCTACGCTGATTTTGGAAATTAAGATATGCTACCTAGATCCGAGTCGTTATAAAATTCAGAGAGTCTGAGTCATTGGTTTGTTCAAGCGTAGTGCACTCCGTACTCACTGAGGGGCTCGTATTCATACCCAGGCACTTGGATTACTGTATCACCGAGATGGTGCCGAGTGGCTCCTTTTAAATCATAATATCCTCACATGCGGACTGGAGGGAAAGAACCACTGGAGGCGAGTAGCACTTAACTTTTTTACCGATGGTTCCAGATTTGTCAGGAATTGTCCATCGTGAAGAGTTTAGGATTCCAGACCATTAAATTGGGTTTCAGGCGGAAGTAGCTGCTATTGAGGAGACGGTGAATACATTACTTCGAAGTATGATTTTTGGAACAAAAACTAATATTTAGGCAGCTAGCAAATCGGCTATTACGGCCTACTCATGGTGAACTCGTAAGTAGTGAAGCAATGTTTGTTATCTCTATAGTTAGAGAGTCGACTTATTTCAAAATTAATATAATTTCTGTATTGGATAACAGCGGAATTGTTGAGAAGTCCAAAGCTGATGAGCTTGCACATTTGGGTATCACCAGTTTTTTAATGCCGGATGAAGCGAAGATAGGCGCTCCTGTGTCATCTTGTGATATATTTCTGATGAGCATTGAATCAACTCAGCGAGCATCTCAACATGCAAGATCCTTCTGGCTTGAAGTCACCATTGAAAGTGAAAAAAGCAACTTTCCATCACAAGGTAAATCTTGGGATTCTTCAGGTGACCCACCTTCGTGTTTAGAAGAAGAGATGGAATTAACTTGTTACTTTCCCGCGTTTACGAGGCTGTTAATGGAAATGAATTTGTAGATTTGTGATATGCACTATGCGATTCACTGAATGAAAGTGGTCTATTTTTTAGGATAATTTAAATTTTTAGTGCCATTAGTTTCTAGTCCTTTGCATCCGGAATCGTTCAAAAATCAAGCTAAGTGAAGAATAAGTGCACTTTGTGAGATACCTCTGAAAGTCGGAGGCCCTTGACAAACAATTAAGTTTTTCAAAACCTACCATTAGGAATATGCGACGCAAAAAAGGTTTTACTTTCACATTTGTCATTATGAAAGAGTTGTTTATGTCATAATTGATCTTGGTTGTTAGCATGGAAGGAGCTCCAGTAATGTGACCAAGATAACAACTATTTTGTATTCTCCAAAAACGTTAGCCAACCAGCTGCCGAGCTTATAAGTTTCTCGGACGATCCCCATGATCTATTCATCACCAGATACTGACGTTGAACTGTGGAGTCTAATATACACTTGAAGATTAATTTAACGGATCAATCTAACCATTCGTTCATGTAAAAAAAATGAAGATAATAAGATAAAGCTTGGTACAACTGGTCAATGTGTGCAAATTTATGATTCCGTGAAAAAAAAACAGATCCCGCCATTATTCGTTAATTCGCAAATGAGAGACCACAAAGGCCTTAGTCTTCGACGAAGCGCAAGAAACATATCACTTTTAGTTAGAGATACACACTGCTATTCTTCAAGCGAGCAATTGTAATTCGAACTTCGTCATTGCCGAGCAATGGAACGTCTATTCCACCACCATTATTTGGGAATTCGTAGTTAACACCTACAAGTGTTTCATTTTCACTGTTATTCCGCAGACTGGAGAAGTGTTTCCCACATAGTATATCAGTATACTCGGTCAGCACCTTCTATAATTCACTACATACTCACGCATATCGGCCTCTCTTTTTCTGTCTGCATCTATCTCACAGAGCGCATCTTGCGGTAGCCGGCAAAGTTGTGAGGTGAGCAGTCTTCCTTCTGCACTGTGATACGAGAATATCTCTCGTTCTAGGCGTTCTTAACTATACAGAGGCGATCTGAGTTGATGTTTGGAATTCTGAGCGTACATACAAAAATGTATGAATGGCTAAGCCGCTTTGAATCAATGTTTTTTTTAATTGCTAATAATTGTGAGGAGAAAGAATTTATTTGACCTAAAAAATCTGTTTTTGCTTAAATTAAGATAAAGGCCAGTTTTTTTCCAGGAATCAGACCTGGAACCGATCTATTGCCAAACATCTCATTGATAGTTCGATTTACTTGAAATTAGGCATTTTTGGAGCCTTTTGCTGAGATTAACATATATGTCTTTGTTTTCCGGGGAAAACCACCAGAGGCCGACTTATTCGAAGAAAACCGGATTTATGGTTCGGGTTTCTTGAAATTTTTGTTCTTTTCGAAAAGCAGACAAGATACCGGCTTTTTTGAAAAAAAAAAACAATTTTTATGGTTATGTTTCGTTGAACTTTTGTACGAAGATTTCTTTATGTCAAGATAAACTTACTATGAGTATGTCATTATCTCCCGGAAATGAACCAGGGACTAGAGGGGTGTCGCAGATCGACAGATCGACAAAAATAAGTATGATGATAGCATACTGTGGCTGAAGCTTGTTTTGAAACAGACGGTGATGAGAGTAGTGGAGTTCGGCTTATTTCGAGCCATTCATATTCACATTTTCATACAATTCAGAAAGTCAGAACAACGTGTGGCGGTGTATTCAAATACGAGTATTCCATACAAAAGAGTACTGGTTAGAACCAGTAACTTCATTCAATCATTCTGACTCGAATATCATTTTTGGCTATCTTTGGAAATATTAAATTTGTGTACAGCTTGCAACCCTTTTCAAAAACTTTTTGAAAGCTCTCTATTTGCTACTATATTGCTATAAATATTTTTTTAATATCAATCTTCTACATCTAAACTTTCAGACAGTTGAGAACCCTTTCCGAAAATATTTTCGCACTAGCCTCAAAACATTTTGCACTATAAACCTTCCAAATTCTCTTTAGTTTTTTTTAGCTTCAATACTAAAATTAATTCAACTTACCAATTTAAATGTAAAGGGTGATCCATTTGAGGTTCCCTACTTTTTTAAAGAAAAAACACAGAAAATTCAAATTTAATGGGGGATGTTTATTATCGTTCGAAGGAACAGTCTTTGGCATTTATTTTTTGAGGATTATCTTTTTCAAATGTTGGCCGCGGCTACGTGCCAGAGCGTCCATCCGCTGAGTCCAATTTTCGATGACTCGTTCGAGCATTTCGACTGGTACCAGAATGACACGCGAGCTGTTTTGCGCCAAGGCCTGAATCGAAGCGGGTTTGTCTACATAGACTTTAGACTTTACATATCCTCACAAGAAAAAGTTTAACGGTGTGATATCACACGATCCTGGTGGTCAATCGACCGCTCACTGAAGTTTTCTCTCAAGAAATTGATTAATTGATGCAATGCGCGGGAAGTGGAGACGTCTTGTTGAAACCAAATGTCGCGGAGATCACGAGATTTAATTTCAGGCATCAAATAGTCGGTTATCATGGCGCGATAACGGTCGCCATTGACGGATACGTTCCAACCGGTATAATTTTTCAAGAAATATAGACCGACGATTCCACCGGTCCACTAACTATACCAAATTGTTGTTTTTTCTGGATGAAATGGCAGCTCTTAAATCTCTTCAGGTCGCCCTTCGTCTTAAATGCGACAATTTTGATTGTTTACGTACCCTTTGAGCCAGAAATGGCTCTCATCGCTGAACAAAGTTTTGGTTCGAAAACGTTGGATCTTCTTGAAAATTTTCAACAGTCCATATAGCGAAGCGATGTCACTTGGGAAGGTCGAGCGGCTTCAGTTCTTGCACAAGCTCTATTTTGTACACTTTCAATGTAAGATCTCGACGTGAAATGTGCCAAGTCGTTCCAGTCCGAGTTGCTGCGAACAGCACCGAATCGAATCTCCACGGTCTTCGTGTACACTCTCAGCTACGGCCGCTATATTTTCTTCACTGCGTGCTGGACGTGGTCTATTTGATCGAATATTATCCAATAATGAATGCTGGGTCTCAAGATGGGTGATGGTGTTGCGAATAGTACGATCAGTAGGCCAATTATGTTGACCATAAGTTGAGCGAAGCGCGCGAAACACATTCTTTAGAGAACGTGAATTTTCGTAATAAAGTTGAATGATTTGTAAACGTTGCTCAGGCGTAAGGCTTTCCATGATGAAATGCCAAACAATACTGAACAAAAATAACTTGACAGCTTGACACGACTCACGCGTGATTTGTCAAAAAAGGCTATTGAAAATTACCTCTACTTGGATCACCCTTTTTTGAAAGATTCAAACAGGTGGCAACTCTCGTCAACAATTTCCCCACCAATCTCGTTATTCCGATATCCATATAGTGATGTATAGTGTATTATGTAGTTTATCAATTCCTTTATATTACATTTTTTGTTCAGATGGCAACGCTGTTAAAAAGCCTTTCTTTATATTTATTTTCTATTTTTTTTTAAATATATATATGATCCAGACTTCGTTCTTTTATATTTTTTCTTCTTAACCAAACCTCAAAAACAGCTGAACGTTGCACTCGCAGAGTTTCGTCGTTGGAAACCACCTACCGCGGGAATATAATTCCCATAGCGAGCGTTTATTATCATTAATAAGCTGAATTAGCTACTTCAATTATTTTATTAAAATAGAAAATATAGCAAAAAATTGCATAAATCATTTTACCTTTTCGAGCATAATTAAATTAAATTGATTTAAAAAGAACTGGACAAATTAAATGGCACAACATTTGTAATGTCCTGTCCGCCACAAGTAATAAGAGAGTGTGTAAAAATGTAATAGGAAAGAATTACTATTGCATAGTGAGTAGAGAAAAGGTGCACACTGCTGGAAACAGAAAATTAATTACAACGAAGCAATTTGCAACAAGCGAAAGCAAAAAGAAAAACAAAACAAAAATTAAGAAAGAAAAACCATTTTATAGTGGTTGGTGAAACTTTAAAAATGCCAGTAGCACAACAGAGCAGAGCACGACACAGCATGGCAAAGCAAATGTATCGTTCGTTCATTGTACAGTTAGCTTATACTAGTATGTGTGTGTGGACTAGTAGTTTGTCACATTACACGTTTTAAGGTTCGTTGCATTTCTCACCTGAAGTCATCTTCTTTCACTCTCTCTCTCTCTGTATATATGTGTGCGTGTGTCCAGCTCAACTGTGAAACATAAAACTGTGTTTTGAAAAATAAACATAAATAAGAATAAACACAAACACAAAGGCAAACATGCAAGTCAACACACAAAAAAAATGCTCATTTCTACTATGAAAGAGCGAAAAATGGAGTAAAGAACAAAGCGTCCAAGTAATTTAAGGCTTCCAGACCCACTGTGAGCTCCGTGTGTTGTTAGAGCTCATCTTGCATAACAACAACAAGTTCGACAATACAAATACAAAAATACTACATCTACACACATATACACAAACTTTCATTAAAGTTGCAATTTGCCTTTTCTCTCCCGTTTACTGCCCGGCAACATAATATGGGCTTCCGTTCCCCCATTCTCTCGTTCTACGGCACTGCAATCCTCTTTGTTGCCATCCTCTTTGTTGCCATTGGATTAATATTGCAATTGTTATTGTTGTTGCTGTTGGTATTATGTGCAGCTCAGCAGCAAAAGCAGCAGCATCTATGTGTTGTTAGTTAATAAAGGCGTTAGCTCTAACAATACGAAATGACAACAACAAGCGATCACCGCAATGACTTCAAAAGACAAACAAACTTGTACACATATGTACAAGTGTACAAGTGTATTTCCTTGTAATACAATTGTACACGTATGCTTAGACGACCACAAAACACAGGTAAACTTGTAAACTTCACTTTCCAGGTGCGAACAAGTCATATGCTCAGGTGTGTAGATATGTGTTCACTCAGTTGCGAATGTGTGTGTGTTTGTACATATAATTCTGCAAAAGTTGACTTTTTCCTTGTTCTCTACTAAAACTTTCGCTTCTATTGTAATTTAGTATACCACTATGAATGAATTGTTCGAGTTTAACTCGTAGAATGAAAGTGTTTTGTGGCCTGTAGGGAAGTTACAACGAAATACGTACAATATTTTGGTTTCGGTGAGAAATATTATTGAGTGTTTCTAAAACAAGAAACTTTTGGTACTCCTCATTTTGCTCAAGAAAAAAAAATTGATTTTAGTGATCAATCAGCTAGCTTAAAAGTTCTACGCAAGAAAAGCCTTTCGAAAAGCTCCACTAAGCTTCTTAAAGCTCTTTTTACATAACTCGTTCTCAATCCGTGTAAGAAGTGAATTTCATTCGGAAGGCTCTTCGTTGGACGCGCAGTTTTGAACGTGTTAAAGTCTACTCAATTGGTGTGAAAGCTCATCATTGACGCTTCTTTTATTTATATTTTGTTCTCTTCATTTTGCTCAAGAAAAAAAATAAAAGAATTCAATGAACAATCAGCAAGCTTAAAAGTTCATACCAAGAAAAACCCTTCAAAAAGCTTTAATAAGTGACTTAAAGCTTTGTGTTTTTACATAACTTGACTTTTCATCGATGTAACTAGTAACAGAAATGTACCACTAAAAGTGATAAGTCTATGCAATCTCTGTAGAGTGAGTCCCTTCGTTGGACGTGCAGTTTTGAATGGGATTAAGCTTTCTTAATCGGTGAGAAACCTCATCACTGACGCCTTTTTTTAAATTTAGTTTTACAATTTTGGAATAATATCTCTCGGCGGTATCACAAAAAATATTCTAAAGATTCGTCTTATTAATATAATTTACAAGCTGGTAGGCGGAGGAAGAGAGCTTCTGAAACTTGCTAAATTGCTTCTGCTTTCTGCTAGAGTTGAAAGAATATAACCTTTTCTGGCAGACTCCGTTAACAGATTCAGATATCTTGAAATACTATGCAAACCTCTAATTAGTTAAAGGCTAAAGGCTGTGATGCATATAAGTTCATTGGAGCGTATTTCACAAGTTTTCTAAAGGTTATCCTTTGGAGATTTCTAAATTTTAAACATTTACTATTCAGCAGAATTGAGAACAGCAATCAGGAACTTATAACATATTTCATATCTATTGATTGAGATTTGTTTTTGATTACTGTCCGAGTAGTAATCGGCTTAAATTCAAGATCAAACCGTGTTTCAAGACAATAATATCGAGCCCTATCCGCGAAAAAAAGGTAAGCGACAAAATGTAAATTTTACAGGAGAACGTTTTTTTTTACTTTGCAACTTTACCGCTGCAACTAATTAACGGGAATTCCCAGAAGTACACAAATTTCCCAGAAGATGGATATGACTGTAAACTATCGATATATGCAAAAAAGCAAAAATCGATAATAGTGTCGCTTACCTTTTTTTCGCGGATAGGGCTCGATATAATAATCTCAACATGTTTTAGAGCTCGAAATTTGAACTATACAAGTAATTCGGCGGGTATATAGGGGCGTGATCAAACATTGATGGAAGTTCAGTAAACTGTGTATTAGATTAGCTAGCGTAGAGGATCTGCACGGCGACCTTAAGTCTACTCCGGACTCATTACAATTCTTGGCATATCCCCTGTGCCTTAAGGAATCCTATAAGACAACAGATATTATGTAATTCAACTCAGACTATAACTCTTCAAGGTATTTTAGCCTTCTTATTGCGACCGTTACGCACTCCTTTAGCAGATACAACAATATTACCGGCTTCACATCAAAAGCGCGGCATTTGGTATCGGAGTCTGCAGTGTCCTGTTAGAATACCTGAAATGATTTTTAAATTACTTTGACTGAGTAAGATTTATTAGGTAAAACTTATAGAATTGTAGCCGCCTAAGATTTCTTTGGCTTGTTTTAGCCTTGCTGACTTTTACCAATACCTGTTTTCTATTTGTTTACAATAGATCGATGGGATAGAAGGGTTCAAGCCATAACAGCTCTGTCGACCTTTACTTCAGGTAGTCCTAGCTCTGGAACTTTTAATCCCCGTGGCCTGTTGTGTTTCTTTTCTTAGTCTGTTCTTTCTCTTGGCGACAAGGTTCCTTGCCCTCTATGATCTCCGCTGGGATCACCTCTTTTGCTAGGCGAGGTTTGTTTGTCTTCAAGTTTGCTACTAACTGGATTTATCGATAAGATGATGCTCTCTTCAACCTCTTTTCCTTGCCTCTTTTGTACCGAAGTTCCCTTGCCGTTGTCACGTTCCTTCCTGCCTTCAGAACTGTCAGCCAGCGGATGTAAGGACCTCCATGTTAGTGGCAGAACGTTCTTTCGACCGTCTTCTGTCACTTTATTTGCGAGTTTTAATTTGCCTGCTTTTTCTGCTGCTCGTTCTAAGAGTTGCCTATCTCCCGCCCGAGCCCCTAATTCTGCTTTAACTGCTGCTGCTTCCGTCATCTTTTGTTATGTACGTGGATCGTGTGGAATTCGTGGATGGGTTTTTTTCTTCATCTTCTGGGTATGCTAGAGGGCTAGATGGCATGATGCTGCGTTCTTTTATATTTCTTCTAAAAAGGGTAATCGGGTTGTTTTATCCTAAGGTAACTCAGTGGCTGCACTATTTTGTGGTAACGGAGAGGATCGCTCTTTTTGGAGGGCATATCGTCGTCTAAATTGGTGTCGCTGTTTCAGGATAATGTATTCACATAGAGCCATTTTAAAACAAGAACAATAACTATCAGAACCAAAAAAAGTTTTTCAATTAAAACACCTAGAATCGTTTTGTAAATTTTTCAAAAACTTTTCGTTGGAGGGATAAAAATCCACTGATGCATTTTTCGCCAATTGTCGATCCCTCACTTCGCGGGAATTTCTTAGAATTGTTTTGTAGATAAAAAATGAGATACATTACGGATAATTTTATATTACTTATAGTCGGATTTAATGCCTACCATAGTAGAACACACTTTTCTGGTAAAATTCATTTTTATTCAACTTAGTTCCCTTCATGGGTGGTACACTGATTATAGCGAGCCGTCAACTTTTCGATACCATTTTTGTAGTACGATTTGTACTTTCCTTCAAAATAGGCCTCAGTTTTGGCGGTCACCTCTTCATTAGACGAAAATTTCTTCCCAACGAGCATGCTTTTGAGATACGGATGCCATAACCTTCCTAGCCGATTATTGCGTTTTTCCACGTTTTGGAGCAGGTTCACCGTGTGAAATGCACTCGGATGTCTGTCGATTGGATTTCAGAGTAAAATGGTGGCGCCATTTTTCATCCATTGTTACATATTGGTGCAAAAACTCGGGGTTATTACGCTTGAACATATCCAAACACTGCTCCGAATCATCAACTTGTTTTTGGCCAAAAGTGAACACGCGCTACACCCACTTTGCTCAGAGTTTTCTCATATGTTCGTGAATGATGTGATGTACACGTTCAGTTGATAACTTTAGAGAACCTGTTATTTCATTCAATTTCAATTTACGGTCATTCAAAATTATTTTGTGGATTTTTTTGATGCTCTCGTACCTCTTTTGGGCGTCCACAGCGTTCAGCTTTTTCGGTGCTCATTTCATCATGTCTATACTTAGCATTCCAATCCTTGATGGTTGATTTTCCTGGGGAAGTGTCCGGAAACTAGTTATCAAGCTAATGTTTTCCTTCAACTGTATTTTTTTCCTTCAAAAAGCAATATTTTGTCAATGCGCAAAATTCCTTTTTATCCGACAGCTGTCAAATTTATACACGCGTCTTTTGAAGGTTAGGGCTAACTAAAAATCTACATCGAGTTAATTCTAGTAGATGTATGTAAATATCAGGCCGTGGACTTTCTAATCGATCTGTTTCAACTGTTCTTTATTAAACTAAAATTTCCTCAATTTATTGTAAATTTCCTTCAGGGTTCCAATATTATATTCTTCTTTTTGTTAAAAAGCTCGCTTTGTTATATTAAATTTTTAATCAAGATAAAACTATGAATGTCGAATGAAATTTAAACTTACATACGTATTCCTGTGTGTATATGTACATCTATTTAAAAGCCAAAGACAACTAGCATTTCACCGAGTACATTTTGTAGCTTAAAAGTTAAAATATTATGCAATATTATTTCAATTTTTCATAAGATTAAAAGAAAAGTTATGAAACTGAATCAAATAAATTTGAGTTTATAACATTTTTGGAAGTACTCAATTACATTGAAATAGTTGAAAATGGAAATAAATGCAATGGTTTAGTGTTGTGTTGTACTCATTCATATGTGTATACGAGTATATGTGTATAGTTTATAACAGAATTAAAGTAAGTTATTAATTCACCAATAAGGAGCAGCTGGAACTGGAACATATACAAAAAATGGTTTTATTGTTCGATTTACTTGAAATGCCAAAAAATCGTATTTATGGAAGGAAATTAATATTAAAAAGAGTTGTTCTTGTTGTTGTAACCGCAGAAAGTTCCCCAAATTGGGCTTCGGGGTATATTGCGGGAGTGACAGTCCTTGGCCGGATAAAAATTCAGTTCGTTGCGGTATAAAAATCCGACTGTCGCGAGAACTATTGGATTTTAGTCGCTTCTTATGACATGCAAGCCTTACCGCGGGTAAATCCTTGAACCCCTAACCCGCAGGGGGTATTGTAAAAAGAGTGCTTTTCTTTACTGATGCCTCCTATTAGACGATAAAACTTTGAATGACGTACATCTCGTGCAATAATTAGCTAGAATGTCTAGAATGACCGCAGCTTGAATTGGGTGATGAACTTGATTAAGCCTTTCAAGTCCTCGGGACCTGATGACATAGTATCCGCGCAGCTGCAAAAAGCTGTATGCGTATCGGGTGGATGGCTTACACCTATTTCACGAACTATGTGGAACTAGGGTCCGTGCAAAGGGCGTGGAGGAGAGTCAAGGTGGTTTTTATTCCGAAGGCCGGGAGAAGCGCGCATGTGTCTCCTAAAGATTTTAGACCAATTAGTCTAAGCTTCGTTCTGTTGAAAACCCCAGAAAGGCTATTAACTTACATACGAACGATATTACTATGGTTATTGCTGCTAGCTTGATCAGCTATTCTTGTATTGTCGAGCTGGCGCGGAGTGGCTCCTTCTGCAGGGGAAAAAAAGATACTGGAGGTAACTAGCTTGCCGGATGTGTCGGTGTGGATGTCCTCTGTCAGGAATTGTCCATTTGTGGAGGGTTTGGGGTGCCAGACTATTGCAGTGCTTTTTAAAGCAGATGTAGAAGGCTGTGGACCAAATGCTTAGCAATTTATGTAAGACAGACGGTCGTTTACTCAGTTAGCTAATAGGCTATTCCGACTTTGGTTTCACTCGTGGTGAACTCAAAAATTGTAAACGAAAGTTTTTTATCTCTTTCTATAAGGTCGACTCATTTGAAAGTTAATTATTTTTGGGTAACGGGTCACAGTGGAATTGCTGAGAACTGCAATGTTTATGAGCTTAAAGATGGGTGCTCCTCTGTCAACTTGCTATCTGGTTCTGAATCAACTCAGCACCTCGACATGCGCGGTTGCAAGACCTTTTGTCGTCTAAGGTGGACCATAGAAGGTCAAAGAAGCTTCTTCTCATTACAATTCTAAGTCTTTTACACTTAGTGGAAGTTTTTACCGCACATTGTCTGGTAAGTCTTCTACTTCAGAAACACCACTGTCGTAGTTGTTTGCAAAAAGAGATGGAACCATCTATTCGCTTTCTAATGTACTGTTCTGCCCTTTGTTGTTTTTTAACCTCAGTTTACGCAGTCGTAAAAATTTTGCAGGTTATCAAGTTACAAGTATCGACTTGCCATCTAAGAGAGCCTTAAAATTGTTGAAAAGGTGGTGGTCGATTACTTTTTCATGGGTCTTTTCAAAGATAAGACGCTATATGAGTATATTTATCAGTTCTAAGGCCACACTCCTAAGGTCCATTCAGTTCGTTGACGGCGGGCTTTAGTCTTTCACACAATACGCTTGAGACAAGGACCTTATATGCGATATTAAGGAGGCTTATCCGGCTTATAAGGCAATTGGATTCCCCTTTCCTTTTTATGGCTTGGGCAGAGCACACTTATATTGAATTCCCCGGACATGTTTCCGCTCGACCATATTCTGCAAGGATGCTGATGCATTCACCTTGTCCGTTTTTCAGCGCGGATTCGGATTACGCCGCTTTGATATTATTTAAGTGGGCCAACGCAATTCAAAGCTCATTATAGTTGGGTATTGTAACGTCTTTCCATCATCATCAATTGGAGATACGCATTCACCATTTCCGGGTACTTTCAGACGTGTTTACGCCAAAAACTCTGTATGCACCGGACATCGGTCATCAGATTATCTTCTTGTTTCATAAATGAGTATGCCCCTGCTTTGAAACCTTCTGCATCGCAATCTATTCGAAGAATTTTCGAGTATTATTCCTGTCGGCCAATTTCTCAAGCTTTTGATACTGACGTTTTCAGACTTTCTCTTGTTGTGTCTGCAAATGCGACTTCTATTATATATCCCACCCCACATGCGTTGCGGTCGACAGTAACTTTTACTCAAGATGCCACTGATCTACCATTCAAGTATCACCAAATCCATGTGAGAAAGTGATGGAAAGCCAAATTAATCAAATTTAAAGTGAAATATAAAATGAGAAACCCTGTCAAAAGTGAAAAGAGTTTTGTATCGTGCTTTATTTTATATGGTGGAAGAAATCGTAGCATACTTTTAGGAGTTCTCTCTTACCACTAAGCGAGGAAAACTGGTCAGAGCCAGAAATTTAGAATTAAAAAAAAAAAATAAATCAAAAAATCTGAAAATGATTGTAAAAATTCTTTCATGTAAAATAAATTGACCAAATAAATTTTGCATAAAAATATTTGGTCAAATTTGTGTGCACAGATTCATAGTTAGATACATACATATGTATGTACATAGTGAAAGTGTACCACAATTAACCAAATTGCCAATATTTCTTAACGATTTTGCTATTTTTCTTTTCCTTTTTTTGATTATAAATATCATACCAAAAAAGATATATGTATATGTATATGAGTATACGAATTTATTGTAAAATATGTGTATATTGAAATAAATTAATTAAACACAAATTTACATAGATTTATTTATGCAAATAGCTTTGTATATGACATACATACATATATAAATGTTACATTTACATCTCTGCAATTTTTGTCCTATCGGCTATTTTGTTGCTGTTGTTGTTTTTTATAGTTTTTTTCCTGCAATACTATTTGTCTTCATACATTTTCTATTTAGTTACAGATACTCTTCGCTACTATTTCAATGCACTTCTGCATATATACTATACACATGTGTGAATGTGTGCTGTGTGTGTGTGGATGAGTTCAGTGTAATTTATGTGTAATGTCAGTAACAAAAGAATTTATTGTTGCAGTACTCGGCAATCAGTAAAACACTAACTAACGGCTCTGTTGACAATTTACAATACACAATAAGGCCGCGACATATGTGACATACACAAGGCCATACATACATACTTATTCAATTGTGATAGATATGCAGCGATTGCATAAATAAATGCATGAGTATGTGAATACGTTTAAAAATGCATATACATATGTAAGTGTGTTTATGATAGAATGGAATTTTTGCATACTTATACATAAATTTGCATCATATATGTAAGTATTTAGTATGTATGCAAGTATGTATGTAATGTATGCTGGAGAATCACAATTATGTCATAGGTAGTATGTACGTACATAGCTGGATGATAATTGAACGAGTTTTGCTGTTTATTGTTTTTGTGCACAATTCATGCTAACACAAATACACACAAACACACACATATGCATGCATACACACACACAAGTTTTCACAATGTACAGAAATTCAACGGCATTGTTGATTTTAATTGCGGAACTCTACTGTTTATTTTCTAGTTATTTCACATCTGGGATATTATTACTGCTCCCAGAGTATTGTTTTAGCCAAAAGTGGCTATTTCGCAATTCCCATACAAACCCACACGCATTCACACACTAACAGCGCACATGCATGAAATCACATTGTTCGGCCTATGAATGATTTTATAGTCACAATAGAGCTATGAGCTTGCTGGGGGATTATCATTTTGATTAGAAAATATCAGAGTTTTTGCATGCAAAGCGCATTAATACCAAATATCAGACTATTATGCTTAATTTAATAACATTTAATGAACTGCTAATCACTACTAACTCGCATGAGGAATCAAAAGGATAGTTAAACACTTGTTAATTTTTTTAAATTACTTCCTGATGATACGAACTTTTTTTTCCATCCAATGGCAGTTACTTGCTAGTAAACTTCGCTATAATGGAATTGAATGATGTTGTGTGGCATACAATTTGAGAAAATAAGAAAATTTCTCAAATAAAATAGGGTGTGATAGGCCTTTGCCTAGAAGGATGACATTGCCTACGCAAGAGACAGCTAATTGAGTTCCTTTCTGAAACCACAACTTCCAGTTTCCCAGTAATCGGGTAAATATCTACAACTCAACGAAATGTTTAGTGCCTATCACGAATCGGCGAAGATGATATACTTTAACACCCGATATAGGACTTGGATTATTTACAAGAAGCCTACCAAGACGGATCAAATGAATGATTGCTATTTTGCGAATCAAGAAATATTATATCAATATTTTACTAATAAATATTATCCCAAATATGTAAAAAAAAGATCATTCGAAGTTTTGTCCGACGGAAGCAACTGCTTTTTCGCATCTCTCTGGTAACTTTTGAAAACCATATCTAAGCGTTCTCTCTGTCCTCGATCTAATCAATGAGCTATTTTTCGATACTTTCAAAAGACCCGAACCGGTGATCCGCCATTTCGTTTTGCATCTGTCGAGAAAGCCAGTAGCCAGTAGGAGCAGCGTCTGGAGAATACCTTCAATCTTAGTGTTTAGAGGTGACTTTTGGCCCTTACAGTCATATGGGGCTGAGCGCTGTCATGTTGCTACTTTTCATTTCCAGTCACCAGCCGGTACGTTCCTTAGAACGTCCTTAGACGTCTTTCAAGAAGCAGTTCTGAGATGAAAAATCGCCATCTCTCATCTCTCGGCTTCAACTCGTACGGTACCCAATTTCCCCGCTTTTGAATAAATACTAATTGCTTCAACCTCCAGAAAATTATTTGCTTAGTCACATCAAAAGTTTTCCCGAGTTCAGTCAAAATTTAAGATATTGCGACCACAAGAGCGTATTTTTAAGGGTCCCAAAAATATGCACAATATTTGTGTTTGTAGGATGCAATTGATAAATAAATCCACAAGAATTTTTTTAAAATTTCTGGCATGAGAAGTTGATTAAACTGAGAGAATGACTTGAAAAAATTGTGTTAACAGATGCGCTCTCCAAGTTATACATGAACCGATGAAAGAATTCATTCAAAACATGATGAAAGATTTGCGTGACGTATTGAAACATGATTTCCTCACAAAAACGCAAGCTCAATATCTCACTGCTTTTGAAGAGTAATTTGTGTTAAAAAGAGTATGTTGTGTGCGTGAATATTCTTCAGAAAATTACTCGTGTCGTGTCCAACACGACTCAGGTGATATACCATCCATACGTTTTGTGCTACAGGGAAATCGGCTGCATCACACGATAATTTCTGAAGTTTTGGACCATAACAGTCCCGTAGTTAATTCATTTAATCTGAAAATAATTGCGTATACCGAAATTTTTGATAGACGTAATGTGGAAAAATTGTATTACTTCAGTACAAAAAATAACGGGTGATCTATTTCGAAGTTCTCCTCTTTTTTAAAGAAAAAAAAAACATAGAAAATACAAGTTTATTGGGGAATGTTTATTATCATTCGAAAGAACATTCTTTGGCATTTATGTTTTGAATATTATCTCTTTCAAATGTTTGCCGCGGCTATGTCTCAGATAGTCCATCCGTTGAGTCCGATTTTCGATAACTCGTTCGAGCATTTCGGCTGGTAACTGGAAAAAGTCTAACCTTGTGATATAACACGATTTTGTGGCAAATCGACCAGCCCAAAACGTGAAATTATCTATCAGGCATCAAACAGTCGGTTATGATGGCGCGATAACGGTCGCCATTGACGGTTACGTTCTCAGCGGCTTTATTTTTGAAGACCGTTGTTTTTTCTGGATGGAATGAATCTCTTCAGGTTGCTCTTTGTCCTAAATGCGGAATTTTGTTTACATATCCATTGAGCTAGAAATGGGCCTCATCGCTGAATAAACTTTGGCTCGAAAACGTCGGATCTTGCAAATTTTCAAGAGCCCATAGAGTGAAGCGCTGTCGCTTAGGAAGGTCGAGCGGCTTCAGTTCTTGCACGAACTGTATTTTGTACGCTTTCGTTTTAAGATCTCGATATAAAATGCACCACGTCGTTCTATACATTAGTCAGAGTTGCTGCGAACGCCGCCGAATCGACTGTCCATGGTCTTCGTGTACACTCTCAGCTACGACCGCTATATTTTTTTCACTACGTGCTGGACGTGGTCTACTCGGCCGAATATTATCCAATCATGAATGCTGGGTCTCAAGATGGGTGATGGTGTCGCGAGTAGTACGCTCAGTAGGCCGTTTATGTTGACCATAAGTTGAGGAAGTAACGAAACACATTCTTTACAGAACGTGAATTTTCGTAATAAAGTTGAATGATTTGTAGACGTTGTTCAGGCGTAAGTTTTTCCATAACGAAGTGCCAAACAATACTAAAAAAAATAACATGAGAGCTGGACACGTTTCACGCGTAATCTGTCAAAAAGGGCTATTGAAAAAAGTACCCCTACTTGGAGTACCGTTTATATATATATTCGGTGCTTTATAACCGCTGAAGCGATTTTTGGCTGAGCTCCTCCTCCAATTTGTGATTTTGCATCTTGATGTTTTTACGAAGAAATTGGAGGGACCTACAATTTATTCTAAGCCGCTTCCCAACGGCCGATAGATTTTATGAGGAACTTTTATTTCATGTCAGAAATATACTAGGAGAGCTTGATATTCCCTACCGAGAGGCGACCGTAATTAGAAAAATTAATTTTCTATCATTTTGGATGTTGCTCGAACCTGTACTCGAACCCAGGCCTTCCGAATGGCAGTACGCAATGCTAACCCCTCGGCTATCGTGGTTGCCAAATACTATTGAATGAAGAAACCTATTATTTGAAAGGAACACAAAAATTGGAAAAAAGCTGGACGAAATAAAAGGAGGCTAAAAGGAGGCTATGTTGAGAAATAAAATTTATTTCGAAAAGTCACTGACTTATCAATCATCCTCATATCATAAAAAATATCAACCTTGGTAAATTCGGAACCCACTTTATAAAGCCTTATCCAAGTGTAGATATGAGTGACGCTCTTTCCATTTTAGGATGGCAAGCTAGAACGGGTGTCTCCGAGACTTACCCTTAAAACCTACGCTCCTCTTAAAACATCCTATTTCCTATTTCATCTAAAATATAATAAAATCAATGTTAATTTGTTTAAAAAATTACTTAATTCCCGTGTAATGAGGGCGCGGGCAGTTTTATGGGAAATCGTGATATGTAAAACCACTTAGAAAACGCATTTGTGGCTTTGTGTCTTTGCGGGTTCTTTGGCTATAATTTATAACAGGGGAAACAGCTGCCTATAACTACAAGCACACACACGTGCATGCACATATATACAAATGTACATATACATTTATGTATATATAAATACTTGGTACGCCTTGCAACCGCACTTAATAGACCCATTCGGCTAATATATATGTATAATGCATTTTGTATAGTCATTTATGTCATAAACATAAACATAAACCGCGGCGAATACTCTATTGTAATGTACGCTTGAAAGTTAAGAACAGCTGTTGCAACAGTGAAACATTCACACCAAATATACATATATATATGTACGAGTATTGTAACTTCTAAATTGCATGCCGTTTGATTTATGTGCATATGTTTAAAATTATATATAAATTTGTATATTCAAAATATATATATACAAGTATGTGTGTGCTGTTAACTATTTCAAAGTGTGCACCTCAAATTACTTCAACACAGGCAGACTTTCGTGTGAAAGTCGTTTTGTTGTTGGCCGGTGCGTATGAGTAACAAATCACATAAATTAATTTTAAGCGACAAACTCGGAAAGTCTTGGAAAACACCTTCTTATTACCGGACTTTACGCGGTGGTATGATAATGAAGGGAAGAGGAGGAGGTGCAACGGAAGGCGAGTGCTTAAAAATTTTAAGAAAATCACCATCAGTGGAGTCAATTAGAGTACAGTGGAGTTGTGGAGGATTTGGGTTATAGATGAGTGGTTTTCGGTGAACTTAGTTTAATTTAGTTCATAAAGTTCAGTTGGCACGACTCAAGTAAACTTGAGCAGAGTTAAGTTTGCATAAGATGAATGGAGTTAAGTGGAATTATTTGACTTCATCACAGTTAAGTTGATGAGATTTCGGAGTAAAGTGATGAGTAAGTGGAGTTCAAAAATAGGTGAGCTGAATTAAATTGAGTTAAGTTGTGTTGAGTTAAGTTAAGTTGGGATGACTGAACTTGAGCCAAGTTAAGTTAATTTGCGTGACATGACTGAGTTATAATATAGATGTATGAGCTTAGCTGAATTAAATTTAGTTGGGTTGCTTTGAGTTGGGTCTAGTTGGATAGAGTTCAATTAAATTAAATGGCTTCAGGTAGTTTTGGTGGACAAAGCTAATGACACTATCACCGCAAATTAAAGTGTGATCCAAGCAGAGGTACTTTTTCCAATAGCCTTTTTTGACAAATTACGCGTGAGTCGTGCCAAGCTGTGATGTTATTTTTGCTCAGTGTTGTTTGGCATTTTATCATGGAAAGAATTACGCTTGAACAACGTTTACAAATCATTCAACTTTATTACGAAAATTTACGTTCTGTAAGGCATGTGTTTCGCGCACTTCGCTCAACTTATGTTCAAATCCGCCTACTGAGCGTACTATTCGCAACACCATCACCCATCTTGAGACCCAGCCGTAGCTGAGAGCGTAAAAAATACACCTTGTGCAGAAACTGAAGCCGCTCGACCTGCCCAAGCGACATCGCTTCGGTCTATGGGTTCTTGAAAAGTTCCAAAAAGATTCGACGTTTTTAAGTCAAATTTTGTTCAGCGATGAGGACAATTTCTGGCTCAATGGGTATGTAGACAAGCAAAGTTGGGACAAAGAGCAAACTGAATAGATTCAAGAGCTGCCATTTCATCCAGAAAAAACAACGGTTTTGTTTGGTCTGTGTCCTGGTGGAATCGTCCATATTCCTTCAAAACTGGTGCCGGTGAGAATGTACCCGTCAATGGCGACCGTTATCGCGCCATAATCATTTCACGTTTTGGGCCGGTCGATTGGCCATCAAGATCGTGTGATATCACACCGTTAGACTTTTTCTTGTGGGACTATGTAAAGCCTAAGTTCTATGCGGACAATCTCGCTTCGGTTCAGGCCTTGGAGCAAAATATCATGCGTCTCATTCACCAGTTACCAGTCGAAATGCTCGAATGGGTCATCGAAAATTGGACTCAACGTATGGACCACATGAGACGTAGCCGCGGCCAACATTTGATAAGATAATCTTCAAAAAAAAAAAAAAAAAATGAAAGAATGATCTTTTGAATGATAATAAATATTTCCCATTAAATTTGAATTATCTGTGTTTTTTCTTTGAAAAAGTAGGAAACCTCGAAATGGATCACTTGTTAGGATTACTGTAACCCCGACCGAGCATTGTCTGAGAGAAATGCATGCTTGTAAGTTGGGGTATATTTTTAGAAAATGTTTGAAGTTGCTGCAATCATAATGAGGAGGAGATGCCTTCCACTAAGTATAGTCATACCTTGGAAAATAAGAAAAAGAAAATAAGAGTCCTCTTCTTGAATGACTTGATTGAAATTTATTAGAGAATAAAAAAAAAAGTAAAAATCTCCATAGATTTTAATGAGGAATTTTTAATCCATGTCAGAAAAACAATCGGAAGGGTTGAAATTCCCTGCCGAGGGGGGACCGCAATAAAAAAATAAATTTTCTATAATTTCGGATGTTGGTCTGGTGAGAAATCAAAGTAGCGAACCTCTGCCTGATGGTACGTACCACTAATCACTCGGCCGCCTTTCGACCAATAGATGTAGGCAATGCACAAAATATTATGTATTTTCGGAGCTTCTGAGTATAGAGCACATATTCCAGTTTTGAATGAAATTTCAACTCATCAGTGTTAAATTCTTAAGGGATTTCTCCACTATGATGTTATAGGCGAAAGAAGAAAGCGCACTTTGCCGAAAAATATGCATTAATAATGACACACACACAACCATTTCAAACACGCCTCATCTATAAGTATAGTCTACCAGCAAAATTTATGCATTAGCTACAGACCCCCTCAACTCCCCTCCAATTAAAAGTTGCAAGCGAAGGCCGAAAGACACTCCTCATATGTGCATTGTGTTAATTGGCAATTCATATTGAGTTTGAAAGAAAGTAGCAAATTATGAAGCACAGGTGTTACACACAAACACATATATACATACAAAAGCGCAAGTGCACTCACATTCACACACACAAATGTATATATAAATCGCACAAACCGCAATTATGGACAACAAATGAGCCAACCAACCAAACCCTCAGACGCGCGTCAACTTCAACGGCACCGCAATCAACCACACGTACATTCAGTCTGCGGTGCTGCAGCTATGTACGTTAATGTACGTGACGTGAAGACGAAAGTTGAATTTGACAGAAGATTTTCGGGCGAATATTTATGACTTCAAAGTGCTTGTGTGTGGCACGTGATGAATGGTAATGCTGTTTTCTTGGTCACAAAACGAGAAAAAAATTAATAATTCTTAATATTCTGAGTGAAATGAATTTCGAGTATTTATTGTTGCGCAAAGTAAGATGAAATGAGTTGCGAACATAAAAGTAAAGAAAATTACATTTTATTATTCATAAAATAATAGGCGATGCCGAATGTGGACTATTTATTGGTTTTTGAAATTATCGGCTTATAAATTTTATGTCAAGAATTATGTACTTTTCAAATATGCTCAGATGATGAAAGCAAGCAGTCTTTCTGCGCCGAGTGGCATTATCATCTCAGCTGAGCTCGACTAAAGTCATTTGAATGAATTTACTCTTGGGCACTTTAGGCAATCCTTTGATTCGAGGAGTATTATCCAAGCGGAGGTCTGTCTGGAAATAGCATAAAAACAGTTAGGCAGCAATTAAAGCAATAATCTCTCTTAATATTGAGTGTAAATCTACTAATTTGGGCAATTCGGGGGGGAAAAAATTGATGAGACCACCAGTACAGGAAATATGAAAGACGCACTCGCTCCATTACGAAGTGACTGCAAGGCATTTGTAAGCCTAATGAAAAGATCAGATATTGGAATTCTGGTATAAGTGTGACGCTGGAATACTTCCACTTTTTCTGCATAGCCTTATATAAAGTAGAGCTCTAGATACTTGGGGATCGAGCAGGGCGAGCAGCTCGATGCTCGCTAGAAACTCGCTCATTGCTCAACTGCTCAGCAGAATATAAACACTTCAATTTAGTTTGTCAACATTTCATTGACATTTCAATGTTTTTTACACTTTGCATAAGTAAATTCAAAATCTACTAAAAAAAATCTGAGAAAAAAGTCAAAGATTTTGGCAAAATACTCGAAATGCTCGTGCTCAGCTCGAAAATTTTTAGAGTAATGAGCAATGAACAGGTGGGTGAATGCTCGTTGTTCAAATGCTCACACTGCTCGAAAATGTTAAAGCAAAATCTGAAGCTCTAATATAAAGCATATTTCAAACATCACGGACTTTTGCATATCAGAGGGTAAGAAACTACTTCACCTTGAATTAAGTTGAGCCTTAAAATATTCAACTGGCCTATGTGTGGCGGAACAGCCACCTAATTTAACCTAATTTACCTAGTTACATTTTATTTAAATCAACTTTATTTGAACCAAACTTGTCTCTAACCAAGTTAATTTCGACTCAACTCAACTTCATTTAATACAGGAATACTCAAACCAATTTTGGACAAATTCAACAGGATGATTGATTGAAGCGACAATCAATAATCGAGTTTAAACTTCACTTTGACAAGTTGTTGCAGCAAGGTATTTGGGAAAACATCAGAACAAAGCTTGTCAAGAAGTCTTACTTAAGCTCTTTAAACCTCCACATAAACTGGAGATAGTTGAAATGAATTGAAATCACAGAATTCGTTATTTTTGGATATTGTATCTTGTATATCTTGTATTGTATTGCAATAGTTTTCGAATTTATTAAAAAAAAGAACAAGAAAGAAGTGCTATTTTTGGCTATGCCGAAGTTTTTATACCTTTCATAACAAATTTATTTCAAATTGAAAAATTCGATTTCGATGATTTTCGGTGTCAATTTAGAATACCAAATTTCACTCTCTTAGATTACTTTTTGGCGGATTTAGAACGCAAGGCCTCATGTCTGAACAAATCAGTTCTATGAGGGCTATTTGGTATCGTTGACCGATCTGACTGATTCCAACAAGTGATCAATAACAGGCCAATTAAAAAGTCCCCGGCCTACCATAGTAAAATAACTTTTTTTTGGCAAAATTATATTTTTATTCAACGTCGTTTATTTCAAGGGTGATACACTGATCATAGCGACCATCCAAATTTTCGATACCATTTTTGTGGTACGATTTGTCCTTTGTTTCAAAATAGATCTCAGTTTCGGCGACCACATCTTCATTCGATCTTATAACAGGAAATAGTCACTAAGGGCCAGATCTGGAGAATACAGTGGATGCGGAAGCAAATCGAAGCCCAATTCGTAGATTTTTGGCAAGTTAGTGCAGGGTTCATTATCTTGGTGAAACAGCTGTTTCTTTTTTTTCAAATGCAACCGTTTGTCGCCGATTTCGTCCTTCAAATGGTCCAATAACGCTATGTAATAATCGCTGTTAATGGTCTTTCTTTTTTCAAGGCAGTCAATGAAAATTATTCCATGCATATCCCAAAATACAGACGCCATAACCTTGCTGTTTTGTGTGGATTTTTTCGCGCTTTGGAGCGGGTTCATCGTATGCAGTACACTCGGATGACTGTCGACTAGACTTCGGAGTAAAATCAGGAAGCCATGTTTCATCTATTGTCACATTTCGATGCAAAAACTCGTATTTATTATGCTTGAACTTCTTCCAAAACTTTTCCGAATCATCAATTCGTCGTTGTTTTTGGTAAAATTTACGGCCATTCAAAATCATTTTGTGAATTATTTTGATGTTTACGTCGGTAATAACTCTTTTGATATATACTGAGTTCACCGTCTTCATTAAATGTCAGCCGCGGCTGCGCTGCAATTGGTCCTTACGCCGGGTTACGCTACTCTCTCCAACATATCGTCCGTTATCTCATGAATAGATTTTTCAATATTAGTTTCCAGTGCATCAATCGTTCCGCGCTCGGTCGCTATAGACATGAGACTTTCCATAGTTCGACCAAATATAGTCTATAGGCGTTAAATCACCAGTTGACTGGCCCCAAACGTAAAATAATCTGTTTTTTGAACTTGCCTCTCAATTGGATAATTGTTTTGTTGAATCCACGTACATGTCGGGCAAAATAAAGTTAGTCATCATCGTGCGGTAGTGGTAGAAGTACGGCCCATAATCCGCACCAAACAGTAGCTTTTTCGGGTTCCATTGGTAGTTATTGCATTCTGGTTGTTCTACACTTCTACTAGTCATAGCATACATTCAATCAGAAATGAGCTTTGTCGCTAATTACAATATGCGATAGAAAAGTGGATCTTCATCCGACTTTGCCGGCGCCCATTATTCTAAAGGAAGCCAATGCGGTAGGTCGTGCAAGTGGGTAGCATTGCGTACTACAATTGTAAAGGCCTGGGTTCGAGTCCAGATCCGAGAAACATCCAAAATTATGGAAAATTAATTTTTCTAATTGCAGTCGCCCCTCGGCAGGGAATGTCAAGCTCTCTGAGTGTATTTCTGACATGAAATAAAAGGCTCCTCATAAAAATCCATCGGCCATTTGGAGGCGGCTTAGAATGAAGACCTACCCTCATTTGTTGCTTGAAACATCAAGATGCAAAACCGCAAATTAGAGGAGGAGACCGGCTAAAAATCGCCGAAAGCAAATTCGGAGTGGAATTCCGTATAGCTGCCTCAAAGGGTCGTTAACTGACTACACACACAATTGAACAATTGCAGGATATGCTGTTTTGGTCGAGCATAAATTTTGAATTTCACGAAGGACGGGTGATTTTCGGAATGATTGGATATAATCAGCATAAGCATGAATGGGTTCGTGAGACAGCCTTCAAGAGAAGCATTTGGTCACCTCAGGGTTGGATAAGGGACTTAAGTGCACATATAAAAGATGCTAGTAATATCCTTAAATAAACAGTTTTGTGGATTTTGTTCGTTTATAGCAATAAAGATGCCCGTAGGCAGTTGAACCCTAATGAAAACATGTAGAGAACTGACGATAATCGATGCATGGGAGAGGGAACCCGTCCGCTTGCTTAGTGATGGCCGTTGGCAACAACGGAAAGATGAGCAGCAAATGGCAAGCTGAGAAGTGACAAATTTCGACTAATCAATTAAGAGAGTAAACTTATTGATGGATGATAATGGATGCTGTCGAAATTCAGTAGTTGGTACTTTTTCATAAAAAAAAAAAACAGAATAGAATACAGAGTGTAAAGCAAAACAGTCTGTCAGCCTAAGTCACTTTTATTTCCCATTTATTAGCACCTCCTGAAGTGTAGCTGAGAATGACAAATACTTAACACTGTCTGACCTATATAAATACATATATAGTACCCAAATATACATATTTACAACTGGCTACATTGTTGGTAACAACTCAGTGTCTTTATGGCTGCCTCAAACTGCCTCAGGACTACTGTGCTGCTCTAACGACTTTACACACCCAGGTGTGCATTTGTGCTCATTCATACATATGTACAAGTACATAGTAACTGCATATTGTTATCAACATTGTTTACCTTGTTGTCACTTTAATTATCGCCTTCCTTAACGTTGCGCCTTTCTCTTCTTCGCTTTTATTGCTTTTTGCCTTGTGGCGGTTCTTGTGAGCGCTACATTTTTAATGATGGGTAAACTTTGTTAACCAAAAGTCAGGTTTTAATCAAGACAACGGCAATTATTTTTGAGTATCTGTTTTTTTATCTGTATTTTTAGATTACAATGAATAATGGACTTACATTTAGTATAGCGTGGTTTTGAATTCGTCTACTGCATGTGCAACTACA
The DNA here is from genome assembly GCA_030068015.2 of Neoceratitis asiatica. Lineage (NCBI taxonomy): Eukaryota > Metazoa > Arthropoda > Insecta > Diptera > Tephritidae > Neoceratitis > Neoceratitis asiatica. Next base: position 52,685,107 of record CM061526.1, on the reverse strand, counting down.
CACATATACCTCGATATTGTAAATTTAAGATCTCTTCTAACACCAAGAAACAATTTTTTTCCCATGATCATTTGAAGCGATTGATCAATATTTTAGATAGGAAATATTGATAGCACTGTGACACAAAATGAGGGTTCATCTCTTGATTGATTGATTGATGAAACCAAATGGAGATGAAACTTTATCCCTTCCATATCAAAATCTCATACTGGGTTTTTGGCCTATAGGTCTGGTTTTATTTTTATTTTTATTTAAAGTTGACAACCCTGTGTATGAGAAAAGTTGATTAAAACTTGATAAAATGAAGCAATTTTAGATGGTTTTTTTCGTATATCGCTTTTTTTTGGATCGAGGAACTCATTTTTGACATTAACTTTTACCTAAATCTTACGATAGGTGGCGCTGTCATACAATTTGTCTTATTTTTGATAGTTCTTCATGCAAAAATAGTATTAATATATGTAGTTTCTTTTTACCAATCACAATTTCTGTGAGTTTCGTGTCAGCTCTCTTGCAATATCACAGCAAAATAAATTCTGAAGATTTTGGTAGCGTAAAGCGTCTTATAAAATAAATTTAAAATGAATAAATGTTTGCGAAAGTTAGCGCTTTATTGCTATGTTTGCGGTAAATTCAGCACAGCAACCAATCTGATTGGTATAAGTGTTAGTGCGAAAGAGTGGTATGAACATTATTTTGGGATGTCGGTTGTTCGAGACGTAAATTGGGCTCCCAAAGATATATGTAGAACCTGCTAAGACGACTTACGTCTCTGGGTTAAAGGAATAAAAAAATTGCTGAAGTTCGGTGTTCCGATGATTTGGACTGATCCAGGTAAGTTTATTTAATTTAATGTGTTGAATCTATGTACTCATTCAGAATGGTTGTGCATTCAGGTGAGCATAGTGAAGCGAGTCGTTTACTGTAACGATATTGAAAAACTTGTTGCAGAAATGGGTATGACTTATATTCCCCACGAATGGAGGTTATTTATTGATTCATCCAAAACTAGTATGAAAGCGGTTTTGCTGTACTACAACAACAAGAAACAGCGTTCCGATAGCATACAATTTGAACACTAAAGAAACGTACGAATCTGTGAGGCATCTACTAGAAGCAATAAACTATGAAAGCCATAAATGGCGTATATGTTGCGATTTGAAAATGGTAGCTCTGCCTTGTGGATTACAAGGTGGATATACGAAGAATATGTGTTTTATATGTTTGTGGAATACACTTTATAAAGGGAACCAATACCAAAAACATGACTGGGAGAACAGAAAAGATTTAGTTGTTGGATCAGATAATGTAATACACACGTCCCTTGTTCCAATTGAAAAAGTGTTGCTACCTCCACTACATATCAAATTGGGTATTTTAAAAAATTTTGTAAAAGCACTTCTTGCAGATGGACCAGCTTTTATTACACTAAGGTTAATATTTCCACGACTTAGTGCAAGCAAAGTAAAAGAAGGTATTTTATATTTACATATAAAATAAGATTTTTAAAGATTTATGTAATTGCTATATCGTTTTACAGGTATGTTTAATGGTCCAGACATAAGAAAATTGATAAAAAATAGTAAGTTTGATAACTCTTTAAATGAAAATGAGCTAAATGCCTGGAATGCCATAAAAGACGTAATAGCTAATGTTCTCGGTAAACATCGTGCCACGAACATCAGAGAAAAAGTAGATCATCTCATGAATATGTTTGAGAAGCTCGGTGTACATATGAGTTTGAAGGTACATTTTCTCCATCACCATATAGATTGGCGAACGTTTTCACCAGGTCGCTTTAACAATGGAGACACGGTATAGGGGGAAAAAACTACTACCAATGTTAGCAGATCTATGCTGGTGGCTAACGAGAAATGAAGAAGACAATATCGACGAGCAAGAGGAGGAAGTAAACTTACCGCCTTCAAAAAGATTCAAGTTTTAGTTTTTAAACACCGTTATTTTTGTAAGCTTTTTATGGCATATTTTTTTAAAATGTCAGAAAATAATTTGATTCTTAACAGAAATATTACTTTGTACGTATACTTAATTTTTTATTTCAAACTTTTCGCGCCTACATATGTGTATATGTATACTATTTATCATCTTTTTTGTGTGCCAAATATAGTGTAATGTTCCTTTCTATATGTATCATATACGATCATTTCTACAATAAAACTAAAAATATTATTTTTCGTGAAAAATATGACAAATTGTATGACAGTGCCACCTATCGTAAGATTTAGGTAAAAGTTAATGTCAAAAATGAGTTCCTCGATCCAAAAAAGCGATGTACAAAAAAACTCATATAAAATTGCTTCATTTTATCAAGTTTTAATCAACTTTTCTCATACACAGGGTTGCCAACTTTAAATAAAAATAAAAATGAAACCAGACCTATAGGCCAAAAAGGATAAAGTTTCATCTCCAATTGGTTTCATCAATTACGTAGAATCTTGTTGCACAGTGTAGTTTACCGTTCAAAATATTCTTTAAAAAAGGCAGGCTGACGTTCAAAATCTCCGTAATTTGAATTTTAATGTATGTTAAGATTTGATAAAATTTTGCAACAATTTTTTTTGAATTCTTCATTTATTTCCTTTGAATTTATGAGTGACGTAATTTTTTAAAATCGGTACGCCGTATTGAAAAAAATTAAAAATCGAATTTTTTAATGGGTGCACAAATAAATTCCATCAATTTTTAGCATTCAGAAAAGTGTTTTTTTTATTGAAAAAAAAAGAAGTAAAAACACATCATTCAAAGTATTGTCCGTCAAAAGAGACTACTTCTTCCCATATATCTGGTAATTTACTAATACTATCTCCAAAAAATGAATACCCAGTATCCTCGAACCGACCTTTGAGCCACTCTTCGATTTCTTGACAAGACCCGTACTGGTCGGTTTCCAAGTAGTTTTTGATCATTAAAGCCATTACAAAAACCTTTGTACACCCTTCTTTTACATGAAAATGGTATATTAATGGATTAATAGAAATATTAGGAGATAAACCCACCGAAATTTATGCTCATAGGAATAGAATGAATTTAATCGGATTTAGCCCACTTCCAGGCGAAGAAGAATTGGTTAAATACGAGGATATAAACGAAACCTCCGGGCACCGTAAATAAGCAAGCAGTGGAGAAAGTGATGCTAATGAAGACGATGTCGGTAAGGTGGAGGATACGTGTACCCAATAGGGATGACGAAATTTTTGATTCTGTTCTTTGTTGATCGATATTTCAGTTCTATATTTCTTGCAAACGAATCCGTTAGATTATCAGAAAAAAATTTCAGTGGGACCGTGGTCATAGCAACTTGAACCGTATGTGAATCGTTTGCGAAAAGTGAAACCCACACCGTTTTCAGAGTTACCATCACTGTCGTGTAAGTAATTTCGTTTCACGACGAATTGATCATTATTTCAGATAATTTGAAAAATTGAAATTTTAAAGAATTTAACGTAAAACCCCATCATAAACGAATCTCGAAGATATCCCATATTTCTTGGTAAACCAAATCCTCAAATTACCAGTGAAGATCTTTAAGTTTAGTTAGCAATCTTGTTGTTACACAGATCAGTTAACCCAGAAATGTCACAGCTTCAGTTTCGTTGGTAAATTTGCATTTATTATTGAAAGCACCTTTTTGAGCAGCCGAAATCAAAGGGACCCCGAAAAGGATCTTTGGAAGGCACAGTAGAGGAGACGTTGAGACATGATGAGCTGATTCATTTAATTTGTCTATGTGGAAAAAGAGGATGATGTACTGCTGATTTCTTTGCGTTTCTTCTATTGGTTTAGTTATAGATGCTATAAAATATGGACGCGCATCTCTCATCTTATGGTCAACATAATCGGCCTATTGAGCGTACTATTCGCAACACCATCACCCATCTTGAGACCCAGCATTCATTATTGGACAATATTCGACCGAATAGACCACGTCCAGCACGCAATGAAGAAAATATAGCGGCCGTGGCTTAGAGTGTACACGAAAACCATGGAGTGTCGATTCGGCTTCATTCGCAGAAACTCGGACTGACGCATAGAACGACTTGGCGCATTGTACGTCGAGATCTTAAATTGAAAGCGTACAGAATACAGCTTGTGCAAGAACTGAAGCCGCTCGACCTTCCCAAGCGACTTTGCTTCGCTCTAAGGGCTTTTGAAAAGTTCCCAGAATATCCAACGTTTTCCAGCCACATTTTGTTCAGCGATTAGGCCCATTTCTGACTCAATGGGTACGTAAACAAGCAAAATTTCCGCATTTGGGACGAATAGCAACCCGAAGAGATTCAAGAGCTGCCATTTTATCTAGAAAAGCAACGGTTTGGTGTGGTTTGTGGGCCGGTGGAATCAATGGTCTATATTTCTATAATCGTCACAGGCGACAGTTATCGCGCCTTGATAACCGACTATTTGATGCCTGAAATTAAAGCTCGAGATCTCCGTGAGATTTGGTTTTAACAAGACAGCTCCATTTCTCACATATCGCATCAATGAATCGATTTATTGAAAGAACACTTCGCTGAGCTGATAACTTCACGTTTTGGGTCGGTCGATTGGCCACCAATTTCGTATGATACCACACCGTTAGAATTTTTCCTGTAAAGATATGTAAGGTCAAAAGTGCAAAACATCACGAGTGTCATTCGCCAGTAACCAGTCGAAATGCTCGAACGAGTCATCGAAAATTGGACTCAACGAATGGACCATCTGAGACGTAGCGTCGGTCAACGTTTGAAAGATATAATCCTCAAAAAATAAATGCCAAAGAATGTTTTTTCGAATAATAATAAACCGTTATAAATTGGCCTTTACTTCTACTTCTACTTTTTCATACTAGATAAGGAAACACAGCTAATGGGCCTGATAGGGAGCGAGGAGGAGACTATATATCTTTAGTTATCACACGAACAGGCAGTGTATTCTCCCACAAATTTGTTTACCTAGAAACCAGGATCAACACCAATAGGTGCATCCTTAGACTAAGTTGGTATTAGGGGTTGTCGAAGGGAAAGTTTTGTGAACTATTTAGGGAGTTTTGTGAGCTGATTAAGTCAAGTCATTCGGAGGGATGAAAATAGGTTAAGCTCGCCATATGAGTGTGCGAGTTACTATTTTAATAAAAGAAAACAATTATTTGTATTGTGGCATTTTTCATTTTCTTAGTAAGTCCATTTCATTTCCCTACCCTCCAAGTGCTTACGCTATAAATGCGCTAACATTTTAACCTAATTGCAAAATAATATTACCAACAATTTTAAATGACGCTTAACGGGCAGACTTTTAGAAAGTGAATGGCTAAATGTATTTAGCTCAACATTAGAATAGACAAAAAAAAAATAAAGTAATAGATTTGGCATAAAAAGCACATCTTTTGAATTGTTTATTCTATCGTTTTACCTTTTATAACCAATTTAATTCCATAGCGATGACCTGACTAACCCGAGGAGATGACAACATAAAGACCGGACAGCAATACACACGTTTGTATATACATATATACATATGCATATAAATGTGAAAGCTTGTGAAGTCCACTGAAAAATTCAACAAATGATAGCGAAAACAAATGAAAACCACTTAGTATATACATTTGCAGATATACACATACATACATACATACATACACACATATGTAGCAGTGAAAGTGTGCTTACGGGCTTGTGGATACAAGTATGTAAATATGTACATATGTATATAGGATGTCAGTTGCTTTTGTCCAAGTCATCGCAATGTGAAAGACTCGCCTTTAACTCCAAGTGCATGTGTGTGTGTGGATGCATGTTAAGCATGTGTTTGTAAGAGCTCAAGCTCACTTTCCGAGTGTGACGCGCTGGACGTGCAAATTGCCTTGAAGGCTTGAGTTGAATTAACAAACGTGTTTGTTCATTCTCTTGCAACAAACAAACTACTCGTTTGCTTGTATGAGTGTGTGTATGTGTGTGTATGTGTGTGCGAAAAGTGAAGCCAAAAGGAAATGCAACGTTGTGTTGCTTCCAGCTGCTCAGCTTTAGCATCCGGCGCCAGTGGCTATTTTCTTTTTATATAATTTTGCGTTGTTTTTTCTTTTTATCCTCTATTTTGTTTACTCCTGCATATATATACTTGTATATGTATATGAGAGTAGTGTGTATGTGCAACTGATGTTTTTGTGCTTTAAAAATTGTTAAAAATGCCTCTTGACACCGTAAATGTTGCGCGTCGAAGTACATACTTGTAAAACGGATTGTTGTCGTTGTTGTTGTTGTTTTGCTCGAAGTGCGAAATTGTGTTAAAATGCATTGTCACAAAATGTCGTTTTAGATGTTGTTGTGTTAGTTAAAAGTTTTTTAAACACAAACGAGTTCCGATTTCTACTGATAAACGAGTTTTGATACTTCAGCTTCTTTGGGGGTCTAAATCTAAGATGAACAAATCATCATCTTGGGTCAGCGAACTGAAAGCGACAAAATCTTCAAAGAAATCGGTGGCTCAGACGATTTCTGAGATCAATATTTTTGTGTCAAGGCAGCTGTAGTAGCAGGATTTGTTGCAAAATTTATCTTTGGCGCGAAGGGTCGAGCACTTCAGCATAACAATTCTGACAGCAAATTCCGCCCATTGGTCTTGTATATAAGAAAATATGCGCCATTCGGCACTCTAGAGACTCCAGTTCACACAATCACTTTTTGGAAGAATCAGGTCCGTTAAGGCCTATATTTAACACGAACAAATGTCATTACCAAACAAATCAGCAGCTCAGACGATTTCTGAGATCTTTCAACCCTTTCGTCTCAAATTAGAAAGCAGGGCTATTAGCAACAATTCATTTTTAGCGCGAAGTGTCGAACTCATCAGTTAAAATATTTGTAATAGAAATTTCTTCCTCTCAGCCTTATAAGAAAATATGCACTACTACTCTCCACTCTAGAGGCACCAATTCACTTAACCAACTTTTGAGGGAATGAGGTAAACAAGAGTCTATTGAGTATCATTTCAAAGAAACAAACATGAGCACGATATCTCTTAACCTAGAACAATTTTTTTGGGGAAAGAGTATTAGCTTCTTCTTCTGTTTCTTTATTGGTTTAGAAACCACTTACGCGATTATGGCGAAAGTTTACAAAAGTACGCCAATCACTTCTTCTTTTAGATGTTTGGCACTCCAAGTGAATCCGGGTTCTTCTGATCCTTCCAATGAAGTAGAGGTCTTCTTCATCCTCATCTAAACTTCTATAGCTGGAGAAAAAAGTGGAAAAAGCGAACACTGGCAAAGTGGATAATTATCGGATGTGGTAATCGTTCACGCTTCTGCACCATATAGCAGAATAGGAATGACGAGCGGCTTGTTAAGTTTCTTCTTTGTTCGCCAATGGACGACGTTTCAGCGACTACACTGAAAATAAAGCTAAAAGTCATTGTTGGAGAAAACGTAATAAATCGAAAAACGTTCCTTTTACTTTGAGAATCATTTTGTTTGCATTGGCAAGCATCCTAAAGCACGAATAGAACAGTTTATACACTAGATTTTCTTCCGGTGCTTCTTGTAATGTCAACGTTTAAACGTAACTCTAGTGACCAAAATTAGAGTGTATGTAATATATACCCACACTATTTACTGGAATTGATGATATTGCTTTGTCTCCTTTTTTTTTGGGAAAAAAAAGTCCGTTACGAAAATAAGATTCAAAGGATCAGATCGGAGCAGAACTCGTCGCTTCAGCAGCAACTAATTGAGTATTCATATAGCTTTGGATGGATATATGTATGATACTACAACGGTCCGGATCAGTTTCTTAGAAAATTGTAAAGTTTATTCAGAAGGCAGATAAAAAACCAACGTCCCTCTTGTGTCCCGCAACAATTTTCTTAAAGAAGTTTCTGACGACACAGGCATACATACGCAGATATTTCTCAATTCGAAGGCTGCGCTATGAGCCCATGAGATGTAGCGGAGCTTCCCAATGGCAACAACAACGTCTGTCGGTACGTTCTTGTAGGTGTTGAGAATGTGTTTTTGTAGTACTAAAATTTGTACAACTAAAGTTCTACATTTACAAATGAAATTTATATTCTACTCTAACGATCGAGACGGGATGTCTTTTATAGCACTTCAAATAACATTTATTAAATGCTTAAAAACTTTCCTTTGTGTGATTTTCGTGAACGACGTAAAGCTGGACAATCGCGTTGCATCCTCCATCAGTAGTCAGCCGTCATATGCCGATCCCAGTGACATTGGTACCTTTCTCTTCCATATTTTTTAGGTCTTGATGAAACCACTGTTCTCTTTCTTCGCTTACAGAAGCCAAGATTGATTGGAAACTGGTCGAGTGAAGCACTTTAATAGTAAAAGTTTCAGTGAGGTTACTTGACTTCTGCCTTTACAGAAAGTTTTAAGTAACTTTAACAAGAGGGTTCCACGTAAGTTCTTCCAAACTGATCACTTAACTTGGGAAATCAATGTCGCTTATTAATATTCTTATATGTGAGCTATCAAAAATATCCGCTTTTATCTTTTCTATGCTTAAATTAGAAAATATATTAGTTTATTACATTTTGCTTTGCCATTTCATCTCACGTATATACAAGTCGGTCTCTATTTGCCCTGTGTTGATGGTTCACACGACTATTCCACATACAATAAAAATATGGGTACTTCTCTAAAAAGAAGTTAACCATCTTTAGATCTACGCCAACGCTACTCTGCCCATTCTTTAGGTAGCTCTGGATCCCTTAATAAATCGTCCAATTGTACTTGAAGAAAAGGATTTGGAATAGTATACGCTATTATATCTTTGATCTCAATATCGCTAGGCACTTCACAATAGGGTTCTTCAAATTATGTTTTATGGGTGGAAAACAAAGTTGGTACAAGCGCTTAAGATGAATCTTGCCGATTGGACAAATATGTCTTTTAACATAAAGCAGATCGACAAAGCAGAATTAACAGTCACCGAACTGATTTTTTTTTTTGGTCTCTCTATAGGCATCCCGAACCTCAATAGGTTTCTTTTACCACTGTTCTCTCTCTGAGCTCTGTCTCTAGTACTCATATCACATTTTGAAAACAATTTACGGATTCCCTTGCTTGTTTTCATCTACAATTTGTGACTTAATGCTACTTTGTTCAATAAATTACATTACTGAGAAAATAAATCACATCTGGTGGCCCTGAAATTTTGGAATAAAATTCAAATTCTTTCTGAACCCGAGGGCTGTGCTATGGTTAGTGTACATCAGATGATCACAAGAACATATTACAGGTTTTGTGTTACCAAATTCAGTATAACTGAGGTTCTATACTCTCTAATTGCATTCGTGAATCCATATGAAAGAAATATATCCAGTTAAAGAAATATTTAAGTCAGAAATAAAACATTTATCAATGATGGTCTCCGATATGGATTAATTATGCGTTGTCAATGTCGTTTATTCACCGATTCTGAATCTTTAATAAAAATAAAGAGGTACTTGACGACCACAAAAGTCGAGCGTTTAAGAGTGTGTACTACAATACGGATAGTAATGGGTTCAAACCATGACCCGACCAAGACTCATCTATTGAAAGGAGACGACGTCGTGAAAATGGGAAAAAGCGAATTTCGTGTGCTAATTAAACATTATTTTTGGCGTAAAGAAAATATCGTGATGGCGAACATTCAGTTCGCCCAAAGGAGAGCGTCACATAAGAAATCGTCGAAAAAGTCCATTTAACGGACGATTGGACGATCGGAGAATAAAAGTGCGTAAGGTGGCTGAGCCTATATGCATATCAACTGAGCGGGTACATCCCCTTTTACATGACGATTTGGACATCAAAGAACTATTCACGCGATGGGTGCCGAGACCATAAGCGCAACTGTGGAACCACTTCAAAGGTGTGTTTGGCGATGTTCAAATGCAATCCAAAGGAATTTTCGCGTCATTTCGTCTCCGTAGATGAAACGTGGATCCACCACACCACACCAAAGGTCAAAGCACTATCCAGATAGTAGGTTTCTCTGAAAGAACGTGTATCAAAGAAAGCCACGATGAGTCAATAGCTATGTTGTTATAGTGATATGTGAATACGTTGGTGTACTGATGTGGAGGTTGCTGTTATTGTGCAGGCTCTGAAGCTCGAGCTATAAGCTCATCCCAACTGTTCCACTATCTATATCTTTGTATTCGGAGCTTGCGATCGCTGGATCCTTCTATAAGAATTTGCATCAGCAATGCTCTCAAACGAATTAAGAGACAGCGGATAAGTTGGCTGAATGACGAAAAAAAACACTTAACTTTGAAAGTTTGCGACGCATTACGCACTGGGGGAAGGATAAGATGCAGCTTGGTGTCTACATTTTTGCCGCTATTTTGACTCGGCCGAAACTGGTGCCTATACCAATGAAGAAAAAATTACGGGTGATCCATTTCAAATTTATCTACTTGTTTAAAGAAAAAAAAAAACACAGAAAAATCAAATTTAATGGTGAATGTTTATTATCATTCGAAAGAACATTCTTTAGCATTTATTTTTCTAAGATTATCTCTTTCAACTGTTGGCCGCGGCTACGTCTCAGATGGTCCATCCGCTGAGTCCAATTTTCGATGATTCGTCAAACACGCGTGATGTTTTACTCCAAGGCCTAAATCGAAGCGGGATTGTCCGCATAGACTTTAGACTTTTCATATCTTCGCAGGAAAAAGCCTAACGGTGTGATATCACACGATCTTGGTGGCCAATCGACCGGCCCAAAACGTGAAATTATATGCTTACCGAAGTATTCTCCGGTAAATCTATTGATTGATGCAATGTGTGGGAAGTGCGAGAAGTGGCGCCGTCTTGTTGAAACTAAATGTCGCGGAGATCACGAGCTTTAATTTCAGGCATCAAATAGTCGGTTATTATGGTGCGATAATGGTCGTCATTGACGATTCTCGCCGGCATAATTTTTGAAGAAATATGAACCGATGTATCCCCGACCCGCAAACCACTCCAAAACGCTCTTTTTTCTGGATGAAATGGCAGCTATGAATCTCTTCAGGTTGCTTCTTTTCTTCACGAAGAAGCGGTAATTTTGCTTATTTACATACCCATTGAGCCAGAAATGGACCCCATCGCTGAATTGAAAATTCAAAATTTTAATCGAAAAAGTCGGATCTTCTTGAAACATTTCAAGAGCCCATAGAGCAAAGCGATGTCGCTTTGGAAGGTCGATTTAGACGTAAAATTCGCCAAGTCGTTTCATACGTCAGTTCGCGTTGCTGCGAATGACCCCGAATCGACTCTCTACGGTCTTCTTGTACACTCTCAGCTACGACCGCTATATTTTCTTTACTGCGTGCTGGACATGGTCTATTCGGTCGAATATTATCCAATAATGAATACTGAGTCTCAAGAGATGTGATGGTGTTGCGAATAGTGCGCTCAGTAGGCCGATTATGTTGATCATAAGTTGAGCGAAGCGCGCGAAACACATGCCTTACAGAACGTGAATTTTCGTAATAAAATTGAATGATTTGTAAACGCTGTTCAGGCGTAAGCCTTTCTATGATGAAATGACAAACAATACTGAATAAAAATAACACGACAGCTTGGCACGACTCACGCGTGATCTGTCAAAAAAGGGCTATTGAAAAAAGTACGTCTACTTGGTTCACCCTTTAGAAAGAAAAAAGTTATTCCCTGGGCAGCATTACCTGGAAAAGCCTTCTTATTCTACACCGAGAAAATTGGCAACGTTGCATAGTTGCTATGAGCACATAAAGGCGAATGTAGTAGAGGGAGTAAAGACAGTTCTTAATTAAGCATAAAATCATTCACATTTCAGTTAGTAGCACAATACCAAAATATGCAACGCTATTGCATTGCTTTATTGCGAATTATAATAACACGAAAACACCCTCAATAAGCCTCATGCCAATGCACAACTCTCTGCTATCCAAATGAAATTATATCTGCACAGTTAGTTAATTTCCATGGCGAGACATGGCCAGCACTCGACACAGTTATCAGCAATCTCAGCACAAGAAATGCATAAGTCTTACAATAATGCAATGCACGCGCCAACACCATAACTTTACCGTTACTTAATCAGTTGCATGTAGCAAGAATCCGTTATACATACTCGTAGTAGCAGTAACTTCTCTAATACTAAATAATTGTATTAAGAACAGTTAAGTGTAGCCATTTTGCCGCTTGATTGCTTGGAATGTTGCCGATCTTTGGTTAACTGTGCTATGATGTATATACTAACCAGTCATTTGTGCAATTCTGGGCGCACAACTATTGCTGTGCTTGTTGTTGCTCTTGTTGTTGTTGGTATCTTTTGAATTGTGTTGCCATTCCATTAATTGCTTTCACTGTTTGCCCAATTTAGGGTGAGGAAAATCAAGTCAAGTCAAATGAAGTAATGGCGAGACGAGGCGAGGTGAGGCAAGGCGAGGCGAGAAAGTGCTTGGTTGGCGTTAGGATATTGAACCACTCAGCGTTTACATGAACATGAACACAATCACGAGGAAGAAGAAGAAGCTTTTGCTATTGTTTAAGTGATTTATTGTTAGTTGCGTAATTGTGTTGATGACTGGGCGTTGATGGAGGGGGCGGTTTAATTCCAGATAAAACCTCTGTTATACTGCCTAATTAACAATTCCATACTATAAGTACTGACAAGATTTGCGATTTATTATCCATGTAAATGGATTTTTGTTAAGTAAAGATTTGTGTACACCAAAAATAAAAGTTATTGTTGGTAAAGCGAAATATTCGAGAATTTGAGTTTATAGAAAGTTAAGGAAAACAACATGTTTTTCTGTGGAAATATTCCATGAAAAACTAACATAAAAAGTTTTAGTATTGTAATAATAGGAGATAAAGCAAACATTTACTGCCGACATATGTATGCTTTTGGTTATAAATTAATTTTAGGTAGGAAAAGTAATTATCAATGTTTTGAGGCGTTTCCATTTTTTATCTTTGATTTTTAACCAAAATTGTTGTAAGCCTACACAACTCACTCTTTTCACTCAAAATGCATCCTGCTTTAATAATTCACATATATTACGTGGATTTATAACGTACATATAAGCTATAATACCTCGATTAAGTAAACAAGATGACATTTTTGTCAGAATCTCGGCGAGTAAGAGAATTCTGTTCATCTTTAATATAAAATATTATAACGAAACCCACCTCTTGAGCTCTCTCTCAGGTCACCTGATCATTGTAGTGTATTCCAAGTTGAGATTTCAGCCATTATGGAGGCTGCAGACTGCATTGGAACTACGCTTACCAGCAATAATACCTGTATTTTCAGCGACAGCCAAGCATCGATTAAGTCGCTTGGTACGCTTACAATTAACATTAGAAGATGTTGGAGAATCTGAGAGAAGGATGAAGAGGTAAAAACGGTCTTTCTTCTCTTATACAACTGCCCTGCATTGGTTAGAGGTAGGTTCCGATATCCCGAAGCTGCTCTCCTCGATGATTTTTCTAAGATCGCAGACATCAAGGTAAATTATTTAATGAAATTTATAAGTGGATGGATAATGAACCTTAGTGATAGGGTAAAGTCGTGGTATCACAAAGTGCATACTCTGACCTAAGAGCGTCGATGCTCCCACATCGATAGCCACTCCAACCTAACTTAACCTAGCATAAAATATTTTCTAAATATGTATATAATATATTCTCAAAATCTAAGTATACCGACACATCTAATGTTTGCTGAAAAGCTGAAATTTCGGACAGATGATTTCAAAATGGCAATTTTTTCAGACGAAAAAAAATTTAATTTGAACGGTTCTGATGGCTGCCATAAGTACTGACGTGGTATACAGCAGCCTCGCTAAACTCGCCCTAGCGAGATTATCGTGGAAATTCACTGATGATTTAAGCAGCATTTGGGTATGCTGGAAAGTCTCTCCGCTGTGTTTATACATCAGAACGAATGCAGAAATATACATTTAGCTATTGAATGAAGTACTGATCCAGTTTGCTGGTAATCTTTCTAGAATTTCTTGGACTTTCAGCATTAAAATTCATCAAATTATATCGTGCGTGCGATTTAAGACTTTCTTTCGTTAAAAAAACATGCATGTTTTGGAGTGGTCCCCAATAAGCCCATATCTTAATCCTGTTGAAGATTTATGGCAACAGTGTTTATAGAAATGGGAGACAATTTCAGACCATTAAATAACTCAAGGAGGCCCTATTGGTGGCATTGGAATAAAATAAATAATTTAAGGTTAAAACAGTTGGTTGAGTTCATGCCATATAGAATAAATCATTTTTTCTAAAAAAAAGGAAAGCAAATTATTTATTAAAAAAATCGAGACAAAATGTTTACTCAGGCAAAACTTTTTATATATATTTGTACATATACTTATTGCCTAAGAAGTGCAAATGTTGAGCAAAAATAAAAAGACATATTGAAATCGGCCGGCTTTTGTTTTTGTTGAGAATAATAATACCTATAAACTGATATGAATTTAAATAATGAAAAGGTATTTCAGGTCTGAATTTTTGCAGAGGTCTGAATTTTTGCTATTTTTCAATCGATGAAAAAGAAGGCTCTCAGTTCGTCGCGTTTATATATATTTTTATGTCCCTACAAGAAAGGAATTTTTGCTAAATTTTCATCATTGAAAGTTTGTTAATATTAAATTATATATAATATAAATATGTTTTTCATTAAAATTATCTTAACTTTTGAACCGATTAGGGAAGAGCTTTTATAATTTCGGTATCTTGCAGAACATACAGAGACTTCTAAAATTTTTATCTATAAAGCCCTGAAAAGTCACACAAAAACTTCGTATTTTGATATTTTTTTTACTTTTCAAAACACGAATTATTTATAAATAAATAGGTTAATTTTAACCAATAAATGCGAGGCCTAATTTCTGGCTCACCCTAATCACCACAAATAACTTTTTACTGAGTGCTCCGATTTTGAAAATTTTGAATACATTGGAAGGATTTTGCTCCAGGTTGGTACTATGAAAATTGGGAATAAAATTTCAATGCTTGAGGGGTTGAAAGGAAAATTATTCACTGATTTGAACGCAATATCACACATATCCCTTCACCATGAAGTCCGATTTAGATAATTTTTCTTTTATTAGATAGTGTATACTTCGAAGTTTGGTCCTTCATAAAATTAAAAAAAAAAAAAAAGTTCTTACCCTACGACTAGAAAAGAAGGGTGACTTCTTGTTTCCTCACACATTAATATGGTGGGTTTAAAAAACAGATAATAAAAAATGAAGTGTGCAGTAATTAGTAGATTGCAGCCATAAACTATAAAATAAAATATTAAAATAAAATGAACTCTACTTTCGAAAGAACTAAAAAGTAAAAACTTACAAAAAATATAACCTTCATAACTAAGTTCTTATTCGTATGTAACTGCAGGCAACAATCTAATTTTACTCGTATATGAAATTCATTTTTGGCAATAAACACGCTGATTTGGAACAAAAAAACGAATAACTGATTTTGACAAAATAAATGAGGAAGTGAAAAATGCAGGTCCAAACATATCTCTATAAATGGCTTAGTTATTCAAGAAAGGGCTAAGCTATTGTCTTTTGATATATAAATAGAGAAATTTAAAGCAAGCAATGAAATAACATTCAACTTAAAGCTTTAAGTGGTGAAGGAGCGAATGTAGGTCTTAAGGCAAAAGGTGCAATTTGTAATGGAAGTAAACTGGCAAAAAAAAGACAACATATTTTTTTGCTGCAGCAGTACAGACGAAAAGTTAATGCTGCTAGTTATAAGAAACGCTGCATATGAGCATATTACCGAAATTAAATCGACACAAAAAATTATATTGTGAAATGACCTCTCAATGACAAAGCTTGGGTGGCAATTGTAATTTTTCACCATTGGTTTATTTCTATCAATGACCAAATCACCAAACAAAGTAGAAGAATTGATTTATTAATTGACAACGCTACAAGCCACAGTTTAATTAATGAATATTTAGATGTAATTGTAAAATTCTGCCCCAAAACCTAACGGCAGAAATACAACCTCTTGACTAAAGAATTAATCAAAATGTAAATACTAAAAATTTAGATAAAAGTGTATGCAAGTGCATTATCTAAAATAATTTCATTTTTAGATCCTATTCGATAATTGGTTTTTTTCTGAAACGAATTAGACCCTATGGTGATAAGAAAATGCTGTCAACATGCAGGATTTTCTGGCCACGATTTATTGGAATATCCACCGCAAAAAGATCTAAATTATGAGAGTTTGATAAATCGCAACTAACCTGAAGAAATTCGAAAAGAATTGAAACCGCCCATAATTGTGGAAAATCGATAGATATACATGAAAAGTTAGGTGATTCCCATGAAACTATTTTTAAACACGTGGTAGAGGAATTAAAACACATCTCCCAAGGAACTTCAATCAACTTTGCTACTGAAGTTTTTAAAGTTAAAAACGAAATTTGATCAAAATATAAGCTTATCAAAATTGAGACTGAAATATATGCATATTATTCTAAAAAATAATTATGCATACATACATATTCTGTAATATGTTATTAAACAATTTCCGCTTTTGACCTATTTTTTAAAAGTAAAGTCAATAGCATACGAAAAAAATCATATCTTTATAACATGGGCCCTCGTGTAAGATGGAAAAATAGTGTTGAGTCACAGATGTGCAACTTAGACGGGCTTTACTGTATTTAACTTATATGAGAAAATCTCGAAACCTCGTCACATCAAGTTTTACTAATTATACAGCAAATATCTAGATCAGTAGTCTAAGTGTATACAAGTAATATTTATTCTAAAAAATGCCCTATAATCTCTTTAAATGATAATACGATACCACAGAAAGGAGTCGTTACTTACTTACTTGGGAGTTACATTGGATAGAACAGACTCACCTGGAAAAACCCCATAGATAAAAAAATTACTGAAACAAAATTGAAATTTGCGAATACGCATTGGATTACATGTTCTAAGTCCAAACTATTCTTAGAAAAATGCTTATAAAGCCATCTTGGACTTACCGGATTAAAATTTGGTGCTAATCACCTAAATCTAGCCTAAACAGAATTCTATGGCTACAATCTAAAACCTTAAGAGCAATGTACAAGGTATGCAAAAAAAAAAAAACTACGCAATTAATTCATAACGAACTCGAAATTAACACCGTAACAGAGGAATTAGAAAAACTGCTTAAAAGCTACTCATTCACATTATCTAACCATCTGAACTTTATAGCTAATAGTTTGTTATAGCAAAACTCCTCCTAGCGTTTAAAGTGAATGGTCTTAAGTTAGAGCTGTAGTTACGGCTTTGCCGCATTCAATTGGATAATATGGGTAATATTTTCCGTCCATAACATTCAAGATATTTTTTATAATATACCATATATCATGCTTTGTGATATCTCTTTTGTTCAATTACTAATTTTGTATGTTGGTACCCCTAATGATATCTATATAAACCAGTGGCGGATCCAGAATTTCCTGAAGGGGCGGGGGGGGGGGTCCTAAAAATACTCAATTTTTTTGGAGACATCAGACACGAATAAACTGCAAAAGTAGATTCGAATTTAAGATTTAATTGCTTCCGAAGAGGGGGTCCGGACCCGAAAACCTCACTCATGGATCCGCCATTGATATAAGCATATTCTGTATCAATAAAGTGGTACTATAAAGTTTTATTATGTAAAAGAATTCGCTTAAGACTTTTTAAATTATTTTTAGTTTCTGGAAGTGAAGAATAAATAAAATACTTTGAAAAAAAACAAGATCGGCTTGTTTAAATATTCTCAAAAATCATTCTATGGGAAATTTTACTAGATATCAAATTGAACACGCGTGAGTCGTGTCAAGTTATTTTTGTTCTGTATTGCTTGGCATTTCATCATGGAAATACTTACGCCTGAACAACATTCACAAATTATTCAACTTTATTACGAAAATTCACGTTCTGTAACATAATCGGCCTACTGAGCGTACTATTCGCAACACCATCACACATATTGAGACCCAGCATTCATTATTGGATAATATTCGACCGAATAGACCACGTGTATTACGCTATATGGGTTCTTAAAAAGTTCTAAGAAGATCCGAAGCCAAATTCGAGCCAAATTTTGTTCAGCGATGAGGCCCATTTCTGGATCAGTGGATATGCAGACAAGAAAAACAACGGTTTGTTGTGGTTTGTAGGTCGGTGGAATCATCGGTCCATATTTCTTCAAAAACGATGCCGCTGAAAACGTAACCATCAATGGCGACCGTTATCGCGCCATGATAACGGACTATTTGATGCCTAAAATTTAAGCTCGTGATCTCCGCGACATTTGGTTTTAACAAGACGGCGCCACTTCCCACACATCGCATCAATCAATGGATTTATTGAGATAACACTTCGGTGAGCAGATAATTTCACGTTTTGGGTCGGTCGATTGGCCACTAAGATCATGTGATATCACACCGTTAGACTTTTTCCTGCAAGGACATGTAAAGTCTAAAGTCTGTGCGGACAATCCTGCTTCGATTCAGGCCTTGGAACAAAGCATCACGCGTGTCATTCGCCAGTAACCAGTCGAAGTGCTCGAAAGAGTCATCGGAAATAGGACTCAACGGCTGGACTATCTTAGACGTGGCCGCGGCCAACATTTAAATGAGTTTATCTTCAAAAAATAAATGCCAGAGAATGTTCTTTCGAATGATAATAAACATTCCCCATTAAATTTGAAATTTTCTTTAAGAAAGTAGGGAACTCGAAATGGATTACCTTTTATAAAGTAATATTCTGTGAACTTTTACTAGATGCCTTCGTGGACATAGGCTTTACTGGAAGAAATTTAATATTCCTAAAAATAGAGAGAAAAGCTTTACCCAGAAATATAAGACAATTTTGTTAATTAACCGGGAGAACAACTATTGGATTTAGAAGCTTGTGTTGTAAAATTTGGAGAAAGTGATGAAAGGGTGCTTAGCAACGATTTTCAAAGAAGTTTGTGTGTACTTTTGCGACCAGTTAACTAGTTACCGACTTAACACATAAGAAACTATTATCTGTTTCGAAGACAATAACGTGCAACCGCGAAAATTGGCAACGTTGCAATCATTACAGTGTTGCTGTTGAGTACAATCCTAATAATAATTACAATGCGTAAATTTCATTTCTTTCCTTTTTAAATGCTTTAACCTACTTACATATGTCAATTTTAAAGAAATGTTTTCTTTGTAAACATAATTATTTGTAAATATCCGCTAGACTGCAAAAGATGAATAAATAAAGATGTCTAGCAAATATAAATTCAATTGTTTAGTAAAAAAATATTAATTTTTTTATTTTCATTTATTTTTTTCCAAGATATTCTCCTGCAGTACGTTAAGTCATTGTGACAGTAAAGTCTTATTGTTGAACGTAGATATTTATTTTTTACAGTTATTCATAAAGTTGCGTTTGCGCATTGGCACATAAACTCAATGATGAAAAAAACCCGAGAGCACTTGTATGTATGTACGTGTGTTTATGTATAAATTTGTGCAATTCCTTGCGTGAATTGTGTTGGAAAAATCGCATAGACGCAATTTGTATTTGCAAAAAGTTAAAATTTTCAATAGAAAAATATTTTATATGAATAAGTACATACATTTGTTGGTACTAGTACTTTCTGCTGTAAACAATGTTTGCTACAAAGTTATATATTCTCTGTGTGTGTTGGGAAGCGTTTGCTACACGAAAATTTTTGCTGGCAATCATCCATGTCGCTGTCACTTGACCCAATTGGCAGGAGCGAGCGCTCGCATTTCGCGCTACCTTTCATGTTTGTAATGAAAAATGTTTGTGCAAAAATGCAAACTGTTGTAGAAACATACTGGTGTACATATGTATTATATAAAAAAATATTTGGAATGGTTAAAGCAAACGTACATACACACATACATATTTAGTAACTTTTCTACTACTATTTTCTGTAAGTTTACTCCGCTGAATATTGAAATATTTTTATTTTTAAATATATGTATGTATAAGCATACACACTTATATATGTATTAAAAGTGCTTGTGCAAATATCCACAAGCGCCGAAATGCAGCTGCAGCCACAATCGCAGCAGCGTCAGACAAATAAACGGAAGTAGACACATTGGCGCGCTAAATAAATAGAGAAAACTGTTTTTTCGACCGCGGCTTTTAATCCTTATTGAATTTTGTATACAAATGCAATTTGCTTGCATATATACAAACACATATACAGCATGGAATGCCTTCAATGAAGAATTTTGCGAAAAAAATGTGGCGAAAATAAACTGTGTTTGGGCGTTACTGCAGTTTTTACACCCAACGCAGCTTTCCCGCGGTACTTTCAGGTTCTTAAAGGATGAGGCGGTTTAGCGACTTTCTTGGTTTTCATTACTTGCGAATCGATGAACCGTTATTCACTTCGAATCTTATCCAAACAGTCGACATGTCTAGAACTCGTTTTAGGTGGAAGCTAGAGGAAACTAAAACTAACCCAAAATGGATGTGATTCTGTCATTAGGCTAAGGGAAAGGTGATCCAGCTCCAAGCCAACTACATACAAAAAAATTTTACTTTTAAAATTGTTATAAAAGAATTTAATTAATTTTTATCCCATAATTTTGCCTTTACCGTCGCTTGGTGGCTGGATGGTTGGCATAGCACTTATCCTTAACGGCTGTCCAGAAAAATAGTGCAACGGATTCAAATCGCTGGTACCACGCGGCCGGTTGACATCAATTTTCAATATGCAAATTGATAATTTGACAAGTTTCTTGCAGTTGCGGTTGAATACTCTCCATTTTGGAGGTAAGTTTTGTATATTTCCCAATTTCTTTCAAGAGTAAGCTTAACCATTTCGTAAATAAAAAACTTCATCGAGCATGTCATTGAGGATATCAAAGATCAAATAAGCTGTGGTTGAAAAATCAAGCGGTCAGTGACTCACCCTTTTTATGCCCAGGAACAGTCCTTTGCGTTCTGCCGCTTAGGCAGTTATGGTATGCCTAATCGGCTGTCTGCGAAATTTACGTCCGATTTGTTGCGTACGTCTTTTCCTACAAGTTGAGGGACATAAAGTTTTATACGGGCGCCGAAACGACTATAACTGGCTAGGAAATCAACAGTAACCCGGCAGTCAACAGTATCCCGTCAGTAATTTTTCTATTTTTTTGGCTTCATCGTTCTTTACTTGATTTTCCCAACGGTGAAGTTGTCTTCCTCGGGCGACCCCAGTAGCTCATTGGTTAGCACTGCATACTATCGTTTGGAAGACCAGGCTTCGAGTTCAGGTTCGACAAAAATGTCAAGCTCTCGAAGTGTATTTCTGACATGAAATTAAAACTCCTCATAAAAATTGGAATAAATTGGAGGTTCTTCCAATTTGTTGGTAAAAACAGCAAGACGTAAAACTTCAAATTGGATGATATATATATATATATATATGAAGATGTCTTCCTCTTCCTTTGTTATCGGGTATAGAGCGAATATTTTCAGAGCTGGCTTGTTTTTATCAATACGTTCGACATGAACTAGCCTGAATAGCCCCAGTTTTTTAATTCTCTATATCAACGCAATCAGTTCATAGTTCCATTGTATACGGTATTCGCCGTCCCTACTAAGTAAAGGTCCAAAATCTTTCTACTACTGCCAACTCATCGAGCCTCGTGGACGATGGTTCAGCATCATATCGCAGAACGCGAATAATGAGCGAAATGTAGTAATTGGTTGTTGTTGTTCGTCGAGATAGGACTATACTCTTCAGTTGCCTATTCAATCTAAATTAGCACCTTTTGGCAATGAATTGGATTTCGAGGCTAACATTTTTGCTGAAATTGAATACGTGTGTAATTGAGTTTAGGTTAAACTAGTCTACTTTGTATTTGAGAGTCTCTCATAACCGATATAGCGCTTGCAATGTTGCTAGCTACACGCCATATTGCTTTTGTATCTTCAGGTTGAGAAACATTCACTGATAGAGAGTGTGCGAGGGAGCGTTTTGTGCTCGCGGAATGCGAGGATTGTAGGGAGGTGATTAGCCTGATTAGCATAGTAACGTGCTCAGTGGCTAATAATTAGTGAAAGATAAGAGCTTTCATTGTTATTGGAGAATTAGTCTTTGAACTGTGGCTCGTTATAAGCCAAACAAAAACAACAGCGTGCATAATATGTACGTTTGGACCTCGGTAATGAAGAGAAAAATGACTCAATACACAGTCGAATAGTAACTGGTGACGAAACTGGGCTCATCATTATGAACCTGCGTTGTAATAGGACTCCATGCAGTGGCATAAAAGGGGCACATGACCTTGCAAGTAGTTTAAGGTATCACAGTCAGCTAGTGATTATTACCTGTTTCCAGTAATGATAAAAGTGCTGACTGACAAAAAATTGATCATTGATGATGAAGTCAAATAGGTAGTTTCGGCGTATTTTGAAGATCAAGAGAAAACATTCTTTATGAGTCTATAAAAAAATTTAATTAGACATCTCAAAAATGTATTCGTCTGTCGTGTGAATACATTGAAAAGGAAAAATAATTTGGTTTCCATCCCTTAACTCCATTTCAAGAACATAAAAAAGTTGCTGCTTTCCCTCACAAGTGAATTGCCTACCGATTGCTAGGAGTGTTTGGATTGCCCTTTTTAGGCAGTTCTCACCTATCTCGCTGTTTTGAATGGCAAATCGATCTACTAACCAATAAAGGTGAACTTTTCTTTTGGCGATTCCACTAATTACTTTTTTGCATAATAAAAGCAGTCTCAACTTCGTGCTGTAAAAAAGTAAGGCCTTGAAACGGTCTATATGGGTATGCAGAGCTTACTCTTAATTCCTTTGTTTTTTTTTCTCCAGATCTGCTAATATGATCTTGAGTTGTTTCTTTATCAGCATAATTTTAGGAGAACTTGAAGTTATTTTTTTAAAAGTTAGCAAAAGGGTTTGCTTATCCTTTGTTGTATTTGAGCAAAGGCCACTAACTGACATTTCGTCCGATGACTGTAAGCTTGACATCTTCGATTAAGACACTTCTTAGCAGTATGGACGGACCAAGGACCTCACAGAATAGTTCGCCATTCTATATATGATGGAAATGAATTCTGTACCTATGGAAGGAGTATGCTTTGCGGTCATGGTTTTCCTGTACATACTCGAAATTTGCCTATTAGCGATGACGAGTACTCAATGTGAAGGAATATTGCTATATTCCAGTGAATTAAAATCGGACTCCTACAATGAATCATCATAACTCGCACATATACTATTGGGTATAAAAAATCGCAATTGCAAATATGCATTTATAAGTTTACATATTTACACACTTGCATACATACGTATACATATACATACATGAATTCATACATTGCATTCAGGCTTTCATGTTTTAATTTTCTTTAATTGTGTGGGTTGCCCATCCGGTTTCCGCCCTGTAAATTAGAGTTGGCAAGAACTTATTTAAATAAATCTTAAATTTATCTACAAATGTCAAAAATGGCGCCCACCAATGCCACTGCAGTTATGCCGGCCGTGACGCCAGCCACGCGGCCTCACTCTCGACTCTCTTCGTCACGCCGTTCGCTTTGGCAGCAAAAATTAAGCTCGAAGCGTTTATAAAAAGTTTGCGTTCACACTGGATGGAGGGCAAGTGAAAAGAAATTCTTTTGAGAATATTTACATAAGTAATACAAACAACTGAATAATTGGTTACACTTATACATACACATTTAAGCTGATTTGTACTCGTATACAAATTTAAATGCTCTTGGTATAGGATGGGCTTTAAAAAAGTCGTTTTTTGGTTCAAAGGAAAATTAAATTTTTAATTTATTCTCAGTACTGAATCGGAAATCGTCTCTATAGTATCTAAAACAACCAAGGTTCAGCTAAACACCTCGGAAACGGCCTAACTCAACTCAGTATAAAAAACTTGACTCCTCTAGTAAGTAGAACGATTTTACAAGCAAGGATGATAGAGATGTGCAAGAGCATCTCGGTTAATATTAAGTAACTTAATTATAAAATAATTCCATATATAGTCAGTTCTAGATAATATGAATATTTAATTCCGCTTGACAGTACTTATTAAGGATGCCAAACAATCTCAGTACAATATATTGGTAAGACTCTACAGCACTCTCACCATCATAGTAATTTTTAATAAAAAAAAGTACTGTCAATATTTTTACAGAGCCGAGAAGAGGAAACTATGTATCTGTACAAGGAATTCAAACTGTTCATACATTGAGACCAAAAGAATGGGATTCAAACTGTTCACACATTGAGATCATAAGAATCCAGTGAAATATCCAAATTTCTAAGTATTAGCCTTCTGAAATCTCTCTTAACTGATTTGTGAGAACTGGCCGCTCGCAGAGAGTATGCCCTTATAACCAGGCAATTTTAAAATAAAACAAGAAAGGAAGTGTTTTTTCGGCTTTATAAAAGTACAGGTACTTTTTCAATAGCTTTTTTTGACATATCAACCCAAGGTCAACACAATCGGCTCAGTAGAGCATACTATTCGCATCCTCACCACCCATCTTGAGACCCAGCATTCATTATTGGATATTATTTAACCGAATAAACTACGTAAAGCACGCAGTGAAGAAAATATAGCGTACACGAAGACCGTGGAGAGTCTATTCGGTGGCAGCCGTAGTAACTCGGACTGACGTATGGAACGACTTGGCACATTTTACGTCGAGATCTTAAATCAAAATACAAAATACAGCTTATGCAAGAACTGAAGCCGCTCGACCTTCCCAAGCAACATCGCTTCGCTCTATGGGCTCTTGAAAAGTTCCAAGAAGATCCCACGTTTTCAAGCCAAAGTTTGTTCAGCGATGAGACCCATTTCTGGCTCAATGGGTTCAGAAAAAAAAACGGTTTGGTTTGGTTTGGCCCACATTTGGTGGAATCATTGGTCCATATTTCTTCAAAAATGATGCCGGTGAGAACGTAACCGTCAAAGGTGACCGTTATCGCGATATGATAACCGACTATTTGATGCCTGAAATTGAAGCTCGTGATCTCCGCTGGAATTTGTTTCAACAAGACGGTTTGATTGGGAGCTCTATGTAGGTAGCGCTGCTGAAGGTGATGATAACGAGAAGAAATCGAGTGCTATTTTTTATGACACTTCCCACCATGGGGCAATATAAAGCTTTATAATTTTGCCAATATCTTCCTTGATGATCTATCCAAGATAGCTGACTTAGGAAGGTTAATCTGATTGCATGGCAAAGCCTTGTGATAAGCAAATTGCCAATTCAACCTAGCCTATCAAAACCATCCGAAGCAAAAACGGGAGGTGTTTAGTTTCACAGATTATAACTTCGAATTTGAACCGCTATCAATTTTAAACCCATCTGTATATATTTAGTTAGTTCCAACTTTCCGTACAGTACCTTACCAGCAATATAGCAAAAGGTCTGATATTCCAGCTGGACGTTGTTAGGCAGTCTGGGCTATCATGTCAGATAATTTCCTCTATTTTGGGACCTGCATAAGCACAAACAACAATGTCAGCCTTGAAATCTAACGCAGAATTAGTTTTGCTAAAATATGCTATTTTAAAGTGAGTAGTGAAGAGTGAAGTCCCTTCTTGATGAACAATGGGTAAGCTCTACCAGTCGCTCATTATTTCATTCCCGCTCTATGGTGCAGATGCGTGGACGATGTCGACATCCGAAGATTGTGTACTAAAAGTTTTCTATAAAAAGATTCTGCGAATGATTTATGATGATGAAACGAAAACTTAGTGAGATATCGAGATATCCGGTATTGATATAATTCAGCGAATTAAGAGAAAGTGTTGAAAGTATTTGTTACCATAACCGTTGGTGAAAGCCGAGGAAGAGGAGGCCATCCACTTCGTTGAAAGTATCAGATGGAGAAGTATCCGACTTGCTTCGTGTCTACAATAAGAAACGATTTATGTGCTATTTTTAGCTCGACAGCGTAGTGCTTAAGGAAGGTTGGCGGCTGCTTAGGTCGAGTGGTTAGCAGTGCTTATTACCATGCAAAAGGTCATGGGTACAAGCCATGGCGCGACCAACATCGAAACTCATAGAAAATTTATAAAAAAGTTAAGTTTTCCAATTACGGACCCTCAGCTAGTAATGTCAACGCCTCCGAGTGTAGTTTATTTGGTAGCATCAAGTTCTCAATGATGAGGTAAGCTTGCTTCTTGGTTCGTGTTTGTAACCTTTATTATTTAACTCTATTAAATTTTCCTTATAAGCCTGGAAATTCGTTATCTTCTTCCCTGGCCTCAAAGCAGACGCTTATAGATCACAATTGTGTATGCATGCAAGCCAAAGTGTTGGGACTGCTGAAACAGGTGCTTGAAACCTAACATAACCTAACTTGTTGATCTCGCTCTAATTGTCAAGCCTTTACTTGAGTATGAGCTCAAAATAGTATTTTTATTGAACAAAAAAATTCAAATACCAACTTTAAAACCCACAAGTGGATAAAAATAAAAGCTTCAAGAGCACAAATACAATGACAACACACACACACATATCCATATTCATGTGCACTTAAATTAGATTTGAACAATGCAAATGTGAAGTAAGTTTTTGTTGTTGTTGCTGATGAACGCTTGTTGGTAATGAACGCTTGCGAATGACTTGAATGAATAAAGTGAAGAAGTAGAGAAGGAATGAGAAGAACATGAGTAATAAAATAAAAATATAATGCAACTTGAATGCGAAATTTTGTCATTTACGTGAGCACACATACACACACACACACATTTATATACACGCGCACTATGCAAATTTTTTAAGTAAACAGAATTTATATGTTTCGGGGAAATTCGTAACAAGATAATATTTTGCCAACAGGTATGGCTTCCGTTGTCAGAGTCATTATTGTTCTCACTCGTGTTGTTGTTCTTGCCGTTGTTGTTGTTGATGCCATAGCGCTTTGCTTGTTTGTGAGCGCGTTGTAAGTACGAATTTTGCTAAATGAAATTACCTGAAGCGACATTAAAACGAGCAGAGATATTTTTTTTCCATTTTTGGCGAAGGACAGCAGGTGCAGCAAGGGGCAAAAGAGATGATAAGTGTTGGCACTACTGCCAGCAGGCAAGCCAAGGAGAAAGAAGTAGCAGCATAAGGAGCAAAGGCACGCAGTGCTTTTGTGTGTGTGTGTGTATGTGTGGGTTGAAGTGCTGAAAAAGAGACGCGGAAGAAACGTTGAAACTCGTACGTGTGCCGCCGCTGCTGATAAATGTTTGAGTAGAAGTAGCTGAGTTGCAAAATATGCACGGTGACAGCATCAGGAAGGATGTGCAACGTACATGATGCAACCGCAAATGCACACTCACATATATATACATATTTTACATACATCACATACATACAAACATATTTATATGTGAAAAAGTATGTAACTTTACTTTGGCGTTGATGATTGCGGAAGCATTTGGCATTGAAGCGGCGGGTCTTAACCGCATGCAAATATACTTATGTAAACATTCTCATTGGGCATGTGTATGTATGTGTGTGATTTTAAATTTATTTATGCATGCTAATGTGGGTAAAGTGAGTAGCGCTTGTTCTGCTTGGATTTTCATTGTAAAAGTTTCGAGTGTAGATGGAACTTGTAACTCGCTCTTCTTTATTCGGGACCTCAGCTTCCTTATCTCTTCAATTTGATGTGAACAGAAATGAAACTAAGTCCGTCTTCACTTCGATCTACCGAACAGACTAACGTAATCTATCCCTTCCTCGGCAATCTTCTTCAAAACTCCATAGATTGAAGTAGGTTTTGTTATTGTTGTAACCGCAAAAGTATTTCGGGAATGTTGCGAGAGGGACAGTCTTGACCGGATCAAAATACGGTCGTTCCGTTTTAAACATCCGACTGTAGCAAGAATTATTGAATTTTAGCCGCCTATTACGAGATGCCACCCGCGTATGACATTGCTCTCGTAATAGGCGGCTCATATCCAATAGTTCCCGTTACGCAGAGGTGGGCATGACGTAATAATCGTGCTCGCTGTCTTTCAAGTTAACTGCTTCCCTGCTTTTTCCCACCTCGGATTTTGAAATAACACCAGCGTTCGTAACATGGGATAAAGTCTCTTTACGTCAGTAGCGCATTCTACTTTCTAAATAAGACTCTGCTCCGAGCTTGCGTAATACACGAAAAGTACGACTGACAGTAGTTTTACTTCCGCTGGATACTGTTGCTATAACATATTATGTTTCAGACTCCAATGGAGCCGATGAAACAAGGTACACAGAAATTTTAAAGTGAGTCTAAATTTTGAACTTTAGAGCCTGCAATTTATAGGGAGTAAACGAGATACTCGTGGTGCCGTAAGCAAAATACGCTGAGGATATCACATTCTTACTTACTTTTACCCGCTTGGTTTCCTTTTATTAGGTCTCTCACCACTATAAGTGGCCCTTATTTTAGGTTTTTCCCCTCTGATTATTCAAAGTTTTCTTAAAAGTCAGGCATGCTTTTTATTTTGTTCGTTATCGGGAAGGTGAGGCTAGTGGAAACAGCTCCCCCATCCGGCAAGCTAGCTTGGTTGAGAAGTGACTTCGCCTGCTGAGAAAGCGACTTCATCTATCGATCAACACCTATGTAAATAAGTAACTGATCGAAAGCACTTCACTTGATATTATAACCTGATTTAATTTCCTTCAACGATGTGTATATACTTCCGTAAGATAAGGGCTGCGAGCATCATAAAAGATACGGCGTCCTAACCGGATGAACGCCGAACACTCAAAAAGGCATGCTCTACAATCCACAATGCACCAAAATAATTTCGTGGTACGTCCTAAGATAGTAGTGTTTCAGAACTTTAAGTGTTCCTCCTTCGTCCACTTGCTTCAGATAACATTTGACAGCCTCACCAGCAACACCAGCCAGCTCGTCCGTCGTTTCATTTCCTTCTACATCCGTGTAACCTGAGAGGCGAGTTATATTCTTTATGTTTACAAACGAAAGTCTTTCACAGCTTCTTTACATGACTTGGGCTAGACCTATCTGACCCTAAAAGGTGTAAGTGAACCGGTACAACAACAACCGGACGAAACCAAAAAAGATATACTCATTGTTACTATTACTACAGTGCCATAGAAAAAAATGCATGCTTAGTTGGAGAGAAACTCTGTCTGCCAAGAACTTTTGCTCATTATCATTTATATTAGTGGAATAGGAAAGGCCCCAAATTTAATGTTGGATTTCCAGTGGGAGAGACCCAATTTCATTCATATTGGAAACGCACTCTAGTCATAATCCAACAAGCTAGTTAGTTATCACCGGATCGAAATTCTTTAAGCCACATTGACTAGGTTGTATAGACTTTGCGTCGACACACTAAATTGCCTTGATTTATTGCAAGAAATCTACTAGCTTTGCCATTTGGAATCGCCAATAATCCCTGTAATCTCTGCTTGAAAGACGGAGTTGCAGTCACTGAGTTTGAATCTTGATTTTTGGGGTGGTCGCAGGAGAACCTATAAGAATTTATGCCCATCAGTATAGATTAAGATAGAACATCAGTATAGATTTGAGTATCTTTACTGCTACCGATGGGCTCATTATTCACCCATTTTTCCCTGGTAGAGAAGGAGTAGATGGTATCTATCCGGCAGAAAGTTTCCGGTACTCGGTCAGATCTCACGTTTAGCTCGAGTTCTGTTAATACTTTCTGTATGCCGTCATGTACCCCATGCTTCTACCGAAGCAAGTAATGGAGCTTACAGGGGGTAATGGTTGTAGGTCTATCTGAGCCATGACAACATTTTAATTCGGAGATGGCAGTTTTGTCATGCATCATATCTAAGACGAGATCAACGGAATAAATTAAATTGCATAAATTAGTTTCAGCGGGGGTAACGTGACAAAATTTAATTTTTTTAAGCAAAATGTGTGAACGAAATAAAAATTATATGAAAATTGCTACGTCTGGTGGCACCTTTAGATGTACATATATTGGCATAAGCAGTAGTAGGTTCTTTTTCTCAAACTTCTAACTACACATGTGTGCTGCTCATGTGCATTGAAAATACAACAAAAAACAAGAGAGATAAGTGTAAATATTTTATTTTCGAATGTACTTTTTAATATTCCGCACAACATCTAGTGATTTTGCTTCACAACATATGCACTTGTATTTGCACTCAACAATTGCGTCGAACATATTCCTTTTGAATACACGAGTGAGAAATATATATACTAATGTGTACGCACATATAGGGTGTTTTTTATAGAGTTATAGAACTTTAAGTTGGCATTACTTTTCAAGATGGCGACCGATTTAACAGCCAAGTGATTTATTCTCAGTTTGGTTTGGCAATTCATCATGAACAGACGCCTGAACAACGCTTGCAAATAGTGCAATTTTATTTCGAAAGTAATAGTTCTGTGCCAATGATTCCACCAGCCCATAAAGCGCACCAAATAGTCAGTTTTTCTGGATGTAACAATGTTTCAACATACACTTGAGGATTACCTTCACTCCAAATGCGGCAGTTTTGTTTGTTGACGTAGCCATTCAACCAGAAGTGCGCTTCATCGCTAAACATCGCTAAAATGGACTATTCATGATGAATTGCCAAACCAAACTGAGAATACATCACTTGACAGCTGTTAAATCGGTCGCCATTTTGAAAAGTAATGCCAACTTAAAGTTCTATACCTCTATAAAAACACCCTTTACATATATTTCTATATGCTAGTACAAATAATAAGTCCTTTTTCTTTACAGGAAATGCACATCCGCTTGCCAGCAATCTCTGCATTTCACTCAGTTGGCAACGCGAACAGCAAAGAAGCAAAGAAGCAAACAGGCGGCAAGCAGACAAGCGGCAAGGAATGACGTTTGCATTTATTGACAGCTTGTCAGTTGAATTTTTCGTTTAACTTTTGTTGCTCTTGAAATAATATCTCATTCGCAAATACTTGTAGGTGAGATGAAATTTTTATTTTTATGTTCTTTGTTTTTTTTGCGCGTGTTTTGAGTGTTTAAAGAAAAAGGATTCTTTAGTGAGCATGTTTTCCTTTCTGCCATATTATCTGTCAAGTTTTGACAGCAATATGTTGCATTTTTTCCATTCAGCTGTTGGAAGAGGTAGATGAATAAAAGGCAGCATTCAATTGGAACATAATGTTACATTACGCGATGAAAGACAACTCTATGCGGGCTTTCTTTCTTAGTTTCTTCTTGGCAGCTTATGAAGTGTGTGTGTTTTAAAAAGTGAAAGTTGACAGCTTTTGTTAGCGATTTTATTATAATTTCATTCAAAAAATGTTTTTTTTTTTAAATTTTATGGTTAGTTGATTCGGTTATGTTTGCGCTTAGTGACTTGTTGGTGGTATGCACTTTCCGAAAATTAATATTAAAATATTAAAATTCTTAAAATCTATTATAAAAGTGGTGACGTTGTGGCCACGTTTCGTGTTTCAAGAAGAGATTGTGGCGCATATAATCGTCCAACTACTCAAGCAGTTGGTAAAATTTTAAGGAAATTTGAAGATACTGGATCGGCTACACATATTGTTAGGCCTGTGTATAATCGTTTGCTCGTGTGCATATTTCACGATGTTCTCAAAAGCACGGACCTTCTTACTGCACATTGTGGCGTATTTTGCACTTGGACTTACACCTACATCCATATATCCAGTTCACTCCAGTTCACACAACAACTGAAGCCAACTTACCATTCACAGTGCCGTAGTTAAGTCCATTGGCTGCATGAACAACAAGCAGAGGACCTAGATTTTGCCAACGACGAGTAATATTTCTGACTCGTTCTTCAGCGACGAGTTATATTTCTGACTCGTTGGATACCTAAATAAGCAAAATTGTCGCTTTTGGGGCTCCGAGAATCCTCAAATAATTAAAGCGAGGCCATTACACCCAAAAAGAAACTTACTGTGTGATGCGCTCTTTGGTCCGGAGGTGTGATTGGTTCTTACTTTTTTGAAAATGATAAGGGCGAAACTGTCACGGTTAATTCGGAGCATTATGGTCGTATAATAACCAATTTTTTTGACCTGTCATTGAAGAACACGACTTGGAAAATATGTTACACAACTGCCACATGCCACACAACATGAGCGAATGTGGCTTTATTCCGAGGGAAATTTCCCAGTCGCGTAATCTCTCGTCTTGGTGATGTCAATTGGCCACCGAGATTATGCAATTGGACACCGTTGAATTTTTTTTTTTTGTGGGGCTACGCGAAAGATAGTGTTCATGCGGATAAACCTTTAACTCCTGAGCACTTGAAGAATTCGTCAAGTTATGGCTGAGATATCCAAAATGTGTGCCAAAAAGTGGTCGAAAATTACCTCAAAGGGTTCGAAGTTTGCGAAAATTCACGAGAGAGTCATTTAAATGATGTAGTGCTTCACAACTTTGTAATAAAAAAAATTCCTGAAGAAATTATTTTAAATGCATTTTACTTCCGTTTATTTTGGAAATCGCAAAATGGATAAACCTGTATATATTAATATCGAAATTCCACTTTTTCCTACTTTTTCAGCGACTACTTTTTACCACGTTTTACTATCTTTTACTGTCTTAATAAGCAGCTGAACAATATCGATCTTTGATCATTTGACATCTTCAAATAAGAAACTCTCTGCAGATATCCTTTGATCCACCTAGATTTGTTACAGTACAGAAAGATTCTTGACCGGCACAACTTATAGTTGCTGCTTCATTAAAGACTTATTACGAGAAAAAGGTTGACCACGCTTCTTCTCTGGGTAAGATGTTTGTTTCTTTCGAAGACTTCTTACCATTCAATCATCTTCCAAAGTAAAGAGAGTGAACAAGGAATTGCTTAGAAGTTCGAAGAAATGTGCTTTGTATGCCCTTAAATTAGATCACAACTTTCAAGAATATCAGTGTGTCTTAGCAAAACAAGGTCTGAATTGTGAAGCAGATCTCAGAGCCATTCGGTACTAAACGAGGTTATGGGCAGCATGACTCCGTATTGTGCGAGTTTTTCAACTTTATGCTGGAGACAATAATAAGAGCTGCAAAGTTAAATAGACCAAGTATAATCTAGTGAAGAAGAAGGTAGCACGTTGCTAAATGAGCCATCTTTGCTAAAGCAAGCTGCCGTGCTATGGAAGCTGATATCAAAGAAAGTGTTTTGAACTTCCAATGGATAAAGGTTTTCAGTCTCACAAGTTTTGACATTTTCAAAGGGATGGAATAAATATGATATCATTGACTAGGCATAATGATTCATTTTTCGAGAAGATCTTCATTTCGACGGTCATCGCATTCACGTCGTTCTCCCACGTCACTGTCGACAGTTATAACTTTGAAGCTGTAGACAATATCGTCATTCATGGAACCAGCATCGAACACCAACAATGACAGCCTTGAAATCCAATGCAGAATCACTGTTGCCAACAGGTGCTACTTTGGACTGAGCCTCTAATAATTCCTGTCCTGGTTTACGGTGCAAAAGCATGGTCGATATCGCTATCCAATGAGATGGCATTAGGAGTTTTCGAGAGAAAGGTTTTGCGAAAAACTTATGGTCCTTTGTGTGTTGGCAACGACGAATATCGCAGGCGACGGAGTGATGAGCTATACGAGTTATATGGTGACATTGACATAATTCAGCGAATAAAGAGACAGCGGCTATGATGGCCAGGTCATGATGTCCGTCGTCCGAATTGATGAAAACGCTCCAACTTTGAAAGGTTTCGATACAGTAAACTCACATGAAATTAGAGGAAGAGGAAGACTTGCATTCAGTTGGAAGGATCAGGTGGAGAGTAGTGGTTTCGCTTAGTATTTCCAATTGGCGTCAAACTGCGAGAAGAAGAATCTAATGGCGCGCAATTATTGATTTGGCTATAATCACGCAAGCGGTGCCTTAACTTAACTTAACTTTAACTTAAGCAACTTATGTATACTCTTTCGCCACAATCTTGCTTAAGCTACACCTCGACGATAGAGTACTCTCTTGACATGGTCCTAACCTAACTTATATATATATATATATATGTATGTATTTATTTGTCGCTATGTAACTGCTAAAGCGATTTTTAGTCGAATTCTTCCTCCAATTTGAGGTTTTTCGTCTTGATGCTTTTCCCAAAAAATGGAGGAACTTACAGTTTATTCCAAGCCGTCCCCGAACGGCTTTTATTCACGCCGGAAATGCACTTAGAGGGCTTGACATTTCCTGCCGAGAGGCGACCGAAATTAGAAAAATTAATTTTCTATAATTTTTGATGCAACTCGAATCTGGATTCGAAATGGCAGTACGCAATGTTAACCATTCGGCTATTGCGGCCGCTTAGGGGGTCAATAAATCTCATGTTCGCTTATTGTACTCGTTTTGGTTTTTTTATTGACATTTCATTCATAAATTTGTGAAAGAATCTAACAAAGAAGTTGACTGGGTTTGCTTGGAGTTATTCAATTTGTTGTGGCCTTGGCAGTTGTGAGTAAACGTGTTCCGAATTCCTCTAAACAATTTAGTTCTTATAAAGACAACAAAGAAGGACATACATATGTCCATTTTTTCTACACAAAAATCGTTCATAATTTTCCTTTCTCCGTTTCATCAGAAGTACTTTAGGAATGACTAGAGATATTTTTATCATAAATAAAATCACTTTGAGTTACATTTATAGGGAAAAATAAGATTCAGTATCATGGAGGCAAAATAACTATTTTCTACCTACTACACATATATTTTACAAATAAATACATATATGTTTACACGAGTATGCGCCTCCTGGGTAACATATACTTCACTTCAAGCCCTGAAGTGAGAGACATCTAAAATTAAGCCGCTTTTAATATTCACCGTTAAAAATGCACATACACATTTTTATCGTCCTCTTTTTTGAACTGAGTGGCCTTTAATGTGCTGCAGCAATTTCCGCGTTATGATAGAATAAGATATGATATCACAGCAAAACAACAACGACAGCAAAACAAATTCGTTTATGGAGATTTCACAAAGAGAAGAAATAAAATTCGCGAAAAACTCATTCTTTCGCGACACTATCCCCGGAGGAAAATTGCATAAAGTTAATCGACTGTGTACAGAATATTGTTTTTGTTTTTGTTTTTGCTATTGGCAAGATTGCATATGAGCGCCAAACAACCATACTTCTCTACAGATTTTAGTATTTTTTTTATAGTTTATGGTGTGTTGTGGAAGGAGTTGTGGAAGGAGTTATGGAGAGTTACTCGGTGGTGGGCAGTACTTCAGGAGAAATTTTATTTATTTTGTTTGCCTTAGAAATCGAATGCTTATGCGAATGTTTTCAAGTCTTTAAGCAGCTTAGAAATCAAATCATGTATTATTTTCCATTGAGTGTTTCGATTACCTTTGTGAATTTCTTCGATGTTCCAAAGACAGCACTTGCACAAGATCTTTGTTCCACACACAGTGAATTATCCGCATATTCAAGTAGTCTCGAATTTAAGCTTTCCTCATAATCGTGTTGCTAATATCGACATTTTTAGTTCGGTAATAGTCTGTCACTGTTTTCTAAGCAGACGGCGTAATAAGTAACTTTGGTATCAGGAAGAATCTCTCGGAAAATAGAATTTATGACCGAACATTATTGATACTCTCACCACTTCTCTGCCTATGTAAGGGTTGACGGAAATGTACTCTTTCAAAAAGATTTTCAGTGACACAAATTGTTCAATTTCACTTCCAAACATCTATCTTCTTTCTCGGGTAATAATCAGGTGAGTTATTTTGGACAGAAATACCATTCAATCAGTAGGTGACATGAGGTTTGTCAAAAAGTAATGCTACAAATATCTTATTTTCTTAGTCAAAATTTAATATTCCCTGTGCAAATTTGTAATGAACAGATTTCAAAAATATCTCTCTTTCACAGAGATCAATTTCGCTCTCAACGATTGAGACTTCGCCGTCGAAAAGCTGTAATTTAAGCAGCTACGAGTAATCAGTCAGTTTTCAGTTCGATGTGCACTCTGGCTGTCTGAGAGCACTCATCAACAACTCGACACAAGAGAACTGTATGATGAGGAATGTCAAACTGCAATGGATAGAAAACAGACTGCCTACTCAGCAACGTTGTGATCGATTACAATACGCGCAGGTGGAATAGATGCCGCGAACTGATGAGAAAGACACTTTTGCAGACAAAAAAAAAAAAAAAGAAAAAAAAAAGAGAGAGGTTGAGAACGAAAGGAGTAATGCTCGAAAATTCTACGAAAAGATGTGGTGGCTTACAGAGGGTTTCAAGACTGGAGTATACTCTTGTGGGACCCGAAGAGCTGATCTAGCGACTGAAGCTCAGAGTATGCTTAATGGTGGGGATGCTTTTGGAGGGAACACTTTTTCAGCCTGCTAAATTGCAGTGAAAGTGAAACATTCGAAGCTGGCGAACCCGAAACTCCAAACAATGATAATGGTACAGACGTTCCATCACCTTACTATGAAAAAGTTCGAATAGAAATTGCTCTTCTGAAAAAAAATAAGACGATAGGAGCTGATAGCGTACCGACTGGGTTACATCGGCGAACTGAAAAGCATTAGCTTCTTTACAGAATAAGGTCGGAAGAAACTTAACCGACGATTGGAATCTAAGTTCGCTCTCCAAAAAACCACAAAAAAGAGGACCCCAAAGTCTGTGCAAATAAAGTTATATCGATCAAATTGTGGGAAACACCAAAGCCCAACGTCAATAAACTGTGTCGCTCTTATCAGTGCGGCTGCAGACCTGGTAAATGGATCATTGACCAGATATTCACTATGTGCCAAATCTTGGAAAAATTAAAGAAACTAGAATCGATAGTCACTTCATTTTCATTGATATTAAAGCTGACTTCGACAGCACGAATAGGAGCTGTGTCAAGGCAAATATGTCTGAAATTGATATTCCTGCAAAACTTAAACGGCTGTGTGAACTGACGCTGAACAATACCAGAAAGGTGTTCGAAATTGGGAAAAACTTATCCAAATAGCTTGGTATCGAACGAGGTTCTAGATGGGATAATTCTCTCTTCTCCATAATAGGAGTTCTACAACTAAATCGGCAAGCTACCATCTTTTAGAAGAGCGTACATCGGTGTATGCCGATGATATTGATACCATTGACTTTAAAAACAGCGCCGTTAGTACTGTCCCCTCCAGATGGGACAAAGAAGTAAAATCTTGGTGTCTGGTAGTGAAAAAGGACAATACAAAATATTTCCTTCATCAGCACCACCAACAATGTCAGCATTGAGATCTAGAGCAGAGCGTGATCGTTGACAAAATCAGATGGGAAGATGTCAATAGCTTCGCATATCTTATACAGTTCATTATTCCATCGTCTACGGTATATTTTTTCTTTCAACAATTTCTAAAGCCAAGGTCCTTACTTTGTGAATACTGGAATTCCACAAGCTTGACTATTTTCTCGATTTGTACCACCTAAACTTCTATGGAGTTTTAAGGCTTTTAACAGATTGTAGCAGCGGCACAATCTGTTTCCAAAATTGGGGTCTTCACAGAGAAGAATACTTCCTTCGTATTTACCCAGGCGCAAATGAATTGCCCCTCAGCTTTTCTTATTATGCAACAAAGCATTTATGATAACGTTGTAAGGTTTAGTTCTGTGCTTCTTACATATTTTAAGCTGAAATTCATATTTCTCTTACATTTTTTTTTGAAAATATATGCGAAAAACTGTTGCCTTAATGAGTTTTTCCATCCAAACGATTTTCACTGCATTGCATGTGAATTTTTTTCGGCAACTCTGCTACCCTTACCGCTTTCCCTAAACCCAACACCATATTTGAATTCACTATAATTTGAATAAAAAGGCGAAAAAATGCATTGGCTAGTGATGCTTGATAACGGTTGCGGTGGCAGCGACTCAGTATACCCCTACCCCTAATGGAGATGGCGAGCAAACGTCTGTCTATTCAACTTCCCGATGCGTAAATCCTCATGGCACTGCTGACAGCTTTGACTTTTGTTGGCAACAAATCCAGCTGTCAAAATATGCATGCCAAGTCAAGTGCAGTTGCTGCTTTCCTTTTGCTCTCTTTTTTTTTTCTAAGCGCGTGGCATAGCAGCGAAAAATGCTGTAAATTTGGCTGTAGTTTTTTTTGGATTTTTGGTTTGCCATTTTACCATTTAACATTTGATTTTGAATGCATAGTTTCCATTTTTGTTTTTTGTTTCTGGCGTTAGCTGTCTGTTATAACTCGAATAGAGGTGTCGTAATGTCATAACTGAAATTATTTCAGAAATTTTGGGAAATGTGATTCACATGTAGTGATTCAGAGGAGACGCAGAAAAGAAATATGAAATACTCGTAAAGTAATTAAACTAATGCGGGGGTTTTATACAAGAATTAGCAAACTAAATAGAAGTTGCTCCGTCCGGGTGATCGAAGTAGAGGTACTTTTTACAATAGCCTTTTTTTTTTTAAAATGATGCATGAGTCGTGTCAAGTTGTCATAATATTCCTCTTCAGTATTATTTGATATTTCATCATCGAAAGACTTACGCCTGAACAACGTTTACAAATCACTAAATTTTTTACGAAGATTCACTTTTTGTAAAGAATGTGTTTCGCGCGCTTCGCTCAACTTATGGTCAACATAATCGGCCTACTGAACGTACTATTCGCAATCCCATCACCCATATTGAGACCCAGCATTCATTATTGGATAATATTCGACTGAACAGACTATATCCAGCACGCAGTGAAGAAAATAAAGCGGCCGTAGCTGAGAGTGTGCACGAAGACCTTTAAGAGTCGATTCGGCGCCGATCGCAGCAGCTCAGACTGACGTATGAAATGACTTGGCGCATTTTACGTCGAGATCTTACATTCAAAGCGTACAAAATACAGCTTGTGCAAGAACTGAAGCCGCTCGACCTTTCCAAGTGACATCGCTTCGCTCTATGGGCTCTTGAAAAGTTCCCAGAAGATCCGACGTTTTCGAGCCATTTCTGGCACAAAGGTAATGCAAACAAGCAAAATTGCCGCATTTGAGAATTGCCATTTCATTGAGAAAAAAAAATGGTTTGGTGTGGTTTGTGGGATGGTGAAATAATCGGTCTATATTTCGTCAGAAATGATGCGTGTGAGAACGTGACCGTCAATGGGGACTATTATCGCGCCATGATAACCGACTATTTGATGTCTGAAATTGAAGCTCGTGATCTCGGCGACATTTGGTATCAACAAGATGGCGCCACTTCCCGCACACCACACCAGTCAATGGATTTATTGAGAGAACACTTCGGTGAGCAGATAATTTCACGTTTTGGGCCAGTCTATTGGCCACCAAGATCATGTTATATCACACCGTTAGACGTTTTCCTGTGGGGATATGTAAAGGCTAAAGTCTGTGCGGACAATCTCCGTTCGATTCAGGCCTTAGAGCAAAACGTCGCGCATGTCATTCGCCAGTTACCAGTCGAAATGCTCGAACGAGTCATCGACAATTAGACTGAATGGATGGACCATCTGAGACGTAGCCGCGGCTAGCATTTAAAAGAGATAATCTTCAAAAAATAAATGCCAAAGAATGTTCTTTCGAATTGTAATAAACATTCCCCATTAAATTTGAACTTTCTGTGTTTTTTTCTTTAAAAAGCAGGGAACTTCGAAATGGATCACCCGTGGTGGTAAAAGTGATTTTTTCCCTGTTTAGGAAGGCTCAGAAGATGCGTTCTTTTCATCAGCTTCAAGTAGATTTGTTTGATATTCTCTTAATATACTTTAGAATATAAATTAGAGACTTCGAAACTAACGAAAGTATACTATTGAATCTCTAGATTATAAGTTTCTGAATAAAAACATCATCCATTTTTGTTTGCCGTTATAAAAATTCGGCTTTAGATAAAATATATGAGCAAGCTCAGCTTTATAGTCTTGGATGAAGTCATAATATCACGTTAAATTTATTAATATTGACATTAAACAACACTTTTATTACTCTCCTTCATTAAGAAGGGTCACAAAATAAATTGAAATATAAAATTTAACCGCTAAATGTAACCACGCATGTGAATGCATGAGAATAAAGAAGACCCTTAAAAGTTAAATGCCCTGCAGGACAAACTAATAGTTGATAGCAATTGGTTAGCGCAGTGCCCTCCAACAATTAGAAAGGCCAGTGTAAGAGTCCTGATTCGACCATCATCCAAAATTCTAACATGAAATAAAGCTACTCATAAAAATCTATCAGCCATTCGGATAGGACTTAAAATAAACTAAGTCGCTCCATTTGTCGAAAGAAAAACGTGCACACCACAAATTGGAGAAGGAGCTCGATATCTTGAACGACAACTGACAAACAAATGATTGTAAACCACTCATAATTTACTTTTCTACATTGATTAATGACATGACCAGTTTCTCACAAAAAAAAAAAAAAAAAAAAAAAAAAAAGCCAACCATGCCTTTGGAAATGCTTCGTGTGCGAGAAACTTTTGTTAGATTCGGCTCATCTTGAAACACTCTTACAGTCGACAATTGTTTACTTTCGGGCTCATACGCGCAAATCCACGATTTATCATCTGTCACGATATCACAGACGTTTTTCGAAGCACCGCCATCGTAATTTTTTACCGTTTCTCTCTACGAATCGACTCCAGCCTTTTTGTGAGCGATTTACAAATTGTGTGTGATCCAATGTGAACAAATGTTTTTTCCAATTAAATGTTCATGCAATACTGAATGTATGCTGGTTCCGCTAATGAATACAGTTGTCTCAATTTCAAGATATGTAGGTCACATGACGATCTTGCAATATTAGTTTGTGCACAGCATCAATAGTTTCCGGAACAACAACTGTTTTTGTTTTTGGGCGACCTTCAGAAAATTCGTCTTGGAATGATTTAGGACCTCAGTTGCATACTCCATATCATCGATAACTACTAGATGGACCTTCATTGCCAAACTTTGAAATAAGTTCATCGATGCACTGTTGCTGAGTTAATCCAAAGTTTTAAAAAAATTCGCGCGAAAATGTTCGCGATTTATAAAATCAAAATTCCATGCTTGACGATTAAGCAACACTAGGGTTGCCAAATCCCGATCTATATATTGGTATGATTTCAATAGCTCAGTGCCCATTTTGCAGGATTTTGTGAAAAATAAATAAAACGCTGGAAAATTGCCTCCAAACTTTTAGGTTTTTTCTCAGACTGAGCCATAATATTTTTTTGCATTTTTTTTTACTCTTTTTGCCTTCTTATTACTTTTTATTTGATTTTCAGATTTTCAGCTTTTCTTTTCCTCTTTTGGATTTCTATTTGATACTTTTTGGTTTTGCTCAGCAAAAAGCGTTTTTCTTAAATTCATAATTTCAGTTTTCTGTACAGGGCATCTTCACATATTTGCTTCTTTCTTTTTGATAACTGTAAACTTTACATCACATCACACATCACATAAGATATTTGTTTTTTATAACCTAAATTTACGTACCATCAGAGTTAAGAAGCTCTTCCATATGAGCTGTAAATTCTTGTTTGTTGCATTAAAAAGTGTGAATATCAGTTCGTTTTAACGGTGTCATTATGTTAAGTTGATGAGATGTTTGAAATTGTGTATTGTTGAGAAAACTTTTGTGCACATATGTATGTACATATGTACGAGTACAACATATTAAATACGAGTAGGGGTGGCTAAATAGCCGCGTGGTTAGCATTGCGTACTATAATTCGGAAGGCCTTGCTTCGAGTCCAAGTTCGAGCAAGGTCCAAAATTACTGAAAAAAATTTTTCTTATTGCAGTCGGTCCTCGACATGGAATAACAAGTCCTCCGAGTGTATTTCTTAAATAAAAGCTCCTCATAAAAATCCATCGGTCATTCGGAGGCGGCTTAGAATAAACTATAGGTCTCTCCATTTGTTGATAAAAACATCGAGAAGCAAAACCACAAATTGAAGGAGAGGAGTTTGGCCGAAAATCGCTTCAGCGGGTGCAATATAAATTTTCAAAACTAAGAATCATATGACGAGCATGTTGAGTTCATATGATGCATAGACATAAATGGCCCAAATTACAAATTGAACTATATATAGGTGTAAATTTGTATTTGAAATTTCACGTTCATAGATGCTTTTCTGACGCATCTTTGACTCAAAACGGCATATCCCAACGCGTCGCTTTCATGGCGGCTACACTAGTTGTATAATTAACTAATTAATTAATTAATTATTTTTAATTGGATGCTTACTTCATACACATCACACAATTTCCAAGTTCCGGGTCTCGGCGGGCAATAGTTTAGATTGTTATATACCCTGTTGCAATTCTATAAGACCGTTAAGAAAATTCAATAGGGTGCCACTATCTGAAATGCGATAGTTACACCGATACAATAGTGCTCAAAGAGAAATACTTGCTGCAACATTTCATCGCATTAATCAATTACACTGGTCAACAGTGGTTTTGGCACCCAGAAGCTAATCAATTTTTTTTGTCTTGAGAGGCTATACTAATTACATTAATAGCAAATATATTGATTTTTTACGTGTACGTTTCCAGAATTTTTATTGAGTAGAAAAGAATATATACACACCATAAATTCTAATGTGCATAACAAATGTCTTTAACGCGATTTTTGCTAATGACATGAAGCGGTATAATAACGCTGGCTCCCCGGCAGTAGTCAGCCATCTTATGCTG
Organism: Neoceratitis asiatica; assembly: GCA_030068015.2. Taxonomy (NCBI): domain Eukaryota; kingdom Metazoa; phylum Arthropoda; class Insecta; order Diptera; family Tephritidae; genus Neoceratitis; species Neoceratitis asiatica. The sequence continues at coordinate 52,642,486 of CM061526.1, read as the reverse complement.
ATTCCAGCGGCTTTGGTACCTCTCTTTCATAGTTTTTGAAACCTAGTGAGACAGCTCTCTTTGTTCTTCGCTTTATGAACCTAGATTCTTTAGTAACTGGAGTTAATGCACTTTGATGGATATATTACGTCCATATTTTTTGAACTAGTCCAGCATGTTGCAAACCATTTCAGTGTAACTACTTAATTGTAATTTCCTAATAAGTTTTTAATACCTTCAATAAATGAATTCAACTCAAGTATTTTGAAGCTGGTCATTGAACTTGGGAAATCAATATCTCTTATCAATATTCTTAACTGTGGGCCTAGAAAATACCCGCTTTTACCTTTTCTATGCTTAGATTAGGAAATTTTCTCGAAGTTTTGCCCATTTTTATCTAATGCCTTTACAAATTGTTTCAATAAACCCAGTTACAATTTCTCTTGTGATCAATAGCGGGTTCACAAATTCTGCATTTCTATTTCCAAACCCCAAGAACAGGGCTATTTTGTGCAGTTTTGATTGGTATCCAGTCCCACATATACTAAAAACATGGTTGCTTGGAGTATCCACGTAGTTGTCCTAATATGTAGTTAACTGTCTTTAGATCTTCACAAAAGTTCCTCCGCAGATGCTTTAGGTAGTTCAAGATCCCTAATTAAATCGTTTAATTTTACCTTGGTAAAAGGATTTTGCCCTCTGGCTTTTTCATCAGCGATATCTCTATCGCTAGGCACTTCACTATGGGTTTCTTCAAGTGATGTTCATAGTGGTTAATATTGCGTACTACCATTCGGAAGGCCAGGGTTCGAGACCTATTTCAATTACAATCGAAATATATAGAAAACATTTTTTTTTATTCCGATCACCCCTCGGCAGGGAATGTCAAGCCCTTCGAGTGTATTTCTGACATTAATTAAAATCTCCTCATAAAAATCCATTGGTTATTCGGAAGCAGATTAGAATATACTGTACACCTCCCTTTGTTGGAAAAACAACAAAACGAACACCACAATTTGGAGAAGGAGCTCGGCCGAAAATCACAAATCGGCAATTATATATGTGGTTACTTTATTTATGAAAAGCCTTACAACTACTTACAATTATGATCGGTATAATTAAAAAATGAAATTGCTGATGAAGACGTGTGCTTCTTACAAAAGGCGGAAAGAAAAGGGGAAAGTGAAATTTATTATTCTTGTTTTACATTTTTGACGACTGCCAATTATGCTATCAGCTGTTGAGTAGTGGTTGCCACAGTACTCCCCCCGTGGTATGAACGTAAATCGTTTAACTGATCACAAGTTAGAAATGCAGGTTGTAATCGATCAATTGATGCTTTCGTCTCTCTGCCGTTAACGTCGATTATGTAATATTTGGGAGTGCGTTTCACGACCTTATGAGGACCTGAGTAGGGGGGCGAAAGTGATGGTCTTATTAGGTCGTCTCTGAGAAAAACATTTTCACAGGTTTGTAGATGTGAATGAACAAACGGCTTCTTAACAGTGTGCCAGGCGGTGTCAACTGGTCGTAGGTCACGCATGGCGTCTCGAAGTTGCCGAGCGATCTCGGATTCTGTTCTTTTATCACCGTTAACAAAAAATTCGGACGGTAACTTAAGCGTCGTACCATACACAAGTACTGCTGCCGTGCAGTGCATGTCCTCTTTAAATGTGGAATGTAAACCCAGTAGTATTATTGGCAAGTACGATGTCCATCTTTGAGAGTCGTGGCACAAAATTGCTGTTTTTAAGGTGCGATGCCAGCGTTCGACTATCCCGTTTGCCTGCGGGTGATATGGAGTGGTGCGTAAATGACGGATTCCCAAAATATTCATCAGCTCTTGGAAAATTGAGCCAAGAAACTGCCGTCCTAAATCTGACGTAACATCGATAGGTACACCAAACCTTGAAATCCAACCGCTAATCAAGGCGCGCGCCACTGTATTAGAAGTTGAGTCGGCGATGGGGATGGCTTCTGGCCAACGGGTGAAGCGGTCGATTATGGTCAGACAATATCGACAACCATCTGCTAATGGAAACGGGCCTACAACGTCAATGTTAATGTGCGCAAACCTTTGCGATGGAAGGCTCCTTCTAACTAGCGGCGCAGTCGCGTGACGGCTTATTTTGTTGCGTTGGCAATGTACACATGAGCGTGCGAACTCGATGCTGTCTTTTCGAATACCGGGCCATACAAAGCGGTCACATAAAAGCTTTGCAGTGCCCCTTGAACCAGGATGTGATAGGCCATGAGTAGAGCGTAGAACTTGCTTTCGAAACTTTTTAGTTATGAACGGTCGTATGCGATCATTGGAGACGTCGCAGTATACTAAGTTCTTGCTGAACGGAAAAGCAAAACGTTTTAACTTTAAAGAATTAGTACTACCTTCCTCCATCAATGCTCGGAGCTCTTCATCTTGTGACTGATCTTCGGCTAGGTCGTCGTAATTTATTGGCAGTGAATCTATTTGTTGGACTTGATTTTCATCTAGCGAAATATGGGTTAATAGATCCACCTCTGCGTTGGTGTGCTCTGCCTTTGTGTTGGTGCAGATTTGCTGTATCCGCGAGAGCAAGTCAGCAACGATGTTGTTTTGACCCTCTATAAAGCGTATGTCCGTTGTTAGTTGACCGATGAAATCGAGTTGTCGAGTTTGTCGATCTGACGCCTTTTCGAGCTTTTGCTTGAACGCAAAAGTCAAAGGCTTATGATCGGTGTAAATATGACAGCGCCTACCTTCGATGAGGTAGCGAAAGTAGCGTGTCGCGGCGTACATGGCAGTTAACTCCCTGTCGTAGGTGCTGTATCGCATCTCGGCGGCCGAAAATTTTCGTGAGAAGAATCCCAGCGGTTGAACTTTGTTTTTTATGACCTGGTTGAGAACGGCACCATCGGCGAAATTTGACCCGTCTACCCAAAGCGAAAGTTCGGCGTTCGGTGATGGATGCGCAAGCAATGCGCAATCGGCCAGCTGCTTCTTGCATTCTTCGAAAAATTGTATGCTTTCTGGTGTCCAATTTAATATGGTTTTGTCGTTACGCTGATTGCCTGGGACCATTTTAAAGAGCGGCGATTGGGTTTGTATGGCGTGCTTTAGGAATCGGCGGTAAAAATTCATCATCGCCAAAAATCGTTTTAGGTCCTTTGCGACTGCCGGCCTTGGATATTCAAGTAAGGCTTTTACGCGTTCTTGAAGCGGTAGAATTCCTTCACTGGTGATACGGTGGCCGAGAAAATTTAGCTCCGTTGCGCCTAATTGAGATTTGGCAACATTAATGGTTAAGCCATTATCTTTTAGTCGCTGAAATACGATGTGCAGGTGCGATTCGTGTTCCTCGGGTGTTGCCGAAGCGATGCAAACGTCGTCCAGATAAGCGAACACAAAATCAAGTCCTCGGAAAACTTCGTGTATCAATCTTTGAAAGATTTGCGCGGCGTTGCGCAACCCAAATGTCATGTAATTAAATTCGTAGAGCCCAAACGGCGTAGTTATCGCCATCTTGGCCACGTCGTCTGGATGTATGGGCACCTGGTGAAATGCTTTCTGGAGATCGATCTTGGAGAAGACTCTTTTTCCGAAGAGAGCGGCGGAAAAATCGTGCAAATACGGTAGTGGGTAACGATCCGGGACCGTGTTGGCGTTTAAGGCACGGTAGTCGCCACAAGGTCTCCAAGATCCATCTGCTTTTCTTACCATATGAAGTGGGCTGGCCCAGTTGCTGCATGACGGACGACAAATGCCCAGCTTCGTAAGTGTCTCGAATTCTGCGCGAGCCGCGCTTAGTTTCTCTGGCGAGAGTCGACGTGGTTTAGCGAATACAGGCTGCCCTGTAGTTTCAATGCGATGAGTAACCATCGCCTTCGATTTTATTTCAGGATTCGCAGTACGTGTTATTTCGGGGTACTGTTTTAAAATATTCGAGAATGGCGCGTCGGCATCAATAGTTTTCACTGATGATATGTTATGCGCCCGCGTTTTACAAACAGTTTTAAGCGATGTTAATTCGTCATGTAAACATTTATTTTTTATATCGACTATTAGGCTAAAATTTGCCAAGTAATCCGCACCTATAATTGCATGACTCACGTCTGCAATTAAAAAGTTCCAAATAAATTCACGGCGCAGACCTAAACTAAGTTTTAGCAGAACTTGGCCATAAACGTTTATGGCGGTGCCATTAGCGGCGAACAATTTTGTTGATGTAGGTGTAGCTCGAGCTGAGTGCTGACTTTTTGGAACGACTGACACATCAGCGCCCGTATCTATTAAAAATTTATTGTGGGTTGTTACATCACGAACGCATAGGCGCGATGTATTCAGATTTACGGAGCATTCGCCTAACTCCGATACTTCAGCTGAGCTTACCTATTGTGACTTTTGGTTAGAAGTTGCCTTTCTACTGAAAGCACATGGTTCTCGGCAATTCTTTGCTTTGTTTTTATATGTGGCGTGATACCAGCACACATCGTCAGCGGAATGACGATCTTTAGATCGGGAACGTGAGTGTGAGCGAGATGGCAAACGAGAGGGCGAACGTCGTTGGAGATTGTCTAAAAGTGTACGAACATCACGTGATATTGCTGATATTTCCTCTTGCATTTGCTTCATTTCGTTTAAAGTTGATGATACTGCTGCGACTTCGGTAGTAGAAGCATTCAAAGATTCTATTATTGAGTCTGCGATGCGTAATCTCTGCGCTATCTGAACTTCTGCCGCTATGATCGCAGCGCGTGCGTGCGGAGGTAGGCGGCCGATCCAAAGATTTAGCAACACATTCTCACTAAGCGAAGTGCCCGCTACGCGCTTCATTTCATTGTAAAGTTCGCTTGGTTTTTTGTTAGCGAGAGGCATCTCCGATAGGACTCTTTGCAAGCGCCGCTGCTCGCTGTCGGCAAAATGATCAATCACTTTCTGCTTAATGTACTCATATTTCCCGGTAACAGGTGTTGTATCGATCGAAGGTCGTAGCTCAATTAATTTGTGTGGCGGAACGCTTGCCAATACGATGTTGCACTTGCGTGTATCACCAATAACCATACACGCCTCGAACCAGAACTCCAAGGAGTAGAAGTACGCCTCGATGTTGCTTTCTGTCAATGTGGGTAGAGGCAATCTGGGCAGCGATATTGAGTGTACGCCCAGCGTATTGCGTGAATCTGGTGTTTGCGGTGTTGTAACGCTACCATCTACGTTTGCCATTCCGGATCACGTCGGGGTCACCAATTGTGGTTACTTTATTTATGAAAAGCCTTACAACTACTTACAATTATGATCGGTATAATTAAAAAATGAAATTGCTGATGAAGACGTGTGCTTCTTACAAAAGGTGGAAAGAAAAGGGGAAAGTGAAATTTATTATTCTTGTTTTACATTTTTGACAACTGCCAATCATGCTATCAGCTGTTGATTAGTGGTTGCCACATATATATAAGGCTGTCGGTGCGTCCAAAGATAGCAATTAGAGCGGATTCCAGAAGAGAAACCAACCCACCCAAGTGACCACAGAAACACGTCCCAAGAAAGGAAACTCTTGCGAATCATCAAGCTCAATAGTAAGACCATACCCGGCATTGATGACTGGCAACTACGATGGGAGTAGAAGCGAAACTAAGCCAGCAAACTAGTTGCCATATGCAAGTTAATAGAGGCTTAAGCAAAGACTGATAATGTAATCAGTTTCGGCCTTCGCCAGGTCATAGCCTAGATATTTCAAGGCACCAAAATTTCTGACGAAGACGACACGAAGACAAGAAAAGACAAGAAAGCCAGTTGCTAAGGAAAATCGGGTAAAAAAGGATAACAAAAAATCTTAGAAGTGTACAAACTTAGTCTTCCGCAAAACCTTTCTCTTCGAACCCCCTAACTCATCAGATGTTGTCAAAAGTAGAAGCTACTTGTGATTCATTGTTGTTGGTGTTAATGCTGGTTCCAAGATAGACGAAATTATCTGCATACAACTTCAAAGTTATGAAGAAGTCAAGGAGATTAGTTTGTATTTAAAGATGATTCTTCTAAGGACGAGGTCAACAGCGCATGCAATTTTACCTTAACTAGTTCTTCTCAGTTCTCGGACTAGAGTATTTACAGAGAAATATCACAAGAATGGAGCCGGTACTCTCCTCTGAGGTATATCCTTTGAGGAGTATTGGGTAACGCATGTGCTAGCCATCGAATTGAGTATGACCCTTATCTTTTTGTTTCTGTGGAAATGAATTCACAATTATTGAATTCCTCAGAGAGCTCAATTGCATCAGAAAGCAGGCTAATTGTTCTGCAAAGAAAATGAAATCTTGTATAAGCTTTGTATATTTAATACAAATAACAATTCTCAGCTAGTCTCCTTCGAGTTTGTTTTAATAAAAATCAGTAGATTAGATTTTTCAAATTTTACGGAGCATTTCAGCCTATTGGCTCTTTCATTGTAATACAGTTAATCAACAAACCGAACTAATATCTCCCTTATATTAGTCTTTTGCAAATAAAATTAATGTATTTGTTTTTGTAATATTTCTCAAAAGCCACAGGTAATATGCAATTGTCTTTCTTCCAATTATTTATTCAGTAACTTTCTGCCATATTTCTGTGCTTTTATGTACATATACCAACAAGTATGTGCTTTATGACTGACTTGAATTATTTCGAAATGTATGGCAAATATTAATTAAAGTATTTATTTAATTGTTAAAGCAAATAAACCATTCCAGAGCTACAGGCCACTTAAGCAAACTACTCATTTCCATATTATCACAATGGCAGCTATGAATTTTCATTTTATTGCCGAAAGGTGAAACTACAACCAATGCCATATTGTTGTTGTTGTGGTTATGGCATTACATAGTTATTGCATAGTAGGAAAAATTTGACGTCGATGATATGAAATTATAGTAAAATAGTCTAAGTCTAACTCTTTCCCTGATAAAATGTTGCGGTATGTGATCTGTTTTGCTCATAAAATATACAGTGTAGTGAGCCACTGCAATCGCTTCAATGCAATTTCTACACGAGTATTTGCTGGCAGCGGTCTCACAAAACTCGAGTGCCGTATAGCAATATCTTAAGCTTAGATCTCCTTAAATATGTTGGTATACTTCCGATTTTAATGAGAGGGTCGCTAGATCATAAGCAGGACTCAAATTTTTACTGACTGTGTAAGTTTCATGTCGCTCAAAAAACTTCCTTGGCGAAGTGACTAAGCAATCGGTTTTTGTTTTAATTGCTTGATCATTTTAATCTATTTTAATCAATCGTTTATAGCATACTCGTTCTGTCACTAATCGAATTAATAAAATCGAATTGAAGAAGTTACAAAAATCGTTTATTTAAATCGTTAAGTAATCGATTTTTTGACTCGGAATCATATCTCTAATCTTCTTTTCTGCTTCCTTTTAATTTGATCATTAGGATATCCAAGTAGAGAGGGATATCCAAGGGAGGGATATCCAAGTAGAGAGGGAGTCTGTGGCCACTTCTTAATTACCTTATTGAGGTATGTCAATGTCATTACTCTTCCCAAAGTACTCTTCGTGGCTTAGTTCTTTGAGGATATTAAATATATAACCCCAGCAACTCAGTGCGTAGAGTTTGAGACCCACCACATAAAAAATCTGTTCCAATAAAAAAGTGTAACAAAAATAAGCCTCGGATGATATACTCCCCTTTTGAAGATGCTACCTACAAACGTTTTAATTATCATAATTTGAAGACATGCATCTAAACTGTCCGATCCCTTGATTTGGAGCGATGGGGCAGGGATGGAAGAAGGTTTTTGTGAAATCTATTACAGCGGTCGTATAAAGAAGCGCAAATTTGGTGTAGGGTTTGTGGTAGAAGAGAGACTCCGTCGTAGACTACAATCATTCCTTCTGGTGAACGAACGTTTTGCCATAATACGCATTAAAGCGAGAATCTTCAATATATCGTTGGAAGAAAAGGACGATGATGTGTCAAAAGGTACCTTCTATGAGCGCCTTGAAAGCACATATGAACGTTGACTCCGCCACGATGTCAAAATCGTGCTGTAGGTTTTTAATCCCCGTGTGGGCAAAGAAGGTATCTTCGGCAAAACTGTCTGAAAATTCAGCCTCTATCGTCTATGCTGTAGTCGTCTATATAGTGTTCTTGATGTACGTTTCCGCATCTGTGCAGAAAGGTTGTATGTGAAGTACCTGTAGTCATAACAGATAGTCAGACGTTTCTTTCATTGTTCTCCTCAAAACCTAGGTATAAAGAAACTGTGGGCAACGTTTTAAGCTCCTTAACGCACAGACGCCAAAGGAACTATTGGTATTCGGCACGATCGGGAGAAGAGTAAGTACGATGAAGAGAAGAGCAATTTAACTTCCTCATTTATAGTTTTATAAAATCATGAACTTATCTGCCTTAAGACATGTTCGTCTGAGGTGGCTATAATATAATACTTTCCACGGTGGTCTGGTGTTTATACTCGAATGACTCTAATTTTTCGGGGCAAAACCAAGGATAGTTTTTCCGTATAAAACTGCTAGGATAAAAACAACAAGACTGGATCTCATAAACACGTTTTATTTTCATATTAATCAACGCTTCATGGAAATTAGACATTAACCTCAGATTTCAGCCTATCGTCACGCTAAATGCGATCAAAGAAAATCCTTTATGTCTCAAACTAGGTTTGAGGGCATGGGGATAATATTAAGGATTAAGGAAATTTGTAGGTTCTTTTGTCTTGGTACGTATAGTGGATGCCTGTCGACGCACCTTTTAAGACGCTTTTACGAGATCAAATATGAAACCGCCGCAACTGGATTCATTCCTTCCCACTACCATGTCCTCTCTGAAATCAAAACCATCTTACTTTGTGGTTTTAATAAAGTCTCTTCTTCCTCTTCCTTTTGCTATTTTCTGCAGTAGTCGTTGCATGGAATCCCCAGACTGCTGACGTGTCTGCTAATAAGGCAGTGACTCGTTAGAACTCGTACTACAGTTCTTATGTCCTTCCTTTTAAATTTGAAAAGGCGATATGTGCGGCTTTCAGATAATGTGTTTTTGCACGTTGAACAAATTAGGGATTGTCTTCACCCATACTCAGGCATCTCTATAACATATTTATTAATTAAATATCTTTGATGAGATCCTAAAACCGCTTGCCTTGGTAAGACCATACTGAGCTCGTTCAAGAGTTCCTCGTAGTTCCTGTACATATAAAGTATTGTCAGTACAAAATGTCAAGTTTAACTGTTAAACTTTCAAAAACCGAATTTGATTTCCAGCTAAATTTTTCTCATTCCCAACAGGCTTATATCTCAAAAACATACAACGAAGAAATTACTCTTACTTACTTCTAAGTATTTCCAAACACGGAGGTCACGTGAAAAGTAGCTGTTGTTGTAGTGCTTGCTATGAAAACTTTCAAATTTCAACTTTTATGAACATTGCACAAGACAACAACGACGACGACGACGACGTCACCGGCGAATGCATTAACTCAGCTAACATGTCCTCGCACTCGTACTTTGCTCGAATTGCAACTCGGTGTGTGCGCTGCTCACATAGTAAAACTTTGAAATGAGAAAAGTTTGCACCACAATGCGTTAGATGCAAATGTAAGTATGTAAAAGTGTAAGAGTGCAACAACAGCAACATTTTATTTTTGAATTAATCACGTATGCTGATTGCAGCGGTGGATCAGGGGGCTGCAGAACTGCCATAATTTGTCATATAAATATTCACAAGCCGCCTGAAGCGTACAAATATTTACATATAAATACATATAAACAAAGTGCACTTGCCAAAGTTGTTTTCAGTATATAAGAGCTAATAGAAATCAGAATGCAAGAATGCGTGAGAAGTCGAAGAACTTCCCAAAAAGTGGCCATGAATTGTCATTCACTTTAACTATTATTAGATACGAAATGATGTTGGAGAAAGATTTTTGCTCTATACAATGGTTTTCAAAAAGTTGAAGTTTAGATAATTACAACAACATACATACATATATATAGGTATGTGTGTAAAAAAGGTAAGTGCAAATGTCCAATAATTCAACGAAGAAATTTCATCAGCATCAGAGTTAGGGAATACATAGCGCTTACCTATTTGCTTTCAACATGAAAATATTTGCATAAAGGTGTGAATATACTCGTACGTGTGTGTGTGTGCAGACATTTCTCTGCTCTCACTTGCAATTAAAGTCATCACTTTCAAAGTTTTCCAATAAGCTATGTATGCGAGACAGAAAAGCAAGCAGGTGGTGGTCGACATAATTCATTGCGTGCAATTGTCTCAGCTGTTGGTTTACGGTTACATACATATGTATGTGTGTATATGCCCATACATAACATATGCTACTTGTCTTATGCCGTTTTCGGTATCATTTACTTTGGCATCCATACTTACGAGAAGCGAGCAAAGTTAAAGTCTTTGTCCTTGACGACTTCATATAAATATATGTGTGCTTGTATATCTACATGCCTGCAATGCGTGCAAGTGTCCGTGTAGTAACAATGCGAGTGCAAGAAACTTAACTTTGTCAGTTCGAGTAGCAGATGCCACAATTCTCAATAGTTTGCTTTCTTGGCCGTCAAGTTGACAGTTAAGAATTTCATTTGTGTATGTATGCGTATAGGTGTGACTTGGGTCTGCAATGAAAATGGGTCATTTAAACTTAGCTACAACCAGATATTGAGTTGCACGGATTTAAGTTATGATTAAATGTTGGAGCTTTCAGTCTGATTGACATACATTTTGATGCATAATTTGGAAGACAACAAGAAAGTGAAAAGTAACAAATAAAAAATAAATAAATAATTTATTCAAAACTATAAGTCATTCGGTTTGACTTCAGTATGACTATTAGGAATGATACTAAGTTATCTTAGCTAAAGTAATATACAGTTATCTTTTAAATTAGGTGTGTCTCCCAGGTCGCGGTGAACGAGCACATAACTGCTGCATTATTGCTTAATAGAGATGACAGCTTATAAACCATTTAAATAATTTTCATGCCATAAGTAATTCTATGCATTCAGCGCGGTCTTGATTCAATAGGTTTATTTATGTGAAAATTTCATTCACTTTTGATATAAATAAAGGGTTACGCATTTACCCATAGTGGTTTCGAAAGTGCAGGGCTGTATTTTGACATCTATCAAACTTAACTGTAAAACCAAATATGTTGTGTTTTAGTTTAAAGTTAGGTAGTCCAACTACTCAAGCATTTGGTAAAATTTGAAACAAATTTGAAGAGACTGGATCGGTTACGGATATTGAAAGGCTTTTGCATCATCGTTTTGCTCGTTCCAGATCAAATGTCGCTGTTGCGGAAGTGTAGTGGAAGACACGAATGTGCCTATTTCTCGACGTTCTAAAGAGCTGGGACTTTCTTACGGCACAATATGGAGTATTTTGCGCTTCAACTTACACTTACAGCCATATAAAGTCCAGCTCGCGCAGCCGTAGTAACGTTAATTGGGTGCTTGAACAACAAGTAGTGGACCGCGATTTTTCCATTAAATTTTCTTCTGTCCGGTGCGCTCTTTAGTTCGTAGGTGCGATTGGACCTTATATATATATATATATATATATATATATATATATGGCGTTTTGTAACCGCTGAAGTGATTTTTGGCCGAGCTCCTCCTACAATTTGTAGTTTTTCGTCTTGATGTTTTTACCAAAAAAAAGGAGGGACCTACACTTTATTCTAAGCCGCCTCCGAACGGCAAATGGATTTTTATGAGGAGCCTTTTATTTCATGTCAGAAATACATTAGGAGGACTTGATATACCCTGCTGAGGGGCGACCGCAATTAGAAAAATTAATTTTCCATCATTTTGGAGTTGATCGAACCTGCGCTTGAACTCAGGCCTTCCGAATCGCCGTACGCAATGCTATAGCCGCCGCGATTGGAGCTTACATCTTTGAAAACGATAACGGCACTCAGTTCGTAGCATTATGGTCGTATGATAACCAAATTTTTTTTTTTTGCCTACAATTGAAGAACTCGACTTAGACAATATATGTTTCCAACAAGATGGTCGTATGCCACACAATTTTCATTTCATTTATTTATTACAGCTTATGTTAAGCCTAGCTTATACCTATTTAAATTATAAAGTAATCTAACCTAGACTAAAGACTAACCTAGACTAAAAACTAACCTAGTTACATCTATGAACTACGGTACAGTGCTAGATGTATCAGGCTTCCAGCTCATATTAACACAATGCTGGTATTGGTTGTCTGTGGAATACAGGCCAATTGTGCATATAAAGCGGGAAGGCATCATTTGAACGGCATTACACTGATTCGATCGAGTGATGCGTTTGGTATGAGCTTCACAAGTGAATATGGCTTAATTGCGAGAGACATTTCCCGGCCGCGTAATCTCTCGTCTTAGCGATGTGCGATTGACACCGTTGAATCTTTTTTGTTGAGCTACGAGAAATACCGTGTTTAAGCGGATAAACTTTTAAGTCTTGTGCACTTGAAAACCAACATTCGTCAAGTTATGGCTGAGATACAACCTAATATGTGCCAAAAGTTGGTTAAAAAATGGTTAACACTGCACTTTTGACTAATAAACATAATTATTAATTGGCATTCACTAAGCATCTCGTCACTGGACTTCAAAAATGTAAAAAGTGTTTGTCGCTAGTCCACTTCCTGGAATTTTTTTTAATACAAACATAACTGGTAACTGGAGTAGCAAACTGAAAATTTGCAGCATAATCTTTTACATATTTTCGGAGAGCTGAGAAAACAAATATACAAACAAAGATTTTTACATATCTACATATATATGATAGATTAGATAGATAACTATTGTATATTCTTCTTCTTTCATTCATTCGACGACATTTCCATGTCAGTGTAACCGCTGTATTTTTATTCGCTGAACTATGCCAATGTCGCCGTATACCCGTACAGCACATCATTCCATCGACCCTTATCGTGCCAAACGTGGTCACACCACATAAGTCGGCTTAAGAATGATGTCACAAAATATTTTAGAAATCCTAGCACTTAAGGCACTTCTTTGCGTATGCTCTAGTGGAAGATATTGTTGCCTCTGGGTCAGTAGCGGATCCAGAATTTCCAGAAGGGAGGATCCTAAAATATATTCAATTTTTTTGGAGACATCAGACACGAATAAACTGCAAAAGTAGATTCGAATTTAAGATTTACTTTGCTTCCGAAGGTGAGCGTCCGGACCCGAAAACCCCACCCGTGGATCCGCCACTGCTCTGGGTCTTCAACCTTTAAAGACTTTTTATTAACATTTTATTTATTTACTGAATCTGCTTCCACTTCGAAAGTCCCACAATAAGTAATAAAATCCTACAACTATACTGAACATAATAACTCATTAATAAGAATGGCTGCTGGCTCAATGTAGCACTTTAGAAGGATGGCTTATCTTTTCTCTTCAGGCGGGTTGCAAATATCTGTTGCGATGGACAAGGTGCTAGCCAAAGGGTTCGGATGATTATGCAGTTCTATTACGTATATTTGTGCAAGAATTTCTTTCTCCTCTTTGATGAGGCGTATGTTTAGGTCTCTGTGAATATTTTCATTGCGCAAGTACCATGCTGCGCCCGCTATAGTTCTTAGAATTTGAGATTGGAAACTTTGAGAAATTTCAGTATTTGTCTTTAATGTAAAAGTAACGTGTTTTCATTTATTTTCATTGACTTTTATGCGCTTCTTTGTTGGCCATTCTTCAATTGGTTTTAGGTGCTACTCTAACACTTTCGTGACTGTAGGAGGGCATTTGGGCCGACATAATATAGCAGTGTCATTCGCGAAAGTTGATGTCATTACTTTGTCACTTGCAGGATGTCTGTAGTGTACATTATATATAATAGTGGACCAAAAACACTACCTTGCGGATCATCTGCCGTTATTGGCTACTCCTGTTTGATAAGTAGGACTCAGGGATGTTATGGGATAAGTAAGGTAATAGTATTTTAATTTTATGAATAAGTCTATCATGACACACCTTGTAAAAAGCTTGAGCCACATCGAGAAAAACGGCCGAGCAATATCCTCTGAATTCGAAGACCTTCTTATTTCATTAGTTATACGACGTACTTGTTCAATTGTTCCGTGTTTTTCTCGGAAGCCAAACTGTTCCGTGGGAATTATGTCACTTTTATGGTGAAATTTTTGATAGCACGACTTTTTCGAAGAGTTTGGAAAGGCAAGGCAACTGACTGATTGATCTATCATCATCTTTACCTGGTTTAGCTACCATAATTAAATTAATAATGGATCTACGATGGCAATAATCTTTATTTTAGCCCTGGAACAGATGTTCCACAAAAAGTATTGTATCTTGGAACCCTGTGATTTAGTGGCAGTGTTTGACTAGAATATCATAAGGAGGTGTTCTGCTAAACCAGTTTTTCAGTTCTTACCCAGGAACCGTTAAAAAGTCTCAACGGCGCGTTACTAGTTGGCTTAAGAGGGTGTTCTAATCTAGAATTTAGAAAAAAAATTTTTTTTTTGCATATCTTTAAAGTTTAACCATTTAGAAATATTTATGTCTTTAAGAAGAAAAAATCAATTTTGAACTTTTTTTGAAAATTACTTATTTATTCATCAATATCTATTTTGTCCCCTTCAAAGTAGTCATCCTCGGATATAATAAAATTGTGCGAACGCTTTTTCCAATCCTCGAAGCACTTCTGTAATGCGCTTTTCAGTATGGCCATCAGCTTTTTCTTCGATTCTGACTTGATCTTATCAATTGTGGTAAAACGCTTTCCTTTCATTGGTTTCTTTAGTTTTGGGAATAGGAAAAAGTCGCAGGGAGCCAAATCTGGTGAATACGGTGGTTGAGACATGATTACGGTTTTGTTTTTGGCCTAAAAAACCACGAATAGTCATTGATATGTGAGCTGGTGCATTATCGTGATGCAGAATCCACAATTTGTTTTTCCACAATACCGATCGTTTAGGTCGTATTGCTTCACGCAAACGTTGCGTAACTTTCTTGTAGTATTCCTTATTAACTGTATTTTAATTGTACGATCTTTTGGCAGGAACATATGAAGCACCACACCATTGTAATCAAGGAGAACAATGAGCAAAACCTTCGCGTTTTCCTTTGAACATACCTCGTAGCTTTTTTGCTGACGCCGCATTCATACCGGCTCGGCCTTTACGCGAAACTTTAATCGGGTTTTTATCGAAACTGTTTTTTTTAAACGTTACCCACGATTTCTCAAGTTCTACTAGATCGATTTACTTGAAATTTTTAGAGAGTCATCTTTACGGACTTCTCTACGTCTGGAACTACGCTCATCTGCACATTTAAATTTTTAATATTTTTGAAAATTTTGAAAAGTCCAAAAAAGGTTAAATATTTTTTTTTAATAGTCGTCATTTTGTGTAAATTTTTTTTCGACTTTTTTTATAGTTCCAGACATTGCCACATTGCTCTGGAATATTAATCTTTTTTTTTAAATTGCTAGGATCACGTGACAACTTTTCCCTTCATGAAATGTTAATTCAAGGAATGAAAAAAAAATTTCAATTTTATGTTTGGCTATCAAACTGTTTAAATTGCATGGCTTTATGCCAGCTCACGTTGGCGTACACATACATATTACATTTATATATGCATCTAATCGTGAATTTTCCGTAAAATTATTAATAATGGTTTGCTAAAAATTATTTAGCGATTAATAAGTGTAACTTTTCAACAAACAAAACAACAAATTACCAACGCGCGGCGTGACTTGTAATATTAACATATGTTTATATGTAAAAAAAATGTATGTATGTATGTTACAATGGAAACATATGTAATGTTATGCCATTAAATGGCAAATTACAGCTATTGCGGTGTTACAGCTAATTAAGTGTATGCGTGTGGGTGTGTGCTTTAGCATACATAAATAACTGTTTGTGCGTAGCTGTACAAACACTGATAGCCGTCCAGCGTAATAACCGAAATAAAACTGGCTAATTGTGCGTAAATGCACTTTCATAAGCTATTATTTCATTTGAAAAGCTTTTAATTGCGTAAGCCGAAAGATATCTGTGCCCACCAACACGAGTATGCTATCTGTATAAATATATTTATATGTATGCTATTGTTGGCAAACATATTATTTATGTGATATTACATTTCCAAATGACCCATATCTAAATTTGTTTGTATATGTGCGCGCGCTAACTTTTATTGGTTCAAACAAATTAGCAAAATCATATGTACATACAGTGGTGGGCAAAAGTCTAAAAACACCGCCTGTATTCGTTCACTTTGCTGAAAAAATCTATGTATACAGTTTTATTTGAAATCCTTTTCTAATCACATGTATTAAAACCAGTCCATTCTCCAACATAAAAGAAAAGCAATTATGGTGAAAAAACGCAAAAATATCCTTGATAAAGGTCTACATACACCACGGGTTCAATAGCAGGTACGTCGATATGCTGTGTTATTACGGCGGTTAGGTAATGTTTTTTAATTTTTTTTTTTTTGGAAATTGTGTTTTCTAATATACTAGTATTGAATTTAGTTATGGTTTAAACACATTAGTATCAACAATGGCTTCGCGAAAAGAAATATCCATTGATTTGTTTATTCAGCACAGAAAAGAGAAGAAATCGTATGGTGAAATTTCAAATATTTTAAGATTAAGTCGACCAACAGTACAGAAAAAAAAACTTTGAAAAAAAAAATAGTTCCACAGAAAATAAGCCGCGTGGTGGCCGTTCGAAGAAACGAACTCGAAAGGATATCAGCTTTATTCTGAAGGAAATGAATGATGATCCTAAAGTTACTGCTCCAAAATTAGCCGAAAACATTGCAAGCTCATCAAGAAAATGTGTCCATTCAAGAACAATTCGAAGAGCTTCGAACGATAACGGCTTCCATGGATCGGTTCAAATAAAGGGTGATCCATTTAAAGGTTCCCTACCTTTTGAAAGAAAAAACACAGCAAATTCAAATCTTATGAAGAATGTGTATTACCATTCGAAAGCACATTCTTTGGCATTTATTTTTTGAAGATAATCTCTTTCAAATGTTGGCCGCGGCCACGTCTCAGATAGTCCATCCGTTGAGTCGAATTTTCGATTACTCGTTCGAACATTTCGACAGGTTACTGACGAATGAAACGTCTTTCTTTTGTTCCAAGGCCTGATCTTTTGTTCCAAGGCCTGAAACGAAGCGGGACTGTCCGCATAGACTTAAGACTTTATATATCCCTACAGGAAAAAGTCTAACGGTGTGATATCACATGATCTTGGTGGCCAATTGACCGGGCTAAAACGTGTAATAATCTGCTCTCCGAAGTATAATCTCAATAAATCCATTGATTGATGCGATGTGTGAGAAGTAGTGCCGTTTTGTTGACACCAAATGTCGCGGAGATTACGATCTTCAATTTCAGGCATTAAATAGTCGGTTATCACGGCGCGATAACTATCGCCATTGCCGGTTACGTTCTCATCGGCATCATTTTTGAAGAAATATGGACCGATGATTCCACCGGACCACAAACCACACAAAACCGTTGTTTATTCTGGATGAAATGACAACTTTTGAACCTCTTCAGGTTGCTCTTCATCCCAAATGCGGCAGTTTTGCTTTTTAACATACACATTGAGCCAGAAATGTCTTCGCGTATGCGTGCTGGACGTGGTCTCTTCGGTCGAATATTACCCAATAATGAATGCTGGGTCTCAAGAGGGGTGATGGTGTTGCAAATAGTATGCTCAGTCAGTAGGCCGATTATGTTGACCATAAGTTGAGCGAAGCGCACACATTCTTTACAGAACGTGAATTTTCGTAATAAATTAAAAAAATAACATGAAAGCTTGACCCGACTCACCGAGTGAGCTGTCAAAAAAAGAGGTTATTGAGAAAAGTAACTCTACTTAGATCACCTTTTATAAGTCATTGTTGGAAGCTAATCTGAAGCCTTCAGCGGGCAGTTTGAAGCTTAACGCAGGCTAGATATTTCAATAGGATAACAATCCAAGGCACCGGCCCATATTTTTAAGGATTGGTTGCTTTATCATGCTCCAAGGCAACTACACACACCACCTCAAAGCCTAGATTTGAATGCTATTGAACATGTCTGGCAGATTTTAGAGATAAAAGTTAGAAAAAATCAGTTTTTCTGCTCAGCATTACTTAAAGAACGTCTGCTTGAAGCTTGGGACAGTATTACTTCCTCAGAATTGACAAATTTAGTAGCTTCGATGCCACGACGGCATCAAGCTGTTACCTGATATTAACCAAAGTGTTTGTGCTAAGATAAGCTATGTATGTACTGTATGTAGACTTTTGTCAATGTTGGATTTACGTTTTTTGTCATGGCTTTACTATTTTATGTTAAAAAATTAATTTTTGTTTTGTTTTTCATGATAAGGAAAAATAGTTGAAACAAACTGTACCGTTAAATTTTCCAATAAACTTTTTGGACTTTATATTCAACGAAAACAAGGGGGTGTTTGTATACTTTTGTCCACCAGTGTATATGAGTATGTACATATAATAATGTTTGTGTCATATTTTGTATACTTTCTGTGACTCTAATAAATAATAAAAAACTGTTCGTAGATAAGTATGTATGCACTAATAAGCATTTCATTCATTCATTCATTGATTTTGCTATCGCGCAAACACCATCATAACGTTCATACATACATATTTGCCATTCCAAAAATGCGATTTATTTTACCACAATACATATGTATATGCATGTTATGCCCCATGTGGCGAGGTCACGTTTCATAATCACAATAATTCCACATTATTTGCAAGTTCCTGACACTTTTTCGAAATGAATTGCATTGGAATATTTCAAAAAACGAGCCAAATCTATATACATATATATTGTAGATGTACGCATATATATATCTGTATATATACATATGTATATAAACGATGAAAATGCACATCAACACAACTGCATTTCCACACTGTAAAAGTATACTGTATGTGCTTGTATACATTCCATTGTACTTAATTCACTGTGGTAAAATAAAGGTAGTGCAAAGGTGAAAGTTTTTCAAATTATTTATTAAAGGTCAAATGTTAATTACGGTTGGCAATAAATTTTCATTTGGCAGAAAAATCAAAATTACTGCCACATTTTGAATGCTGTCAAGAGTTTTCAATACCAAGTGGATTGGCAGTAACGGCGATTGTGGTGAATAAAAAAGTTTTTATCAGAAATTACTTTTGAACGAATTGGAATTTTATTTTCCTATAAGTGATAATAAACAGTATTGATTTTTCATGTTGTGCTCAGTAATTGCACTAAATTTCTTAGTTATTTTATTATATTAAATTTTAGTTTTTTCATTTCGTTTTATTTATTTTTATTTTAATTTTATTAAGAGTAAGATGGATTATTCAAACTTACTTCAATTAAATTTTTTCCGTTTCTTAATTAGTTCTTAATGGTAGTAGGCACCGTTTTTTCGATTGTAACCAAGGCAAAAATAGCGCGTCAGTCGTTTTTCTCTCAACGGTTCGGCTCCAATTGGAGGCACTAGACTTTCCTCAGAGAGAGAGAGAGAGTCTTCCTCTGTTTCCACCGCCGGATAATGTGCTGAAAGCTTTGATTATTTAGCTTTCTAGCTCTTATTAGTTTCTCCAACCTTATGCTTCAGAGGTCACAGGATTGAGAGTAACCCTGTCTGAAACATCGTTTCGTATGGAACGGCTCGGAAAGGTCGTTCCCAATTCTGCGTGCACTGTTGGTATTGTCCAACGTTAGCTCGCACAGCGTTAGTTTGTAGGGATATCAAATTTAGATATGGCGGAAAAGAAGCAGCTCCTTAACGTGCTGTCGAAGGCAGCTTTAAAATCGGCAAACAGGTGGCGTGTATCGAATTTTTCCCACGGATATTTTCGAAGATTTAGTGAATGGTGAATAACTGGTTAAGGCTAGATTTTCAAGTAAAGGCTCTAACTAAATAAATATTTCATGGATGGAAAAATGTAGTAGGTACCGAGATTTAACAGCTACATTCATATGAAGAAGATATGCAAACATAAATAAACAAAACTATAAGTGAAATCAAATTATTGGCAGTGGGCTTTAGTTATTTCCAAAATACGCGCGATAGTAATTTGTATGCGATATTGATGAGGTTTATCTCACGGTAATTGGCGCAGACGAAGGGTTCCCTATTTTATGGATTGCCCAGAGCTTTGTTATTTTTTAAGTGGGCAATCGCTATTTGTACCTCATCATAGTCGGGCAATAAAACATCTGAAAAATCACTACATAAACTCAGTATGACTTGGACATCGTTTATCAGATTACCTTCTTGAGTCCTACATGAGTATGCTCCGCTTTTGAAACCTTGATGAGGCGACTTACCTCATCTTTTTGTAGAATTAGTTAGTATTACTCCTGTCGGCCAGCCAAGTCAAGTTTTTCGTATTCAAGCATTTTGATATCTTTCTTTTTTGTTTGCAAAAGCATCCTACTTCGTTCTTTAGATCTCGGTGTCTCTATCACTCCTCATTTGTTGTGGTCGATCGTAATGTTTTGTCACGTAGTCGGTTTTATTGATCTTCCTTTGGACTTGTTGAAAACCATTGCTTCCGGAAGATGCAGGCAGCTTGAAACTCCATTATACAGAGTTGCTGATGAATGTTCTCAGAGAGCAGGACTGGAGGCCGAGTAGAAATCCATTTGGCTGTGTGGTATGAATACAGCTTTTCAATGTTGAGCCTTCCATATGTTTGTTGACGGGTGATCTTTGCTGCTTAGAGTAGGGTCGTCATCCAAAGAACTTCGCTTTGATGCAGACTGCGACAAAACTCGCTCACTCCCATCACAAATCCAGCACCGACTTTGTGATCTTTATATTACCGCTGTTGTAGATTTCATCCCAACTTCTTCTGAGCGGCATTGTCTATTGTACTCTTTTTATTTTATTTGACGACAGTTTTAGCCTAACTTGATCCCTATTTAAATTCTATTTATTTTAATTTTATTTTATTTCAGTTAATTTTAATATATTTATTTAATTTCAATTTATTATATTATCTTAATTTATTTGATTTAATTTATTTATTATAATATTTAATTTTTTTATTTCACTTTGTTATATTTTTAATTTATTTTATTTTATTTATCTTATTTTATTTTAATTAAATTTTATTTTACTTTATTTCATTTCATTTTATATTATATTATTTTATTTTATTTTATTTTGTTCTTTTTCATTTCATTTTATTGAATTTTATGTTATTTTATTTTTTATGTTATTTTATTTAGTTTAATTATATATTTTTTATATTGCTGAATTTTATTTTTTATAATTCATATTATTTTAGTTTTGTTTATATATATAAAATTAAACCAATTTAATTTTTACTTTTATTTTTTATTATATAACAACTTCATATACGTTACATTTGCATTTAATTATTTTAATTTTATTTCAGCTTATTTGATTTTAAATTATTTTATTTTATTTATTCTATTTTATTATATACTAATTAATATTTTATATACATATTTTTCTTTTTGTTCTATTTTGTTTTTGATTTTATCTTATCTCATTGTAATTAATTTTAATTTATATATTTGTATTAGTTTAGTTTAATTTAATAAAATTTTAATTTTAATTTTAATTTTAATATTAATTTTCATTTTCATTTCCATTTTAATTTAATTTTAATTTTAATTTTAATTTTAATATTAATTTTAATTTAAATTTTAATTTTAATTTTAATAGTAATTTTAATTTTTTTTTAATTTTAATTTCAATTTTTATTTTATTTATTTATTTATTATTCTTATTTTAATTTTAATTTTAATTTTAATTTTAATGTATTATTTATTTTTTATTCTTAATTTAATTTTTATTTTAAGTTTAATTTTAATTTTAATTTAAATTTTAATTTTAATTTTAATTTTAATTTTAATTATTTTTTATTTTAATTTTTATTTTATTTTACTTTATTTTTAATTTTAATTTTTATTTTAATTTTAATTTTAATTTTAATTTTAATTTTAAATTGAATTTTAATTTTATTTTGTTAGATAATTTTTTTTGCGTGTTTATTTTGGTTTTTATATTTTTATTTTTATTTATTCTTCTATATTCTTTTATTTTTATTTTTTTTTTATTATTTCTATTTATTTCATCTTATTTGGTTGTTATTTTATTCTTATTTTATCTTATTTATTTTTGTATTTGTGCCTTAAGATCCAAGTATCGTTATAATTTATTCTCATAAGGATTTATTTTAATACAATTTTAATATTTAATTTGGCAATTTCCCAAGAGAGAAATATGAAAATTTGTTTTCGTTTTACGTGTCTTAACTCATTTGGGTAAATAGTGAATTTTCCTAAGCTTTTCACTACCGATTTATCATCATAGTCTAACGACAGCAGTGGAAAGTTCTTAGCAACTTGTCGCACACACTCGCCCAAACAAACAAATAAAATTCTTTGCCGCTTGTACAAAAACACTCAAAGGATAAGAGTTCGGAATAGTTGTGAATGCGTATGTAGTGATAGGAAAATGAGAAGTGAAGAGACAGCATTTTTGGTGCAGAGCAGCACTTAATTAATCAAACATAATCCGCAGTCATGGACTAAGAGTACGAACGGCATAAACTCATTGCGGTTTTGTTTATAAAATTTTGCGATTTTGTCACGTTTATTAATATTTTCAATATGGAATTTTCCCTCTTGGTGGAAATATGAGTTTGGAATATCTTGTGGTTGGAATTTTTGGTGAGTTTTTCTTTTCATTAAATTTCTATGGATTCAATGAAGAAAATTAAGAACTAATTTGTGGAATAGACTTGGTGCATAATATTCTATAACCGTTAGTTAGTGCTAGAAAACTGTTCGTGAAGACAACTAATGTGGTCTCAATAGAAGTTTCTAGCCAAAAGATAGAATAATTATGGCAGGTCCATAAGGCTTTTTAGCTACCTTCGGTTTTGGCCTTTACTACCTTCTACCTTTTTTCTTCTCTTGGTTTCAGTGGCCGTACAATATTTCACTCTTCATGCCTTACTCCTTCATGCTACTTAAGCAAAATGTAGTGGGACTGTGGAAGTCACTAAGTGTTTGTTGGCAGCTACCTACTAACCAACGCATACCGCATTCTTATTTAGTCTCACCGAATTCGTTCATCCCCGAACGCTGAATACTTAATAAGTCAGCGCATTGTGCTTGCTTATAATAAATATTTTGCACATTTCTAAGCTTTTTATGCACAAATTTTAAGATGTGCTTGATTTGCTCCCAAAGAGCTTGTGTCATTGGACCCATGGGCATTTTCCGTAGATGGAAATGACTCGAAATGCATTTGTGTGACCCTTTTTTTATGAGAGCGACTTGTACGACTCACGTGGTTCTACCGCTGCTCGTTCCTCTTCTCTACTTCTTATTCTTCCACTTCCTCCCTCCCTGCAACGTCCGCTTGATGCTTGTGCATACTCATTGCGCAGTGATGCATTTTTTTTACTGCAACTTTCTTAGCTTTTTCCATTGTTTGTTGAACGTGTGCGTTTTTTTCTCTTTTTTGATACGCTTATATGAATTCCTAAACATCACGCTTTGTGCATAGCAGCACTACCGAGTGTTTGTTTTCCACCGACCATCGACATTTTCTTATTCTCATTTAATGCATTTTCTTTGCTTTTCATTCATTCTTAATCTACTTTTTTCTCTGCAAACAATCCGTTGCATGTCGTTTTGAAGTTTTTCAGTTTTTTAGTTTTCGCGCGCGCATTCGTTCTGCTCGCTCGTGGTTGCTTCCCATTTGTAGGAGAGTTTCTTTTTGAACGACAGCCGCATGTGGCAGAAATCACAGCTACACAGTTGACTTCATTGCATTTTTATGAGCTTTTATTTAACATTAAAATGCATATACACTCTCTTCGTGTTTTGGTTTTCGTTTTTCATTTCTTTTTCTCACGTGTTTTTCTCTTCCACCAGCCACACTTAATAAATCAAGCGAAAACATGCAAAGAAGTATGCATTTCTTATGAACTCCGTACGCTCGGTTGCTCAGCACATTTATTTATTTAGACTCGTTAGCGAAGTTTTAAAGAATTATATGAGGAAATTTTAAATTGCTAAATACTCATAAGACACTATGGGGTTAAGCTGAAAAGATTGTTTCACCTTTCAGTGTTTATTACTCATTCACCAGATGAGCCTCTACATAAATGAGAGAAGGCAGATGGTGATTCTCTCATGGATCTCACTTAAATTTTTCCATGGAATGTAGCCGTAGTACCGATATATCTCTGGCGTTTTATCACGACTACTCGATACAAGACTCTCTAATGACTATCAATTAGTTCCTCCTCTTTAGGTTTTCTTAGCCACAAATAATTTTCCACTACATAGGTTTAGAATAAGCTATTTTTCTGGGGAATATTGGAAGACGAACTCGAAGTTTTTAAGCATGCATATCCATATTTAGAGTTATATAAAGTGGATCAGACTAACATTCAAAGTTATAGAAACAATTTCCTAAATGCGGTTGCCACTCCACAAGGAAGGTCCAGACCTAAGAAAGTATTTCTGATATAAAGAAGAAGCTCCTCATAAAAATACATCGGCCGTTCAGAAGCAGTTTAGAATAAACTGCAGGTCCATTCATTTCTTGGAAAAACATTAACCAAGTATAGTTATATAAGTGATGCTCAAGGATCTACTCCATGTTACATCATTAAAAAGCATGAATCAGTTCATCTGCGGTTTTCGTGATGTTCTACAGACCATAGGGCCAGATGATGTTCATTGCTTACTCCCATAATACGCATGAGTTATCATTAAATGTATAATTATATATGAATATCTACTTATGTACTGATGGTTTAGGGGAAGTGCAAGTAGATTATATATACTTGAGGGCAGATTTTCCCCTTCAAGCCCTGAAAGAAGAGGCTGTTGGTGGATTTTAACTTTTGGGAGTATCACGTGGATTATTTATCTTCACCCTGGAACCTTTGCTCATTGTTGTGTAGTTTAACTTTGTTACCAAAACGGACGACCTTTCAGAGAGAAAGGTTCCCAATGCGCTCCAACTACGCAAGATGCTTACTGCAAGCCATTCGGCCCTAATCTCCCCTTTTTCAATTCGGTTATAAGGTCGATGTCGGTAAAGTATATAATAAGTTTACTCTTATTTATGGGAATGGTCTTTTTACCGCTGACTGGAATTTGTAAAATTCTCTACCGGTGACTATGTTTATTGAATGAATCCTAAGGAATTGCAAGTTTGAGAATTTTGTGTAGAGTGAGTTAGACGATTTGTGACTAAGGTTCTGTGAAGATTATCACAATCATATGCACAAAAAATGACTGCTGAGAAGAGCCTTAATCTACAAGGAGTTTCCTGACAGGAGTGTGGTCCATTCTGCTTAAGAGATCGAGGCCATAAGAGCGTTGTGTAGGTAATAGTGAATATATCTTTCGATTTTTAACCGCTTAAGTGATTTTCGGACGAGTTCCTCCTACAATTTGTGGTTTTATGCCTTAATATTTTTACCAATAAATGGAGCACCTACAGTTTATTCTAAGTTGCCCGATGGATCTCTATAAGAAGTTTTTACTCTATGGATAAATAACAACAACTCATAATATCACATCTTATCAAGAAGTAACGCAAGCAGGACAACGGACAAAAGTCGCTGTCGGAGGCAAACACCCTTGTATAAATGACCAGTCATAAACTTAGAAGATGGGAGTAGGGAGTCGACTACTGTAGGTATCAGGGGAAGATAGAAACCTACATCATCTCTTATAGAAATAGAGTCTGCGAGGGTCTACTAACCCTCGAGAAGTACTAACCAGAAAACACTCCTATTTGGATGTGGCGTGTACTTACTCATGAATGGGAAACTTGTAGCGAGAATCATACGAAGACTCTAAATATCTCAAATATTTTTCTTTTTATGAACCTAAGCGATAACCTGGAGTTCGTCATACGCTGTAGACACTTTCAAAAACGACTTTAAGTATGAAGGAGAGAACACAAATGGGGTTGAAAGGAGATGAACTCTGAAGTTTGCCTTAATCTTTGCTTTCTTTGAATCGCCTTACTAATGATAAATTTACCAAAGAAGGAAGACACATCATTGTTAACGGCTTTTCTTATGATAACCCTCACTTCCATATTCCCCGAATTGGAAATGGGATATGAAGGATTATTGCTTCAAGTAATGCTCGGAACCTGAGGCCAAGCACTTTCGAATAATTCACTGCTGTAAGAGCTGCAGTCGGATGAATGTCCTATTCTGATGTGAATATTAACAAGTTCGTGATTACCTCAATATTATTATGTTTTTAAAATAATTCATAATTAAAAATAATTATTTACATACCGCAACTCCAGCAAATGCTCAACTCTAGCCTTTCACACTTCTATTTTAACTTTAATACTTTAATTAATTCATAATTTTCACAACATCTTTTGTTTCAATGTGAAAAAGTTTAAAAACTTTGCTTCTTGCAGCAGAGCAATTGGTCCCCAAAGTGTACTTTGACCTTTAATATTAAACGTTTTTATTATTTTTAAATTACACCACAATATTTTTACAACTTAATTAAAGGTTCACACTTAACTCAGTCGGCCACTTGTACGTCTTGCATACATACATATATAAAAACACAAAATTTAGCTGGGGAAAAGTATAAAGAAATTAAAAAAATTTCTTCAGGAAGATTAATTATTCCCAGAAGCCATTATGAAAAAAGTGGCGAATTGAAACTTTCGAGTGGCACTTGTCTGGTGCCATGTCCAATTAAGAGCTTACAGAAGCTTAAAAGAAAAAAACAAATGGCAAAGAATACGCCGAGTTGAGTTTAAATCTGTCGAGATTGACGTCATTTCTGGACTTCTTGTTGCACGTACAGAGATTTTTAAAGGTGACAAATTTGAACACGGAAAAAGTCATCAGCCAGTTTTGAATTTAAAAAAATATTGGAGCATAGTAGAAATTGAAGATTTTTATATGTAAACCAAAACGTTAATTAGTTTTGGAAATATTATGTCAATGAAATTAAAGTTACAAAAGGTCTAACTCAGTATTGATTAGGCTGAAGAGATTGCTGGGCTATAAGCCACCTATTGTAGTAACATTGAATATCTGTAGAGCCCCTCAAGCCAATGTGTGATAAATTTGAACAATCGACGTATTTTTGCTATTGCTATTTTATTTATGCCTTAATATTATCAACCCCAAACCTTTGTTATGTTGAGCTTCGTATTTTTTCTTCTGTCTAAAGCTTCTCCAAAAATCCTTTGATGGCTTTCCCAGTCTCTATGCATGCCTACCCGTATCTATGCAAATTGTCTCGTATAAATTCTCATAACCGTCGGTATCGTCTTTCTTTTCCCGGACCGGCACCATTGTCCTGGCAACTTTACTTCCATCTCGGGCTATCATCTCTGAAGATTAACTCTCCTTTAATGGGATTAAAGTTGGAGAGCAGCATATCAAAACTCTTTCATAGTGATCAGAGCAGAAAAGTGCACCGGATATATGTGATCTCGCGGGAGAAGTTGTGTTTTAAAATTGTTTAATAAAAAAAAAGTGAATAAATAAATGAAGGCCTCGCAGTAGCCCACATTTTGTGAACTCAATTTTCCAAAGTATTTTTGATTGTGTGCTCCTCTATGGCTGCAGTGGAGATTTAAATTTTCTTAAATCTTCCTGTTCTCATCAAATAATTGTCAAACAGGTCCAACAAGTCGTATCGCTGCCGCGAGGTGGGCAGTTGGCATCGGCGATTCGGTTAGCTCACTCGTTGAGGATGCATTTGATGCTCCATGGTTACGTGCAGGTTTCCGGAGCTCCGAGTGTGGCAGTTTTACTAGCTAACTTAGTCCTCTTATTATTTTTTACTGGCGTAGATACCACTTTCTCTTGATGTGCTGAACTATGTCCATATCACCGTATAATTCGTACATCTTATCGTTCCTTCGAAAACTCTTCTTTCGAAAATTCTTAAAGCCGACTCATCGGATGTCGACATCGTTTATCTCCGTAGCATGTGTCAAGATGGTAATGATGAACGGCTTGTAGGGTTTCGTTTGGTTCGTCGAGAGAGGGCTTTACTTTTCAATTGCCTACTCGGTCCAAACTATCAGCTGTTGGTGATTCCGGGTTGAACTTCCAGGCTGACTTCAAAGTTATTGCTGTCAACAGTGACGTGAGAGCGGGTCGCGAGCACATTTGAGCTACAGCAGTAATATTTTTCTCTCAACGTACTGGACGAGCACGCATGCGAGTTGCTTTGTCTGATAAGGAACGAATTTGGAGAACTTGTTGCTCATATTGATCCACAAACTGCCGTCGAGTTTGAAGAGAACCATTTTGGAAGTAAGTTTTCAATATTTCCCAATATTCTTATGCGTAAACTTAAGCATTTTGTAAACCGCAAACTTTTTACTGAATATTTGATACATCGGGAACGTCATTGAAGAGGTCATAAGACGGTACAATTTGCTTTATAGGAAGATGAATGTATTCGGAGCAGATCTTTAATTTAGAGCTCACTTTGTAGTCTCGGTTGTGGTTCAGAATTACGGAGATAAAAGGTGGAAATGCGCAGTTAGCGTTTATAAAAAAAATTATCGAAACCAACAGCTCCCTAGAAAGATCTAGGAGCCAAAAAGCTAATACAAAAAACTGTGAAGGATGGAATTCGTTTTTGTTGTTGTTAATTATTTCTAAATTTTGAGACAACAAACTGGAATGTTTCGTCATATTCAGATCAAATATAAGATTGTCGAAAATGTTATGGAGAAATTAAGCTTACGGAGAAATGATAGGGAAGGAGACAGAGAAAATCTTTCTTAGAAAGCTTAAAGATATATCCGTCAATTGATTGAGGTCTAGAGTCTGTATTTGACGGACTGATATGTATCTAGTAGTCTGATAGTAGTGAAACGAAGAGTGTTTTACCCTAATGGGCCTAATGCTCTTCTAGTTAATTTATGTGTTGTGTCTTGATGGTTTTCCAATAAATGAAGGGACCTAAGCCCCCTGCGAACGGCTGATGAATTTTATAAAAAGCTTTTCATTTAATGTCAGAGAGAGGTGCTTACTTACCCCACTCAAGGGCGAATTTTGAATATTAGTCGGGTCAGAATTTAGCGTTTATAAAGTATCAATTATATATGATGAGTCAACTAAAATTGTGGCTGGTAAATGGGATCTCTTATCCACTACAGATCAGTCACTGGTAGGACTTCGATCCGTTTGAGGTAATTTTCGACCACTTTTTGGCACATATTCGGCGGTATATCGGTCATAACTTGAAGAAGGTTGATTTTCAAGTGCTCAAGATTTAAAGGTTTGTCCGCATAAAAATGATCTTTCGCGTAGCTCAAGAAAAAAGTCCAACTGAGTCAAATCGCAAGATCTTGGTGGCCAATTAACATCGCAAAGACGAAAATATTCCTTCGGGTTGTGTGGTATGTGGCACCATCGTGTTAGAATCACATATTGTTCAAGTCGCGTTCTTTATCAATTACAGGCCAAAAAAAAGTTGATTATCATACGACAATAACACTTCGAATTGGAAATGACAGGCTAGCCGTTATCGTTTTCAAATAATTAAAGTCCAATTACACCTCCGGAACAAAGAGTGAACCAGACATTAAGTTTTTTTGGTGTAATTACGTCTATTCAATTATTTGATGATTCTCGGAGCCCCAAATGGGACAATTTTGTTTATTTACGTATCCGCCGAGTAAGAAATGTGCCACCTCGATGAAGAAAATTTTGTTAGAAAAATGGCGATCCACTGCTTGTTGTATGGAGTTAGACTTTATATGAATGCAGGTGTAAGTGTAGGTGCTAAATCCGCCATAATGTGCCGTAAGAAAGACACAGTTCTTGAGAACTTCGAAAAATATACACATTCGGGTCTTCGGCTACACTTCCACTTGCAGCAGCAATATTTGAGGTGGAACGAGCAAAACGATGATGCACAGGTCTTACAATATCTGTTACCGACCCAGTCTCTTTAAATTTCCTGAAAATGTTACCAATTGCTTGAGTAGTTGCACGATTTTGTGCACCATAGTCTCATTTTAAAGCACGAAACGTTTGAATCGCCATTTTTGTAGTAGGTTTCAACAATTTTAAAGCGTTGTGTATATTTTAAGTTAAATTTAAAGTCAGGCTAAAATTAATGTTCACTGAAATTGACAAGCAATACTTGCCCACTCACTCACTGTCTCCACAGTATTTAATGTAAGAAAACCACTTCATCTATATCACATAAATTAACAACTCTACTTACACCTGCCCAACTTTTAACAAAATAAAAAAGCAACAAGCAATAGCTGTATGCGAAAAAAACATACTTTGCTGCCTTCCAACAATAATAAGCCGGTTTTCTGAAAGTGTTTGTGACACCGTCTGAAAGCACGCACACAGTTTTGGGCGCGACGAAGCGACAATAATCGGAATTTCATTTAGGAAAATTACCAAAACTACTACCCATACATACCAATAGCGGTTACATAAATAAATACTTTTATTAAAATGTCATCACACATTATATTTTACAGTTGAATCAACTGCTTGTAAAGGAATTTCCACAACCTTTTTTTGGTATTGCAGTGAAAAATGATGGAAAAAAACCACAGTTACACCTTTCCAACCCGCACGAAGGCAGCCGAATATCTTACAAAGTGAAAAACTTGAAATATTTTGTTAACCTATTATCACAATTTAACATCCATGACAAAAGATTGGAGGAAAAGCACTTTTGACAGCAATTCCACTTTGAATATATTCCGTACAAGAGAGGATAGGGCGGTGGAGGGGTTGTGGCGCTATTCATACACAAATACTTGTACTCTTCATTACATACCAACTGCATTTATATGTGTGTGTTTATTTCCAGAAAAAGGCACGTCACAGCCATTAGGTGTCAGTGATTTCCCTTCCTCCTTTAAATCCCTTTTTTGCCTTCTTCATCAAAAGATTGCAACAAGTTTCCAACGAAAATGGTATTTCCTCGCCTCATACTCACACGTTCAATATACTATTCTTATGTTAATATCAACAACAAATGCTTCACCAATAACCTCTAACCCTTGCCACTTGACGCACACAATACAAAAGAAATCACTGAACCGTATGCTCAAAGCAGTCAAGTGTGCAAAATCTCATCTTAAAGTCACATCCTCATTCATACTTATACTCATACCCTTCCATACTTGTACACATTCTCACTGTAATATAAAGCCTCAAAAAGGCTACAACGAAATATCGAAAATCAAAATATGCCACAACACCTTCCAACCATTAGCATCACTTGGCTTTCCGATGTCGTACAAAATGCACAGTTAATAATAATAATAATGATAACATCTTCTCTGCACTCACATCCAGCACCTCGAGCATCGAGCGGGAGCAAATTCATATACAACAATAATAATGTTTCTTAGTCGAAGCAACAGTGGCTTTATTGTTGCTGTTGAGATGAGCGGGAGCAGTAACTTATTGAAAAGTACACTGAGGAAATTTTATGTAATAATTCTGTGGAGCGCTGAGTGAAGGAAGAAATATGCAGAACACCCTCTGCTCAAAGGTACAAAAATAATTTGTACAATAGCTTCTAGTAGCTTCGAGTTGTTTTGAAGCCACATTAAAGTATAAAATGAAATATCATCAAAAAATGGATCAGTGTTGCCAGGTGGGGTTATTTAAAGCGAATTAGGCTATAGTTTTTGCTGGGTTGCGAGAAGAATTTATTCGTAAACTTTTACATACATATATATTTTTTTTGTACTTTTCTGCAATGATTGGGTTACTTTGCTCCCTACATGCTCGCTGCGGGTATAGTAATCAAAATCACTTTACAGCAATTCCCGAAATTTTGTCCCGAAGCAATACCAAAATGATACAGGGTTACCCTAGCAGAGGTACTTTTTTCAATAGCCTTTTTTTTATAAATTACGCGTGAGTCGTGCCAAACTGTCATGTTACTTTTGTTCCTTATTGTTTGCCATTTCATCATGGACAACGTTTACAAATCATTCAACTTTATTACGAAAGTTCACGCTCTGTAAAGAATGTGTTTCGCGCGTTTCAACATAACTGGCGTACTGAGCATACTATTCGCAACACCATCACCCATCTTGAGACTCAGGATTCATTATTGGATAATATTCGACTGAACAGACCACGTCCAGCACGCAATGAAGTGTGCACGATGAAGACCGTGGAGAGTATATTCGGCGCTGTTTGCGGCAACTCGGACTGACGCATGAAACGACTTGACGCATTTTAAATTTGAATTTTCTGTGCTTTTTTTTCCTTAAATTTGAAATGGATCACCCGTTACATACTATCTACTTGAGAGCAAAATGATTCAAAACGAATTCTAAGTTGGTCGTACGTCGAGAACTTAAATATAAACGAGTATATTGTCATATAATTATATAAACGAGCGCCTTTTCCTCCCACAAAGGCATGTTAATTCAACTAATTTTGGGACAAAAAGCATTTTCTCAATTTTAGTAAAGTAAGTCTTTAAATTTATAATCCCCTCTTTCTTCACTGTACAGCCAACCGCCTAAGCTTTTATAAACGTTCAGTGCCTTCCAATTTTTCCAAGGTATTCAGAGGACCCTGTGCAGTTACATTTTCAAATGGAGCCCATCAATAAAACGAGAACATACATATGTATGTATCGCGAATGCGATGACTGTTTGTTGGAGGACATGAGATATTTCGTCTTGTCCTCTTTCACTACAATATCCACACGCTTCACTTCTTTATCTAATCTGTAGAAAGCTGAACTAACGGTGCAATTGTTTGGATCTATAATATCGATATTTTCGTCAGAAGTTGTACGCTCCTATATGCAGAAGATCTTAACTTCTCTGTTTAGCTCTGAAACTCATATTATTTACTCCAGCATTAAGTTGAAGAAGTCACATGACAAGAAGACACACTGAAACCACATTTATTCTCGAACTACTAGGAGAAGTACTTTCTGATTCTGGCGGAACTTTTGGTCAGTTGATACAGTCACAAAAGCTATGCGGGTATACCAAATTCAGACATAGCGGCGTAGAGGGAGCTTATTTTCATGCGGTCGGAGGCTACTTTAAAATCGACTAAAAGGTGATGAGTATCAATCCTACTTTCATGGGTCATTTCCAAGGTTTTACGCATGGAGAATAGTGGGTCAGTTTTAAGTTTTCCAGGACTAAAGCCACACTGCTAATTTTCAATAAGTTTGTTGAGTGTTGACTGTTTCTATAAAATGTTAAAGTGACACGTACGAACCAATATAAAAGTAAAGGACTCTTAGGGCTTTCAGCAATAAGATTTTATGAAAGATCTGCGCATTTTAGCGAAGCCTAACACCAAGGCTAACGGAACGACAATCTTTACGAAACATTAGAATTCGTTCATATTATCGACTAAAAATAGAGAGGGATATGCTTGTTAAGCCATATTTTTCGGATATGTACTTTGAAAGTAGTTGGTGCTGTACTCACTGGTAGTTGCTCTTCTTTAAAGATATTTTATTATAAGTCTCCGTTGGCTATTTTTAGGGATATAAATATGGAAAATTATGTCATCTATGGTCTGTTAATACTGAACATTGATATTAG
This sequence comes from Neoceratitis asiatica, assembly GCA_030068015.2. Taxonomy (NCBI): domain Eukaryota; kingdom Metazoa; phylum Arthropoda; class Insecta; order Diptera; family Tephritidae; genus Neoceratitis; species Neoceratitis asiatica. The sequence goes on along the minus strand of CM061526.1, from coordinate 52,608,909 downwards.
AATCATCTGCTAAAATGTAAAGAATATAAAATATGATAATGTGCATCCAACTCTTGAGAGCCTACTCCATTGTAAATAAAAACACTGTTTATTCAAAATTAATAGGCCTGCAAGGATAATTAGATATTCGAACGTATATATATCACAATCTTTCCTTCTTTATTTCTCTAACAACGTAAATCTTTCCTCTCATCTTCCTTTCGATATGCCCGATCACATTTTTCGTAACGTAAATGTAACTCATTCACCAGCGTACTCTTTAAGTGCAGCGCGGGTAAAGAAGTTAAACATCAATATACGGACAAAAATATAATTTTCCATTTTTCCACGTGTATTACAATCCTAAGCTCATTGTTGCATAATTTCTCTCCCTTACACTAAGTAATACACCATAAGTACATAAGTAGTTAAACAGCTGATGACTGAATGAATGAAGATAATTTATTCATATAATAATTATCTCTGCCGTCTATGGGAAGAGAGTATAAGTAATTATAAGCAGATATTAGTGAATATTAACGCGAAATCATTGAAGTTGTTAATACCTTATACAGGAGAGTGAGAGCAAGAGAGAGAGGGCGAAAAACAACTTATTTCAATAATTAAACAAATGCAGACAGACAAGTTAAATTGTGTGGCGAATATGTGTTCAAAAATGGTAAAAGGCCTAAAATACTTAATGAGCTGTTAATGAGTTGAACTGCAAACGAAATGAAAGGTTATATATATTTCATGTTTTTATTATTATTATTATTTTTGTTTTAATATATGAAACGAAATTAGGAAAAAAGGTTAACGAAAAGAAAAATAAATTAATTTTGAATTACCAATAAATATATTTGCGCAATAAATTTTTTTCCTAAATTAAGCATAAGAATTCTCATATTTTGGTTGCGAAATAACGTTAAAATTTATATACAGTTAAGGGTTTGTAGGATCACTGTCCCTAGAGTTTCTCGCAAGCACTCACATCTGTCACTTTCCTATATAATATGGTTATCAATTTGAGGTTCCGAAAATTCCGTGCTGTTTTTTGACATCTGTCAAACTTAACAACGTCGATTGGGTGCTTGAACAACAAACAACGGAACGCGAGCGATTTTGCTAACAAATTTTTCTTCACCGACGCGGCACATTTCTCTATCGGTGGATACGTAAATAAGCAAAAGTGTCGGATTTGAGGCTCCGAGAATCCTGAAATGATTGAAGAGAGGCCATTACACCTAAAAAAACTTATTGTATGTTTCGCTCTTTGGTCCGCAGATGTGATTGGACCCTACTTCTTTGAAAACGATAACAGCGAGATTGTCACTGTCAATTCGAAGCGTTATGGTCGTTTGATAACTGTTTTTTTTTGGGTTTGCATTTGAAGAACACTACTTAGACAATGTGTTGTCGCAACAAGATGATGCCACATGCTACACAACACGAGCGAATATGGGTCTTTTGCGACAGAAATTTCCCGGCCGCGTAATTTCTCATCTTGGCGATGCCAATCGAAGACAGAGATCGTGCGATTTGATATCTTTGGGCTTTTTTGTGGGGCTACGCGAAATATTAGTCAAGTTATGGCTCAGATACCGCCCAATATGAGCCAAAAAGTGGTCGAAAATTACCTCAAACGGATTAAAGTGTCGAAAAATTCACGAGCCGGTTATTTGAATGATGTAGTGTTTCGCATATTATCAAATGGTTCAAAATTGATAATTAAAAAGGAATTTCATGAACTTTTTTATTTAAATACATTCATATATATATATGTATATATGGCGTTTTGTAACCGCTGAAGCGATTTTCGGCCTCCAATTTGTGGTTCTGCGTCTTGATGTTTTTACCAACAAATGAAGGGACCTACAGTTTATTCTAAGCCGCCTCCGAACGGCCAATTAATTTTTATGAGGAGCTTTTATTTCATGTCAAAAATAAACTCGAAGGGCTTGACATTTTCTGCCGAGGGGCGACCGCAATTAGAAAATTTTTTTTTCTATAATTTTGGATGTTGGTCGAACTGGGTCTCGAACCGAGACCTTCCGAATGGCAGTACGGAATGCTAACCACTCAGCTATCGCGGACGTCAATTACGTTTATTTTATATATATATATATATTATTAATAGCCTTGAGGCGTAGAACGAAATTTTTCAAAAACCTTTCGAATTGAAAACATTTGATTCACAAAATGTTCAAAATGAGGTATTTTAGTTTGAATAAAGTACAAAATATATATGTAACATACTATATGCTACATTTATATAAATCCCAACATCTCGTTATTAATTTATGTACATTTATTTACTCGAAAAACCGCAAATCCTTTTACATGATTCAACATTTTTCGGAACAACTGAGATGAATGAGCTTACATCTACTCACATTAATTTTAGTACTTTTTTCATTAAATATTCTTTGTTGTTGTAATACAAATTGCTTATTTTGCCTTTTCATTGGCATTTTGCTCACTGAATAAAACGCACCGGTGAAATGACCCTAAATACACAATCAATTGGAGAGTGAGAAGAGAGTGCAAAAAGAAAAATTATCCGCAAGGGTTTGATTTTTGATGTAAAATATTAACGATATATATATATACTTGAAAATATAATGAAAGTGTGAAAGGTTTAGCAGCAAAATAAATGGAAGATATGAACGCAAAAATAACTCTTTCAAAGTTGCTGAGGATGGTATGTCATTACACAAAATAATAAATAATTTATTTAAATATAAGAGAAGACTTGGAGTTGCCTTAGATATATACATATATACACTGAAAAATATATATATATTACAGAAATAGTATATAGAATGAAATTACATTAAATTCTGATTCTACATTTTAGCCTTAATCATGCTATAACATATCCTTTGTCAATTATGGAAATATTTTTACTTTTGTTTGCAAACATTTTTATTGTACAATGGCATCTATTCTACATACATATATATGCATATAAATTTAATAAAATTTCACTTTCCCAGTAAAAGAAAAAATAATTGAATAAGTAAACTACTCCGAGCAAATTGAAGGGTTTACCTCCTCATAAAGTAATTAAAAATAATTTAAAATATTAGTATTCAGCAAAAAAAACCTAACCCATTTCACCACTTATGCCAGTAATACCAAAAATTTTATTATTTCCTGTGGTTTTTTTTACAAGTGTTATCGTAGAATGGCAGTTGCCATTTATAGCAACAATACTGAGAAATGAAAATTTAAAATTCTTTGTAAAATAAATTATTTACTAAAATTAGATTAACTCAGAGCTTGTGTTCTACGAAATGCATAACAAAGTTAAAGGATATGAGCAAGGATAATAATAAATGCTTATTGTGCAATAACTGGTTAAATATATCTCGGTCGTTTTGTAATATAGGGTTATCAAATAAGAGTGATATGATTTCTTAAAAAAATATACACTAATTGTTAAGGAAATGCAAATGTTCTTTATTTAATTGTAAGTACCATCGATACAATTAAGTTCTGAATATAACATAATTCGAATGGCCTCCACGACTTCCTTTCCAGGAACGAATTCGAAGAACCCAATTTTTGAGCACTTTTTCCACTAAATCAAGTCGTATGTCATGAATAGCACTTTCAATATTGACTTTCAAAGCTGTAAGAGAGTCTGATCTATTGCTAAAGATCAATGACTTCAAATAACCCCGCAAGAAGTAGTTTAATGGTGTTAAATCACAACTTCTTGGAGACCCTTCAATGTCAAAATTTCTTGATATAATCGAATCACCAAACCAAATGTTGTTAAGATCAACTTCTTCCAATCGTGTCCATAAAATGTTGGTTATCATCGATCTATACCGCTCTCCATTGACAGTAACGGTGCTACCAGCTTCATTTCGATGATTCCACCAGACCAAAAACCATACCAATCTCTCAATTTAGGTGAATGTAATGGTTGTATATAAATTATTTGTTGATTTTTTCGCACCAGAATCGATAGTTTTGTTTATTTATCGCACCACTCAGATGAAAGTGAGCCTAATTGGAGATGATGATTTTCTTAAAAAAATCTTTATCGTTATTGAGTAGTTCCAAGGCAAAATCAGCAAATTCACGACGTTTATGGTGGTCCACGAATGAATTCGTAAACATTACTGAATACAATGAAAAAAATGACATATTGCCAAAATGACCAAAACGACACATAGTAATCATATCATCCCTATTGGAAAACCGTTTATATGCGAAATGAATGTAAATAAGGTTTTTGCACAATTTTCATGTAATTTTCATATAAATGGATATTTTTTTTTAAGTCTGCGTCCATTATCGTGGGGTAAGCATATTAGGTCATATCGACCTTTTTGTGTGAAATATTAAAGCCCACCGTCAACACGTATCACATCTTCGTCGATTTTAGTCTTAGTCTTTTGCACCCGGTTAAAGTTCAGTCTAAGCCAAGTTATTGCTCTAGGTAGTCTAGAAGTGTATGGAAACTCCACTTTCTTGGAGGTAAATGTATGGTTCCAGTCTCTATAAGAGTTTTCACCAAACTTTTCAGCGAGTTCTACAATTGAAGAATATGATAAAGGGCTATTATCTATCACTTACCTTAGAATCCGAAACTTTTCTGCTAAAGAGGTGTTTAGGGGGGTAATCATTTAGTTCTGATGGTGCGACTCTGCCAATGTCATTCGACCTTAATTCTCGTTTTAAAAAATATTTTAAAAGAGCCACATCAACCTGGCTATCGAAGCAAATATATCCATAACACTTGGGCTGGAATGAAAAGAATTTTCGCTGCAACGATTTCCTGTTTTCTAAATTTCTTTATCCGTCTACTTCGATTTCCTGCTGAATCTCACTATGTTATTTACCTTGACGCAAGCTAACTTGGTTGGATAAATTATCAAGAAAAATATTAGTGTTTGACACAGGGTAGTCACATGAAAAATTAGTAATCGTTCTCTCTACCTTATTATTTTTACAGCTGCTGCACCACCTTATGAAAGGAGAGTCCAGTATTTCTGCTTTTTTTTTGTCAGTACCTGAATTTTTGGAAAAGTCCCGTGAAAAGAGAACCGACCCACACCATGTCTTCGTCGATTTTAAAGAAGGCTGCATGAGAAAGTAGCGGCCTCTATGTCGCTAAGCCAGAATTAGGTACTCCGTTCAAGCTTGTACGGTCGTGTTAACTGACATTGAACGGCAACAATAGCTCCATCAAGATCGGGAAGGACCTCTGAAAAACGTTCGATACCAATCGATGCTCAGACAGGGTGACTCCTTATCGTGCGACTTCTTTAATCTAATGCAGAAAAAAATTATACAAGCTGCAGGGCTGAATAGAGAAGGTACAATCCACTATAAGTGTGTACAGCTGCAGGCGTACGCCGATGATATTAATATAATTGGCCTTTAGAAATGCGCTTTGAGTTCCGTTTGCTTTCTCCAGACTGTATAAGAAAGCAAAGCGTATAATAGTTCATATGTCAGACAGATGACACTTTTGGAATCTCATCAATTGTTTCGTTTCCTACATGCATGACGTGGTCTATTCGGTCAAATATTATCCAATAATGTATGCTAGGTTTCAAGATGGGTGATGGTCTTGCGAATAGTATGTTCAGTAGGCCGCGCTTCGCTCAACTTATGGTCAACATAATCGACCATAAGTTGAGCGAAGCGCGCGAAACACATTCTTTACAGAACGTGAATTTTCGTAATAAAGTTGAATTATTTGAACTTTGTTCAGGCATAAGCCTTTCCATGATGAAATACCAAACAATACTCGATGCATTCAGGCAATTATTAATATTGCATTATTTCGGCGTTAGAAGCATTATTTGAAAAGTCAGTGGCGATCTGTTAGTGACCTTACTATGACCCAATTTTAACCTGATGGTTGTCGGATAGTGGTTTTTTTTTAGCATTTTTACCGTTTTTTTAGGTTATGTCAAAAGTTGACGTGATGGTGCCAAGGTGACCTCAAATTTGGTTTCAGCGATCAAAAAACAAGTAGTAAATATGATCTATTAAATTAAAAGCTTCTTATACTTTTCATGTACATGAAATGGTATATTAAGAGAAGAGATAGACCCACTGAAATTTATACCGATCGTATCAGAATCACGAGCTAAATTGATTTAGCCTTGTCTGTTTGTTTGTATGTCCTTCTATGTGTTTGAACGCAAAGCAGTCCCAATTTTTGAGATTTTTTCAACCAAACTTCGTAGGAGATGCGCCTATACGTTTGAACGATTATTTGACCGATTTTTCAGATTTGAAATTTAGGGTAATAAATCCGTCAAAAAAGTATATGTATGATTTGCATATTTGTAGTGAAAACCATCAAAATTTGAATCTATATATAAAAATAAATGCAAATTTTGATGAACGACTATAACTTGCTGAAATTGCACCAAATTTTTAGGTGTTATAGGGGTTTTAGGAGATGGTTAATGTGAAGTTTTCATGAGATTGATCCAGAGATTTGATAATACAAAATACATGTAAAATTCCAAAATACGCTTACAATACGTTGTATGTGGTGTTGAAAGAGGGAGAGGAATGAAAAAAAATGAAAATGAAAATAAAATTAAATAAATTTTTTTTAAATTCTGTTTTAAGAAAGAAATTTTTTCGATTAAAACATATATTTTTACATTTCTCATATATAAAATCAAGAAAATCTAATGTAAACTTGTATGACATTCGATTTTCTTGATTTTTTCATGGGTGTAGCAAAGAACACTGGGGTCCGCTAGCACTATATAATAATTTCAAATATGAGGTGTTGCGTATCCATCAAAAAAGCATCTAAGATCGTGCAATTTTGTATTCTACAGACGTAAGTTCAAGTTGATATCGACACTGAAAATTATCAAATTATCAATTTACACTAAATTTTATAATTTTATATGTTCATGAAAGACGTAAAGACTTTGGCATGGCCGAATACAGCCGTTATATCTTGTTTCTTAGTGGAAGTCATACGTCTTAATTAATTTTGATTTAATCGTTTATATCTTTAACAGAGTTTAAGGAATCTATCTAAAATTTTATGAAATTTATAATTTATCCTACCAAAAAAAAAAAAAAAAAAAAAATTAAAATAAATGTAAATTTCTTATATATGAAATATTTTATTATTATTATAATTATTTATTTGTGAAATCTAATTCGCAAAATAATTTTTATTTATTTCAATGTGGCCAGAAAATAACTACACCCCTTGTTACGTACGCTCACAATTTTACTGAAAACTATTTGCAATTAATCACATAATTCCATTCGATACACAAACATACACGCACTAACACATACAAACACTCTGCATTGATGTGACGTCAAATAACAACAGATGCACCGCTGATATTCGAAGAACGGAAGTGTTGTCCCCGTTCGTGTGAAAGTTTGTCTGTCGAAAATAAGCGCGATTTGCCGAGTTTATTTCGCCTCAGCGATTTTCAAATCCAACAACATAAACAGTAACGACGAAAAGTTCATTTTAATTGCAATCCGAAAATCTTTGCGCTGTTATCGCTTCCGTCGCCGTCAGCAACACCATCAACGGCATCAGCATTGAAGCATTCCAGTTTTTGTGCATTCGCGTATCCGTTGCCCAACTACCAGCATTGCCTTATCTGTTTAACAAGCGGAGTGAGACAACGTGCGATGCCGAGTGGGGAGGGCAATGGGGAAATGGAGCTTCGAGCGATGCAAACAATAGTAAATTGTACACTTGTACATACCTGAAGGTGGTGCTCGCATACTAACACATATACACAAACACACATCCATATATACTTACACCTATCCAACCATTTATTGGTGCATATGGTAGGTGATGGAGGCTAGCAAATATTGATAAAAAATGCCCCATCGGTGTTATCGTCATCAATGAAATGCATTTGCTCATTTGTTTGCGTGACTGTGTGTATTTATGTGTGGTTGTTGGTATTGGTTGTTGCACCGTGTGACCGATTTAAGCAACAACAATGCGCTGGGTGAACTGCATCCATCTATTTTAGCCGCACGGTATATGTAAGCTGGAACACCAGGACACCAGCTGTGCCGACAGCAAACCGTGCTCTCGCACAACACAACATCGAACAAAAGTCAGTACATGTCGCTCATTATTCACGACAACAACAACACCGTTGATCGAATTATATCGTTCAATTTTTTTGTTAATCCAACGTTGGTGCTGATTTTGTGTGTGAGTGTGTGTGTGTGTTTAGTTAGTGCGTATAATGAGTTTTAATTGGGACACAAGTCAAAGTGGAAATTGGTGATTTTATGTAGAAATGGCATAAGTCAAAACAAAGTTATTGCTCTAGGTAGTCTCGAAGTATATGGAAACTCCACTTCCTTGGAGGTAAATGTATGATTCCAGACTCTATAAGAGTTTTCATAAAAATTTTCGGCGAGTTCTAGTATTGAAGAAGATGATAAAAGGCGATTAACCTACCACTTCTCTTGGAATCCTAAACTAATTATCAGCTAAAGAGGTGTTTAGGGTGACCATCATTTAGTTCTGATGGTCGCCCACTGCCAATAGCGCTCGACCTTAATTTTCGTGTTTACAAAATATTTTAAAAGAGACACTTCAACCTGGCTATCGATGCAAATACATCCATTACAATTGGGCCAGAATGAGGCGTGCTTTTACTGCGCCGATTTCCTGTTTACTAAACTTCGTTATCCGTCTACTTCGATTTCCCGCTGAATCCCATCATTTCATTTACCTTGACTTAAGCTAACTTGTTTGGATAAATCAGCAGGAAGTAAAATACGAGATAGGGCTCAGCATGGGTAGTCACATGAAAAATGAAAAATCCTTTGCTCTTCTTTATCATTTTTACAGCTACTACAGTATCTTCTGAAAGAAGAGACCAGTCTTTCTGTATGTTTCGCTCAGACAGTGGCGTGTCAGAACTTTGATTGTCTAAAAGATTTTTAAGTAGCACATTTCTCTTGAGCTTTTAAATCCCATTTCGTCCAGGTTTGCCTAGATTTCCGGCAAGTCTCTGGCGCGGCCCGTTTTTTGAGAAAATTTCTCGAACATCAGTTTTGGTAAAATGCATAACAATCCAGTCTTTATCGAGAAAAATCTACTTGTACACGTCTTGCCCACCAAGTGGCATGATTTCCTATTAACTGATTTATCACTAAGAAATTGAAGAAGAAAGAGTCAGGTGCAAAATGGTTAAAATGACTTCCAGCTTCTAGCTCCAGAGTGTTATCGAAAGAGGTTAAAAAGTGATGTAGTTGTCTACAAGTTAATCTTCTAAAGGATCTGCCAAGTAGGTCAGGAACGTCATTGTCAAGGACATAATAAAGGTGCTACACATGCTACAGATAGGCTCAGACAAATAAAAAAGATCTTATATAAGATGCTATGAAAAACTACCGATCGTAAAATGAGTAATCACCCTCTGTCATAAGCTAGAGTTTTTCCTTAGGTTAGACTATGTTAGACAAATTGATCCTTGAGAAGGCCCATATAGACAATATCAAGACCATAATGTTACCAGAAACATTACATACGACCAAAACCCTATTCCGCTACCCTGCTGTTCTTTTAGCGAATTGATGTAGGTATTTAGGCTCTTTGTCTCTTGCTGTGTGAAGATCCATCATCGTGAGCCTTAAGCTTAGAAGAGAAGTAATCTAGCCCGAACTTCAGCAAACGTCATGTCGGATGTTCAAAGCCCTGAACATGGAAGTGCTTCCCTAATTTTCGTTGAGTTTTGGCAATACTTACCATGAGAGATATGGGCAGAGATGAGAATGCCCGAGCAACTAACTCGAGTTTTTGAGTAGACATTTCTTTGATGCAGTTAACTGTTAGCTGTATTTGTAAGCAATATATTTTTTATAAAGTACCATGTAATGGAAAACTCCGCATCTCTTCTATCTAAAGCCAACAAAAGACCAGCTTTATAAAATGCATACCTTCGTCACTCGTTTCGAATGGTTAGGTAAGTAGTAGTACTAAGTATTTATTAGGCAGTCAAAGGCGGTGGTCTTTCGTGGAGGGAAGAAAAATAGCACTTTAGCGCAAAACCTCCCTTAATAATGATCAATTGAAAAATCACTGGTCTACCATAGTAAAACACACTTTTTTGTGGAAAAATTCATGTTTCTTATTCAACATAATTCCCTTCAAGGTTGATACACTAATTATAGGGACCCTCCAACTGGTCGTCTCTTCATTCGACGAAAACTTCTTCCCAGCGAGCATTCTATTAAGATCTGGGAACAGACTATCTCGCTGGGGGCAAGATCTGGAGAATACGGTGGATGCGTAAGCAATTCGAAGCCCAATTCATGGATGTTTGCCATCGGTTTCACTGACTTGTGACACGGTGCCTTGTCTTAGTGAAACAGCACTGTTGATGTTCTTTCCTTTTTCTAGGTAGTCAATGAATATTATTCCATGCGCTTCTCAAAACACAGACGTCATAACCCTCCCAGTCGACTGTTGCGTTTTTCCACGCTTTGGAGCGGGTTCATCGTGTGCAGTCCACTCGAATGACTGTCGATTGGACTTCGGAGTGAAATGATGGAGCCATTTTTCATCCATTGTCGAATTTCGACACAAAAACTTGGGTTTATTACGCTTGAATATCTCCAAAACCTGTTCCGTTTGTCGTTGTTTTTGGTCAAAAGTGAGCTCGCGTGGCACCCACTTTGAACAGACCTTTCTCATACCCAAATATTCGTGAATGATACGATGTACACGTTCAGTTAATATTTCATTCAATTTCAATTTACGGCCATTCAAAATCACTTTCTAGATTTTTTTTGATGTTTTCGTCGGTAACATCTTTTGGGCGTCCATTGCGTTCACCGTCTTCGATGCTCATTTCACCATGTCAAAACTTAGCATACCAATCGTTGATGTTTGATTTTCCTGGGGCAGTGTGCGAAAACTCGTCAACAAGCCAAGTTTTTGTTTCAACTGTACATTTCTCTTCAAAAAGCAATATTTTATCAATACGCGAAATTCCTTTTTATCCATTTTTTCACAATAACAAAAATTTGTTCACTCATAGTGCTATTATTTACGAACTAATAATCCGATGGGAACGAGAATAATGTTACAAATTATAGGTCTATCTCAAAATTATTTACTCTTTCTTTGAGATTATTGCAGATTTTTACTAATCAACATGGCCTTGCCAAAGATAGGTCCAAACTATCAAATCTCGCGGTTTTTACAGAAGAATATTTACTCTGTATCTTGTGGACCTTGAAAAAGTGCAATGTTGGTGCACCAGGAATCATCTGTTTTTGTATGCAAAAAAAAAAAATGTTCTCACTCTACTTATACCCGAAAGTTTCATAATTTTCCTACGCGTTACCATATTTCTGCATTATCCATTCGGTTTCAGAAATTAAGGATCTAGGTGTTTATTTCGATACAAAATTGAGTTTCTCTAATCACATTAATTATACTGTTTCAAAATCCCACTAATTTATTTGCCGTAAGAATACTCCATTTTCAGATCCCTACACACTTAAGATCCTTTATGTTTCTATGGTAAGAACAAAGCTCGACTATGCTTCATTTATCCAGAGACCTTACCATTGTTCCTATGTAAGGTGCTTACGGTTCAGAAAATTTTCATAAAATTTCCCTTACGCTCCTTACTAAAGGGTGTTTTTTTATAGAGGTATAGAGCTTTAAGTTGGCATTACATTTCAAGATGGCGACCAATTTAACAGCTGTCAAGTGATTTATTCTCAGTTTGGTTTGGCAATGCATCATGAATAGACTCACGTAAGGCGTAGATTCGTCAAATGGGCCCAAAACGAGATTACCGTTGTTCCCGATTTTCATAAGCGAATTTTGTTTAGCGATGAAGCGCACTTCTGGTTGAATGGCTACGTCAACAAACAAAACTGCCGCATTTGGAGTGAAGGTAATCCTCAAGTGTATGTTGAAACACCGTTACATCCAGAAAAACTGACTGTTTGGTGCGCTTTATGGGCTGGTGGAATCATTGGGCCGTACTTTTTCAAAAAGGATGGTGGCCAGAACGTTACAGTCAATGGTGATCGGTATAGAGCCATGATTACTAACTTTTTCATTCCTGAATTGAATAACCATGATGTCCAGGAGATGTGGTTTCAACAAGACGACGCAACATGTCACACAGCTCGTGCCACAATAGATTTATTGAAAGACACGTTTGGTGACCGCCTAATTTCATGTTTTGGACCTGTGAATTGGCCTCCAAGATCTTGAGATTTAACACCGCTAGACTACTTTCTGTGGGGTTATGTAAAGTCATTGGTCTATGCGGATAAGCCACAAAAGCTTGACCATTTGGAAGACAATATTCGCCGTGTTATTGCCGATATACGGCCACAAATGTTGGAAAAAGTCATCGAAAATTGGACGTCCAGATTGGACTACATCCGCGCCAGCCGTGGCGGTCATATGCCAGAAATCATATTTAAAATATAATGCCACAAGATTATCTTTCGGATAAATAAAATTCATGTCAATCGAATAATCCATCGTTGTTTTATTGCAACTTAAAGTTCTATACCTCTATAAAAAACACCCTTTATTTTCTGAACCGATTCCTTCGTAAGAGTCGGGTTGTCTGCTTTTGGGTATTAAGTCTCTGAGTAGCAGACACTCTTTCTTCGCTGCTTCTTTTGTGTCCAATATTGTAAAGAGACTGCCCTAAAATCTTAGAAAGATAACACTTCAATGTCCCTAGTCGAAATCTTAGGCATGTAACTTCTTTTTAAATTGGGCTTCTAAAATCTAACTTTACCAAGCACGCCTCTTTACGGAATAAAATGTCTCTTTGAATCTTGATTTGTCTCTATCCTGTGGAGTAGTTCGTATTATCTTATATAATTATTTTAATTAGCCTTAAGTCTTAGGTCTTCTCTCCTCATAGTCAGAAAGAATTTTTTTTTGACCGAAAATAAAATAAATAAATAAATAAACTTGGTATGCTGTTGACTATATCATAAAGCTCCCATACAACCGATTAGTTCATATATGAGGTTTGCGTCAAGAATATTCTGAAATTTCGAATGTAAATTCAAATAAATGTTGACACAAATCATCAAAATCGAGTTTTGGATTTTGAAATAAATTTGGTATGTTCATGAAAGACCTTGACATGGCCGTCATTTCTTGTTTGCCCTTCCCGTTTATATTGTTTAGGTAATTCCCCGACATTAATTATTTTATTTGTACCTAAATAAAAAAGCAAATCTCTTGTCGATGGCGCAAACAACATTAAAATGTTCTTCGTTTGTTTACCAAGTTATCGAGTAGTTACCAACAACAGCTGATCAAGCGTTATTAAATATTGTATAACGAGTAGTTAAATCGTTATAATTGTCGCTAATTTACTTTAATGATTCGAAAATCGTAAAAATAGAATAGTGAATCCCATCACCGATCACTACGCACAAATTCATAATCTGTGATTTCAACTAAAAATCTCTGAAATTAATAGTCTATAGAATATCATGAATTCAACGCCGTGAGCAAGAAAATAATTTAAATTTCTCATATCTATAATTACTAAACAAAATCTTATTAAATTTTTGTGAATTTCATTTAGACACTACAAAATGAATTTCTGCAGCTTCCTGTTGAAGAATGCCAGGATTTCGAGCACCACGAGCCAAGCGATTAAAATGACTGCCTAAATACAATAAACTCCCAACAAAGCGCGCTCGCTCGTACTCCTTACGACGCACACAAAAACTCAGCGCATTCGAGTGCAGATTTAATTAGGATTAGCAGAAGTGGAATTTCGCGGAGCTTTGACCAAAATTCAACTGCCTGGAAGTAATTAGCGAATGCAGTCAGCGAATTTTCCATAATAGTTAAAATTTTTTAAATTATTTAAGATGAAGAATGGAAAAGTTGCTTTGGATTGATGATTTTAAGTGCTGATAAATTCTTTTCCAGACAATAAAATTAAAACAAAAAAAATTTGAGCATTTATATGCAACTAAAAGCGATGAAGTAAGAATGAAGTTATGCACTTTAAATTATTTATAAATTTTTAATGAAAAAAAAAATTTCTATTTATTATTTATCGATACATTTTTAATGTATTCATAGCAATCGAGTTGGTGCCGGATTCCACTTTGCTTGCATTAAATTTAGATAGAAAAAAAAACATAAATATCATATTTGCATACCCCTACACACATACACACATATGCAGATGCAAACCCATACACTACTGAACTGTGTTGGGCAAACAAATCTGAATCTGGTACTTAGCAAACTCTTAGCATTTTCACTTAGGGCAGCATAATTGATGTGAGTTTGCAATAAATTGCAGTTATTTGCATTTTCCAACTTGCAGCTGACGTAATGACCTAGAGTGCTGCCGACGGCCCCTCAAACGTATTCTTCCATCGTCATGCCGTGTTATGCAAAAGTGCAACAGATACGTGCTCAATTTCATAATAGCCGATGTTGGGCCATTAAGGCGATGAGTAGCAGCACTGGCAGGCATCATTTTCTTTTTTGTTAGACGCCTTCACTTTGAAGGCCAGCTGGCGTGGAGAGCGACGAAGGCGAAGAAGGTAGTGATCAGTCGTTGTGGTGTTGCCACTACTGGGGTTGAGATGTGTGGGCTCATGTACGTCTTTGCAATAATGGCTGCTGTACAAGATGTTGTCAGTTGTTCTTTCAATATTCGGCCGTTCGTTCGTTCGTTCGTTCGTTCGTTTGTTCGTTGGCTTGCTGCTGCCTCCTCATTTTGTTATCACGTAATTATTGTGCTGCATTTTTAAGGCTCGGAATTCCATCAAAGCCATTAATTGCTATACTTTATGTTGGTAATTATAAGTTATATTATTTTTAATTATACCACTTACTTAGATGCATATATACATGCATAATACAGATATATTTATGAAGTAATAGTTGTCTCAAGTTGTGATGGTACAATAACTGAATACGTCTATGTGTGCGTGTTTCGCCGTATACATATAAGAGTTATTTAACTTTTTTTCAGTATTCCATTCCCTCTTAAACGTTAGTTAAATATTTAAATATTTATATTGATCATAATTCTATTGTGCAGCATTATGAAGAGTTCTCGTGCAGTTTCAATGTTAGTAGAGTGTCTTAATTGGGCCAACTTCATATATCTAAAGTGATAATGATGAGTAACTTTTCCACAAAAAAAAAAAAAAAAAAAAAACCATCACCTCTTGCATCCGGCTTAACACTACAGATCTCTCTATCTGCAGGAAAATTGCTAAATTGCAGACCATATATTTTTCGAAGAAAGCGTAAGCTTCGACTGCTTCATCTTCAAAAAGTCAATTGACACCGCCAAGATGAGATATTACGCGGCCGGGAAATTTCTCTCGCACTAAAACCATATTCGTTCGTGTTATGTGCCATGTGGTACCATCTTGTTGCGATCACATATTGTCCATGTCGTGTTCTTCAATTGCAGGGTAAAAAAAGGTTGGCTATCATACGATCACAACGCTCCTAATTGACAGTGACAGTCTCGCCGTTATCGTTTTCAAAGAAGTAAGGTCCAACCACATCTCCGGACCAGAGAGCGCACCAGACAATAAGTTTTTTTCTGGTGAAATGGCATCTCTTCAATTATTTGAGGATTCTCGGTGCCCCAAATATGACAATTTAGCTTATTTACGTATCCATCGAGTGAGAATTGTGCCTCGTGGTTGAGGAAAACTTTGCACCCAATCGACATAACTACGGTGTTGTGAATTAGTCAGTCCGTTTCAGTTTTTGTGTGAGCTGGACTTTATATGGATGTAAATGTATGTAAGTCCAAGTGCAAAATACTCCATAACGTGCCATAAGAAAGTCCCAGCTAGCTCTTGAGAACGTCGAGAAGTATACACATTTGGACCTTCGGCTACGTTTTCACTTACATCAGCGGTATTCGAGGGGAATGGGAAAACGATGATGCACAATCCTTACCGATCCAGTCTCTTTAAATTTTACCAATTGCTTGAGTAGTTGGACAATTATTTGCACCATAATCTTCTCTTAACACATTAAACATGGCCACATTTGAATCATCATCTTTCTAGTAGGTTTCAACAATTTTAACGAGTTTTGCTGCTGTTAAGAGATCTTTTTCCATAAATGGTTGACTTTTAATAAAAAAAAACATGTTTGGTTTAACAGTTAGGTTTGAGAGATGTCGAAATACAGCCTTGCACTTTCCAAACCACTAACTGGATAACACTGTACTTTTGGTTTGAATCTAAAGAGTTTAGGTCATAGCGATATTCTGAAATAGCTCATAACAGACATGAGTGGAGAAGAGATGTAGTAGGTACCATCTCAGTCTATACCGATGAGTCTAAAGTTGACCTTGACATCTCTCTCTCTCTCTCTCAAGGCTTTCTATAAGGCATAAAATATACCTGTAGAGCTATATTGCATATCTACTAGAGCATACAAAAAGCAACCATATACTGTGACAGCCTTGGGCATTGGTGGCCTTTTCATCGTCAGTAATAAATTTCAGCGTTGTCACTGTAGGAATGTTTTGAGCTCACTGGTAGATCAACTTGATATATCCACCATCTAGATTTCCGGCCGAGCGAAAAAGAACAAATACCTCAGAATATATAGAAATCCACGACCACCTGTAAGATAACAAAACAGATTTGGAACAAATTTGACAGGTTAAGAACAAACAACTTATTAGAAACGTATTTGAAGTGGATCTGCCCTATAACAGCTATTGCCGCAACTATTAACCGGAAGAGAATAGGGAAACAATTTTCCATTTACTCTATGAGTGTGAATCTCTCTTACATATTTGAACTTGGAGCCCTTGAAGTGCTAAATCTCGAATAGCTTTCCACAATAATCATACGTTCTTATATTGAAAACAATAAATGGTTTGAATGTAACGATGAAATTTGAGAGGACTTGTCGTGAATGTGAATGTGAATTTTAAATGATTTTAAAAGAACTTCGGAATTCTTTCTTGAAAGTGATGTCAATACCTTTTTTTCAAGCTTTGCAAAGAAAAGCTCAGGTTTTCTTTGGTTTTTGATATCAGTGGAAATTTTCTTCAACACAATAGCTTTGTGTGCCTAAAGAATACTATGTAACCTTTTCACAAAGGTGACAGTTAGCCGCAATATTTGATTATCTTCCGATTTATTCATATCCATAACTGCATTTCTTTCTTTTGCTTTCTAAAGTGATTAACTCGCTCAACACGGCTCTCTCGAGCTTGGCTATAGAAACACTCGATATCACATTGTCGAAAATTTTATTTGATACAGAACTAACATACTTTAATATAGTAGAATAAATTTCACTTTAAGATAAGGAAAATTCCTTTCTGTTCATTAACACGAGGTATGTTCAAAGAAAAAGGTGAAGGTTTTGGGGACAAAACAGATATTCATGAATAAATAAGTACTTAAAAAAAAAAATTCAAATTCACTTTTTCCTTGGAACATACCTCGTATGTTCGAAAACACCTTATAAGATATATTGAGAAGATTTAATGGATTTATTGAAATGGTATGGGGTATTGGTGATAATCACAAAAATGCCAGAGAATAGATTGAGTAAATCAGTTTTTTTTTCAAATTTCGATATACATACATACAGATCTCATTGTTTTAACGATGTTTTGTTATTGTAATTCGAACATCAGGAAAACATTAGCTGATTATCAAAACTTATAAATATGAGCCACGTCATTCTTGAGATGACAATATAGAGGATATGCGGATTGCGACAAGACCTTTATTCCACGAGCTAAATGATAGCACTCGACCACCTATTCGTAATTATGTGTTCAACATCACGTTTTTGCTCATTTCTATGGCAACTGTAAGCCACACCGCTCATGAACATGAAATGGTATATTAAATTTTGTCCGAAGTATGGAAGTACCAGAAGAAGAAGAATAAATAGACCCACCAAAATTTATACCGATCGGAATGTCGAGTTGAGTTGATTTAGCCCTGTCCGTCTGTTCGTCTGTTTGAATGCAAACTAGTCCCTCAGTTTTTGAGATATTTCAACCCAATTTCGTACACAGAGGCATGCTTACATTTATAAGATAATTTGTCGGAGCCGTCTAGATCGGACTATAACATATATACGACCGATTTTTCAGACTTTATAATTTAGGTTCTAAAAATACGTGAGGTATTTGATGTGTCAGTGGTTTTTCGAATTTTCTACGTATTTACTGAAAATTCAAAATTACTCCCGTTAACTGTTATCGATTATAAAGACTGTTGTAAATATTTGAACAAGCTGCGCCAATTAGTTTGAGTTTGATAGTCGGTTTGAATCAGACGAACTCGTGAATTTTAAAGAAAATGAATAAAGTGAACTTCGAGTACTGATTAGGCATTATTTTTGGGCGTAAAAAACGAAAAAACGAAATCAGGGAAAGACATGATAAATATTATGGTGATTCTACATCATCAATTTCAATGGTTAAGAAGTGGCTTACAGAGTTCCGTTGACTGTGTTGACTGCGAACGTCCCGATCGGCCAAAAGAGATCGTCACGCCAGAAAACGTCGATAAAATCTCTGGAATTATATTGGATGATCGGAGATGGCTTCTCAACTGAGCGCTTTCATCACATTTTATGTGAATATTTTGTATATAAGTACAACCGTGTAACCACTTCAAGGAAGTGTTCGGCGATGTTCAGACCCAATCCAAAAGAATTTTTGTGCCGTTTCGTTACCGTAGACGACATATGGATTCACCGCAGGACACCCGGGACCAAAGAATAGTCAAGCTGGTGTGTTTCTTCGGTCACAGCTTTTTCGGATGTACAAGACGTCATACAAATCGATTAACTTGAAAATGGGAAAGGATACCTGTCGAATAATATTCAGAGCTTTTGAGAAGATTACGAATTGATTTGAAGCAGAAAGGGCCGCATTTGTGAACATGTGTGTTGTCATCATGGTAAAAATTCATAAATTGGTGTAGAAACTGCTACCCCATCCAGTATATTCTCCAGGTTTAGCCCCCTCCAAGTATTTCTTGTTTCCAAACCTGAAGAAATGTAAGAGCAAATAGTTATATAAATAGTTATATATTCTATCCGAAAGTCACTGCCTTATCAAACCAAACTCATATTTAAGGGCGTAAAATTTGGTACTTTACACACTTCAATTTGATTTGCAGTTTGGTGCTGAATATCATCGAAATTGGACCCCACACAACCGATTGGTTATATGTATATGAGGTTTTGTATCAAAAATCCGTCAAAAGTGAATCTAAAAGTCTGAAATTTGGTATTTTACACACGTAAATTCGAATTAATATTGATACCGAAAATTATCGAAATCGGTCGACTATATTATACTGGTCTCCTAAAACAGAGTTTTCAGATATAAGAACTAGTATTTAATCCTGAAATATAATACTATAAATTTGATATTTTCAAGAAATATTTCCCTAAGGAGATCTCTTTCCACTCCTTAATATTGCAGGTAAGCAGCTTATTTCGGAATTTTCTACTATTTTTCCGCTCTATCATTTACTCGAGCAAATCGTAATCATATATATCGGTTTCTTGGGTCTATCGGATGGGTCTCTTACCTATTCCACTGAGTAGATATTTGGACCTTTCAAATTGTGCGCACATCTCAAAACTGAATGCTCATCTCACAATGAGCTAGATTTAGTTTCAGTTCTATCGATACGATGACAATCAAGAGGATTGATATATAAATTTTTTTTCAAATTGAGTGCTGCAGAAAAGTTTTACTCAGACCAGGCGAAGTAATTAAACCACAGCATAAGAAATCATTTATGGGTCTGATGAAAAAATTAGAATTAGAATTAGAAAGAATAAAGAGAAAGTGTTAATTTTTTCTGCTGTCCTGTATAAATATGTCACAAAGGCCAAAATAAGGAAGAGAAATTCCATTAAACATTTGGGAATACTAATTTGCAAGAGGGAAAGAGGCTAATTTGCATCTTCAACTTGTCCTCTAGTGAATTTTACTGTTGGGGGAAACTAAAACAAGGACAAAAGAAGTCAATATACTGATTGGTATATGAGTACCAATATACATATACACATGCGCACACTAATTAACACAACAAACCTCTGTGGTATTCTTCATGTGAATATCTTGTGGCTTTTCGTTCAACTTTTTTTTGATAAAATTTGTGGATGTCATTTTTGTGCGAATTGTCCACTTGGTCTAGAGCTTGATTCTACGTTGAGTAACTGCTGCGCTTGTGGTTTTTTTTTGGTGAAAATTTACATTCGATATGCTTTAATTACAATTCTCTTTGCACCAAACCAGTGTAGTGAGTGGGAGCAGCTGTGAGAGTTCAAGTTGATGCAAGGGTATAGGACGTGTGTATTTGTGTATGTAGACATTCATTTACATCATTTCTTGTATAATCGGAAATACGCTTGAATTTGTCCCACACCACATACATATATATAAAAATATTGTTAAATGCCTTTATAAATATTTCTTTTGGCTTAAATACCATTCAGCAATTTAAATTTAAATATATATATTTATATGTATGCTTGCCAGTGTGGTGTTTTCTGAGTTGCTACTTTCATTGAGGATGAATAGTAAGAATTTTTTTTTAATTTTCCAGCGACTGTTTCTTAAAAGCAGAAAATTCTAAATATTTGAATTAAAAAAAATATATATTTCAGTAAATAAAATAATAAAAATAATTTTGCCTATTTTAAAGTTGCTTGCTTTCTTAAATTTAAAGGAATCACTATGTAAATCCTACTGTGAAACGCGATGGCGTGGCATAATTGGCTCAAAAAAGTCAGTCGTCGCCTACGCCAACAAAATGGGCGTATAAAATTTAAAAGCTACAATAGATGCTTACATGGCCACTTACAAGCCCATTTACAGACGTGTGCAGCACACACATACATACATATGTGTTTCCATACACGAATCCATTCTGTGAATTTGGAAGGCAAAGCAAAGTCTAAAAGGCATATGGAATTTTGCAAAGACGTCGCCGCCACTGCCGTCGCTTTAACACACTTTCATTGCCAATATTTTTCTGCAAACGCAGGCAAAAATGAAATTGCCAAAAGCTATTGGTTTAACACTTTATATATGTGCTCATATAGTTATATTTTGTGTAAAAATAAATAAAACTCATTTAAGGCTTTTTACATGTGTAAGAACATATATGAGTTTTATTTTCTTTTCTTTTCGGCTGCTTGGATGAATAGAGAAAATACCCTGACGCATATTCATATATGTATATACGGTAAATAAATTTACATATATTTGAAGTAATAAAAATATGCAAATGAAGAATTTAAATTTAAAATTTCTGTATTTATATTCATAGGATCCCTTAAAGTTTCTGAGCGAAAACAGTATTTTTATATGAATGCTGACATATATCAGTGTCAAATAATATGAAATCAAATATTGTTAAATAAAATGAAGTTAAATTAAATTAAATTAAATGAAATGAAAAAAAAAATAATAAAATGGAGTAAAATAAAATATACTAAAATAAATACAAGATAAATGAAACAAGATATATAATTAAAAAAAAAATCAAATCGAATATAATGTAAAATTAAACAAAATAATAAATATCTAGTAAAAAATAAAGTAAAAAAAAAACGAAATAAAAAATTAAAAAAAACACATTAAGTAAATAAAAATATATTAAAATAAAATTAAATAAAATACTTAAAAAGAAAATAAATTAAATAAAATAAGTAATAATAATCAAATAAAATATAATAAGTAAAATAGAAAAAAACACCATAAAATAATATAAAATAAAATAAAATACAAAAGTAAGTAAATAAAAAAAAATAAAAATAAAAATAATATATAACAAAAAAAAAATATAATAAACTAAAATGAAATACAATAAAATAAAAGGGATCCATTTCGAGATTCCCTACTATTTTAAAGAATAAAAAAAAAAACGTAGAAAAATCAAATTTAAAGGGGAATGTTTATTATCATTTGAAGGAACATTCTTTGGCACTTATATTTTGAAGATTATCTCTTTCAAGTGTTGGCCGCAGCTACGTCTTAGATGGTTCATCCGTTGAGTCTAATTTTCGATGACTCCACTGGTAACTGGCGAAAGACATGCGTGATGTTTTGCTCCAAGGCCTGAATTGAAGCGGGATTATCCGCATAGGCTGTAGGCTTTACATATCCTCACACGAAAAAGTCTAACGGTGTGATATGATATTGGTGGCCAATCGACCGGCTCAAAACGTGAAATTATTTGCTCACCGAAGTGTTCTCTCCATAAATACAAAGATTGATGCGATGTGTGGGAAGTGGCGCCGTCTCGTTGAAACCAAATGTCGCGAAGATCACGAGCTTCAATTTCAGGCATCAAATAGTCGGTTATCATTGCGAGATAACGGTCGCCATTGACGGTTACGTTCTTACCGTCATCATTTTTGAAGAAATATGGACCGATGATTCCACCAGCCCACAAGCCACACAAAACCATTGTTTTTATCGATGAAATGACAGCTTTTGAATCTCCTCAGGTTGCTCTTCGTCCCAAATGCGGCAATTTTGCTTGTCTACATACTCATTGAGGCAGAAATTCGGCTTATCGCTGAACAAAATTTGGCTCGAAAACGTCGGATCTTCAATAGCCCATAGAGAGAAGCGATGTCGCTTGAGAAGGTCGAGCGGCTTCATTTCTTACACAAGCTGTATTTTGTACGCTTTAAATTTAAGATCTCGACGTATAATGCGCCAAGTCGTTCCGTACGTCAGTCCGATTTGCTGCTAACGCCGCCGAATCGACTCTCCACGGTCTTCGTGTACACTCTCAGCTACGGCCGCTTTATTTTCTTTACTATTCGGTCGAATATTATCCAATAATGAATGCTGCGTCTGAAGATGGGTGACAGTGTTGCGAATAGGACGCGCAGTTTGGCCGATTATGCTGACCATAAGTTGAGTGAAGCGCGCGAAACACATTCTTTACAGAACGTGAATTTTCGTAATAAAGGTGAGCGATTTCTAAACGATGTTCAGGCGTAAGTCTTTCCATGATGAGATGACAAACAATACTGAACAAAAATAACATGACCGCTTGACTCGACTCACGCGTGATCTGTCAAAAAAAGGCTATTAAAAAGGTATTTCTACTTGGATCACCTCTTATATAAAAGAAAAAATATAATAATAACATTTTTTTACGGTGGGAGGATAGAAATATGACTACCGCATCAAAATTGCGTCGTCACAGCAATGGCATGTGTCACTTGCAGGTCACTAAAAACTCTTCTCTGAGGAACCATCACCAACTCTGGGACTACTTTCTCATTACTCAAGACTTACATATCATTACCTGCGTTCAGGTCGTGTTTTTTTAACCGGAGTACGTTTTTTATGTAGTTCTTCACGTTATTCCAGTTTTCCTCGTCTTGTAGCATGACAGCATTAAGGGGGCCCGACCAAAGTCTGCAGCCTGTTTCGTTCAGCGTCATTTTCGATTGCATAATTGTATATACAATCAGGCTTCGGCTTTCTTATTTTATGCAGATACTTCCTAAAATATCAGTGCCCGGATAAGGACTGTGTAATAATTTACTTCTCCATGTTTTTTGCTGGACCACCCTTTTATATTTTTGATTAGCCTTGGCGTCCATCTCCCTGCACCCAACAAATTTGCCTTTGTGTCAAGGTATAGTTCTTTATTTTCTCTTTTGTGGTGATGCCAATTATCCCTTGTCAAATGTTAATAAGTCGATGGGGTGCTTCCGCTTATAAATAAGTTTTTTTCAGTGGCCAGTGTAAGGCCGCTCTCGTCAAGTCATATTTCTGTTGTTATCATCACTTGGTTTAATTTTCTGCGCGCGTCTTCAGTGTCTCGTGCACTGATTATTGCGGTGATGTCGTCTGCGTAGCCAACTAGGTATGTATCTTCGGGCATTTGTAGTCCACTTGATATATCATTGTAACTGACGTTCCAGAGCTGTGGGCCGAGAATTGATCCCTGCGCTACACTCGACATGATTTTTAAGTAGCGCTGTGCGCTGTTGAATGCATTCCTTTGAGCGCTGTTGAATGCATTCCGTACATCCAGGGTGGCTAGTAAAACCACTTCTCATCATTAGGATGATATATGTAAGTATTTTAAAGTTTCTTTCTAATTCTTCCTTTGAGCGCTGTTGAATGCATTCCTTTGAGCGCTTCTTCTATGCGTGGATTCAGCAGTCTTTCGAAAAGCTTGCCAGCTGGGTCAAACTAGCGGAGAGGCCGGTATGCTAATGAGCTTTCCAGGTTTCCCTTCCCTTTACTTATTAAAACGAGCTGCTGTCTTTTCCAAATATCTGAAAAAAACCGGCTTTAAGGCAGGTGATAAAAATTCCTAATATCACGTTTGGACGATTTTCGGCTATTACCTTTAGTACCTCTGCTGGTATGCCGTTTGGTCCAGGTGATTTGTTCGGCTTAAGTTTCCTTGCCACCAGTTATCGTTGCGTTCTCGTATTCAGTTGGCCTTGCTCATTCGACTCTTATCTCATGTGTAGGAAATACAATTTGATGCATTTTATGTGCATTCATTTGGGGAGATGGTTCCCTGTCTCTTAATTTTGCCAATACGATTTTGTACCCTAACCCCACGGTTTAAAATTTTAGATCATTTCGAAGCTCTGCCCGTTTTTCTTTTTTGCTGATTTCGGTCGCGCGCTTTCGTCTTTTCTTCGCGGCGTGAAAATGATCGTTTTTCTGTTGTTGCGTTGTCTCTGCGTCTGTCAATAATAAAATATGAATAAAAATAAAATAAAATAAATTAAATGAATATTAAATTAAAAATAAAGTAAAATAAAATCAAATAAAATAAAATGCAATAAATCCAATGAAATAAAATTAAATTAAATTAAACAACATAAAATAAAATTATAAAAACTTTATTAAAATACAATAAATTATAGTAAAAATTTTTAATATGAAATAAATTACAATAAAAGAAAATAAAAAGAAATAATATATATAATATAGAATGATGGTTTCCGAAATAGCTATAAATTCTACCGCTCAGTCTGTTGTTGTAATTTTTTCAGTTTTCCCAAAAACAAAATATGGTTTGATACAGCTCGAAAAACTAATTAAAATTAAATTTAGTTTAATTAAATAAAATTAAATTAAATAAAGTAAATTAATATAAAATTATTAGTATAAAATATATAAATATGAAAAATTAAATAAAATTAAATAATAAAATTAAATTAAATTAAATATAGGGGTTTCCAATAAGAGTGATATGGTTTCTTAAAAAAAAAAACACCTTAATTGTTTAGAAAATTCAAAGGTTTTTTATTTAATGTGAAGTTTAATCGATACAATTAAGTATCAGCTGTATGACCTCCACGACTTGTTTTGCAGGAACGAACTCGTTGAACCCACTTTCTGAGCACTTTTTCCATTAAATCAAGTCGTATGTAATAAATAGCACTTTCAATATTAACAGGTAAAGCTTGAAGAGAGTCTGGTTTATTGCTAAAGATCAATGACTTCAAATAACCCCATAAGAAGTAGTCTAATGGTGTCAAATCACAACTTCTTGGAGACCATTCAACGTCACAATTTCTTCAAATAATCGAATCTCCAAACCTTTCTCGTAATAATTCGGTTGTTGCACGTGCTGCGTAATACGTAGCCCCGTCTTGTTGGAACCAGATATTGCTAAGATCAACTTCTTCCAATTGTGGCTATAAAAAGTTGGTTGTCATCGATCTAAACACTCTTCATTGACAATAACGGTGCTACCAGCGTCATTTCGAAAGGAAGTACGGACCGATGATTCCACCAAACCAAAAACCACACCAAACTGTCAATTTAGGTGAATGTAATGGTTGTCTATGAATAATTTGTGGATTTTCTTCGCACCAGAGTCGACAGTTTTGTTTGTTTACCGCACCACTCAGATGAGCCTCATCAAAGAATATGATTTTCTTAAAAAAGTCGTTATGATTTTAAGGTTGTTCCAAATACAATGAAAAAAAAAAATGACAGATCATGGCATATTAAAAATGGCCAAAATGACACATAGAAATCATCTCATCGCTATTGGAAAATCCGTTATAATGAAATAAAATAAAATAAATTAATTCAAATTAAATTTTATTAAATAAAGTATATTAATTAATAAAATGAATTGAAATCCAGTAAAATAAATTAAGAAATTCCCAACATTTCTGTTTTCACGTAATCACCGCGGAAATTCTTCATTCCAAATTGGGTTATCTGTGTGTAGGAAATGGTAGATATGCGAACATTTATGTTTATGCTAATAGAATTACTTTTACGAATATTCCTTACAATATACGCAAATATATATATCTACGACTTTATTTCACTGAAATAATCATATTCATAGCGAAGTAAGTTTGTATGTATAATCTTTTTTAGGCACTCTCAATTAGCGGTACACACAAAAATGCGTGGCAGAAAAAAATTGCTTTTGACCTACACTGGCAACTCGAATCCAAAATTTCAAATTCAAAAATGCAAATTAAATTTGCACTCGCCGAGAAATGATGTCAACATACCAGCCTCAGTTATGCGGATAACCAACGTTCTTAGCAAATTGCAGATGCTTAACATAACGCACGAGCATACATAGAAACGTACATATTAGCAACTATACATGTATGTATTTTAAGCTACATATGTACTTATATGTGTCAGTGGCAAACACGTAATTACCATGCCACCAACCAAAAACTTCTAATTACAGATGATAATGCCACAAAAAGCGTTAAAGTGCTGTCGCTGTTGCATACCACATGCACACACATATGCACATACATATGTAGTTCATGCAACAGACATAAATGCAATTGCACTCCTACATTAACATATGTTGTTTTTTGTTGTTGTTGTTGTATTCGTATTCAACAGTAAACGCGGTTTGTTGAAAAGTCGAAAAGCCAAAAAGTTATGTGCAAGTTCAACTAAAGGTTTATATACGTATAAGTATATATACTTGTGCGTGTGTGTGTTTAACTGCAGCAAATGTGTTTTAATGAAGGCATTAAACATTAACATTACCTCCGACCGATTTGTTTTGCATATGAAATTAACATTTGGCTTTGTGTTTGCGGTTGAATTATTGCATTTTGTTAATAGTTTCACTCCAGGTGCGTGTGTTGGCACACATACATACTTGTATAGAGGTAATCTATGTACTTGCATTGGTGTATTGAAATTCAAATACACATTTTTGTTGGTTGAAAAAACTTTCTCCTCCTTCTAAATTGTGTGAAAGTTAATTAATTATTAAATTTTCATATTCTCATTCTATTACACAGGAGATTTTCTTGCTATGATTTTACAAGGATTTCTCGGCTTACTAAGTCCAAGCTAATATATGGTTTTATTGATAAAGATGTTGAAATAAAGTGTAATTCTTGTATTTGGACTCAGTTTTGCCGGATTAGCCTTTTAGATTATATCTAGTATTGGTCTTTGTTTGTGTTCAAAGAAATATTTTTTTATTAAAAAAAAAAGTAAAAATACACCATTCAAAGTATTGTCAGTCGAAAGGTACTACTTTTTCCACATATTTCTGGTCATTTTCTTTAAAAAATTAATCCTCTCTGCCATCGATTCAGTTTCGAACCGATGAAACCTCAAATAGTTTTGCAACAAATACGGCATTTCAGCGGGTCCAGGTAGTTTTTGTCTGTTACAACGGCGTAGGACCGAGTTTTATCATGATGAAAAATTACCTTGGCATGCATTTCGGCCGTTTCTGACCGTTTTTCCTGCAATTTATAGCCCAAACTCATTAGTTGTTGTCGATAACGAGTTCGGTTTGCGTTTTATATGGATCTTGATCCAGCAAAGCCTCCAATTCCAAATTTTCGAACTTTTTGAGTTGGCCAGGACGCTCTTTGTCTTCTACGGTAAAATCATTCTGTTTTAAGCGTCAAAACCACTTTCCGCGTGGCTGATCGGACGACGGATAGACGGTAGATTCACCATAAAATTCCGCATGCATTCACTATTTGATGAAGGCATTAAGTGATTTATTGTTAAAGCTGTTTAAGAGCGGTCAGTAGGTCATAGGCGAGGTTATATATATATTTTTTAAGTTTTTCAAGCATGTGAAAATAAAGGAACACAATATATTTCCGAGGGTTACCACTTATGTCTCGTATATTTTCACTTTTGTCCCTCTGATGGAGGTATCTGAAAAGCATGTGTTCTGAACGCTTCAATCGCCTCTTCAGATATCGATAAACGTTTACCTCTCCGGTTATTTTTTATGTACGTGAATAAAACGAAGTCATTCGGTGACAAGTCAGGTGACTATACGATGGATTACTCATCAAATCGAAGTTTTGAGTGCCCAGAAAAAAGCAGATGTTTCCGACGATGTGTGAGAGCTCGCATTGTCGTAGACAAGATTAATCCGTTTTCGGTGGTTGGTTTTCCTGATTTCTTTAAAGACAGCAGGCAATCAAATAATTGTGTACCACTCGAAATTTACTGTTCTGCGATGTTCTTGCGGTATGGCTTCGTCATGTCCAGTTAAAGAAAAAAAAAACGAAGGCTTAGGAGTGCTTCGTGCGCAACAACTTTTGTTAGATTCGGCTCATCTCGAAACATCCTTACAGTCGAAAACTAATTAATTTCAGGCTCATATGCGCAAATACACGACTCATCACCTCTCACGATGTCACATACGTTTTTCGAAGCACCGCTATCGTAATTTTTTAACATTTCTCTTAACCGGTCGACACCTGCTTTTTTTAAGCGGTTGAAAAATTGTGTGGGATCTAACGTGTAGAAATTTTGTCTAAAATAAAATGTTCATGCAATATTGAATGTGTGCTGGTCCTACTAATAGCTATAGTTGTCTCAATCTCACAATAGGCCACATTACGATCTTGCAATATCAGTTTGTGCACAGCATAAATAATTTCTGTTTCTGGACGACCTCCAACAAATTTGCTTAGGAGTGAATTACGACCTCGGTTGAAATTCACCATACCGTCGTTGAACATTAGTACTTGATGGAGCTTCATCGGCGAAAAATGAATTAAGTTCATCGATGCACTGCTGCTGAGTTAATCCACATCGGAAGGATTAAAAAATAATTAAATTTTTTGGTCGGGTTGAATGTTTTTTAGTTTTATAAATAAAAATAAATAGCGCTCGTATGCCAATCCGTTCTGAGTATGTATAACATAAAAAATGCCAAACTTTACGATAAAGTTGTCAGTTGATTTCCTCCTCATAAGGGAGTGTAAAAACCATGCTGCTGCTACTTATCCAAGCTTTAATTATTGCATCGTGGCCTAAATGCCATTCTCAGACTAATACAGTAAAAAAAAATTTTTCTTAGCGAGCATTTTTCCTTCATTTTTTAAACATATTGTAGGCACACCTGTGTGTCGATGAGTTTAAATGGTGTCAATTTGGGTCATTGTCAACTCGTGAAATGGCACAAATTCCGGTACTCAAGTATTGCCTTCCGTTTTATAGAATTCCACAACCAAAAAGCGTCTTTTCACCTTTACGTCGCTATAAAATGTGAATAGAATGTTTATATATGTATGTATATGTTGTAATGTTTTTATGTGCAAATGCGAAATATAGCACTTTCACTTACCAACTGAGAATACAAAAACAAACAAAAAACCTTAAACGATACAAAATCGCTGGACTATGTTGGCGTATACTTTATGTTAATATATTTGTATGTATAAGTATCTCACTATAAATGTATGTATAGATACTACAACTAGCGAATGCTTGAATATCCGCCAAGTGTGATTCGAAGGAAATTGTGAAATTGTGGCTTGTGGTCATTAGGTGGTGTGTGGATTATACGCTACACTATAACTGCGACAGCAGAAGAAGAGAGAAAGTAGGTAAATCGGTATATTTAATATATACTACACAACGAATGTATCTATATACTACGAGTACAAGGTGACTTAAATGGTTAGTAGTGTTCACTCGCTGGTTTTCTTCTTCCAATATTCATGCTTGCTCTCCCCTTCTTGTCCTGTGTCTATTATGAACGCTCAGCGACAATGGACTTTTTGTTAATGGCGTTGTCGTTGAATGCTTTTGTTGCCAAAAAATCCAGATTCGTGTGTTTTGTCATTTCGCTGCTGAAATTTCTAAAGCTTATCAAATGTTCGAGATAAGATTCGAGGGTGATCCATTTCGAAGTTCCCTAATTTTTAACGGAAAAAAACTGACAAAATTCAAATTTAATGGGGAATGTTTATTATCATTCGAAAGAACATTCTTTCGCATTTATTTTTTGAATATTATCTCTTTCAAACGTTGGCCGCGGCTACGTCTCAGATGGTCCCTCCGCTGAGTCCAATTTTCGATGACTCGTTCGAGCATTTCGACTGGTAACTGGCGAACGACAAGCGTGATCTTTTGTTCCAAGGCATAAATCGAAGCTGGATTGTCCGCATAGGCTTTAGACTTTACATATCCCCACAGGAAAAAGTCTGACGGTCTGATATCACACGACCTTGGTGGAAGAATTATCTGCTCGCTGAAGTGTTCTCTCAATAAATCAATTGATTGATGCGATGTATGGGAAGTGGCATCGTCTTGTTGAAACCAAATTCTGCGGAGATCATGAGCTTCAATTTCAGGCATCAAATAGTCGGTTATCATGGCGCAATAACGGTCGCCATTGACGGTTACGTTTTCACCGGCATCATTTTTGAGGTAATATGGGCTGCTGATTCCACCGGCTCACAAACCACACCAAACTGTTGGCTTTTCTGGATGAAATATCAGCTCTTGAATCTCTTCAGGTTGCTTTTCGTCCCAAATACGGAAATTTTGCTTGTTTTCATGTCCATTGAGACAGAAATAGCCCTCATTGCTGAACAACGAAAACGCCTGAAAAACGTCGGAGTGAAACGATGTCGCTTGGGTAGGTCGAGCGGCTTCAGTTCTTGCACAAGCTGTATTTTGTACGCTTTTAATTTAAAATCTCGACGTAAAATGTCCCAGGTTGTTCCATACGTCAGGGCGAGCTGCTGCGAACGGCTCCGAATCGATTCCCCACGGTCTTCATGTACACTCTCAGCAACGGCCGCTATATTTTCTTCACTGCGTGTTGGACGTGGTCTATTCAGCTGAATATTATCCAATAATGAATGCTGAGTCTCAAGATGGGTGATGGTGTTGCGAATAGTACGCTCAGTAGGCCGATCATGCTGACGATGAGTTGAGCGAAGCGCCCGAACACAATCTTTACAGAACGTGAATTTCCGTAATAAAGTTGAATTATTAGAAAACTTTGGTTAGGCGTAAGTCTTTCCATGATGAAATTCCAAGCAATACTGAACTGGGCTAGGCACGACTCGCACGTGATCTGTTAAAAAAAGCTATTGAAAAAAGTACCTCTACTTGGATCTTTATATGGATCTTTAAATGTATGTATGTATAACATTATGGCTTTTAAGACGCTTCATAATAGATGCAATAATGGTCATAGCTATGCAACAGCTAAATGCTTTCGTAAATTAAGTCATACATACATGTAGAAATAACCATAAAACACGTGCTTATCCATTCTGTACTTATTGTCATGCTCACAATGACATTTTGTATTAAAAGAAAGGGAGCTGAGTGCTTCAAATATGTATGAACCATATTTCAGTTGCGCTTAATTAAATTACCTTTACTAGATAATCACAGAATTCTATAGCCGATTACTGCTTTTTCAAAAAAAAGAGACTATATTGTCATACTGTGCTAGCATTGTTATGTTCGAAAGAGATTTCGTTGATTTTTCGACTCGCACTTTTATTGAGTTTGTACGTTAACCTAATCTTCTTGCACACACCATCATACAAACTCTTCTACACACACACTGTAGTACATACAAATGTAGTCATTTGAAAATTTGCAGTTAATTTGATGGTATTTTAGTCTGCATCGCAATGAAGCATTATGAGACAGGGTCATCTATTTTGCGGTTTCCAAAATAAATGCTTTTTCGGGTCACTGTACATTAACATTAATTAGTTTTTTCTTGAACTATATCAGACCATATTTTGTTTATGGGAGAAGTAAACAACAGTCCGAGCAGTAGAAGTTATAGGTATTTCGGAAACCGCCACGTTTCCACGTCGGACTCATTTCCAGACACCCTTATTCGAATTGGTCCGAACTTGGGATATCCACAGCACAAACCAATGGTTGAACCATTAGACTAAGTGTGGTCCGGGTTAACTTATTGTTGTAACTTTCCCCTCTTTATATATATTCACGCTCAGAATTTCTATAGCTTCACACTTGTTGCAATGTAGTTGTTTTTGTGAAAATCTAGTAACAAATGTTCTAAGACAAACTCTTTTTTATTGTTAGAAAATCGTCATTACCATCCTTACTCAAATGGATTTCATCATATTTGACAGGTAGAAAGCAAGGAGTATTCTTTAACTCTAGTAATTCACGTGAAATATCAGTAACATCTGGTATACCCCAAGGCAGTCATCTCGCTCCCTTACTATTTCTCTTATTCATCAATGATCTGCCAAATGTGATTCGTCATTCTACAAGTAATACATTTATGTACGTAGATGATTTCAATCCCTTTAAATCAGTTCGTTCTATAGGAGATAGAGAACTCTTCCAA
This sequence comes from Neoceratitis asiatica, assembly GCA_030068015.2. Classification (NCBI taxonomy): domain Eukaryota; kingdom Metazoa; phylum Arthropoda; class Insecta; order Diptera; family Tephritidae; genus Neoceratitis; species Neoceratitis asiatica. The sequence goes on along the minus strand of CM061526.1, from coordinate 52,576,308 downwards.
CTTGACCTAAATAATGTGGTAAGGTTGTGTGATATGAACTGTATGTCGTTAAATTTAAGCTAGTGTAAATATATGTCCTAAGCTAGAAAATCTTTGCAATCCTTTGCCTATATGATCCAAAATCATAATGTTGAACAAGCTACTGACTTCATTGACTTGGGTGTCACTATGAAGCCTATGGAGTCTAAGCTAGATTTTAGAAATCAGAAACAATTCTTAATATTCGCGTTAAGGAATTTACATTGGGATGCGAATAAAAATCTCACTTATTAATATGCCTTCACTCCAGAGTCGACGAGAGATGTTTGGAGTTTTATTTTTAACTACACTGATAAGAGGTATTATCAATAGTCCATTCCTTCTTAGCGAGATTAACTTAAGTGTTCCTTTAAGACAAACTAGATACTTTAGGCCCCTTTTTTGTCTTTTTGCAAAACAAGTGTAGCCGCAATTCTCCCAGATTGTAAGGGTTCAAGAATTTATCTGCGGTAAGGCATGCCTGTCGTAAGAGGCGACTAAAATCCAATAGTTCCCGCGATAGTCGGGCCTTTAAACTGGAACCACCCGGATTCTTATACGGCCAAGGACTGTCCCTCCCGCAATATACCCCGAAATCCACTTTGGGAACTTTTTCTGCGGTTGTTATAACAACAACAACAACAACAACAACAGTTTAGCTGGAATCTTCCGCGTTCAGTCTCAGATTCAGGGCAATACGGGCTGTATCTGGTTTTCGGTCACCGGTCGGTTGGATTTTACGTACTTGTATATCCATCAGGAGCGCCCCTGTCGGTTGGCCGGGAGGTTGGGCAACGCTGGGTTCGTCGTCATATTATAATTTTCTAAGAAGTGAGTTCCAATCACATCCGGACCAAAGAGCTCACCAGTTAGTAATTATTTTTTGGGTGTAATGTCCTCCTTTCAATTATTTGATTATTCTCGGAGCCCTTAACGCGACAATTTTACTATTTACGTATCCACCGAGTGTGAAACTAAGCGGATGTCAATTCAGGGAGCTGAAGAAGAAAGTTTCAGCTCTTGAGAGCGTGGAGAACGTCGGGTCTTCGGCTATACGACATTAACAGCAGGGATATATGAAGTGGAACGTGCAAAACGATGGTGCACACGCCTTGCAATATCTACAACTGATTCAGTTTCTTCAAATTTCTTTAAAATTTCACCAATTACTTTAGTAGTTGGACGATTATGTGCACCACAATCTCCTCTTAAAGCACGGAACGTATCCACGTTTTAATAACAATTTTTGTAGTAGGTTCTAACAATTTTAACGCGTTGTGCGGTTGTCAAGCTGTCCATTTTCGTAAATAACTTTGAACTAAAGCAAAACATGTCTGCTTTGGCAGTTGAGTTTGGCAGATGCCAAAATAAAGTTCTGAACATTCGAACACACTAAATGGAAAACCGTTTATGTCGGAGTGAGCTTTCATTCATTGAGAACTTGATAACGACATTAAATACGCACTTAAAGCAAAGACGCAAACGAGCCTCTTATTAAAAAAAAAATAATAAATAAGTTGTGAAAAGTAAGAATATTCTACATTCGGTCCGATAACTAAATTACGTAGATGCTCATTGCGCTTTAACACAGATGTATGTACTGAATTTAGACAGATAGGTCGTCTAGTTCAGAACAACATAATTCATATGTTCTGGAAGAAAAAAATAGCGTATTGGTGTCGACCAACGTAAATTGGAACGAACACGATTTTTAACAGAAATTTCTATAGATGTTATGCTCCTGTCTGAAACGCAGCTGACGAATTATTACAATTTTTATATACCAAGGTTCATATTCTATTCCTATATTTGCCACTAACTACTTACAAGCAAATTCAGTAGCTTTGAATAATTATGAAAACGAGTTAAACCTCTCAGCCATTTATTTTCCGCCAAGATTTAAAATCTCAAAAATTAATTTAGGGAATTTTTCGATAACCTAGGAGATAGACTTATAACCTATTGGAGATCTGGATTTGTAATACCTTTATAAAAAAATTCTACAATTTGGACTGTATTTTCACATGTCAACCAACATATTGACCTACAGATCGCGAGAAAAAACACGACATAAAAGACTTCGCTATTTCTAGAATAATCGACCGCCAACTTGTGTCAGCTATGACAGTTGCCTGACTTATCTTCGCACCACTCATCCGTTCAATAAAAATTTATGAGCAACCGAAAGTAATTGTCGTCCAAGAATCAAGACTAACAAGCAGAGAAACAAACTGGCTCAAATATAATCAATTTATTAGCAGTCACTTAAACCCCATATTGAACACTGCAAATGATATTGATTTCAATAATGTACTCGCCTCTGTGGCAAACTTAGTAACTCCAAGGGGGAAAAGTACTAGTACGAGCCAAAACATCATAACAAATACTGAAATAGAAGAATTAGTAATAACTAACCCTCGCTTACCGAGAGAATGGCAAGCACAATCGCCTGCCTGTCTCAAAGTTGCGGTTGAAAGCAGCAGAGAAAAAACTGAAAAGTGCGCTGAAACAAGCAGAAGGCAAGACCTTAATGCCAAAACATATATAGAAGAACTGACGTAAAATTCTACCAAAAAATACTCGCTCTGGAACGCACATAAGAACTTCAAACCGCCAGTTGAAGTAAGTATGCTAATTAGGAAAGCAAATGGTAATCGGACGCGTAGTAATGAAGTAATGGCACATTATTTTTAAAAAAATGTTATGCAAATTATGCAATTAATAATTTTACGTTGCCGGAATTAATCGAGAACGGCCTTGAAACTGAAGCGACAGTTAAAACATCAACCCTGGAAGTTGTAAATGAGATTCAGAAATTGGAACAAAAGAAATCTTCATGCTACGACCTTATTGCACCAAAAATGTCAAAAGAGTTACACAGAGTTGCAATAGCACTGCTCTCGAAAGGAGTCGGTAAGGACCACACACAAGCGTCTCTCTCCTTTCCTCAATAGTAACAAAGTGATACCAGAACACCAATTCGGTTTTCGAGAAAAAAATGGTATGTCCTATCAATTAAGTCCTATCAAATAAGTCCATGGAATTACTACTGAATTTCGGCAGACATTCGAGTTCAAGGAGAACTGCTATGTTGTATTTCTTGACGTAGCTCAAGCGTTCGACAAAATTTGACATAAAGGTCTATTATACAAAATCGAACAATATTTTGGGGTACGAACTGTGCAACTAATATTGAGAAAATACAGAGGTTCCAGTTCAAAATTCTAAGTACGTTCGTAATGTAAATTTTCATAAAGACCTTTTCATCCTACCGGTCAAGCCTGAAGTTGAACACAGCAGATCGAAGTACCTTACAAAACTGTAAATTCACCACTTTGTGGTAGTCACCAAGAAATTCCCGAATGCAACGAAGAGATGTTCCCACCTTATATAGAGAGGGCCATATAGTTCGAGAGTAGCTCGGGGTTAACTCGAGCTAACACGTATTTTCTAATTCACTTTTAGGACACTTACTGTTATGTTTAAGTAAGTTTAAGCAGATTCAATAATAAATAGATTGTTGTTCGAAATGAACGCATACACAGATTGAGTCTATTGAGTCTATAAAATATTCTAAAGTTAAAATAATATTGGATGGAAGTATAGAGATATACAAGTAGTTCCAATGTGTCTATATACTTATATAATTACAAATTTTTCGAAGCTATTTTTACTGTTTTAAAGTGCATACAAGGGTCATCATTAAAAGTGAAGTCCAAAGCTCAGAGCTGCGTGAGTAGGTAGGTGTAAATTCAGATCATTTCACTACAAACTCTGCCAAACGACTCTAGTGAACTCTGAAACAAATTTGTGGGAGTGGTTTTACTAGACTTTACTCTAGTTTGAATACAAGGTATAGTATATATATATGTGTAAGCACCACTTGCACAGTGAAACATGCTCGAGTTAAGGAGAATAATGTTATGCTGTGTAAGAAATATCTGCTGGGATGTTACCGTCGGGGCGGCGTACAGACAGGTTATAAACCCCATTCACCGAGAGTCCGGTAACACCTCTGTGAACTCTCTTCCCGCGAATGGTGTTCACCACCCATAGCAGAACAAGAGCTCGAGCTCGGTATAATTAAGGTCTGGATATTGTAGCAGGCTTAACTCCTACCTGTCTAGACTCGACCCTGACATACCCAACACATGTCCGGCATGCAACACATCCCTTCGCGACTCTAATCACCTCTTTGCATTTCCACTTAACCCGACTCATCTAACACCCCTCTCCCTCTGGTCCGAACCCATCGAAACAGCACGTTTCCTGGGCCTCCCGTTAGATGACCTCGATAACTCGTCAGAAAATTTTGTTAAACGTAGAGGAGCAGCATATAAGGTGGCTGCAGAAAAGCAGCTGAGTATATACTGGGTTCCCGACAAAAAGGGAGTGAGGGAAACAAAACTTGATGAGTCTGCCTGCTGAACCAATATATGAAACACGAAAATTATTAAAGACGCTATATAATAAAATTTCCGAGATTATTGGAAGACGACTCAAGGTGAAATGAAAAGCTTAAACGGCTTGCAAAATTGCCAAGATGACAGATGTGCAATGACAGCCGGGGAAGGCACACCTACTTCTTGCTTACACAGTCTCCAAAGGAGTGCATCGCAGTCGTTCGTTGGAACAGCCTCGGGTCGGCGTTTTTATTGAGAGCTCGCCTTAGATATCTTAAAACTGTGTAATTCAAAGTAGTAGAGTAAGTTTCAAAATTATATATGGAGGTCTCTCCTTAACTTGAACTAGAAGAAATCATAATATTAAAGTGAAGTAAGAACATCGACATCAATTGTCAAATTGAAATAATTGAATAAAAAATATATATAAACAATTTAAATTCTATTTTAATTGCTTATTCTGTTTGAATTTATCATATTATTCACAGAATGATTTGAAAGTGCAAAAATTTGTAGAAAGCCTTGGCAATAATTAAACAAAACCCATCCTATCCTCGGTAACAGGAAACGACCACTTCATTCTCAACCGCAATGAAGCAATAAAAAGCAGGACACTCGACGACCGAGCATTGACCAACCTACGGACCGTCCAACCAACCAAACGTCCAATTAATTGATGGCTGCTCAACTTGACTGGTGGACCAAAACTGCAGATTAGTTTGATGCGCTAAAGAACGGAAGCGCTTTCAAATGCTATTTTAATTATCACTCAGGAAATTCACAGAAATTGTCAAAGAGAACTGAAAAATTAAATAAATATATATTATTTTGCGCATCTAGATACGAGTTGCTGCATTACAATAGATAACAGTATTATGCAGAATTCATGAATAAATGAGAAAATAAATGAAAATTTGTCGAGTACCAAGCGAGGGAGGGATAAAGTCAAGCAAGAGAAGCGCGATTAATTTGTTTAAATTGAAACTAATTGTTAAGCGACAGCGACAGCTTGTAGTCAGCTTTAAAATTAGTTGGAATGCAAAATATTTTCTTAGTATTAAAATTTAAAAAAATGCAAAAAAAATATTAAGAAAATATTAAATTTGATTTAAATAGATGGCATTTATTTCTCCTTTATTTGTGTGAATTTTTCATTAACAGCAATTTTGTGTCTTCTTCTTTTACTAAACACTCAAGCAGTAGTAATTTACATTTAACAAATAATACCCGCCCTTTTCACCAAATACATACAAGTATAAATATATGTGCATAGCTATGACCAGTCGTGTTTAAAAATGGGCTTGTGATAGCTCTTTATTTTAGTAGTAAATGACAGTTCGTTTTTTATTAAATGTTACACAATTGCTTTGGTGATTGACATGTTTATTTGGGTTCAAATTGACCTTTTTTTTTGCGTTTTATTGATTGAGCAAAAATATTTGGTATATCTTCATTCGTACATGTCATACGGCGTATTCAGTGAACCATGCTCATGGATGGAGTAAGGTGTGTGCTCAGATGTTCCTTATGTATTAGAAAATCGCAAATTAAATTGTTTGAATGGTAAGCTAGAGATTAATGTTTAAATTTTATAAAGTGTTTTTTTTTTTGCAGCAAATATTTAGACTTAATGCATTTAATGTTTCATGTAGCGGTTATAGTAGTAGTAAAAAAATTATTGCTAAATATTATTACTATTTTCTAACAAGTAGTAGAGCAATATTCAATCCTTAAGCACCTGAGGAATATCAGCAACCATGGTGTAATACTTGTAAAGGCTGATCCAAGTAGAAGTACTTTTTCAATAGCCTTTTTTTGACAGATCACGCGTGAGTCGTGTCAAGTTGTCATGTTATTTTTGTTCAGTACTCTTTGGCATTTTATTATGGAAAGACTTACGCCTGAAAAACGTTTACAAATCATTCAACTATATTACGAAAATTCACGTTCTATAAAGAATGTATTTCTCGCGCTTCGCTCAACTTATGGTCAACATAATCGGCCTACTGAGCATCATTCATTATTGGATAACATTCGACCGAATAGACCACGTCCAGCACGCAGTTAAGAAAATATAGTGGCAGTAGTTGAGAGTGTTTACGAAGACCGTGGAGAATCGATTCGGCGCTCGTACTGACCTGAAGCCGCTTGACCTTTCCAAGCAACATCGCTTCACTCTATGTGCTCTTGAAAAGTTCCAATAAGATCCGACGTTTTCGAGCCAAATTTTGTTCAGCGCTGAGGCCTATTTCTGGCTCAATCGGTATGTAAATAAGAAAAATTTTCGCATTTGGGACGAAGAGCAATCTGAAGAGATTCAAGAGCTGTCATTTCATCCAGAAAAACAACGGTTTGGTATGGTTTGTGGGCCGGTAGAATCATGGGTCCAAATTTCTTCAAAAATTATGCCGGTGAGAACATAACCGTCAATGGGGACCATTATCGCGCCATGATAACCGACTATTTGATGCCTGTAAGTGAAGCTCATGATCTCCGCGACATTTGGTTCCAATAAGACGATGCCACTTCCCACACATCGCATCAAACAATGGATTTATTGAGCGAACATTTCGGTGAGCAAGTGATTTCACGTTCTGGGCCGGTCGATTGGCCACCAAGATCATGTGATATTACACCGTTAGACTTTTTTCTGTGGAGATATGTAAAGTCTAAAATATATTCGGATAATCTCGCTTCCATTCAGGCCTTGAAGCAAAACATCACGCATGCCATTCGCCAGTTACCAGTGGAAATGCTCGAATGGGTTATCGAAAATTGGACTCAACGGATGGACCATCTGAGACGTAGCCACGGCCAACATTTGAAAGAGATAATCTTCAAAAAATAAATGCTAGAGAATGTTCTTTCGGATGATAATACACATTCCACATTAAATTTGAATTTTTCTGTGTTTTTTTTTCTTTAAAAAAGTAGGGAACCTCTAAATGGATCATCCGTTATAAAGTAAACAACCGCGTAGATAACTGGATCCAGTTCAGTCACACCGAATTTTTCAGTTTAAGGGCTCACTGAGGTCTAATTATAGCGTCTATTTACCAGAGATGCATTTCATAGTTGTCGTCGGTCCTGAAGCAAGCAGCTCGCTATATTAATTCAATTAGTACTTTACCGCGCAGGAAGGTTATACACTAGACTGGGAATGAATTACTAAAAAACTAGCTGAGAATTTTCAATTTCGATGAGGAGCATGGCATACCTACTAAGTATGCATTTGATTTTGTGCACTTTGAATGTCCAGTGCTTTAATTGGGATAGACGCGATCACAATAAGAGGTGAAGATTTGTTCTGCAGCATTCCGCTGAATTTTGCTCGCCCCCAAAGGAAGAAAATGGCGATTTGATCCAATACACCTTTTTCGAGTGCTTAGAATGCACTTGAAAGCGCTCATATAAAATCACGCTTAACGATTTCAGGGTAATAGATATCTTTGTCTTTTTACATGTTTCCAATGTCCTCATGTACGTACCGTCCGTGGTATTAGTATCGAGATACGTACTCTCCTCTGTACAGCAAAGAATGTATTTCAACAGAAGCAAGGAAGGTTCTATATTGAATAACTGCATTTACAGTACACAATCAGCAGTTTCCTATTCGAATTATACTCCGGTTCTCTGAGATCACTCATCAACAATTCGGTCTAAAAAGAACTATGGGATAGCACTTTGTGCGTATTTATCGCTATCAAGAAAAATATATAAAGAAGATAAAAAATAGAGAGAAAATATACTGTCTATCTTGCAATGCTGTGATCTTCAGTAACAATCTGGGAAATATAAAAAAGAGATTAGGAGTTGAAAATGGAAACGAGAACCACTTGCATAGGGAACAAAATATAACGGCTGTTCGGCATACCGAAGTCTACCTTTCATCGACATATCAAATTTATTGTATTGAATTTTTGGATTAATTATTAATTCTGATAATTGAAAGATGGTTGAAGGTGGGCTATATATCTCAATGATTTTCATTGTCAATATTTATTTAAAGTTACATATGTAGGATACCAAATTTCACGCTCCGATATGCTTTTTTGACGTATATTCGTCCCAAAATTTCATATCTGAATAAATCGGTTGTATGGAGGCAATAACATATCTTCCTCCGATTTTTCCGGTTCCGATAAATGATCGCATAAATATCAAAATCCATCTACCTGCCAAGTTGGGTTGAAATATCTGAAAAACGGAGAGACTAGTTTGCGTTTCACTAGACGGACAGACGGACGTGGCTAAATCAACTCAGCTCGTCATTATGCCACGATCGGCATACATTTTGGTGGTTCCTCTCTTTTTTCCATCGGTACTTACAAACTTCGGATTAAGGTTAATATATACCATTTCAGATAATGAAAGGCATAAAAGGACGTAGGCCGATGAACTTGAAAATTTTGCTCTGCTCGCCTATGTAATACTTCAAATTTCGACGAAAAAGGATCATGAAGCAACGAAAAAGGTGATATGCTTAAAGCTCACTGAGTTTATGGCCGGCTTTATTACAGTGATGAAGTAAACACAGCAGATAGCGAACTCGATAACCGATACGCTGACGCTGTTATATATGTTCCATTCCCCGATAACGAAAAGGTGAGTATTGCAACTCTTGCTGCTATATCTCGAAGAACAACGAAACAGCGGGAGCCAATCGCTTAACGGCCGAGATATTGTAATATGGTGGAGGCAAACTGGTAAAGTTCATGTAACATATTAGATGCTTTCTAGAATATCGTTCGACAATTGAAATCTGACCGTAGCTTTTGTAAACTACAAGAAGGTGGCCTCCACAACCTATCTAGCATTTATCGTGACATCAGTTTTCTCAATTTCATGTAAAAGGTATATCTAGCTTATTGTGGAAAAGCTTAGAGCCTACCTTCAACGAACGGATCGAACTTGGTAAACTATTCATTGATCATATATTCACCATGCGCCAAATACTAAAAAAGTTCCTCGAGAAAAGAATCGATCTTTTCTTTTCTTTTTGTTCTTGAACGACTGTAAGGTGCCCTTTGATAGGACGTGAAGAATCTGCCACTGTGCAATGGAGCAGCATCGTAAATTAGGAATTGGGAAAAACCTTTTCGAACCGTACGTTTCGATAACACCAAATAATGTTATTCTTCCTTCCATTTGGGACTAAGTTGAGAATAGAAAAATTTACTTCTTTTTCGATTTAAAGATGCCAAATTCTGTATGTCACTAAAAAATGATAGATCATCAATCTTATGTTATGTTAAAAAAATCTTACCAAACACTATTTAGTCATACAAATTTACCCATTCTAAACCAAACCGATTGTCAACTAAAAATTATTTTATTCATTCAAATATCTTGGTATTGACCATAATCCACCTGTTTTTTTTTTGCTAACTGAAAACAATGATAAATGGATTTGTGATGCCTGAGGGCTCAATTAAATATTAATTAAATTTGCAATGTTAACTAGGAAACCGATTTCACATACAAACGTAGAAAACATACATACATATACATGTAAATATTTTGTACAGCAATACTTACCAAGCCAAAGTATTTACCATTAAATGTCAATATAGAATATTTCGAAAAATCAATTTGTGGTTTACACATACATACATACAAACTGATAGTCGGATACAAATGCTAAGCCATGATAAACTCACTGATTACATTGCTGCACTTAAAAGTGCAGTAAGGATTTGTTGAAAAATATCAGTGTGAAATTGACATTTCCTTTTATAAATACATATGTATAATAGTAGTATTTGTGTTAATAACGGTATACTTTGTCATCATTCGAATAAAAACAAATAAATAAATAATTTTGTGCTAACAAACAAAATAAATCAGTTGCAGTATCGGTGAAGACAGTTGGTGCTTGATTGCTTTTGAAGTCAAGTGGTAGTGATACGGATATTTAGTATTTAGTAGTAGAATTGAGATAACATTGTGTGTATATAATAAATTTTTAATATACATTTCAGACATTTGTGTTGGACACATTTGTATATAACATTTTTATTAGGGTGTCCAAGTTGCTTGCCATGCATTTTACTTTGAGTCTCAGGTTATTTGTTTACAAGAAGTTCCGGCCACACATTGTCGTCTGGATTATTTTTTTTACCTACTAAAGGAGGAGCGTGTTAGATATAGTTAAAGATTAGCCACCCTCGTGAATTATAACGAAAATAGAGAAAAGTGAATTTCGTTTACTGATTAGGCTTTTTTTCCTAAAAAAAACCATCACCGAAACCAAGGAAAGTCTTGAAACATACTTTGGAGGCTCTGCACCATCAATTTCAATAGTTAAGAATTGGTTTACTGAGTTCCGTTGTGGTCGTATCAGTAAAAGTGACGCGGAAAGTTCAGATCGCCCAAAAAGGGTAGGAATTATATTGGACGATCGGACAAAAAAAAAAAAAAATGTGTGAAGTGACAGAGGTTGGAGGAATCTCAACTGCTATATCTGCATGACGGGTGCCTCGATTGCTCATACACGACAACAAGCGCAACTTCAAAGTGTTTGGTAATGTTCAGCCGCAATTCAATTAAATTTTTGCGCCGTTTCGTTACGGTAGACGAAACCAAACTAGACACGAAAGAAAAATCAAGGCAGTGTATTTCTCAAGGTGAACGTACACCAAAGAAGGCCAATGTGGGTCTGTCCGCCAACAAGGTCATGACCTCAGTTTCTTTGGGATTACCTTGAAAAATTATCACCGCCGAATATTATTCAGAAACGACTGTGAAACTTTTTAAATTAGACTGCGAACTGTTACTCCCTCCATCCAGCATATTCTCCAGGCTTAGCAGACTGCGACTATTAATTGTTTCCAAATCTGAAGAAATGGCTGGGCGGAGAGATTCGGGTCGAATGAAGAAGCCATCACAGAACGAAACGCCTATTTTGAGAGCCTTGATTAAATCTAATATTTGAAAGGTGTAAAAAATTGGAAAAACTTTGGACTAAATGCATCGAACGAAAATGAGACTATGTTGAGAAATAAAACGCTTATTTGCCAAAAAAATATATATATATTTTATTCAAAAAATCAAGAAGTTATTAAACCAGCCTAATACTAAAATCATCAGAAAAAAGACCTAAATAATTTATCTAAACAAGAGTTGCAACCTTAGAAAAATCAAACCAAATCAAACAAGAAACAATTTTTTTCAAAAGGATTCGTTGATATAAAAATAAAAAATCACAATTTTTTCATATTTAAACGAAAGAGAAAGAGCAGTGTTCATGTTAATCCAAGCAAGACGGGAACTTTTTACAAAATTTGAAGTGAATCGAATGATAAATACGAATAGATCGGTGCCTGATCCACTTCCCAGATATTTGTAACCGTTTAAACCAACCGGATCTTTCACAAATATTTCAAGATCAAGATTAGCAAAATCTGTCTAGCTATAAGAACAGTCCTTAATTTCATATTTTAATATCTTAGATCCCAGCAAAACGGGATGTTTTAGCCCTTAATTCAAGAATGTCTTCAATAAGAATTTCAGAAGATCGTAAGAGGGTTAAACGTGTCTAGTTAATTACTCTTTGAAAAATTTTATTTGGGGCCTTCTTAAATTCAAATGTTATATGAAGCCTATAGAAAATAAAACTTAAAAAAAAATAAATAAAAATAATAAAAGATATTCAAGCTGCTTATATGAACTGTTTTACCGAAAACAGTTTTACGTCGACAATTGGCGCTTGATAAATAGATAATTTTAATGCACAACTATAATTCAATCTGCCCGTTTTTCAGCATTACACACGGAACTGCCATAAATCAAAATGGCCTAACGAAAACAAAATAAAAATATTATTTACAAAAGTGGGAAATTTTTCCAAAAAATATCAGAAAAATATATAAATATAAATATATTTAAAAATTAAATAAATTAAATATACTAATAAAGTTAGTCAAAATAAATTTTCCTGGCTTTTATGCCTACAAAGTGCCTTATGAAACTTGAAATAATGTCGAGATGAAGTATAACCAGAAAGTACACTTACCTTATGACGCTCTAACGGACTGAGGGATTTCGGCAACACGGTAGTGAACAATGTCAATCCAGTCTGTGGATGGTTTTGAAGCGATTACCTCCATTTAAGAGTGATGATGGACTGAGGGATTTTGGCAACACGGTAGTGAACAATGTCAATCCAGTCTGTGGATTGTTTTGAAGGGATTACCTCCATTTAAGAGTGACGATGGCAGATTAACCGGGGATGAACTTTTTGCGATATTTTCGCCAACATCCAGATCTCTACTACATGAAGCAATCATATAAACCTTCTGATATTGTAAACTGTCCGCGAGATGGTGTTAGCGGAACATTACTTCGCGGAAGGGATGAAACCGTGTTGTGACCGGTTTATATATATTTATAAATCGTAGTAGTAATTGAGTGCCTTTCGTGGAGTAGAACTTAACAAATTCATCTGGATTCAATCTAGCTTGAACTGTTTTGGAAACGCAGCTCAGCCAAAATGTCTGGTATGAACTGTTACTACCTGCTACTTTTCAAATTATGTCTGTATCAATACGGACCCTTTTCATAGTACAGCATAACGGAACTACCCCAAACAAAAATTGTATTGCCATAATTATACTCAGGAGGAGCAGTACGATATCCTGAAAAAAAGTGAAATTTCGCAAATAGGCTTATATTGAAGTGAACGAACTGTGGCAGAAACAAGATGTTTTGTCGAAAATAGTAACCAATAATGCCGTATTTAGGTGTTAATGGAAAAATCTTCTGAGAACGGTGGACGTCGAGAAAATGAATTTTGAGAGTGTTGCGGAAAAACGCAAACGAAAAAATTGTCAGGCTTTCCTGAAATTCCACCAAATGAATTGTTGACGGCCGCAAGTTGTAGTTTGTATAAAGCTGGAAAGCGTAGTACAAATGCTAAATGCCGACGATGAGTTAAAAGGAGAGTTCATAAATTTGAATATCTGGAAATCAATTCCGTCAAAAAAAAAAGCACTGGCACTAACTATACGTAGATGCTGGACACACAAAGTACACCTGGAATTTGTTTCAAAGAGCCGCAAAAAGCCAAAACGCCAAAATATGAAAGATCTAAATTTCGTATGATCTTTCGTTATTCAACAGGTGTTCTGTTTCCTCGGAAAAAAATGTTATTATGAACGAGGATGTGTTAAGAGCTTGCACCTCTCAGACTTCGAAAATACTGAAAATGTATTTTCTTATTCTACATATAAATGATTTCTGTTATTTATTGTAAGTAAAACAAATTATCTTAAAAAAATTAGTATAGAAAAAATTATAAATTAAAATCCTTGATTTTTTCTTAAGCTGTAATAACCATTTGAAGACATCTGTTTTGCTTTGAATGTTATTAATTAAATGCCATTAGCGAGGCCAAACTACCCAACATGCAATGTGACGATAGTTGCCTGTGGTCTGTCTTCCACTGTCCTGAAGGTCTTGCAGGCGATTGAACCAAACCATTTTTCTCTGATTCTGGGGTGTTGCATGATCCCATACATAGTTTTAGACAGCTTAGCTTGTTGCGTCCTATCCTGGGTAAACCTGGTAGGTGCATCAGATTTCCTTTAGGCAGGGATTTCATCTGAAGAACACTATTGTGTTGCGGTCTTAATCCAAATATTAAGAAAATTGTAGTTTATTCCGATTTTTATTCTACGCTCTTCCCTCTCTACCCTTATCGAGATATCCGCAAAAGTTTTAGCGTAGAAACCGCCAATCCCAGGAGAATTTTTCCAGTGTATATTTTCCAGTGTTCCAATGCCGAATGAAGGTGAGTGCAGCTATTGGAGTTGTCTTTAGCCAGCCACTATGATCTACGAGACCATTTATTGGTGACAAAAGTCAATATTTCGAAATCCCTAAAATAATATATAAAGGGTGATTCAAGTAGAGGTACTTTTTTCAATAGCCTTTTTTTTGACAGATCATGAGTGAATCATGTCAAGCTGTTATGTTTTTTTTGTCCAGTATTGCTTGGCATTTTATCATGGAAAGGCTTACGCCTGAACAACGTTTACAAATAATTCAACTTCATTACGAAAATTCACGTTCTGTAAAGAATGTGCTTTGCGCACTTCGCTCAACTTATGGTCAACATAATCCGCCTACTGTGCGTACTCTTCGCAACACCATCACCCATCTTGAGACGCAGTATTCATTATTGGATAATATTCGACCGTATAGATCACGTCCAGCACGCATTGAAGAAAATATAACGGCCGTTGCTGAGAGTGTACACGAAGACCGTGGAGAGTAGATTCAGCAACTCGGACTCACGTATGGAACGACCTCGAGATCTTAAATACAGCTTGTACAAGAACTGAAGCCGCTTGACCTTCCCAAACGACATCGCTTCGCTCTACGTGCTCTTGAAAGTTCCAAAAAGATCCGATGGCTCGAGCTAGATTTTGTTCAGCGATGAGGCCCATTTCTGGCTCAATGAGTATGTGAACAAACAAAATTGCCGCATTCAGCACGAAGAGCAACCTGAAGAGATTCAACTGCCGTTTCATCTAGAAAAAACAGCGGTTTGGTGTGGTTTATGGGCCATCATCGGTCCATATTTCTTCAAAAATGATGCCGGTGAGAACGTGAGAACCGCCAAAGCAACCGTTATCGCGCCATGATAACCGACCATTTGATGATTGAAATTGAAGGACGTGATATCGGCTACATTTGGTTTCAACAAGACGGCGCCACTTCCCACACATCACACCAATCAATGGATTTATTGAGAGAACACTTCGTTGAGTAGATAATTTCAAGTTTTGGGCCGGTCGATTAACCACCAAGATCGTGTGATAGCACACCGTTAGACTTTTTTTCTGTGGGGAGATGTAAAGTCTGAAGCCTATGCAGACAATTCCGCTTCGATTCAGGCCTTGGAGCAAAACATCACGCCTGTCATTCGGCAGTTACCAGTCGAAACGCTCAACGAGTCATCGAAAATTGGACTAAACGGATGGACCATCTGAGACGTAGCCGCGGCCAACATTTTAAAGTTATAATCTTCAAAAAATAAATGCTAGAGAATGTTCTTTCGAATGATAATACACATTCCACATTAAATTTGAATTTTCTGTGTTGGGTCACCCTTTAATAAAAACGGTCTCACAATATTTTTGTTTTCAATTTATAGAGCATTAAACAAAAAATTATCGACAGATTAGAATTGTAATTTTATCAAATCATATACAGTTTATTTTATACAAGTTTCAAAAAAAAAAACTTGATATATAATGGTTTTTCTATTAATTTAATCTAAAATTCACAAAAAATTCATTTACCATATTTGATTTTCCTAATAATATTTTGAAAGTTACGTATACGCACAGTTGTGCTTACATATTATACGACCCTAATATGCCAATATGAGTGCTAACACATATGTATGTCCGTCTACTTATGTATAGTTAAGTGCCCACTGCACTACAATTTGATTTGATTTGGTTTCGGTCTCTGACTGTGGCTTATAACTAAATTTACCACATTCTACACCCTTCTAAAACCAAGCATACCATAAATTTGGTAAAATTGCCTATCTGCAGATCATCATACTAACACATACATATATATAGAAGTGTGTATAGTTCTATTTCCCAAGAGTGTTTGTGGGTGAGTTGGTAAATAATACAGGTTCGCTCATCTCTTCATAGGTTTTGTCGTGCCCCTTAAACTGGCAAATCATTTATTCTGTTATACCTTTCTTGGAGTAGCTTGCGCTCACTAAGGCATGTCAAGCCACATTATGCGTAAGTCGTTTGTAAGTGTAAGTGCAGCTGGCAAATTCAAAAAGCTGGTGAGGAAGATTCTGGAAATGTAGCGTAAGTACAAGAATAGTCGAGTATCAGCACGAGACATAAATACATACATATACATTAAAAGTTGATTTTGTGCATATATTTCATGCATTTACCTGCCTGAACTGATCGATTTTTCGGTGTATAGCTAAATATTGTCTTGCATTGAATTGTATTTTTACAGAAATTTTTTTTGGAAATTTTATTGAGTCCAAATGTTAATTCAAAAAGTTTCTAGATACTCATATGCATATGTACATACGTATATGTGTATGTATGTGTTCAATATCTGCAATTGTTTGTTTGTAGCAATTTGACTTATTGCATTTGCCATCCTGCTTCCAGACTTCCCAATGGAAGTTGTTGCTTAATTGGTACAATCTGAGAGAAAACAAACACATACTTAGATATGCATGGGCAAATGTGTTCAGTTTTTGCCACAAAATGCGATGAATTTTTAATGTACGCAAGGAAAATTTTGAGTTCTCTGTAAATATAAGCTACCAGGTAATAAAAGGGATGAGGTTGGACTTTTGTTTTAATATTCAATCCTCAAATTTGCCGAAAGAAAATTGGTTTACATTTTCTGCTATAAAAATCATATCAATCAAGAAAATTCGATTAATATTTCTCAATTCCTTCAATACAGATCTCAGGGGTAAAAGTATACATGCATTTTTTTCACAATGATTTCTTCTTTCTAAATAACAGTATTTATTTTTTAGGTATACAAGTAGTTTTTGTTATGTTCTCTGATATATATCCTTGCCCAAAATTCTTCTTTAAACTTTATCTGTAATACTAAATATTATTATTCCTCTGTTGCTCCATTTATATTTCAAACTTTGCTCGACGTCTCGACTTTTTTAGAGCTTTCAAAATGTTAAATTATATATTTTTTTCCTCTAGGCCTCGATGATGGCAAAGTGCGCGCTCTACATTGCAAAATTAATAAATTCCAGAGTTTATATGCCGCTGAAAGTATCTGCATTTCTTTAGCGTCCAACACCAAAGGCACCGGCTTCCTCTCGGCTCATAATTATGGCGCAATAATACGTTACTTTGTCACCGATAATGCCATTGAGACATCCGGACGTTTAGTACAACATCCAGTGCCGCCATTTGCTTTGGTCTGGTCGCAGGGGGGCTTCTGTGGTGGTGGCTGCGATCAGAAAATTATCTTCTATGACAGTGTGGTGAGTTTCGTTTATCAAAAAATGCTATACATATACGCATTACAGTTAAACAAAATTATTTTTATATATTTTACAGGATCGCTCAGAACTTTCGATTAGTCGCATAATGATCGAGAGATCACTGCAGCTGCCACAAGTCCCATCAAGGAGATTAACCACTTCTATACAGTCACATGTGTGCAGTGGCGTCGTGATGGCATACGGTGAGTAGAGCATCTCGAAATGGATCACCCATTATTATTTGAAAAATGTGATGAAGCAGACATTATACGTAGAAACAAATTATTACTTCCAGAGTGAATCGTCATAGAAATAATATTTACAATTAAAAAAAATCCCCAAAAGTTATGGTACAAATAAGCGCAGTGCAAGACCGACTAAAATCGATGACAGTGGTAAGGGTAAAATTCGGTGTCTAGCAACGCAGAAAAGCATAACTTGCTTGGAAATCAAGGCGAATTGAGATCTAGGTGTATCAAGAAGAAGAGTTCATCAAATCACGACGCAAAATAAATTGGTTAGATATGAGTTTTGGGAGCCTTTTTTTTTTGAACAGAAAAATGTTTTTTTTTGACGAAAAGAAAATTAATTTGGTCGGACCGGCGTGATATACAACGGTCTCGCCAAACTTGATATAAGCGAAATCATGGAGGAGGTTAACTGATGATTTGGGCAGTCTTTAGATATGATGGAAAGTCTCCACTGTGTGTCACACCCACCAGGACGAATACAGAAATATATATTAAGCTATTGGATATAGTACTGATCGAGTTTGGAGGTAATCTTTATGGTGAACCTTGGACTTTCTAGCAAGGCAATGCACCAATCCATACTGCGCGAGCAACCAAAGACTTCCTTTCATTAAAAAACGTACCTCTTTTGGAGTGGACAGCAATAAGTCTAGATAACCCTATTGAAGATATGTGGGGATACTTTTAAACAGAGGTTATTGAAAAGGCAGATAGTTTGAGACCATTAAACATTTCATGGAGGGCTTGTTGGTGGCAAGGTATGAAATTGACAATTTAACGTTAGAACAGAATTAATAAAAATTTTCTAAAAAGTTAAGTATATCAATTATTGAAAAAGTTGAAAATTTTTGATATTATTTAAAACAAAACATATTGAAATTGGTTTGCTTTTATTTTTGTTGATACTAATAATAACTATAAAATAAGATAAAAAGATAAAATAAGATAAAAGAGTATTTCGAGCTTTCTTATTTCAAATTACGTTCCGTTTTGGGATGTGCCGAATATTCATTTTTTGCTCACCCTAGCAATTGTCAAGCATGATTGCGACACATTGGCGGAGCATCGCTCATAGATGCAATATAGGCGCACATAGAAATCTACTTTGCTCATATCGTCTTTCTTTTCTGTAAGGGGTCTGGAAATATTGTGGCTATAAAATTTCACTTCAAACACAAGTCCAAAGTCAAATTTGAATTCCTTTATTTGTCCCCTATACGTTTTTTAAAGCGGCCCGCGCTTTTCCGCCATTCTTAAATGGCGGTTTGTTAGTCTTAGTTTTGATAATACCAGTTTGATTGGCTGGACAGCGGAATTCTAACAATTAAAGGACCGGACATTTGAGGTGCATGCTCTCAAATTGTGATTCTTAAAGCATTTAGCTCGCCTCCAAACGATTGAAAGTCAGGAACTGCTTGAATGAAATATAAAATATTCATTTCTGGTCACCCCGAGATAAAAGGCAGTTAAAAACTTTTCTAACTAGTGTAAATGTAGCTGTAATTAGATCGTAATTCTTGAGACACTTGACTTCATCTTCAGCTGAATGTTTAACTGTACCTCCGAGCTGGCGCAGAGTGGCTCCTTCTACATTAAAATCTTTTCACGCGAGGAGTAGAGGGCTAGAATCAGTCTAAGAATGGCACACTTAAGTGGTTATTATATAATATGTATGCATATTCTTTGAAAATATGAAGCCTTTGCCATATATATTTTCAAAGTAATCTGTGGCTGAAAAACATGTTGTTTTTTCTAAACGGTATTTTGAATGTCGGTGATCTTTCTCAAGATATTAAGATATTAAAGGAAGGAGAAAAATTAGGAAAATATATTCCTAGTTTTTTTAAATAATTTTTGCAGAGAACATTCCATCGAAAATTAATTTTATTTTAAAAAGACGCTATTTTGTTAAAAATTAAATTTCTTCGCCCTTCCTTCGTTCTATATTTTTTTGATATTGTACGAGTATATCGTTCAAAATTATCCACCATATGCTTCGATTTTCGATAATCCAAACCGTCGAAATGGGGTCACCGTGAAACACTTTTTTCGAGACGACTCGAATGGATGGAACCACCATACTACATACACCACAGAACAAGTAACAATCAAGACAGTGGGTCAACTAGATGATGAAACATTTATGTCTTATAAAGATCTTCTGAAGCATGGAAAAGGTTTCTCGTTTGACTGTTTAGTCAGCATTGATATTAGGAGTTGCATATTAAAATGGCAGGAAAATAAGCTCGCTTACTTCGGGTCTAACTCCGTAGCAACTAGGAAACCCGATGTTGCTAAACGATTCTGTAAGAGAACGGTACATACAATGCACTTTATTGATTATCCATTCATACACATACACATATTATAATGGAAATAAAACTTTAACAAAGAATATATTGAAACTTCATGATTTTAGGATGAAAGTTGCAAACAAGCCTGTTCTGCTAATATTGGCAAAAGGGGAAGTTCAATATCTGTAATGAACTCTGACATAGGATCAGCAGTAAAGTAAGAAGGTCTTTGTAAATGTTCTCATTCGTGCAATGCCAAATAGTTTAGCTAAGAGCTAATATAAAAATTTCTTAGTTTTCATACAGTAATATAAATAGTGGTTTTTTACTCTAAATTCTAAATTCAAAACTTTACTTTCCTGCTACATTTATTCTTTTGAAAAGGATCTAATCACTAATTTCGGTTGTTCCACAAATGAAGAATAAGAAATCATGATCATTTAATAATATGTATATTTTTTCGTAGAATTTTAAAAAGTTCTCTTGGCAACGTTGCCAATTTTCGATGGAGAAAATTTCCACTTCTATCTAAAAAAGTTTTTCTACAAAAATAATATTAACTTGCTTATAACTGAATGTCAATAAAAGTTTACGTTATTATTATCATTATTTTTTTTGTTTGAAAACAGGCTTAAATTATATGTATAACTATATGTATAACTTCCAACCAAAACTTAATAATGTTTTTATGCCCCAATAAAATAATGAGCCAGTATGAAATGTTATAATAACAAAAAACTTTAAATTCAAATGTCGAAATTACAATGCAAACATTTGAAAATATTCAACCAAAGCTAGATTTTTAATTTTTTCTTCTATTTTTCTATTTTATTTTATGCTTTATGCATTTGGCAGTACGGTCGACCCATTTGGCAACATTTCAAATGCAAATACAAATTCTACATTTTTATAATATTTAGTTGCAAAAAATATAAAATAGAAAAAATATATATAAAAAAAAAAACAAATAGAGGAAAAAAAATAACGGTTTCACCGCAGCGGAAGGTAAAATGCTTTGTTTGCTTTTGGCATAATCGGATTTTGCTGACTTTACTTGACAGTTCAAACGCCCTTTCGAATTCGATAAACGTTAATCTGAAAAATATATATGTGGTTGAATATGTATGCAAATATGCAAAAAATATTTTATTTTCATTGGAAATAAAATTGAAAATAATACATGCATAAACTGAGGGGAATTTCGATACTTTTTCAATTGTTTACAATTCTTTTAAATCATTTTTTTTAATCCATTCTTGACGTATCAAATTTTCTCAGGCAGAAAATTCCAATAAAAAATTCTTTAAGGTTTTCTAAATACTCATAATACTCACATTCATACATACATATACATATTTGCAGTACTTTTGTACCTCTTCATGTGTGTTTCAAACTTTAAACTTTTTCCTAACCAAAAAATCAGTATTTTACCAGCCAATTTCATGTAAAAAAAAAAAATTTTTTTTTAACAAACTTTCAAACAACACTTACATAACTATGTATATACAATTACCGTTACAGTGCAACACAAAACTGTCGAATGAAAACTCTGCTCATAATGCAATTTTGGAAAATTGCAATGAAGCAACCGCATCGTCACGTACTCATACACTCATATGAGGAGTAAAAAGCATTTCAACTAACAACTGAGAACAGAAAACTGAAAACTGAACACTGAAAAGTGTTAACCGAGAACCGACAACCAACACTTATTGCTACAACTCTTGGCTATTTTATGTTTTGAAACTTTTCAAATGTATAGACACATAATTTGCCATATTTCGAAAAAAAAAATCTATATTACGTATGTAATTTTACAACAATTTATGTTTCTAAAAGTAACTGATAAAACAGGAGAAGATTGGGCAACAAAATGAGTAAAATATTGGAACATTGCCTCCAGTTTCATACAATTTTTCGTATTACTTTTTGTTCTAGTAGGCCATTTTTGCATTCAATAAAGTCTTCACAAGTTTCGTCTTTAAAAATATTCAATCAGTGCTAAAAAATTCAAGCAATAAAACTATTCTGTTCAACTTTTAATGAATTTTCTCAATATTCTATGTATCTGTATGTGTACAAAGAAGGGGTTTTATGTGTGCATGAGTGTATGCATGGCTGAATGTATATTAAAAACTGCAGAACCGATTTGTTTTTTTTTTAATTTTCACGACAGTTGGTTAAGTTCTTTTTGAATAAAGCCCGTGTAAGCACTCTGGCGAAGACGATAGCCGAGTGGTTAGCATTGCGTACTGCCACTCGGAAGGACAGGTGTTATGTAGCAGCGTGTTTGTGGTAATGTCGAGTGACGCAACGGCATGCTTGAGGTTCCTGGACTAGCTCAACGGGTTGGGATAGGTTGTTGGTCACTCATTGTGCCCACGCTACAGTAGCAAAAAAAAAATATTATGCCAATTTTGGTGATGTTTATTTAGAATCAGTCTTGTTCGTTTGTTGTTGTTTACCCGCCCACTTCAACATATTTATGTGAAGCCATGGTCATTGTGCAAACTCCTCTCATGGGCTCGTTGCTCATACCTGAAAAGGTCCGTCAGTCAGTTGTTTAGTCTGTTGGTGCACAAACACAACACCAACACCAAATATATATAATGTAGAATATTCCCTTATTTTATATACAAACCTTATCTTATTTATACTTTTTTTGTTCAAATTACAATTACTTCTATTTTCTATACTCTTATCTTATCATCTGATTCTCTTATTCTAATAGACTTCAATTCACAAAAAAATATAAGAAAAAATTATTTGTATTAACCTTTTTTCAAAACTCTCCCTTTTTTGTTGTAGTTTGTACTCGCGTCCCCATCGCGTGTCGATATATCTGTATTTCGAGTCGAGAGATATAATTCCAAGTGTCATGTGGGTGTGTTAAAAATAAAGTTTGAGAGTGTGATTAAAACAATAAAGATTAATTCATAAAAAAAACCAGGAAAGTAAAAAAAAGGAAAAAGGTATGCAAAAATTGTTAAATGAGTATCGCAAAAAAAAATTTCTTTTATAAACACGCGTGTTCTTCAAAAAAAAAAAAAAGAAAGGTCTATGGAATATTGTAAGCAAAATATTGAGAGGACCAAAAGTGGCAGTGGAATGAAATGAAAAGAATAAGATAATTAAAGTGCGAAAAATATTTAAATTTAATAAAATTAAAAGAAAGTACAAAAAAGCGTATTGAATGAGAGTGATTTGTATTGTTAACAAAATTCAGACAAAATTTATTTATCAAACAATAAAGAGACAAATAAGGAAATTTGATATAATGTAATATATTTGAAAATTCAATTTAATTAATTCAAGATTCTAAATAAAAGAGAAATCCATATTAAAATAACTCTTGACACTTACGTGATGACTAATATTAAATAGATTAATGTCAAAAAAAACAACAACAAAAATTTTGAGGTGAATACAAAAAAAAAAAAAGCAGTCTGAGATTGAAATGACTAGTGGGAGGGAATTTATAAAAATGGTAAGTTTATAAAAAAAAAAATTATTTTTGATAATTAAATTTTGGAAGAAATTGGTCATATGTTCTGACAACGGAATAACGTTGCATACGTAATGATGAAATTGCTGCTTTTGTAGATAATCTTGCTGTTGTGGAGTTGCCTCTGTTCCATTCTGCACTCCTGGTATTAGTGCGGTAACTATAGAGATGTGGTGCTGGTTAATGGTATCCTCCTCTTCTAATGTTACACTCCGCTGGCGTGTTTCCCAGTCACCGTGGCTTGAATAAAAAAATCGTGGAGGTGTATTTTAGATTTTACTGGCGAACTGAAAATAAAAGATATTTAGTATTAAGTAAAATATGTTTCTTTCTTTTGAACTATGTATGTGTATTCATTCAAAAATTATATTTACAATATATGTATATATATGTATGTGTGACATCTACTCACATGTAATAAAAATTCAAAAAAATCTTTGCAATCTTTTTTTAATTACTCTCTTCCAACTCTAGGTAGTTTCAAGCTGTTTTAATTTATTTTTCGCTTGGAGCAATTTATTTTCAATAATTCTTACTTTAATAATTTATTTGTTTCTTTGCTTTTTGGTCTCATAATACAACACAAAAGTTCCGTAATTATTCAGCAAACAAATAGCAGTACATGCACCACACGCATCGTCTTCACACATACTCGTACATTCATTGAGGTGAATGTTGCCAGCACTACATGATGCCCATTCGGTATTTCCGCTTATATGTCACTGGGGTTTTTTTGTTATAATTTGTTAACAGCCTTCATGGTAAACATTTTATTTATACAGACACATATTTACACTCACGTAGACTCATACTTGAAATTCATATTTTCATATGTTCGGGTAAAGGCTGCTGTTACAGAAGATTCGAGCCCAGGTTCGACTAAAGTCCAAAATTATAGAAATTTAATTTTTCAATTGTAGCCGCCCCTCGGCAGAGACCTCTGACATGAAATTAAAACTTCCCATAAAAATCCATCGGCCGTTCGGAGGCGGCTTGGAATCAACTGCAGGTTTCTCCATTTGTTGGTAAAAACATCAAGAGGCAAAACCATAAATTGAAGGAGGAGCTCGTCCAAAAATCGCTTCAGCGGTTACAAAGCGCAAAAAATATATATAATCACTATGAATATGAGAATTTTTACATAGAAAAAGACAAATTCATATAAAAATGTACTCAAAGCTTAATAATTTTTTTTAACAAACCCCACTTCGAAAAATCATTAAATTTATTGTTCAAAACTGTGTGAAATTCGTGCAAATCGTATAATATCATTCGCGTTTATCGCCAACAGACAGACACGAGGACACAGAGAAACCCTTTGTTTTATAATATTCAAGGATGCGGAAAATTAAAAGTATTAACTAATAGTATCTAAGGTGAAAAATAAAATAAATTTCTTGACGGTAATGTCTAAAATTAATTAATCTTAAAAAAAATTAATTTTAAAATTGCATTATTATTAGAAGATAAGTAAATATATAGGTAGAAGTGGCTGCTGATATGTGAACATTGGCTCAAAAATGCCAATTTTTATACATTTTCCATGCATTTGGACTCTATTAGGAACAGTATGAGTTCGCTTAACTTAGTTTGTACCACACCGTGGAGCCTATGCACAAAGGCGACTATAAAAACTCGAAAAATTTCTTATTATCCTCTGCGGTAGGGCTCTTAGCCTTCTTTATATGCTGCTCTATATGGCAATGTTCTATCAGGATTCCAGTTACCTTTGATATGCCCTCCTTTTCCAGGAAATGTAATCCATTCGACTTTTTCCGCTCACATTTCGGACAAGTTTGTCTCGACTTCATACAGGGCAAATCTTGTTACCATCTTAACGCGGTATATCTGTGAAGTATATGTATATGCCATATGCTTTCTCTATCTGTAAAAATCTGCTGGGTCATATCTTTACAAACAAGTACGTCTACCATGCAGTTTCTCTCTATGTTTCTGTGGCCAGCGACCCAAATGAGGGATAATCTGTTCTGTTCAGACATCTCCTGAATAGATATGTGGTCAAGGAGTAGGACTGTAACGTTTGTTGTCCCAGAGATTTTATTGCTGCCTGACTATCATCATGTCTGACTATCACTGAAGACTTAGATGTTCCTTCCTTAGTATTCGTTTTAAATATATTTAACAATTTCCATTTTAGCAGAGAGCTCGTTCTAGAACACACTGCAAGTATCTAGTAGCTTGAATTAGAAGCGATATTTAGCTCCCAACTCCATTTTCTGAATTGGTGGACTAATTGTAAGAATTTTATATTTCCTACTGTGAATTGGTGGACTAATTGTAAGACTTTTATATTTCCTACTGTGTAGATCGAAATTTTTTGAAAGAATGAAAGATAAAATTCATTTAAAAGTAAATAATGCTTTATTTAAGAAAAGAGTGGTCCAATTTGACTAAAAATGTTTAAATTGTTCATTGTATGCCGGGAGACGATTTTTACGAAATATATAACTACCTTTTTCTTGGGGAAGTGGACTAGGGAACGAGTTTTTGAAAAATATATAATTCATATTTTTTATCGTTCGATATACTTGTAATTTTGTGCACAGGTAGCACAGGTTGTCTTTCTTTTTTCAACTTTCTTCTGGAAAGCGGATCTAAACTCGATCACTTTTTTCCAGAAAGTATAATTTGTCGGACCACTATAGCATATATACGACCGATTTTCTAGACTTGAACTATTGGGTCATAAATCCGTCAAAAAGTACCTACTTTGGTGAAATTTGGTATACTACACACACATAATGAAATGCAAATTGGTTCTGTAAAGCATCGAGATCGGACTGCTATATCATATAGCCCGCAGATATGAGATTTTGGATTAAAAAAAAAACGCCAAACAAGGATCTAAGAGCGTGAAATTTGGTATTTTACAGGTGTAAATTGAACTACATATTGACACTGAAAACTCTCAATATGGAATTTTGCAATTTGCAATTAATTTGATATGTTCTTGAAAGGTATAAAGACCGAAGACAGCCGTTCTTTCTGGTTTAAATTCTGTTTGTATATTATTGTTGTGATGAAATCGTGTTTTCTCCTTTGTCAACTGAGGTCGCTTGTACTTCAAGTAAGTATCGCATCTCTCTTAAAGCTTTAATAATACCCGATCTCGAAGGATATCCTCTTTTCAAGGTAATCGGTGATTTCTGCATGTTCCCTCTGAGGCCATGTTGTGATGAAATCGTGCTTTCTCTTTTGTCAACTGAGGTCACTTCTACTCCAAATAAGTATCGCATTTCTCCTAAAGCTTTAATAATACCCGACCTCGAAGGATATCCTCTTTTCAAGGTGGTTTCTGCATGTTCCCTCTGAGGCCAATGAAGCCTACCGTCTTCATAATTTGGTGCGTCGGGTCTATGTTTCGTCAACGGTAGCAAAACGGCTCGAAATTCGCTTATTGCAAAGTACACTATTTAAACTTGTCATCCGGTTCTACTGATGGTCAAGAGAACCAGAACAATAGCTTAAGCCAACGCTCGAAAATCTTTTTAATGCCAAACCTCTATGTAACATGCGATGGACGTACTTGGTTGTGAGGTGCATAATCTCTGCTACTATAATCACTTTCATTCTCCGGTCATCCAATTATTATCATTATGCACATTATCATATGCACATGACGATTGCTGGCGGAACTACTTATTTCTGGGGGACCCGAATAATCGGCGTCACTTGTGCTGGTTGTCTTCTTTGAATGGCTGTGGAATACAAAATAGACACAACTCAGACGTTTAATATCGGGTCAGTTGCATTAAGTTTAGTGGAAGCCAAAATTAATAAATATGAAATCAGGACTGTAATTGTAGAACAGTGACAACCAGCGTACATCTCTTGAAATCTCACTTTGAACTGACTTCTTATTGAAACAGATTGGTAGCGGCTTGGCTTCTGTCTACGCCGGAGCTATGGCTGTTACTGATCTAAGGAAGGGAATACTTTGAAAGGTATCCAAGATGGTACAATCGCTATAGACTCTGTGTTATCTCTAATAAGGTTTGCCCTTTGTCTTATTCAGTAAAATATAGAAAATATCCACAATTAGAGTTGGGAGCTAAAGAGTAGTTCTCATTCAAGCAAGCAGATACTTGCAGCAAACAATAAGGAAAAGGCATATAAATATTCAGTGATGGTTCGACAGCAATAAAGGATCCCGGATCGATCACGATAAAAGATATACTCGTACTGAACATAATAGACCACTCCCGTTCGGGCCCTTGGCCATAGAAACTTGGGAACTGCAAGGTAGACGTACTTGCTTGGCAATATATGACCAAGCAGATATTTCCAAAGAAATAAAGTGGGTCTTCAGACAGGTGTATTTAAATAATTTATTTAGTTATGCGTACTTTTTTATAAGATTTTTTTTTTATAAATCTACTTTCTTCTTCTTCTTCTTTGGCGTAAGCACCGCTTACATGATTATAGCCGCATCAACAGTACGCGTAAATCGTTCCTTCTCTTCGCTATTGGCGCCAGTTGAAAATACCAAGAGAAACCTCCTCGCTCTGTATCTGATGCTTCCAATGGAGAGGAAGTCTTCCATGGGCCATGAATTAGATCCTATTTGCTTAATATTTACAATTAAGGTAGCTTATTGACTAAATAAGCACACGAACTAATTATTTGTATGCTTCGACTGTGGATTGTTTTGAGTTTGGCGTTGCAGATACATCCACTTTAGAAAGGTAGCTCAGAGTAGTGCTGTTCGGCTTAATTCAAGGTCTTTAGGTTAGGTGAGGATAGCTAGAATTGGGCATCACTACACTTATGCCACCAATTGGACCCATTGTGATACCATTGAGAATCCCATTATAGCCTTCTTCTAGCCAAACGAATGTGCGGAGTTCGCAAAATTGAGCAATCAACAAATCTTTACATCCACAAAGTGCGAGGTAAACGTAAACCAAGTACATTATTTGCTCAGGTTCCTTTTCTTCCTAAAAACTCGTGCAGAATTGGTTTGATGGTAAGCCCAGCCTCTCAGCGTGACTGCCTAAAGAAGATGTCCCCTAAGAATACCCATCATCAAGGAAACCTTTTTTCTCTTAAGCGAAATGAACTCCCTCGACCATCTTCTGTTCCATGTCGGTCACATTGCAATAATTGAGACTTTTCATCTTATAATAAGCTTACAAGTGTTGAGCGGCATGCACATACTCTTCCATGATGGCGAAAGTGGAAGGGAAGTACCTTTCGTTGAAAGTTCGTTCGCCATCTCCTTACGTGGTATGATACAGTGACCAGGTGCCCATATGAAATTCAAGGAGAACAGTTCTATACCGTCTTAGATTCTCTTGGTATGCTTTTAGACAATTGTCCTTCTGTATGGCCAACGGATTTATATAAAATGCACTTTAATTATCCGGCATTCGAAAGAAACCTTTGAGTAGATTCAACTACAGACCCTGTTTTGATCCATCCGTGTAAAATGAATTGTGTTGCTGGAACATCTATGTCGGATTGACTCCTATCTAGAATAACTCCTTCGTTATCTTTCCTAAATCCAATGAAAGTTGTGCTGTAGTCTGTCCTATCTGGTAGACGAAAGTACCTTAATGTATTATATATATATAATTTCCATTCAGACATTTTCTGCTGTCTTGCCGCAGCAGAAACTGCACTTTGTAAAAAAAAGTGACCTCAATGTATGTGTAGTAGTATGAAGTAAAGTTTTACTGTAATATTAAAAATTTCAGACCCTTTAATATCACATAAACCATTACTCATCTCACAAAAATTGAAATATTAAAATTTATTTTCCAAAAATCATCATTCTCAACCATGCAGCAAAATTAACGACTCAACCATTTATTAAAATCACATTTATTGAAAAAAAACAAAATTCAATCTAACCTAAAAATAACACGACCATCAAATTATGCATAAACATATAAATAATTTCGATTATAAATATCGCTTGCCCTTAAACGCATACTCCTAACCCATGCCGCCTTACCACACTAATCTCCAACTAACCACACACATGCGCACAACACTACATACGAACATAAATAAGCGAAACGCCCGGGCGCACACTAGCAGCCAACAAGTTTTTTGGGGAAAACTCTAAAGTACACTTAAGAAGTTCATGAGAAAATTGGCAAAAGAAATTTGCACTCAGTTGGAAAAATATTTATAGCCTCTGCGAGAGGACAACAGCAAGAAAAACAACAAGAACAACAACAACAACAACAGTTAGAACGGCAACATTATTCATTCAAAATTTAATTCACTTTACTGGCAAGACAACCAACCAACCAACCAACCAACCAACAAACAAGCCAAAATGCAATAAAGACAAGCGGCAGTGCAGACACAAAAGTATAGATATATATACATATATCTATAAGAGTGTATGTGTATGTATGTGTGTGAGTAGCTTGAAAGTTACCGCCTAAGAAATGGGCTGAATAAGTGTTTTTGTTTTGGTATTTGCATCCATCCATATTTTACGCGGCAAATAAAACATTTTTGCATTGCAGATTTTGAGCGGGAAGTTTTAAGTCAACCAGCAGCAGCTACAACAACAACAACAAAAACACTTAACTAACAAATACCTTTGAAACCATATATACAGTAGCTAGCTGTAGGAGCCACAAATATGTGGATGTGAAAGTAATAGGCAGTAAGCAGTTATTGTAAGACGAAACTAGATATCAATATGCACATTAGGGTGTGCTGAAATTGAAAACAAATGCATTTTTTGTTTTTCACGAGCACCATAAAATGAAATTGTGGCCTAAAATTCCACTTTAAGCCTAGAATTAATGCATTTAAATATAATATATTTCGCATACATACATATTTCTATACCTTAATATGTTCCATCTTTTTCTTTCAATATGAGTAAGTAATAAGGGGTGATCCAAGTAGAGGCACTTTTTTCAATAGCCTTTTTTTGACAGATCACGCGTGAGTCCTGTCAATCTGTCGTATTATTTTTGTTCAGTATTATTTGATATTTCATCATGGAAAGACTTACGTCTGAATAACGTTTACAAATCATTGAACTTTATTACGAAAATTCACGTTCTGTAAGGAATGAGTTTCGCGCGCTTCGCTCAACTTTTGATCAACATAATCAGCCTACTAGGCGGACTATTCGCGACACCATCACCCATCTTGATACCCAGCATTCATTATTGGATAATATTCGACCGAATAGATCACGTGCAACACGCAGTGAAGAAAATATAGCGTAGTGGAGAGTGTACACGAAGACTGTGGAGAGTCGATTCGGCGCCGCTCGCAGCAACCCGAACTGACGTATGGAACGACATGGAGTATGTTACGTCGAGATCTTAAATTGAAAGCGTACAAAATGCAGCTACAAGAATTGAAGCCGCTCGACCTTCCCAAGCTACATCGCTTCGCTCTATGGACTCTTGAAAAGTTCCAAGAAAATCCGACGTTTTCGAGCTAAATTTTGTTCAGCGATGAGGCCCAGAATGATTAAATACTCTTTTCTTACTTGTTCCTCTACTTAAACAGTAAATCGCCCGTTGGATAAGTAGGATTCTAGGATATTGTGGAACATGCTATGTAATATTTTTTGATCATCATACCACACCTTATCAAGTGCTAGGGCCATATAAAACCAACCGCCGAGCAATACTCTCTGAATTCGAAAGCGTTTCTTATTTAATGAGTCATACGATTCACAACCAAATTTATCTGTAGGAATTAGATAATTCATAGAGAGAAGGAGAAATATTTGATAGCAGCACTATTTTGAATATTTTGGAAATTCAAGAGTTGCGTCTGGTTTAGCTATCATAATGTGGATAATATCGTAGTTATACCTCTCAAGTACATGAAAGGGTATATTAAGTTTGGTCAGAATTATGTAAGTATCAGAAGGAGAAGAGATAGACTCACCGAAATTTATAACGATCCTATCGGAATGACGAGCTGAGTTGATTTAGTCATGCCGGTCTGTCCGTTTGTCCGTCCGGCAGGATCGGTCGACTATATCATATAGCCCCCATACAACCGATTTGTTTGGATATGTAATTTTGGGTCATAAATACTCCAATAAAACATCTAAGAACAAAAAATTCGGTATTCGAGGCACATATAATGAACTTAATGGTACTTAAAATCATCGATATCGGTCGACCTCATATGGTTTAGGGTCAAAAGTCCACCACTGACATAATTTGAAACAAATATTGACACTGAAAGTCATCGAAATCGAGTTTTTCGTATCGCAATAAATTTGATAATTTTATGAAAATATAACAACTTTAGCATGGCCAAAGACAGCACTTCTTTCTTGTTCTAGAATGACACTGAAAAGTTTTGCAAGAGAAACGAGGGCAATTCTCTAGATTTCTTTATCATCATTGGTGGGGTATCATTGTGTCCAGTAATTTTTTTTTTGAATCTAGGACGGCCTGTAACAAAAATTATTCGATAATTAGCACATCTTTCTTACACGCTATTCAATTACATAGTGTCCTGTTAGTAAGCCTTGCAACCGGCTGATGCTGGGCCAGCTTAGAAGAAGCAGATATTTTGTTTTTCTCTCTCCTCAATCAATAGCCAGATCTGTTTGCCCACATTGTTTCTCGTATATTTTTATCAGAAAAGATTCTAGATTTTATTGCTTCTCGCTTCAAGCCAGAAGTATTACGTCTAATCAAGAGTTTGTTCTCTGAATCTTATTGCCACTTTGGAAGTGGTGTGCATTTTGACTTTTTTCAATACATGAAGGGAATGTGTATGAGGAGCTTTTATTTCAAGCCAGAAATACACTCGCAGGGCTTTTGCCCCTCTTTGCCGAGGGGCGAGAGGCAATTAAAAAATTAATTTTCTATAATTTTGGATGTTGGCCGAACCGAGACTCGAACTTACGAATGATAGTACGCACCTCGACTATTTGTCTATTGGCCACTATACCAGGACATTCGGACATTGAATTTCGAGCAGAACTTAGCTATGCTTTTCACTCTTATATAGGAAGGAAAAGTATGTAAAGAAGCGCCTTTGTAAAGTTAGGCTAACAGGTTTTGAAAAAGACCTGAAAATTTTCAAAAATTACATGTACAATATGGCGGAGAGCTTGTTATATTCTTAGTAACGATAAAAAGATCCGATTTCAGGTTGCTTGTAGGGCTGCTAACGGCGTATCGGCTGATTGAGGTATGATCTCACAAGGCGAAGAAAAGCTGCTGAATCTTCATACAATACTGGATAAGACTCTAAAAGCCTGCTTTGATTTTAACAGCAGTATTCTTCAAGTCACAACAACAAATGTAGTATTTTATTAAAGTAACTGGGATTGGTCAGCGTCTGGAAGTAGTATTTTCAGTTTTACAAATAGAATTATTGAAGATTTTCTTTAGAATGATAGCCTTGTGAGGTGGTGGGCTAAGATGGGTTTTCTCTATAAAAATTTTGCCTTTTTCGACATTCTCTCAAATGACGCATGGAGCTCAGATAATATTATTTGTATTTAACGTCTGACCTTACGACAAGAGTGCGGTGATCTAAAGAAGCAGGGAACATTACGTTGCCTTTTAATAGACTTTAATGTGGTTTTTGAGTTTCGGAAAAAAGGCGCAAAAACTGACATTTATTTCCAATATTGAGCTGAGTACTGTAAACAAACTAAGCGGCAGATGGCGCTCAAAACGGCGTCAGTATAAAATGTAGTTGTGCTAACTCAGCGGGCTTTTGAAGTGATCAATTCATGGCACTTTTTTACCATACAGAAGCGGCAGATCTTTAATGATAGTTTTACCAGCTTACATAAAATTAAATTCAGCGTTCTTGAAATTGGGCTGGATACCGTCCACTGAACTTTTTGATATTTATTTTCTAGAAGTGATCTTTTCGAATGTTTTCTGTCGCATTTATGCTTGGAAACGGTGTCATTCTCGCCACAAGTGTATTTTATTTAACATAAGAAAAGAAAAAACAAAATGGGGTTCATTTAGTAAGGCTTGGAAACCACGATAACCATGGTTTCAAAACAAAATTGCACACCCTAATCCACCCACGCAAATAAATTATGCCTGCATTAGTGGTGAATATGGAAAACTTGATGTTCAAACTTTGAATTGCTGCACCCTCAGCAAGCGACCGTCGTGCGACAAGCCTGTTTGCAGACGAAAGAAGAAGCTCTTCCTCTGTTTACTACACATTTTGTTCTCGCCTACCTACCTACAGACATCGCCACTACAGCCGATGCGCTGCCGGTGCAGTCTCTTAATAGGTTAGATGCCGTTACAGCAACGCATTCGCTTGACAAAATGCACCAGTTCACGGTAGAAACAACAAACCATAAAATAGGGTTGCACTTGTGCCCTTGTGGCATGGCATGACGGAATTGTTATTGTTGTTGTTTGTTGTTGTTTGTTGTTGCTGTTGTATTATTGTACATTGTTGGCAAAAAGTTTCACTTACCAAGTGGTAAACACCACTTTGCCTTAGTCAATGAAATGCGCATTCATGTTTACCGTTATTTGTTGTCTTTGTTTGTTCTTTTTCTTCACTATAGTAGAAATGATAAATATAGTTGACTTTTTAGTGGTTAAATAAGTAAAGCGAGCGAGCGGCACAACAAGGCTTGCGTTAACGGTGTAAGGCTATTTATTTCCTTATTTATTTATTCATTTTTTTTATCTCAGCAAATAATATGGTTAGTTTTGTGGTTGAATAGAAAATAACAGAAGGTGGCTACCTAATGGATATGGTTTTTTATTTATTTTGTTTTTCATGTTTTTTCTTCAACTTCTTTCATTATTTTTGCTTTTAGAATTGATAAGGCAAACATATAGTGTACACATAATGCGCATTATACTGACAAGTATCACTATTAATAATTTTTATTTATTTTTTTATATGTAAGATAATGGTAATAAATATTCATCTAATTTGCTTTTGTCTTATTGAGTAGCTAAAGCAAAGTTAATTAATTGTAAGAACTTCTTAACAATAGTTGCCGCAATAAAGGCGTATTATGCTTATTTCTACAGAATTGAAGTGAACGAAATTGCTGTCAACAGTATAATAAATTAAGTACTATTAAGCTTAATAACATAGATGGATGCTGCTACATTATAACGGGTGTTCCATTTCGAGGTTTCGTACTTGTTTAAGCATAGAAAATTCAAATCTAATTGAGAATGTTTCTTATCATTCGAAAGAACATTCTTTCGCATTTATTCTTTGAACATTATCTCTTTCAAATGTTGGCCGCGGCTACGTCTCAGATGGTCCATCCATTGAGTCCAATTTTCGATGACTCGTTCGACTGCTAACTGCCGAATGACACGCGCGATGTTTTGCTCCAAGGCCTGAATCGAAGCGGGGTTGTCCGCATAGACTTTAGACTTTACATATCTCCACAGGAAGAAGTCTGACGGAGTGATATCACACGATCTTGGTGGGCAATTGACCGGCCCAAAACGTGAAATTATCTACTCACCGAAGTGTTCTCTCAATAAATCCATTGATTAATGCGATGTGTGGAAAGTGGCACCGTCTTCTTGAAATCAAATGTCATGGAGATGACGAGCTTCAACTTCAGGCATCAAATAGTCGAAGTCAGTTATCATGGCGCGGTCACGTTCTCACCGGCATCATTTTGGAAGAAATATGTACCGATGATTCCAGCGGCCCACAAACCACACCAAACCGTTGTTTTTTCCTGATGAAATGGCAGCTCTTGAATCTCTTCAGGTTGCTCTTCGTCCCAAATTCGGCAATTTTGCTTATTAACATAACCATTGAGCCAGAAATGGCCATCATCTCTGAACAAAATTTGGCTCGAAAACGTCAGATCTTCTTGGAACTTTTCAAGAGCCCCTCGGAAGGTCGAGCGCCTTCAGTTCTGGCACGAGCTGTATTTTGTACGCTTTCAATTTAAGATCTCGACGTAAAATGCGCCAAGTCGTTCCATACGTCATTCCGAGTTGCTGCGAACTGCGCCGAATCGACTCTCCACGGTCTTCGTTTACATTCTCAGCTTCGGCCACTATACTTTCCTCACTGCGTACTGGACGTAGTCAATTCGGTCGAGTATTATCCAATAGTGAATGCTGGGTCTAGAAATGGGCGATGCTGTTGCGAATAGTGCGCTCAGTAGGCCAATTATGTCGACCATAAGTTGAGCGAAGCGCGCGAAACACATTCTTAACAGAACGTTAATTTTCGTAATAAAGTTGATGGAATGGTTAACGTTTTTCAGGCGTAAGTCCTTCTATGATGAAATGCTACACAATACTGGACAAAATTAACATAACTGCTTGACACGACTGATGCGTGATCTCTCTAAAAAATAGGCTATTGAAAAAAGCCTTAATTTTTGTTGTTATTTTTTTATATTTATTTATTTTTATTTTTTGCTCTGTCTTATGTGTTTATCTTTTTTAATTTTGCTGTTTATTATCTTCAAAAGCTTTCCCTTGATTGACTGAATGATTTGTAAACGTTGTTCAGGCGTAATTGTCTCCATGGTGAAATGCCAAATATTACTGAACAAAAATAACATGACAGCTTGACACAACTCACGCGTGATCTATCAAAAAAGCGCTATTGAAAATGTACCTTTACTTGGATCACCCTTTTTATTTATTTCCCGAAAGATGTTTTGCATATTTTGGCCGCATATGAATTAGAAAGAAAATATTTGTTGTACTTAACTATTACGCTGCTTAAATACTAATACCCTTTGTTATGATAAAATGAGCAAGTTTTCAAGCAAATATTTTTAGAAATAATTTATTTTAAATAGTTTTATTTCGTTATTTTTATTTAGCTTTATTTTATTTTATTATATTGGTATATAAGTTAACTTGATTTTTTTTTATGTTCAAAAAAGTGTTTTTTATTGAAAAAATAAAATAAAAAATGCATCATTGAAAATATTGTCCTTCGTAAGCGACTAACTTTTTCCCATATCTCTGGTAATTCAATCATTCAGGCGATTCGATCTCTTCGGTGAACCCCCAAATCGTTTTGCATCCGTCGAATAAGCCAGTAGTCAATTTCTGGTGAATCGATTTCAAGTGGATATTTTCCGTGGACTGACTTCATTTTATATTGCATTAAATTAACGACTGAAAATCTGAAGGTCTGTTGGGATATCACTCGTTGAGCTGTCGCTCGCCCTCCTCGTCTTCGTGGGTAGACACGTTCTACAGGTTCGGATGTTTTACTCCGAATTTAGCAAGAAATATCCTCGTGTATGTTATATTATTTTATAATTTTTATTTTATTTTTTTATTTTATTCTGTTTTACTTAATTTCTTATCTTTATTTTCATTTATATATTTTTTAAATTTAATCTAATATATATTTTACTTATTTTATTTCCTTTTATTTTATTATATTCTTTATTTATTTAACGTTATAAAAATTTCGCAAGAACAACGTTTACACATTATTCCATATTATTATCAAAAATAATCCTTTTGCAATTTTAACTTTTTGTACGCTTTTGCCATTTTATGGTCATAATAATAGTCCTTCCGTGCTCGCTATTCGTCGAATTGTTGAAAATTTCGAGCATACATGTTCTTTACATAATGTTCAAGTGCCAAAAAGACAAATAACCGGGTCGAAGTAAAGAAAATATTGCTGCCGTTCAAGCAAGTGTTGCTGAAGACCGCAATTTGTCGCTTTCAAGATATTTTCAAGAATTGGGACTGTCTCAAACCGCAACCTGGCGTATTTTGAGAAAGGATTTGGGCTTGCATCCATATCAAATTGTTCTCACTTAAGAATTGAAGCCATTGGACTACCGTAACCATCGTGAATTTCCTGATTTTGCCTTGAAACAACTTGAAAACGATAACGATTTTTTAAGAAAATCATGTTCTCTGATGAGGCTCACTTTCATCTGAGTGGTGTGTTAAAAATATACAAAATCTGTTGATTCTGGTGCGAAGAAAATCCACAAATTATTCATGAACAACCATTACATTCACCTAAATTAACAATTTGGTGTGGTTTTTAGTCTGGTGGAATCATCGGTCCGTACTTATTTCGAAATGGAGCTGGTAGCACCGTTACTGTCGATGGAGAGCGGTATAGATCGTAATAACCAATTTTTTATGGCCACAATTGGAAGAAGTTGATCTTAACAACGTTTGGTTCCAAACAAAACGGGTCTACGTGTCACACAGACGTGCAACAAACGAATTATTGCGAGAAAGTTTTATAGATTCGATTATTTCAAGAAATTTTGACATTTAATGGCCTCCACGAAGTTGTGATTTACCACCATTAGACTACTTCTTGGGGGGTTATTTGAAGTCATTGGCCTGTATTAATAAACCAGACTCTATTAAATCTTTAAAAGTCAATATTGAACGTGCTATGCATGACATACGACTTGATTTAGTGGAAAAAGTGCTAAAAAATTGAGTTCATCGAATTCGTTCCTACGAAAGAAGTCGTGGAGGCTATTTGAATGATGTATTCAAAACTCGATTGTACTTCACATTAAATAAAAAACATTTGAATTTCCTTAACAATTAGTGTGTTTTTCTAAAAGGAAATCATATCACTCTTATTGGAAAACACTATATATGCGCTAAATACTAAGAAATTATTATTATATATCAAAATCTGGGTTATCGTTGAGGCTTGCTTGCCGGATACTGGGTCCGGCGTAATAATTTATGGTTTATGTTCAGATTATAATGGATACCTCTGCATACAACCCATGGAATGATATTGGAGGATTGAATAATAGAAGTCCGAAAAAGGTCTGCCTGCGGCTCAGCGACTTCCGATGTTTGATCTTTACGCGCAGTATGTGTAGATAATCGCATTTCAAATCTCTTTCAAGTCTATTACCTGAATATGCCTTGTTTTTCAAACCTTTTTAAGTTATAACTTTGTCAGTTTCTCACTTTTCGTACTCATACATTTCGGCTTCTTTATTTTTATACCTTGCATAAACATAAAATTGTGTATTAACTTTAATTCGAAAACTTTAGTTCAAAATTTAGACCGACATGATCAGGATGACGATCAAAACTAATATCTCACTTTTTGTGATATGTGAACGAAATTTAGGACTCATGCGATTAAGCGAGTGTATTTCTCTAACGTACTGAAAATTTGTCGGAACCTGCTGTTTTGGTCGATTATATCATATAACGAATAAGATTTTTTTCAGATATGTGATTTTGGACCAAAATTCTAAAAGCGTAAAAATTGGTAAATTCCAATAAATATTGAATAACATCGAAAGTGACTTTGGTGGGGCTGAAGACAGCACGTCTTCTTCTATATACAAATGCGTCTCACTTTCCATTTCAACTCTCGGAAACTCCGCCATCGAGTGATGTGCATTTCACAGCTTTGCTCTCCTCATAGTATCTACTCTTCATTTGCTAAAAACAAATTGTTTCTTTTGAGCTAGTTTCATCGTAAACACTGAATTTTTCCACCATTATGCGGAGGATACTTTCAAATAATAACTATGACAATATATGACAGGGGTTCCTTTTGTTGTTTTGATCTACCGACAGGGTGGTAAGTTGTTTTAAAATGGAACGATTTTCCGTCATTCCTTGTCAATTTTGGTTTTTAGACAAACCGGTTTCGGCGTTCCGCCATCTTCAATGCCTAGTTTCGTTCGACAGGGGCATAGAGACGGAAACAAAAAAAATCAAAAAGGCTAGTTAAAAGTATATTTGATGGTCCAGAGATGGACAGAATTTACAGAATTTTGAGGTAAAAGCAATTTAAAGACCTATATCTGTTCTGTTTGCAAACGAATGTTTAATAAAATGAAAAATTTGGTTGCTCAAATGATTTTTTGAGTCTTTTGACTGCTGGGGTACACCAGCACGTTTGAGTAATTAAATCGAAAGAAAATATTTTATTCCTTTCCATTAATCAGTTCTATTCTTATTATTGTCACATAATGTTTTTAACTAGAGTCATGCGTACTCAATAAAATTTCAGGATTGTTCTGTTGTAAAATTACTAAATAATACCGCTTAAAATTGAAAAAAAAAATGACATTTATATAATAATAAAACCCAAATTATTCCTACATATCATTTCATTTATTTCCACAAATTTCCATCAAATAACCACATCAATGCAAATGGCCTAGTCAGATTTTCGCAGTAAACATATTAATTAAAAATTAAATAAATTTGCAATTTCTGTGGTTCACACAAATTTCTCTAGACCAAATAAATTTTCAACTTTTTAGCGCTACATATTAAATTATAAAATATACATATGTATATGTATATATTTTCATAAGCATATTTCATATTTATATTATGTGCGTATTTTAATTTCAGCGTCAACATTTGCTTTCATTCATTAATTATCCGCTCAACAGGCTTTTGTTGAAGCATTTGCGGTCGGTCAATGCATATACGGGAGATTGTTGGTGGCATTGCCAATAAATATGTATATATTGCGAGTATTAAGTTGTTACGATAACACACTCATTGAACTATCTGCCATAAATATATATATACTTATATAAGTGCTTATAACGCTATAAACGCATATTTTTGCCTGAGTAATTTGCGCA
Source organism: Neoceratitis asiatica (assembly GCA_030068015.2). Taxonomy (NCBI): domain Eukaryota; kingdom Metazoa; phylum Arthropoda; class Insecta; order Diptera; family Tephritidae; genus Neoceratitis; species Neoceratitis asiatica. The sequence continues at coordinate 52,536,282 of CM061526.1, read as the reverse complement.
TGAAATTTGTGGATGAATCCTACATACTGATTATTATCCACGTTGGTTGGCTAGGTGATGCATGATATCAGGTGAATATCGCACATATATCAATACATAAATTTATATAGGTATTTAATCCACTTTTACATAGGTAGCTCTGCTAACTATTAAGTGAAAATAATTCAACGTTGGTTACTGATGTATTAACATATAAATAGTACAAAATAAGGCACATAAATACCCATTCTATGAGGATCAACTAAGTAGAGACCAATAATCAATTGCATAATAATCAAATACTAGTAAAGGAACAGTGAATTAATATAGAGCGATAGCCGAGTGGTTAGCATTGCGTACTGATATTCGGAAGGCCTGGGTTCGAGCCCAGGTTCGAGCAACATCCAAAATGATAGAAATTTTTTTTCTAATTGCGGTCGCCCCTCGGCAGGGAATGTCAAGCCCTCCGAGTGTATTTGATAATGGACTGTATTTCTGGCATGAAATAAAGCTCCTCATAAAAATCCATCAGCCGTTCCGAGGCGGCTTAGAATAAACTGTAGGTTCCTCCATTTGTTGGTAAAAACATTAAGACGCAAAACCACAAATTGGAGGAGGAGGTCGGCCGAAAACCGTTTCAGCGGTTACACAGCGCCAAATACATATATATATATGTATATATAAATTTCTGAAAATCTGTTTTGATTTAAAATAAGTAATAATTAATTCCCTTTGATTACGAAATTTTATTTTAATTTAAAAAATTTTCTCATCGAAAAACTGTCAAACCAAATATGTTTCGTTTTAGTTAAAAGCCAGGCTGAACAACCGCACAGTGCGTTAAAACCTTTGAAACCTACTACAAAAATGGTGTCTACGCTTAGCTCTTTAAAAGGAGATTATGGTGCAAATAATCTTTCAACTACTCAAACAATTTGTAAGATTTTTAAAGAAGTTTGAAGAGACTAGATCGGGTAAAGATATTGTGAGGATTGTGCATCATCGTTTTGCTCGTTGCACCTCAAATATCGCAGCTGTAAATGAAAGTGTAATCAAAGACCCAAATGTGTCTATTTCTCGACGTTCTCCAGAGCTGGGACCTTCTCACGGCGCATTATGGCGTATTTTGCACTTAGGAATACACCTACATCCATACAAAGTCCAGCTCACACAACAACCGAAGCCAGATGACTATCCACAACGGCGTAGTTATGACAATTTTCTGCCTGAACAACAAACAATCGACCGCGATTTTTTCCAATAAATTTTTTTTTTCATTCACAAGGCACATTTCACACTCGATAATTGAAGAGAGGCCATTACACTAAAAAAAAACTCTGATGCGTGCTTTGGTCCGGAGGTGTGATTCCACCTTACTCCTTTGAAAACGATAGCGGCTAGACTGTCACTGTTAAATCGGAGTGTGATAACGGACTGTTTTTGGCCTGCAATTGAAAAACATGGCTTAGACAATATGTGGTTCCAACACATGTCATACAACACCAGCGAATTTGTCTTTATTTAATTTCCCGGCCGCGTAATCTCTTGTCTTGTCATGATCACCAAGATCGTGCTATTTGACACCGTTGGACTTTTTTGTGGGGTTACGCGAACCACCGTGTTTATGTGGATAAACCTTTAACTCTTAAGCGTTAAAAAACGAACTTTCGTCATGCTATGACTGAGATACCGTCCAACATGTGGCAAGAAGTGATCGAAAATTACCTCAAACAGATCGAAGCTTGCAAAAATCCACGAGGCGGTCATTTGAATGAGATAGAGTTTCAATAATCCAGTGGTTAGCATTGTGTACTACAATTCGGTCTGGTCTGGGTTCGAGTCCAGATTCGAAAAACTTTCAAAATTATAGAAAAATGAATTTTTCTAATCACGGTCGCTCCTCGGCAGGGAGCTCTTCATAAAATTCCATTGGCCGATCGGAGGTGGCTTAGAATAAATTGTAGGCACCTTAATTTGTTAATAGAAACATCAAGACGCAAAATCGCAAATTGGAGGAAAAGCTCGGCCGAAAATTGCTTCATATATATGTATATATATGAGTTGGGTAAAGATATGTAGGTGATATGTTACTTTCGCAAAAAGAGTGGATTAGGATGATTTAATAATCTCAGCTTATATGATCTGGTATGCTTTTCAATTTTCTCTGAGACAGTGAAGATCTTACGATCTCTGAATAGTTGATCATTTGTGAGGTAGTAGGCTGAGTTGGCAATCATTCTTGGAGTTTCCGATGGAAGCCTTAAGAGAATTTCTTTGTTAGAGTTGGCCGCAGTACCCCACAGATGTAGCCCATAGGTTTAAATTTGCTTTATGATAGTTAAGTATGTTCTATGAGTTTTGGGTTGTTACTTTTGAATTCCGATTTGTAATATAGAACAATTTTCTTAACCTTAGACCAAGGTTCTTAAGTTTCGTAAATATATACGTCTCCAAGTGAGCCCTACATTGAGATATTTATTCTCTTTATTTTGACGAGTATATACATTATTGAGGGTTACAGGCGGACAGGTTTCTCATTTCAGCGTAAATGTAATTTGTATAGTCTTAGTTTCATTGACCTAGAAGCTAGCTTGGATAGTATATATATTGCTAGGATAGCATTATTTTCAGCGAAAGTTCTAGGACAGGCGAGCCAAAAGTGTAGGCGAGCAGATAAAGTATGAGGCCCACTACCGCTACTTTGGGGCACGCTTGCTAATCCTACATACAGTTCGGTCTGTATCATTCCATATTTAATTAACATAGATAAGCCGGGTTTTCGATTAAGAGCGATCAAATACATACTAATTAATCGAGAGATGCTTTTTAATTTCATGCTTCTGAGATATCGAGAAAAGCAAATGCAGAATATATTTTCTCACGAAGTATATAATATAATACTGTGTAATATTGTGCTGTTGATTTGTCATAAACCAAATGGATGCTGCGATATGAGACTTTCCTGCTCTATCACTGGGAGCAGGCTTTTGAAAAATAGAACTTCCATGACTTTGGATATAATGGGCAATTGACTAATGGGTCGATATGATTATACTTTATACATAGCTTTATAGGGTTTAAATATCATTATCACTCGAGAAACTTTTCATTGAAGAGGAATAAATCTTCTTTTAAGTATTTACCCAGTACTAGTAGTTTAAAAAGTTCGTGGGGTAAAATTTGTAATAGGAGTCCAGTAATTAGATAATAGCTAGATGCCGTTTTCGGGTTCGTTTATGAATAACGCCTTTTACTTCGGCTTTGGAGAACCTTTTTATGGGTGGCTGCATCAGCTGAGAGTGTTTCATTCACTTTTTTCATTATAAATTCCGGGGATTCTGCATTGTAAATAAATATTTTAGGGGAAGTGCAAACGTGTTTCGGATCAGACTTTTGAATTGAGTTGGATTAGTTTTATGCTTATAAAAGCGGTTACTTCTTCAGACTTACAGCTTTTAAGCTGCCCGACCATACTTTATTTCGTACTAGTTAAATAGTAATTTATTTTCACTCGGTAAAATACTGGTATTTAACAATTAAAATACCTTATTATTCTCTATTGGAGAAGACATCGCTTGCATGATAATTGCCAAGTAAAGAACAGCGCGTGAACCATTTCCTATCTGAGCCGTTTGGCCTTAGTTAGATACACCAAATAATGCTTAATTCTATTCACCAATACGCAAAGATAAAAAATTGTTCAGAAAACCTTTTCCCCAAAAACTTCAAGCGCCAATCATCAGATGCCATTCTCACTTGTGCTCCGCACTATACAGTATGACGGAAATTATGAGAGTCTCCTAGACGAAATTGGTGTTTGTTTGTCGAAAGCAGCAACAGGAGATATGTCTTAAGATGAGGTGTATGATTAAATGAAAATTTTCTAACGTCACACTGATAAGGACCAATCAATTTGTTTAGGGTGGCCATTAGTCTTTCACATAATAAGCTCGATAAGACCTTTTTGTATATTGAGCAGAGCAAAAATAGTTCCAATCGTCATGGTCATGGTTTCCACCGATCATATTCTGTAAAGAAGCTGTTACATTCACCTTGTTAGTTCTTTGGTTACGTATTTATTTATATTTATAGCTCGGCCGGTAAGTTTTCGGTTCTAGCCGCTTTCTTATTTTTCAGGAGCCAATTTGTTGTAGAGTCTATTCGCAGTAGGAAGAATAATAAAAACGCTTGTAACCAATTCAACGACAGTTGCAGAACAGAACAATTTATTAATTCATTATGGTATATAAGAAAAAGAGCAGATAAAGCAAAAACATAAGAAAACAGTGTTAGATAGTTATTCATTTTCAACACTTTCCTTTCAAGGTAATTAAATGTGTATTAAAGAAAAGTTATACTAGTCCTAATGCATTCGTGAATGAAGTATGTTTAGCAGCAGTTACTCCTTTGGTCAAAACATCGGCAATCATTTGATCGGTGGCGAGGTAGTTGAGTTTTATTTGTTTTGACTACATTTTTTCACGGATGTTGCCATATGGATCGCGCTCTTGTTGTCACAATTGAGTATCATTTCGTTCGATGTATTCGGAACAAGTTCGCGTTCTAATCGCTTGAGCCACACAGCCTCTTGAATCGCTGCGACAACCGACATAAGTTCGGCTTCTGTGGATGAAAGCGCAACCGTGTGTTGCCGCTTCGAAGACCATGAAACCGCTGTGCTCTGGAAAGTAAACACATAGCCAGTTGTTGAACGCCTATCGTCGATGTCGCCGGCCCAGTCTGCGTCGCAGTAGCCAATTATATCAGCAGTTTCTGATACACAAGCCTTTTATTTAACGTTCCTTTTAGATACTACATTACACGTTTCACAGCGGCCCAATGTGCTTTCCTTGGATTTGTGCCGAAACGACTAAGCATATTTACTGTTTAACATATATTAGGAGGTGTAATTTGCGAAGCAAAAAGTAAACATCCTATAGCCTGCATATATGGAACTTCCGACATGTCTTGCATTTGATCATCGCTTGTTGGACTCATTTTTGTTGTCAATTTTTGATTGACGTCGACAGGTGTAGCAATCGGATTGCATTCGTGCATTTTGAAGCGTTGCAAAACATCAGCGATATATAGTGATTATTCAATGGTTATTGAGCCATTCGCCTTGTTTCGAGTTATGCGAATGCCCAATACAGACGATGCCTCTCCCATATCTTTAATTTTGAATTTGGTTGCCAACTGCCGTTTCATGCGAGTGACCAAAACTATGTCATTTGAAAATAGCAACACATCGTCTACATAAACTGCGACAAAAAGCAATTGTGTATTTTGCACAGAATAATAAATACACTGGTCAACCTCACTACGCTGTAAGCCGAGACTAATAAGGACTTCATTAAATTTTTCATTTCACACTCTGCTAGACTGTTTAAGCCCATATAGTGACTTTTGCAGTTTGCATACACGCCCAGAGCCATCATTGAAACCACTAGGTTGGGTCAAGTAAATTTCCTCTTGGAGCTCGCAGTAACAGCATCCATCTGGTGCACGACCAGTTCATATTTTGCTGCCAGGGCAAGCAAGTGACGAATGGACGTATATCGCACTATGGGAGCAAACGTTTCCTCGTAGTCAATGCCCTTTTGCTGGGAAAAACCTTTTACTACTAATCTTGCTTTGTGCTGCTTTTTACTTCTACAATTTTTGCAAAATGCCTCACTTGTTGATTTCTCTTTAAAGTTTTTCGAATATAGAGCACTTTCAGCACTTTTGCCATCAAATTTAGCATCTTGCAAGAGTAGATTTTTCACAACGTCGACAGTTAACTTCGTTTTTGAATTTTCAATCGCTAATATATACTAGAGCACGAAATTCGTCGGGTAATCCCGCTAGCATAAGTGATGCAGTCACTTCTTTGTCAATTTTCAATCCGTCATTTTGGACCTTTAATGACGTCATGACGATCGTGTTAATATATTCTTGCATTGAATCAAAATCTGAAAGTTTCAATTGCACTAAGGTTTTCAACAATTTCACTTTCCTTGTTTTTTCTCTTCATGTAGCTGGTGTTATTTATGTTCAAAATTATCAAGTATGAGTTTACTTTAAGTTCAAATTTCCACTATAATGCCTGTGAAAATGTTTAAAATTTTTAATTTAAAAATATTTATCTTGTATTTATATACATAGCAAACACTTAATGAATTTCATTATTTAATTCATCTAATAATATTTCCAATATGTGCAGGTACATACAGATACCTTTACCTTTAATAAATACCTTAAAAAATACTGACCAAACATTCTCTTATAATATTTACCTATAAATACATTCATCTATAAAATATGCAAAATATGTGTACATAACACAAATATGCTTCAGAAATATTAGAAATATGTTTGAATTCACGAATGTATAAATGTGTGTGAGGGTTACCCATTTTTAGTTGTGATTTCGATTTTTGGATTCGATATTTTTCATAGTAAGTAAGTAAGTATACTTTCCAAGTAAAATAGCAAAATTCCTTACATGTTAATTAATGGTAAGAAAAATCAGCTCATCATGTGAAAATTGGCAACCGAGTTACGGAAGACCCATGTTATCAGAAAAGAAATATTGATGAGCATAAATGGAGTACATTTTCAATGAGTACTGTATTTATATATAATATAAATTTATTAAAAACGATTTGTTTTTTGTTTTGTTTCAAAAGTTACGAAAAAAGACACAATAAACAAAAGAGTATTGAAAATCATAAACATAAAATGTTTAAAATAATGAAAAATAGGTACGAAAGGCATAAATTTAGGAATGCTCACATACTCGGAAAAGAAAACGAAAATTGGCAACAGTGTCGTATAAGAATATAAAACGAAAATCGTGGGTTGGTTTGGGTTGTATGTGCATATATTTTGTTGGCGTTTTATAACCACTGAAGCTATTTTCGACCGAGTTTTAGGAGGTGAACATATTCGACAATTTATGAAAATATTTTGTATGTGAAAATTGACAGCAGTGTTGCAGTAGCTTAGTATACCAGAAGACTGAATTTTAAATGAAAAGTTCTCACATCTTCTGTGGGAATATGTAAAGTCTATGCGGGAAATCCCGCTTCGATTCAGGACTTGGAGCAAAACATCGCACGTGTCATTCGCCAGTTACCAGTCGAAATGCTCGAACGTGTCATCGAAATTTGGATCCAACGGATGGACCTGTGTTTTTTTTTCTTTAAAAAAGTAGGGAACCTCGAAATGGATCACCTTTAAAAATATAATAAGAAAGAGCGTGAAATTTTTCCCTTACATTTGATTGGTCTGATGAATATTAAGAAGTTTGCCATAACCTCTTTTTTTGGGAGAAAATTGGCAACAGTGTCGCATTAACTACTAGTGTATATAAGCATTAAGATTATTTGAGACTTCAATATGAAAAATATACTGTTTGTAAAAAAAATATGAAATTTCGGTTTTTGTGAAAATTGGCAACATTGTGGTGAAAAAATACATAAAAAATTTTACGGTTTCCCATTTAATCGGCTTACTTGGTAACCCACGTAAAAATTTTCTATACTCGTATGTATGTGAATCTATGTTATATATGGCTAATAAATTCTATTATCATATCCCATAAATTGGCTAATTTACGGGAGCCAGCTAATATCAATCACATGACACATACGATTACATAACTATACGAGTATGTAAATCCATGGCCAGGTAAACAGTAAATTGTTCACAGATTTAGATTGACGTTTGTCGTATTTTGTTGTTTGTTATTTACCAAAGTACTCACATATTTTATTGAATTTAATTAACTAACGGCAAAATATTTAATGAGGCAATACTGTGACATACGAGTACATACAGGCTTTATTTGCTAACAACAAATGTAATGTATTTAATTACTTGTTTTTGTTAAGCGAGCCCGTATAATTATTTATTAATCATTTAATTATGATTTAAATAATTTAATTGAAAGGTAATATTAAAAATTAAAATAATATAACAAAAGCAGTTAAAAATTAAATTTTTAACTAGAAATTTGAAGGTAAACTAAACTAAAGCATTACAAACAAAGTTTTAGAGTGAATTTTTTAGGATTTTGTGTAGGGCACTTTTTTTTAAATAATTTACGTTTATTATGAATTTGTGAGTGCGTAATTTAAAACAAATCCATGCAATCAATCAATATTTCATAATCAGAGAATATTGTAATATAGGGTTTTCCAATAAGAGTGATATGACTTCTTGTAAAAAATGAACACACTAATTACTAAGGAAATTCAAATATTTTTTATTTAGTGTGAAGTACAATCGAGTTCTGAATATAACATCATTCAAATGACCTCCACAACTTCTTTTGCAGGAACGAATTCGATGAACCCAATTTTTGACCACTTTTTCCACTAAATCAAGTCGTATGTCATGAATAGAACGTTCAATATTGACTTTTAAAGCTTGAAGAGAGTCTGTTATATTGCTACAGGCCAATGGCTTCAAATAACCCCCCAAGAAGTAGTCTAATGGTGGTAAATCACAAGTTCTTGGAGGCCATTCAAGGTCACAATTTCTTGAAATAATCGAATCTCCTAACCTTTCTCGTAATAAGTCGGTTGTTGCACTTGCTGTGTAACACGTGGTCTCGTCTTGTTGGAACCAGATGTTTTTAAGATCAACTTCTTCCAATTGTGGCTATAAAAAATTGGTTATTATCGATCTATACCGCTCTCCATCGACAGTAACGGTGCCACCAGCTCCATTTCAAAAGAAGTACGGACCGATGATTCCACCAGACCAAAAACCACACCAAACTGTCAATTCAGGTGAATTTAATGGTTGTTCATGAATTATTTGTGGATTTTCTTCGCACCAGAATCGACAGTTTTGATTATTTACCGCACCACTCAGATGAAAGTGAGCCTCATCGGAGAAGATGATTTTCGTAAAAAAATCGTTATTGTTTTCAAGTTGTTCTAAGGCAAATTCAGCAAATTCGCGACGATTATGGTGGTATATGGATGAAATTGTAAACATTACTGAATAAAATGAAAGTAAAAAAGACAGAACATGACATATTAAAATTGGCCAAAACGACACTTAGAAATCATATCATCCCTATTGGAAAACTCTTTACAAATATGTATAAAAAAGTCAATATCAAACCATCATATGTCAATATTAATTAGATTGCTAATGAATTAGAAAGTAAATTTTGTGAGTAAACATACACCAACGCTCATACATAAATATATATTTCGTATGTTTAGTGTACTAAGGGAAAATAACTTGATATGAACCAACAAAGCGCAATAAAATAAAATAAAAATAAAAATTTATGTTAAATATTTTTTCGACAAAAATGTATTTCTATTTAATTTAAAAAGATATAAGGATAATTGTTTTTCTAAGCCCGATTTTTTGTGAGAAACTCGTTAAAAAATATTATATATGTTACATATAATATATTTGCAAAATATTTAAATTTTTCTTGCCGCCGTTGTAGCCTTGAACATTTCCCGATGTCATCAATTAATGTGTTTTATATATCTGAATGAATGTTATGACATAACACATGACATAATGGCATAACCAAACTAAGTCATATCGCATTAGCATGCATATTGCGCAACTATAATTAGGATTTATGCATAATTAGTGACAAACAATCAATATTCTAAATGTATATATTGTACAATATTCGTATTCATGGCAGTATACGAATGAATATAGCGATATATATACTCCTATGTCCAATATACTTGAGTCGAATTGAACAAATTTTCTTAAAATATTTTTTTTTAACTGTACGCTAATGATTAGTGCACAACATATTTATGCTTAATGCCTAGCGCATACAGCGGATACATTTGGGCCCAGTATTCAATATTCACTCATTTGTCTATAGTGATTAAGATCTTTTTTACCCAGCTTAAATTTAATTTTTACCCAACGTCGTTAAAAAAAAAATTAAATTAAATAAAAAAATGCCAAATATTTTAATAAATTTTCTTTCCTTCCACTGGAACGTTAAAAATAATATTATAAGATGGTCCTAGCTCACAAACACCACTTCAATAGAATTTTATTGGCCTGTTTTGAACAGCAGATCAATAGAACTCAATTCAATAAAAATTTCAAACCGACATTATACCTCATCATATGCTGAATATTTTTTTTTTACTTTATATTAATTTATTTTTTTAATTTCATATCATTTTTTTAAATTTATTTTATTATATTTAATTATATTATATTGATTTATGTTATTTATTTAATTTTTAATTTTAAAATTTGTTTTTCATTTATTAATTTTTACATTTTTTTACTTTACTTCATATTGTTTTATTTGATTTTAAATTTATTTAATTGAATCTTATCTTTTTATTACACCTTTCAAATACATGAAAGGTAAGGCCTATGCACCATCGTTTTGCTCGTTGCACCTCAAATATCGCTGCTGTAAATGAAAGTGTAACCGAAGACCCGAATGTGTCCACTTCTCGTCACTTTCAAGAGCTGTGACTTTCTTACGCCACATTATGGCACATTTTGCACTTGGACTTATACCTACATCCATATAAAATCCAGCTCACTCAACAACTGAGTCCAGCTGACCATTCACTACGACGTAATTTCGTTGATTGGGTGCTCAAACATCCAGCAGGAGACTGCGATTTTTTCAACAAAATTTTCTTCAGCGACGAGGTACATTTCTCACTCGACGAATACGTAAATAAGCAAGTAATTAAAGAGAGGCCATTAGAGGTGAACCCTTTGGTTCCAAGGTGTGGTCCAATCACACTTCTTTGAAAACGGCGAGACCGTAAATTTCAATTCGGAGCGTTGTGATCGTCAGATTACCGACTTTTTTTGCCTAGAATTGCACAATATGTGGCGAAAGACTGTGTTTATGTACATAAATCTTTAACTCTTGAGCATTTGAAAACCAATATTAGGCAAGTTGTGGCTGAGATACCGCCCAATAATTTTATGTGCCAAAAAGTGGTCGAAAATTACTTCAAACGGATCGAAATTTTGCAAAAATTCACGAGGCGCTCATTTGAATGATGTAGTGTTTCACATAAAGGTTCGAACTTTATACTAAAAAATGGATTTCATGAAGAAATTATTTTTAATGCATTTCATTTACACTTATTTTGAAAACCGCAAATTGATATCCTTCTGCTTATATATAAAAGCAAAAACAAAATGAACCCTTATGAGAAACGTAAAACAGATAAAGAAGATAAAAAGCATTAAAGGAATGAATAATGCGCAAAATTCCAGCCGAAATAAAAAAAAAACCGAATAAATTTGTAAATCAATATGTTTTCAACGGCAATGGAACAAATCTCCAGACTGACATAGCTTTGGAGGAGTGAGTGCTTATAATGTGTTGATTTCACACTGCAGAATAATTGCGGGAGAGTTTGGAGAATTTATACAAATGTGTATACAATTCTACACCTTATTAATTTTAAGACATATTTCAAGGTTGCATATGCTACCCCTGAGAAAAACGCGAATTCTCCATGCACTCATGAAATATATACTCCACGCTGACAATAGAGTATTCCAAAGGAAATCATAATACAAACGAAATATATGGTTTAATTAACATTGCGATGTTTTTAGGACTGGACCATATACTCTATCTACTTCATAGTAACAGAGTACTCCATGGAGTACCGAGTAGTAAGAATACGAGTAATGATCCGCTAACAGTAAGCTGATGGTTAGATAGATGTTGGTCCAATATTACACTAGAGAAAGGGAGTATATTTGTGAGTATTCCAAAGGACTACTAAATACTACTACTAATACAATACTACATATAAGTACTATCGAGCAAAACATTGTGCGACTAATCTCTAAGGAGTGTAAACCGAGGTTAGTCATATTCGGGTACAGTTGCGTAGCAATTAGTCGCCACTATTCTCAAATTGGTATATTTGCAGGTTAAATCGATAATATTTAGCAGTGTAATCGGCAGTGTGCTTGCACAAATGTTCAATTTCATTTTATAATTTCGATTCGGGTATTATATATGGAGCGTGAAGTAGTTGTAATTTAACTTTAATTGAAAGATCGTCAGCAACATTTTCTAGAGCCAATAATGTAGAATCACAGGCTATGTTAAGTAGTCGACTGCGCTAATTGCCGAAATTGTTGAAAATGAGGGGGATGTGCTAAATTGCCCATTGGAAGAACCATTTAAACAGAAGTTAATAATATGGGTAGTTCGAAAATGAATTAACCCCAAAAGTCTTTCTGAATCTCTTGTGCTTCTTTTTCGGCACAAAATATTAGTGTACCAAAAAGTGCTGAAAAGGGATTGCAACTTAATTAACTGTGAAAAATATGAGGACAATTTTTATTATTTATTTCTTTATTTATTTATTAATTTTTTGTTACTTTTACACCTAAAATATTTTTCAATACAATATTTATTTTATCAATTTTATAGGAATCTGCACTTTCGAGTGTTTTATGGAACAACTTAAAAAGTTTCGAATTGCTTATGCAAAAGAGTTCCGTGATGAAAATAAATTTGGATGATTACTCTGGAGAGATTAGCCTCAAGTCTCTCCCAAATTTTTACAATGCTGACTGGTGACAATAATATTTTCTTTTCTAAATTTATAAAGTCTATAAACTTAGCAACATGACAAGTTAAGAAAGCAATAAATTTTAATCTTCACCTTTTCAAACCGTTTTGTTATTTAGAAATAAACTGAAATTTTTCTTCTAAATTTAAAATCATGAAAAATTGCATCAAAAAGGACTTAATCGCTGTTTTAGTCCTTGCGGGATTAACATGGTACAGTTCATTCCATATAAAATGATATTAGGCGTATGTTTTTTTAGGAGTACCTCCGGAACTATCCCGAACCAGTCACATTTTTGCAGGGTAGATATAAGAGCATTTCAAATACAAACACGTAGGTATGTATTCCCACTCTCCTCTAATGAAAGGGCTTCTAACCAGACGCGCCGAAACGAATCGTTTAATCATTAGATCTTCGAAAAATAAATAAATACATAAAATTTTTTATTTACAAACATACAACCAAAAATGCCTTTCACTACACATGCACATACACCATTTTACATATACTAACATACATAAAAATTTATATTTTTGCCTTCTTCTTTTTGTTGGCACCTACTTTGAATTAGCAAACAAATGTTTCGTTAAATGATTGCAAATCGCACCTTTACAGTTATTTTCAAATGTTTTTATCGTACGTGTTACGCCCAATTAGGTACGCCGGCAAATCAATAAATTTTAGATTTCGCAATTTATTTGAATATGCAAATGGCACAGAGCACAAATAATATATTTTGGAATCTTAAATTTGAAAATTTAGAAATAAATTTCGTGAACAGTATGTGATAGGATTATAAGTGCTTTATATTTTAATAAAAAATAAATAAAAATTAAACTTTAAATATTTAGAAGTTACTGTTATTGTATAATTTATGCAAAACTACAATTACGTTTATTGAAAAATTCTTATACATTTTTGTATTCTTTTTATGGGGAAAAAACCAACCAAGCTGAATAAAGGATAATTGGATTTGGTTCAAATCAGCAGAATCTATTCTTCATCTTCTCTCTTCTCTTCTCAGCAATCGCAAGTAATACTTAAGCGTATTTAGATGAATTCGCAAGCGAAACCAAATCTCTCTACAAGTCATGTCTCCAACGCAGGGGAGAGTCTTATCTTTCCTCTGCAGTAATAAAGTATTTCACTCAATAACTAAGTGAGTGATCGAAAGTCTTCAACTGCTATGTGGTTCAAGCATATTAAGTATCCTCTGGGTAGCTAACAAACATCCACTTGGAGACGAGTTAAAGTGAAAAGGCGAACGCCTCGGCGTTTGTAGACTACATAAAAAACCTGCGGGAATGGAAACAAAAAAATTATCGGATGAGGGACACCCCATTTTGAAGCGTTTTTAGGCCCACTGTTTGAAAGCATACACCTGGAATGTCCCACCCTTTAATTGGATAGGTAGCGTTCTAAAGCTGGTTGGTATACGACTAAGGGCTGAAATCAACGACGTCCAAGATATGCGATGAGTGGGATAAGGACGGACGAAATGAGTCCTTGTGAAATCCACTGCAGTGGCCACATAAAGAGCGCAAATTTATTGTTGAATTTCTGGTCGGATAGAGACTGTGTCCCCGAGTTTGGAAAAACACGGTGGATGAAGGTGTAGCCAAAATCTACATCAAAGCGAAGTTCGCTAATTTGCGTCCACGAGCTGACGGAAAAGAAAGATAATTTGACCGAGTACACCTTATATGGACACCTGGAGCATACTTAAGAGCGCTGTCCCCGCCAAGATGTAAGAATTATGTTTGCACAGCTGTCGGAAAATTCAGCCTCTATTTCAAAACAACACCAATTGGATTGAGGCTTCACAGATGTCTGAAATGTGGTTGTCGGTAGTACTAGATTTCAGCACAAGAAAATTCATCAAGAAACTACCAACCCTATCGATCATATTTTAATAGACGGACCACATGTCTTCAGTGTTGTTGACGAGCGTAAAGAAAGCCTGTCAATAAAAACAAGAAAGATTCCATGACAAATTGACCATAATGTGCTTTGCCAATTCACAAAAGTGGGGCTTCATATTCCGTGCCAATTATTGTAGCATAAGCCTCCTCAATATCGCTTAAAACGTCCTATCTAGCGTATTGTGTGAGTCCACCGTCAGCAAACTGATTGAACCTAATTAGTATGACTTTAGACCTGGAATATCTGTAATTGACCAAATATTCACCATGTATCAAATCATAGAAAAGATCCGTGAGAAAAAATCGACATACACCAATTCTTCGACGATTCATGCAATACCGGTATTTGTGATTTGATATCCCTGCAAAATTTATACGGGTGTGATGCTGAGAAACACCGAAGGCTCTGTCGGAGTTGGAAAAGACATCTCCGAATCGTGCGGTTTCAGACAGACTCTTTATCGTGTGATTTCTTCAACTTGATGCTGGAGAAAATAACACGAGCTCCAGAGTTGAATAGAGAAGCCATAGTCTTATATAAGAGCCGTAAGCTCTAATTCCTCCAAACTGGATAAGGAAGCGAAGCCGATGGGTCTGATAGTGGATGAGGACAAGACGTAATACGTATTTCCTGTCATCAAACAAGCAGTCATTGCTTTCTCGACTCGGTTACTGCGCCACTGCTGATAATCAGAACTTTTAAGGATTGGATTAGAAAAAAACAATGAGTCGGCATTAGGAGCTTTCGAGGGAACGGTGTTACGATAAATTTATGAGTTATAGACTCTCAATACCACAATAGATTAAACGGCTTTTGTTACAGTTTACCTTTTCATTACTGATTCACTGGAACTTCGACAGCACTAATTTCACACAATTAGATCTAAAAAAGGTTGAAGTTTAAGATTGGTATAATGTGCTGAAAGTCGCTTACAGTTCATCCCCATTAATGCTCATTAATCTGCCCATTTGTATGACATCTTACACTTAAGTTCGTTTTTTTAATTCATTTAATTTAATTTGTACTCTTTGCGAAGGTAAATGCATTTGGAGTTGAATTTTCTATTGAGGATACCGAAAAGTTGAGCTGTTAATTCAAGTTTTCCTAATCCATTAAATTTTTAACTCTAATTTTTTAAATATGATAATTTTAATTAAAAATTATTAACCAAATTTAAAGCACTCCACAGTGGTATCGCACTCAAAAAAAAAAAAAAAAAAAAAGAATCAAGAAAACATTTGTCTTTCTTTCAAATAGTAGCAGACGCTACCATTGCCGTTGTCTCATCTGGAAATGAAAAAAAAACCAGCCATCAACATAGCAATTTATTTCCAGCAAGACACCTTTGAGTTAAGTACACACATACTCATGTCACTTCCTAATGGATTGGGGAGGACTCACGTGAATTGTGTACGTTCATTTCAACAAGACTTTAGTGTAATTATTTTCTCTTGTAAAACGTGTCGACATGCGGCTGCTCGCTTATATCACTTTACTTTAATCAAAAGAGCATACATACGAGTATGTGAGTATGTGAGTGACCATATGTGTATACCTGATGTGTCCTTCATTGATGAAACAAAAGTACGGTTGAGATAAATGCACACAAGCAAATCTTAAGGTCAATTCTCCAGGCTCCAGGACATGTCAGCAATCATTACCTACAAACAAGCACACACACATACACACACACATATTACCCATACACCTTGAAGCATATATCTATGCTACAGAGGAGAACGACATATAGAAGCTGTAGCAGAGAAATGTACAAAAATTGTTGTACACTTACGCTTTGGGGACTTTTTCATTAAAATCTGTTGGAGACATATGTGACGTTTTGTAATTTTGGTTTAATTGTAGAGCAAGAATTGTTTGTATTTTAATGGTATTGTTATGATGGCATGTGTATATGCGTGCGTGTGTGCATGTGTGTGTTCATCATTTATGTGCTTACTTTAATAATTATGGTTTTCAATGTTGGTATTATTGAATGATTTATCTCTTGTTATTAGCAGTACAAGCACACCAGCAATCAAACTTAATTAACTGTTTGTTTTACCACACAATTACTGGTGTATTACGTAGATATATACACATATACATATATACATGTATACATATGTGTATATAATGCAATTGCGCATACCATTAAGTATTTAGGCATTTTCTTAAATTGTCGATTAAAATTTATATTATTAAATGCTTAAAAATTTATGTTAATAATTATGTAAATAGCGTATGATTTTCTAAGGAAATGGGAATATAAAATTCTCGGTGCAAGACGCTAGAGTAAACAAAGGTATAACCAAATGGAAATAAATGTATATTTCAATTAAACAAAACAAAATAATTAATATTAAATAAAATAATGTAAAATAAAATTTACAAAAATTAAAAATATAATTAATTTCAGATAAAATAAATTAAAAATTTTAATTTCAGAATAAATAAAATTAAAAATATTAAAAAAATTATTAATTAAATAAAAATAAAATAATCAATACAAAAAAATAAAAAAATAAATTTAAAAAAATTTAAATAAAATACAGGACAATAAATAAAATAATATTAAATAAAAAAAATAATGAAAAATAAAGGGAAATAAATAAAATAAAAAATGATTTAGTTTACAATAAAATAAAGTAGGATTAAATCTATGTATATAAAAATCAATGCAAATTTTGTTGAACGCTTATAACTTGAGAACTACCAGATCAAATTCCACCAAATTTTTAGGAGTTATAAAGGGATATTAGGAGAAGGTTAGGTTTTCATTCAGATTAAATGTCATTTACATAAACCCGATAATTTATAAGTCCCGCGACTATATTTTTGCATATTTCAACCTGCTTGGGATAACTTTCACTTAATAGAGCTCAACATTCGTATAACTGTTCAGGTTCTTTACTCGTTGAAATGCTAAAGAAGTTTTGATAAATTAATATTAAGATTTTTCTTCGGTTGCTCGAATTTTTCAAATACTCGAAATCTTGAAACAAACATTTGATCCAGCTACTCATATTGCTCGTTAACCGTGCATGTAGGTATCTAAAACTTAGGTTCCATATGAATTTAGCCTTCCTTGCCTTGCATAAAAATCAATTTGATTATGTGCATTTTCTTATTATCGCGAACTGCCCTGGGTTTGCAAAGAACTCACGTAGAACGGATATCCACTTCAGAGTAAAGTCCTGTTTATAACATTTACCACTATTTAGCATAGCGTGTGGCTTAAGGCATGATTTGTTTGCATATCCCGGCTAAAAGGTATCATGCATATTTCAACTAATTTTTTGATTATAATTAAAAAACAAATATTGAAATATTGATTTTTTGTGTCAAAAATTTAGTTTTATGAGAAGAAGAAGTAAATGATTCTCTAAGAAAGGGAATTATTCTCAAAGCTTGTATTAACAAATTTCATTCAGATTAGCGCAGCCGTTCCAGAGATACGCCCATTTTAGTGAACATTGATCGCTACCCATACAAAATACATACAACAACAATAAATACATGTGACATTCCCAAATACGAGTATATTACGTTACATGTGGTGTTGAAAGAGAGTGAAAAAAATGAATATGAAAAAAAATTTTTTTTTTTTAATTTATAGAAAAAAGGTTTGAAAAAAAATTTTAAATGAATTTTTTTCGTTTGCTTTTCCAAACAAACAAAAATCGAAAATTCAAAGTTTCAATTAGATTTTCTTTATTTTCTTTTATAGGTGTAGCAAAGCACGCTGGGATCCGCTAGTATTATATAATAAACTAGCAGACCCGGCAAACGTTGTTTTGCCATATGCATTATTTCCAGAGAATATTTCAGTAGAAAAAGTAACTAACTTATTATGAGTGTGTGAGGATGTGGTATATGAGTGAAAGAGGCATGGAACGCTGTGATCGTTATGTGTTACTAAAAACAATATTAATCCCTTAATGCAATAGAGTGTACAATATTTTTTGTATTCTCATCGTTAGCTAACACAAACAAACTGGTAGGTTTGCCTATTCGAGAGCACTCCCTGTGAAAAACATGATGTGCTCAAATCCAAACCATAAACAAACATCATTTGAGTTGCTCGCACTGCTCGATAACCGGGTACCTAGAACTCTATTATTAAATATAAGTTTGTACATGACTTTTTTTTAGTAAATTCAATAATTTTTTTTAATAAAAACGATGCAGTTGGGATAAAGAGTTGCAGGATTTTATATTGTTGTGGTTTTGTCTTGTCTGGATATTGTATTATCAGTATTTTGTCTAGACGGGACTTCGTTAAATCTGTGTTAACATATATAGCGTCGGGATTGTGTCTTGCCTGGTTTTTTTAATTGTATGGATCATGTACTCTCTGGATTTTAAAATTTGAGATTATGGAGTACTTCTCCTCGATGAAATGAGAATAACGAAACCTGAGTATCTAACAAGAAATAATTTCAATTTTTTTTAACACTTGTAGTATCTTCGAGAAGAAACCCTTGCTATACCTTTCATGTACATAAAATTTGGTATTTTACAGACGTACATAAATTCAAGTTGATATTGACACTGAAAATTATCAAAATTGAATTTTGAAATTAAAATAAATTTGATATGTTCACGAGAGGTAAAGGGTGTTCCAAGTAGAGGTGCTTTTTTCAATAGCCTTTTTTTTGACAGATCACGCGTGAGTCGTGTTAAGCTGTCATGTAATTTTTGTTCAGCATTGTTTGGTAGAAACAAATGACTTTCGCCTGAACAACGTTTAAAAATCATTAAATTTTATTACGAGAGACTATTCGCAACAGGAAAGTAGCTGAGAGTGTACACGAAGACCGTGGAGAGTCGATTCGGCGCCGTTCGCAGCAACTCGGACTGTCGTATGGAACGACTTGGCGCATTTTACGTCGAGATCTTAAATTTAAAGCATATAAAATACAGTTTGTGCAAGAACTGAAGCCGTTCGTCCTTCCAAAGCGACACCGCTTCGCTCTATGGGGCTTGAAAATATCAAAAAAGATCCGAAGTTTTCGAGCCAAATTGTATCCAGCGAAGAGGCAAATTTCTGGCCGGAATCGCCGCATTTGGGACAAAGGGCAACCTGAAGAGATCCAAGAGCTGACATTTCATCCAGAAAAAAACAACGGTTTGGTGTTGTTTGTGGGTCGCTGGAATCATCGGTCCATATTTCTTCAAAAGTCATGCCGGTGAGAACGTAACCGTCAATGGCGACCGTTATCGCGTCATGATAACCGACTATTTGATGACTGAAATTGAAGGTTTTGATATCGGATACATTTGTTTTCAACAAGACGGCGCCACTTACCACACATCGCATCAATCAATGGATTTATTGAGAGAACACTTACTTGAGTAGATAATTTCACGTTTTGGGCCGGTCGATTGGCCACCAAGATCGTGTAATATCACACCGTTAGACTTTTATGTGTGAGGATATATAAAGTCTGAAGTCTATGCAGACAATTCCGCTTCGATTCAGGCCTTGGAGCAAAACATCACGCGTGTCATTCGGCAGTTACCAGTCGAAATGCTCGACGAGTCATCGAAAATTGGACTCAACGGATGGACCATCTGAGGCGTAGCCGCGGCCAACATTTTAAGGTGATAATCTTTAAAAACTAAGTGACAAAGAATTTTCTTTCGAATGATAATAAACATTCCCCATAAAATTTGAATTTTCTGTGTTTTTTTTTCTTTAAAAAAATTGAGAACCTCGAAAAATATCATCCGTTATAAAGGCGTATAGAGACAACCGTTCTTTCGTTATTTGATATTTTTTTAATTAACTATAAGGCGCGCTTTTACTCTCTGTATCATTTTGAAGTATCGCTAAATTTTTTAGTTTGACTAATATTTCCACATAACAGTTTGTCAATTACCTAGAAATTCCTTTAGGTTTTTTCAGAGACCCATTCACAATAGTACCACTTTTTTAGTTTACAACAGTATTAGTCAGGTCGAGTATATTTTACACGTTTTTAATGCAAACTTATTAAATTAACTCAAGTTGCTTATTTTGTCTTGTTGCTTTCCATGTTGTACCATAACTAACCTAACGTTCTTTTGTAGGTCGGGTGCAAAAGAAAACGCCTATTGCGCTAAAAATTTTTGTTCAACTGTTAAAAAATATAAGCGATAACTCAAACTCAAATAGAAAGAAATGTATGTACAGTATATATATATATATTTCATTGAGAAAGGTCAATATATTGTATTTGTAGTTATTTATAAACCTTCATAGTATCTAAAATTATGTAAAATATTCACACAGAACATACATATATATTTTCCAAATATGTAAATCAATTGATTAGTTCAATAAATAATACCCTCAACATATCATTGAACCAAAACCGATGGAAACCATAGCTATTCAGACCCAAACCTTTTCCAATTAATTTAATCAAATCTATCTTACAATGGTCTTCGAATAATCAATACCAATGTATGTATATATATGAGTGTATGTATGTATATATGTGAGCATGTCGTACAAGTATCGCCTAGTAATTTGTACGATATTCACCTAATTAAGTGCAATAAATTTTATACAATCGACTGCACAAATGTTAATGGGATATTTTATTCGTATGAACTCTTGCTATTGGTGTTGCTTTATTGTTGCAGCAGTTGTATATTCTTTCCCGTTACATGTGCAATATATACTCGCACTGTATCTTTGTGTGTGCATCATTTCAAGGCGAGCTAGGAATCGAAGCTTTTAGTCACTCAAGTGCCCAGCTGACATTGTCCGTCGGCCAAATGCTGAGTCTGTATGTGTGCATGTACATATGTTTGTTTGTATAAGAAAGGTTTCTTAAGCGCCTTCAGCAGCCAGCCGAAACAGAAGAAAGCCTACTTTGGCAGTGAGTGATAAAGTATTATCTATAAAAATGGTTGTTGTCTGGTCGAGCGATTGCAGTAAATCAAACGATGTCGGCGAATGCCTCTAGTTACAACTACAACAACTACAATTTATACGAAACAAACCAGAACAAAGTCATATATGTATGCCAATGCTTATAACAAAAAATAAATGTAAAATCACAAAAATATCATTTGGTATTGGCTCCCGGTTTCGCACGGTTTAACCACTCCCCTTAAACGTTGTAGATTTCTACGGGCAAATGGTCAAAAACAAAGAAATTACTAAGTGCTCAGATAAATCAGTTGAAGTAGGCAATTTCCTAGTGATTTCTAAGATTAAATCAGCAATTTCAAGTTTTAACGATTATGTGCACTTTGAGCTTATGAAGTATGCTAGCGCAGGCATACGGGGCAAGCGAGGGACCAATGGTGATGCTTGGTGGAGTGAAATATATTAATTTTATGGTAAAGAGGTGTATCTGTGGCAGAGAATTTCTATGTTTCAACTTCAAATGTGAGTGGGGAATGATGTATTCGTAAAAAGGGTTTATTTGTATATAATTTGCTCTTTATAACCGCTAAATCGATTTTCGGCCGATATACACATATATGAAATACACTTGGTCCACTCAAGGC
This sequence comes from Neoceratitis asiatica, assembly GCA_030068015.2. Lineage (NCBI taxonomy): Eukaryota > Metazoa > Arthropoda > Insecta > Diptera > Tephritidae > Neoceratitis > Neoceratitis asiatica. The sequence goes on along the minus strand of CM061526.1, from coordinate 52,514,308 downwards.
TTTTATAAAATATTTTATTTCTAATGTAATGAAACGAAAAGGAAGCACAACATTCTACGAAACAGATCACTTTTTCGGCTGGTTCGGTATACGTGGTTTATGATGTCCTTATGATCAAATTCTATGCTGAAATCATTAAAATGAAAACCTGGTAGTATCCATATCACGTAACCTACGAAATATCACATTACAGTTAGAGCGAAAAACGACTGCCTATCTCGAAAAGGGAACTCGAGTTGTGTGCAGTGAAAAATTAATCCCGACATACGTGAATATTAAGAGCTTAAGGAGCTGACCCACAGAGGAAATACTCAAAAGTCCATCAAATAATTCGGAAACAGCTATACACAGACTTTACTGTGTTATGGAAGGTACACTTACTTCTTCAGCGAAACATCCTGAGATAGTGTAGACGGTGGCCAAGTACATAAGCATGTAATAACTAACAATAATAAAGTTCGAAAAGCAATCGAAGAGTAAATCTCTCTCTCGGTGAACAAAGATCAATTTCTACATTTCATTTGTTTTCTCTCATAAGCGCTGAGCTCTGAAGTGAACAAACACGTAAGCAATATCTAAAATAATCGTTCAATTTCTCAAAGCAATTAATAAAATTTTAAAGATGAAGAGACTGGATCGGTAATAGATATTGGCTTATGCATAATCGTTTTGCTCGTTCCACTTCAAATATCGCTGCTGTGTGGAAAAGTGTAACCGAAGGCTCAAATGTGTTTATTTCTCAACGATCTGAAGAGCTCTGACTTTCTTATAGCACATTGTGGCGTATTTTGCACTTGTATTTACGCTTACATCCATATAAAATTCAGCTAACACAACAACTGCAGTCATCTGACCATTCACAACGCCATATTTACGTCCATGGGCTGCTTGAACAACAAACAATGGACCGCGATTTTTCCAACAAAATTTTCTTCAGTAACGAGGTAAATTTTTCACTCGGTGGATACCTAAAAAACCAAAATTGACGCCTTTGGGCTCGGAGAATAAATAAAAAAACTTACTGTATGGTGTACTCTTTGGTGCGGAGGTGTGACTGGACCTTGCTCCTTTCAAAATTCGGATCATTATGGTCGTATGATAATCGAATTTTTTCTCCTTGAAGAACACGACTTGGACAATTTGTGGATCCAAAAAGAGGATGCCACAACACGGCGAATTTGGTTTTATTGCGAGAGAAATTTCCTTGCCGCGTCTTGTCGATGTCAATTGGCCACTTGAGCACTGGAAACCAACATTCGTCAAGTTATGGCTGAGTCCAAATATAGCGTCCGAAAAGCGTTCGAAGATTACCTCAAACAGATCGAAGTTTGCGAAAATTCAAGATTAAGTTATTTCAATGATGTGGTGCTTCACATAAAGGTTCGAACTTTATACTAAAAAATGGATTTCATGAAGAAATTATTTTTTTATTACTTACGTTTATTACAATTCTGCTTATAGTGTGTCAAAATTGGAGAAAACCCAATACTCAAAGTGAACTGCTCGCTTTTTTTTTATAGTAATTTTCCTGAACTCATACGAATTCAGAGTCTAACTCAGTCGATCAGCTTGTAACTTTCTTTGATATACGGAAAATCGGATTCCTACTGAGTATCACTGTTCTGTGAAAAAGTCTCGGCGCAACAGGCAGTACGCAGCTCTAGTCAACTTGAGCGAACTCTTTCAACAACCGAGAAAATTTAAACACTGCAGATTACTTTCTTTTGAAGTTAATTTTGCCTTCTAGTTTAGCTAATTCAAACCTCGAAATTTTCTTGACTGAACTATATGGTCAGACCAAGCAATGATGCAGTGAAACCTTCTCGACATATAACGAGAAAGATTTAAGTGAGGACAAGGTTCAGAAGATCAGCTGTTGAAACGATCATTCAGGTTTTTCATCATAAAATCTTTATTGCCCTTAGTGCTTCAGGGCGCTTAGGCATAGAAGAGTTTCAGCAGAAAACGAACAATAAACCTCTTCATAACATATTCGAGGGCTGAGGGGGATCAGCGGTTGGGAGAACTTTTTCCGAACCCACCATTGCGCTGTGTAATATGTAAGTTGTTGCATTAGGTAAAACGATCGGTAAATTTTCTTTGCAGTTTGAAATTCCTGTCGATATCCTTGAATTAATTATCTTCTTTTAAAATTACTTTTTTTCTGAACCACGGCGAAACGGCTAAGAGTTGTAAGGGTGGCGCACTTTTATACTCAATTTCATACCACTGCACAGGTAGCGAGCAGTAGGAATGTTGGTTTTTAACAGATTTCAGAACATATAAGGTAAATTACGCTATCACTAGCATGTGCTAGTTAATTTTTCTAATTGCGGTCGCCTCTCGTCAGGGAGAGTCAGAGTCATCATAAAAATACGTCAGCCGCTCAGTGCGATATCGCCTCAATTTTGCTGATAAAAAATTACGGTTGAAAAAGGGGTTTATTTCATTGTTGTTGTAACTGCAAAAAAATACTCAAAATTTGGCTTCGGGGGAATATTGCGTGAGTGACAGTCCTTGGCCGGATAAAAATCCTGGACGTTCCGGTATAAAGCCCCGACTGTCATGAGAACTGGGATTTTAGTCGCCTCTTACGACATAAATGACATGCCGCAGGTAAATTCTGGAAACTCCTAACCCGCAGAGGGAATATTTTAATGTCCTTACTCACTAGTTACATTTTTACATAAAAAAACTGCATTTATTAAATTTTTCTTTTATTTCATCATTTGTTAATTTATTTTAAACTAAGTTATTCACAAGAAAAATTTAGAAAATTTTATCTCACACCTAAAGAATTTTACTTAGTATCGTAGAAAAAACCTTATTAAATAATATTAAATGGTAATAAACTAAAGGAAACATTAGTTATTCACATTAAAACTAAGAAAAGGAATTTTGCATTAAAAAATATTGTGGCGAAAATGCGAAGCGAATGTCAGATGAAAGAGAGAAACCAAGAACTGGCATGTTCTAGAACGTAAAACGAGAACCTGCGTTATCGAGAACAACTCGATTATTCCAGGTTTTCGTTGCGAACAGTCGACCGAGGTTGATTCAGCAAGATCGTAACAATATAAATTAAAAAAAAAAACTAAATAACGAGAAGAAAATAATGCTAAACTTTTTTCATAAGCTAAAGAAACATAAACAAATTTATATTTCAAAAAATCCAAATGGCCTTTTTCGTGTGAATGACAGAAACTGAAGGTAAAATCATTATGTAGGTCTGAGATGTCCGAGGCTTGATCAATGGGTGCTTCTACGTTTAATAACAGTTTGAGTACTCCTTGATTGAATATCTGTTTATCCATAGATATATTTCACTTATTTTTCATGATTGAGGATATCAGGGGATCGGACGACAAAATTAATATATTAAATAAATCTTAAATAGAATTTAAATGTGACATGTCTTATCTTTTTTTGAAACTTTTAAAGTATTTTTTTCTACTCTGAAGTGGTTCCTCTTTAAAAATATTTTTTTCCAATTTCGTAAGCTAATTCTATAAGATATGTGTGATAAAGTCTCAAAAGAACGAATCCAGGCATACATGGTCGATTGTTCAAAATTTAGGAAGTTTCGTTAACTTTTCTCTCCTAAACTCTATAAAAATCATTCATAAACTTAGAAGTTGCCCCGCAAATTCCACATGCTTGCGTCGAACATTCGCTGATCATGCTAAACATTTTTCCATCAATCATGGTACGCTTGAAATTATGATTTTTAACCAACACTTTTGTTGGCTGAATATTTCGAACTTGCTTTTCGATGTTTAATTTTAAATTTTTTAATTTTTTTATATAAGCCTACAAAAACGGCGAAGGTAAACAATTTTGGTTATATCTTGAATGCACTGCACTTCCATCACAACCTCATTAATTGTAAGATTATCTTCAGACGCTGCTTCCTGTAAAAGAACATCATATTGAGTTATCACAAGTTTTAAAATAGTTTTGTCAACTAATGCAAGCGTTGGATTCCCGCTAACAGATCAGTTATAAAAATAGATTTCTTAGGAATCATAGGAAGAGTAAATGTCAGCATGTCATTGCTAAACCCCGGATCATACTTCCAGATATGTTTTAGCTGTAAACTTTTGATATATATACAGAGCTGATACCTCTTCTGGAGTATTTTTGCTAACCGGATGTGGAACGCGTAATATCATGTTTTATTTTAGTTGCCACCGAAATTTTCGTGACCTTTCTACCATCAATGCCGCATACCGTGGGTCTGATCATCTCAAGCTGGAAGAAGTTGCAAAAGCCAACTCTTCTTTTGTGTAGTTTTTTTTTATCAAATGTGAAGGCTTTTCCCTTTCGACGGATGACTGTCCTTCGTAAAAGGTATCATTGGTCGTCCTTTCTCTGATAGAGGTTTATTATGCACAGCATTTTCCAAAATATGATTTCTGTATCCAACCACTTCTGATTATGAACCGGAAAATCTTTTAAGATGCGGTTGCAACTTTTCCACTTCTGAGATACCTTACTTACAAAATTTGAGACTGCTTTGCTAACTTGACTCAATTTTGACTCAGAATTTTAGAAGCTTTTTGGAAATTATTAACATTAAAATAATATATTTAATATTTTTTAAAACATGAAGTTCATAAACTATGGGCCGCTCGGAGGCGGCTTAGAATAAACTATAGGTCCCTCCATTCGTTCGAAAAACATTAAGACACACAGCATAATTTGGAGAATGAGTTTGGCCGAAAATCCCTTCAGCGATTAGATCTGTCTGGGCTGAAATTTCTTCTTGACTCAAATAATCGGAGCTATATGTGGGAGAACGAATACCATCTCCAATGATTTTCTTCTTGGTTAGCCTTATTTTTTTTAGGCCTGATATATAAACACTTCCTACTCACTCTCTCATTCTTTCTTAAAAAAAAAATAAAAAAAATACAGGTTCGCAGTTTTATGACCGATTCTGAGCTTCGTTTTAATATTTTTATATTTTGACAGCCCGTGCTCAACATAAAGCAATCTAAGAGTAAAGTACAAAAAAGTCAATGTAAAGCTCAGAGCACACTTCGCAAATCCTTCAACAGTAATTAAGATTAATTTGTATGAATTGAAGAGTGTGAATGTGTTAAATGAGCAAGAAATTCTTCACATTTTCTAAGTTATTTTCGGCATTTTGCCACATACATACGAGTACATAACTTTAACTGAAAATGAGTATAATTACACACACAAGTACACCACCATATTTATGACATATGATTTGCAGTTAAATAGTGTAGAGTTTAGTTTGCAACAGCTGCAACTAATGCACTGCACAGTAAATGATAGACTCGGTGTCAGTCAGTGAGTCGGTTGGTGGGTTGTTTCGTTCGTGCCAAATTACTGTGGCAGCTGCATTTCGACGACATTGTAACAGAACTTCAAATGTTTGTGTGTTTATGTTGACATTTATGCTTTTGTGTAATAAGTATAAAGTTTATTTGAGTTACACACACTCATGCACATACACACACAAAGGCCTGCGACAATGAAAGGTTTAACTGCATTCCATTTGGCATATTCAGTTGTACAAAAATGTGTGTCCACAGATAATAATGTCAACCATCACACAATTATATGTGTGGATGGTGCTTAGCTAGGTGTGTACGTGTCTACATTTAGTACTAAAGAAGATTGCAAGTAACTAACTGCACATACTTAAGGAATTATTATTTTTTTTTTGGGAATTTTTTGAGACAAGCTTTGAGCAGTTTATACAGAAGGATTCGCAAAGCGTATACACATTTATATATTTGTCGCTGAAGCGATTTTTGGCCGAGTTCCTCCTCTAAATTTGTGGTTTTGAGTCAAGAATGTTTCTACCAACAAATGGAGGGACCTACAATTTATTTTAAACCGCCTCCGAACGGCCGATGGATTTTTATGAAGAACTTTTATTTCATGATAGAAATACACTCGGAGGGCTTGACATTCCCTGTCGAGGGCGAACACAATTAGTAAAATAAATTTTCTATAATTTCAGATGTTGGCCAAACCTGGACGCGCACCCTCCTCTTCCGAATGGTAGTACGCAATGCTAACCACTCGGCTACTGCGGCCGCCTAGATAAATTAACATTTAATAATTTTTTCATGAATTTTTAGTTTTTTTTTTATTGCATTAATTTGTGTTTAAGTTTAAAAATTTATTGGAACAAATTTTGTTCTATTTCCAAATATGAGGTTTTGGGTAAAAAATCCAAGGATAAGCATCTAAGAGCCTGAAATTTGGTATCCTATCCACGTTAATTCGATAATATATTGGTACTAAGAATCAGCGAAATAGGAAGTTTTTTGAACTTCAAGATCTATGAATCTGATATAAATAGTACTCCATATTCATTGATAAAATCAAATTTTTATTGAAAAATACTTAAATGAATCAAAAAGCTTTTCAAGAGTCATCTGCTATTTGGAAAATATACTTCTCAGAGCAAGACCTACGAGAGAGTGCAGTTGCGTTTATTGAGTGCGAAAAATTATTGATTATTCTCGTAGGAATCTAAAAAAAAAGACTCTTTGGCTGTTTCTGCATAATAAACTTAGTTGACTGAATTAAGATTGGCACTTTGTCATTTTGAAAACAAAATATGTTCCAATTCGCAGTTCGCAATTACGAAAATATCAGTGAACTTCAAAGAGTATTGATGGAACTGATATATTGGAAGCATATTCGTCGCACATACACTTAGGTCTTCGAATTTCTGCGGACTCACTCAACCACATGTATGAGGTCTGAATACCTAGGCGATCTTATATCCTTGTGTACGAGAACTACATTATTTAAGTTTCGGGACAACTGACAACTTTAGCGTAAAGTTTGACATTTTTGATGTTATACATACTCAGAAGGTTTTAACATATGCGCGCTATTATGTTATTTTAAGTAATTTAAAATATTCACCTCGGCCAAAAAATGGAATTAAATCGTGAACTTTTTCGTGCGACTATTTTTTACAACTTTTGACGTGATGACGTAATGAACTTAATTCAATTTTTGTCGCTGTGGCTCCAGTATTTGTGTTTGTCAATGGTTTATAAATTTCATCGAGGTTCTAGATCACTCCAAGATGAGTTTCGTGAAAGTCGTTGTTCTGGAAACGATTGATATTGTGCGTGAAATTATATTCAGATATAGTCATGTTACCTATTGTGAGATTAAGAAAACTATGGGCATTAGTGGGTCCAGCACATATTCAAAATTGCATAAACAATTCATTGCAATCAAAATTTCTTCAAATTGGATCCCACACAATTTGCCAATCGCTTAAAAAAAACACGTGTCAGTTGGTCGAAAGAAATGTTAAAAAATGCGATACCGGTGCTTCGAAATACGTTTATGACATCATAGAAGATGATGAATCGTGGATTTATGCGTATGAGCCCGAAAGTAAACAGAAGTCGACTGTATGCATGTTTCAAGATGAGCCAAAATCAATACGAAGCAATTTTATGTTCCCTGCTTTCTTTTATTTTTTTATTTTTTTAATTTTTTTTTTTTTTTTTGGAAAATTGGCCATGTTGCATTCATACCACTAGAATAACGCAGAAAAGTAAACTCTGAGTGGAACAGCCATTGGTTTTACAGTTCTCTTTCAAGAAATCAGGAAAACAAACCACTGAAAAGGATCACTCTTCACCACAACAATGCAACCACTTACACATCGATTAAAAATTCTGCATTTTCGAGCACTCAAAATATCGATTTGATGAGTTCTGAGTTTGCACTGATAGAATTTTTTTCCCGTACTTAAAGAATAGCCTAAAAGTCAACGTTTCTTGACACCTGAAGAGGCGGAGGATACATTCAGAACGCATATTTTGGAGATACCTCAAACAGAGGCAAAAGTGCTTCAACAATAGATCTTAATGGAAAAGAGTTTGAAAAACAATATAGGGATTTTCTAATATTAATATTTGTTTTTGTTCTCTTATCCCGAAATATACAATGCAAGCCTTGTACATGACACTGCAGAAGTTGAATCTTCTTTCATTTACAGTGGTGATAAAGAGATTGAAGTGTTCCTTAAAAATATCATTCAATCTACTTTACTACCTTCGGGTCGATTAATAAGAAATCGAAACTCTACATTGGTGAATGGAATGAAATAAGCTCTTAAAGCTGCAGCCTTTCTCCGACAATAGTCAAGTCTATCAAGCCTAAAGAGTTGCTTTCAGATAAAATTTGTTCAAAGCGCGGCTCTCAACAACAGATGCTGTGCATGACGAACTATTGTAAACCTGGCGCTTCTGTACCATATACGTAGTGTCCTCAAGTATTGCAGGTTAGTCTGTAGCTGCAAAAGTCGGCATTGAATTATAGTATCTTCTAACTGGGGCTAGAAAGCTATTTCTATAGTAATATAATCACTCGAGGAAGGAACAGAGCCACTGAATGAAAAGAGCACTTAACTTCTTAACGGATGGGCCGAAAATTGATATAAAGAACGGTGCAGAAGTCATTTGTCTGTCAGAACTATACAGCGGGTTAGGCTTCCAGACGATTGCAGGGGGTTTTCAGGCGGAAACAGCTGCTATCAAGGAAGTAGTGTGCACACTGATTCGAAGTGTGGTTTACTTAAAAGAGGCTAACATTTTCCCAGATACCCAATCGGCTATTACGGCCTAGGATGCACTCATGGTAAACTCCAAAATTGTAAAATGATGTTTGTCATGTCTGTATATGACATCGATTAATTTCAGACTTAAAATTTTACTGATACCGAGTCGCAGCGGAATAGCTGGGACCTGTAATATTGACAAGCTTGCAGGTATGGGTACCTCCGCTTCGTTATTGTCGGAGAAAGGTCAAATAGATGCTCCTCTGTAAATTTGAGGTCAGCTTCTGGATAAGTGGGCCTTGAAAAAATTCAGCAAACGCTGGGCCAGCCCCTCAACATGCTCTTTTGTGAGATCGTTCTGATCTAAGATGGACCGTTGAAGTTCGATAAAATGTTTTAGCTGCAAGATGAAACTCTTGCACTTAGTGGTAGCTCTGAGCGGACATTGCCCAATTGGAATTCACCCAATGAGACTTTTGCCGGCTCTCCACTGTCGTGGTTGTTTGGTAGAAAATATAGAATCATCTATGAACTTTCCTGCGAACTGTTCTGCAATTGCTAGACTGAGAGTGAAAACTATCGGATCGCAGACGTCTACCAGCCCAAAGTAGTTAACAAACGTTGACATTAGGCGAATTTGTAGAAATCATATATGAGCATTACGAAATATTCTCCACCGATTTTTAGAAGCCACAGTTTTTTCAAAATTTTACAAATTTTTTAGAATAAAGCCCTGGAATTACCCACAAAATTCCATTAAACTAAGGGGAAGAAAATTTTATGAAAAGATAAATGCTCTCAAGGAGACCCGCAGTGGGTGGTAGTATAAAGATTTGTTATTTTCACTCAACAAACACTTAAATTTAGCTTCCCTACATGTAGCCGTTGAACACAATTGCACTTACTAAAATGCACATACACATATATCTACACACATACACACACAGTCTGAGGCAGCTCTGAGCACGTTGCAGTAGAACAAATTGTATAAATATTCTTTGCCGTAAAGTATGAAATTTTTCAAATAAAAACTGCGATGTTTATATGCAGTTTATTTGATTGTATGGCCATACACATACCACCAACCTTCTGCGCCGCACTTCTCTTCAAGTCCCTGACCATGAGAGGTGGCTCCGTAAGGAGCAAACCATCAGCTGTAATCCTTTTGGCAAATGACGTCAATTTATTTACGTGTTATTATAACTACATTGTCGCGGTTTGAAATTATTACGAGAATACATACGTACAAACAAATACATATATTCATAAGCATATACAATACAAGCCCTTATGTGTATATGTGTGTGCGTGTGTGTGTAGAAGTGGAAAGCCATATTATTATTATTATTATTGCTATTACGATTATATGCCTTCTTGTTGTAGTTGTTGTTGCCCATGTTGTATATTGCAACTGTTGTGACCACTTGTAAACGCATTCAACACATTTGCGGTAAACACATACACATTGGCCTATTGTTGGTGGGTTGGTGAAGGGTTTGGGTGTGAGTAAGACATATCTCTGATATGCGTGCTGTGTCTGTTGTTCGTTCACCATCATTACGCTTGAGTTCCTTATCATTCTTCATAACTAAATTGCAGATGCAGATGCGCATAACTTGAAACCCCTTTCGCCTGCTCGCATTAGTACTAGGAAAATATATGAACACAAACAAATAAATATACTTGGCACTACAGTCAACGCGTTAGGCGCAAGTATAATTACTCGTTTATGTATGCATATTTGTATTTATCTGTGGATTAGGGTCTTCCACCGGCCAAACACCGTAATAAAACCAAAGATTATGATTCGGAGATATAACCATTCAAATTTGAACAATCTTGAGTAGAGTTTTATATAATTAATACCTATACAAAAACTACTATAAAAAAAATTTGTCAAACAAATGAGCCCATTTTTGATTTTTTTTTTTTGTAAAATACATGGCATATCAGGAAAGTAAGTGTAAGTGTGCAGCTAGTGAAACGGAGTAACAATTTTGTGACGCTTTCCTCGAAGTAGTTACCACAAACCCCATCTCGCGGACAGTTTACCATATCCGAGGGTGTTTTTGATTGCTAGAGATCTCGAAACTTGCAGAAACATCAAAGAAATTTCATCCACAGCCCATCTGTGATCGTCACGGTGTGAATTTTCGAATTTATTTAGACATTTCATCAGTCACAATTGAAGGTCTGCCGCTCCTCTGTTTATCATGCATTTGTACACACTCGTACAATTCATAGCTCTATCAGTAAATGCAGTTTTCACCTCATTATAAATATCAAAGAGAGGTGTTCCCTTCCAAACCCCAAGCGAGATGACAGATGACGTCGCGTATTTTGCATTTGGCGGGAGACCGGATTGACATTGTGTTGTCGCGTTGACAGTAATCAACGAAATGCCCACGAGCCGGTCTCGTTGCAAAGGGGAGAAGTCCGGCAACACGATAGGGTACGAAAATAAAATCCCTGTATATGCCTCGTATACAAAAGGTGCAAAAAAAATATAAGCGTTCAAACTTGATTGATCGATTGAATGGTTTTTTTGGAAAAACAACCAATTTTCTTAAGCAAAACAATGAAATACTTTAGATCAATAAGATGTGATATTTCGTAAAGCGAATAATGCTAAGCCCATTTGCAGAGTCTTACATTATATTGAGATACTTCGAATTTGAACTAACCTTTTCAGAGTAAAATTTGCTAAATTGAAACTTTTTTAGATGAAAACTTTTTGGCAAATACTTTTAAATTTTCTTAATAACTCTTCAACTAAATGCCATTACGAGTTGAAAAAATTCAAAATTCGATGTGTGGGTCCTGATTAGGTCATTACTAAAGTTTAAATACACAAGAAATAATTTATCTTATCAATAAGAAGATATGTAGGAAATCTTAATTCGACTGTAGAGCGTCAGTACCTGAAAGAGTAAATATAAAGAATTTTACAGATTCCAATACTTTGATCAGTTTTAAAATAAGTTTTCCAATTTGAAGAAAAAATCATTAATAATATAGAAATTAGAGCATAAAATAAGTAATGCGCGTGTTTTGGGCAATTTTTCGCATTGTGTGACGCTGCGTATACGTAACCAAATAAATTGAACTTCTGAAATTAAGTGTAAATTTAATCTGAAATAATTATATGAGAAACTTTTTAAGACCTCGTTGAATTATTTTTTAGAGACTTTAATTACTAATAATTTATAAATCCAGAATTTCTAGACCGATTGCTATGTGTTTTGTATATTTGAATTTGATTCCGTCCGGAATAGTATAATAAAATTCAACTTTTTTCGAGATGGGATAAAGTTAGTTGAATGGTTAGACTAACCTTTGGTAAACTTGTTGTGCCGGGTAATAAATAATGATCTAATCCTATCAGTGTGCTTGAAATGATTTGCCTTTCGGATAAGGTAATCAGTTACGTAAAAATTTATGGCCACCAACAACCCCATTGAATTTCTAAAGCCTTGCATGTGCTTAGTATGTTTTTGGTTTATCGATGATGCTTGACCCAACAACTGATCGGATTTTCATTCAGGAAATAACATATTCAGTATAAATCATTAAAAACAAATAGCTGCTAAATATAAGGGCACTTAATAGTTGTTGGTTGGTAACAAATTGAATATTACAACAACACTTCTACCATTATTTTTTGTTTTATAACAAAATAATCAATTAAAAAAAATTAACAAATAGGCTTTTCGAATAAAGCTCATTAACTGGGAAATAGCAATTTCAATTTTTTTATGAATTTCACATATTTACAGAACGGATTGACTGATTTCACTCAAATGCGCAACTTATGTAAATAATAACCTATTTTACATACTTTAACTAATCGAAGAATAAATACTTAGAGTGAAAACTCATACACACCATAGAAGTTTATTGTCCTAGTATAGGAGGAGGAAAGTTATAGTGATGAGGACAAAGGTTAAGCTTTTCAAATATAATATAAATTTAAGATCTCGCTAAAATATAACGATATTGTTATCTAAATGAAAAAAGTTTAGAAAGAAAAGATTTTTGAGATGAGTTTATAATCATGTCATTTCTGAATTGAAAGAAATTTATGACATAAATAAATTTCAAATAGACTTGAAATGAAAAATATATTATCAGGGCTTTGGACAAGTGTTAACGTTTTAAAATTTAGAGGCAATTAGAAATTGATAAAATAATATAAGAAATATAATATTACGTTATGGGCATAACTTGCCAAGCAGGCAATTATATTTTAGAAGAATTACCACCTATTTAAAAAAATTTAGAAAAAAAATTTTGAAAAAAAATTTAAGGTAAATTAAATATTAAAGTGTAGCCATCTCAGGAAAGCGATTGAAGTGATGTTATATACATATATAACGATTTCCGTAAATTAAAACACAGTGATTTCCCACATCCTACGGGTTCGATGACAGGGTTATTAATAAAAGTTACCAAATTTGATTTACAGCTTCCTTGTGGTGAACAATCTCTCTTTTAAGCACTGTCTACTAACGCTCTTGTAAAGACGCAGTTTACTAGTCTCATTTCTAGTCTCAGTATTGTCACTAAGGAGTTTTTTTCTCAACTCACACACCATTGTTGTGTGTATTTGCTCTCATATACGCACCGATTTATCGCATACAGGAAAGTTCTGTACGAATTGTCCTCTTATTTATCGAAGATTCGATTCATGCGCTCTAGTACACTTCCCTTAATACATAATATAATTACATCTCCCCTGCTTATAAAACCGATTGCCGGTGAAAATAGCGGTAGCCACGAACATTTTTGATACGAAAAAATTTCATTTGTATATTAAATTTTTTACAAAATTGTTCAAAATTTGTCACTAAACCACTGTCACTTCTGCCGTTTTTCCTGCTGTAGTAATTTTATTAATTTTTATTATTTATTTTAAGATCGGTAGGCAGCTCTAACGAAAATCGAAAACTCCAAAAAAATCGAAAACGAAAAAAAGTGCACAAAAACTATACGCGGACAAAACTTCATTTTCCGTTGACAATTTTTAAAGTTTTTGAATAAATACGAGAGCACCGCAACACAGGTTTCCGAGCGAAATAAATGCTCTCACATATATTTTGCTACAAACAAGAAGCAGACTAACTTTCAAACGTATTAAAGCAAGCTTTTAAAGCAAGTTATGAAATATTTTTATTTAGTTTTAGTTTTTCAATCAATTTCTAGACCTTTTTTTATTTTTAGCCATTGAAAACAGTAGTATACATAATCAGCGACAAATATTTACCGCGCTCCACTCATGTTTCTCATTTTGTTTATTTACGTTTGCATATCTTCTTCCTATAAAAATAGCTATTCAAGATAGAAAATCAATCTTTCAAATTTCCGTACGTACTAAATATTTCCATCCACGAAATATATGAGTTTTTTTTCGTTAGAGCTGCATACCGACCTTTAGCCTTCAAAATCATTTTGAATTTTATCCGAAAGCTAACGAATATATACATTATTTCGTTTCAAATATAATAGTTTGAATTGTCAATCGATTTAGTTTTGGAAAGAGGTGGTTTAGTTTTGGTAATAATGTATTTTTATGAAAACCTAGGCAATAGCTTTAGATTTGACGTTCGCATATTTATAATTTATTAGTTACATGCTTTTGAAAATGTGGCTTAGAAAAAAGAGCATCTATGTGATCTCTAATTTACTGTGGTAATATTTTATATTCTTAACAAATTTATGTACTTGGCAACACTATGTAAAACTATGCCTGAGCGAATGCTTGAACAATTTTGATACATTCATAAAATATAGCTTGTTTTTCAAGGCGAAAACTAAGGCAGCACTCTTAGATTTGGTACACACATTCATATTAAAATCCTTTTAAATTTCTTCAAAAAAAAAAAAAAAAAAAAAAAAAAAAAGAGTCTGTAGTATATAACATTTACTTATTCGTAATTTTGAAAGTAAGGTAAAAAATATTTCTCATTAAAAAATATTGCAAAATTAGGTTTCAAAATATTTATTATTCATTTTATTTTATTTTTTATTTTTCAAAATAGTACGCGTATTTTGAAGTTTACCATTTTTATGCGTAATATCTAAGTTTTTATCTTATCTTAATTAACGACAACCCTAACGTTCACGTAGGGCATGTGCACTTATATGTACTTAAATTAGTATAAATGCGCATTTGCACTTTTGCTTGCGCAATCACAAGTTGAATATATAGAATACAAGTAGGCATGCACACACACACGTATAACTATATATATATTATTGTAGGTATATGGGTATGTAGGTAGCAACTCATCTTGTCATTGTCAGACATTTTACTCGCTCATCATCAGCCAAATACTGCTCCAATTGTTCTTCTTATTGTTGCCGTTATTCTGTTGTTGTTCATTTATTGTTCGCTGATGTGTGAGAGTACTTTGTCGCATACATACATACAATTTTATATATATATATATTTGTATATGTGTGAACAAGGACATTTGTTGTTATTTACCCACTTGTTTGCAGTTACAAATGCACTAAAACACACATTTGTATACATATTTCTATGTGCTAACTTAAGTTTATAGAAATATGTATATGTAGCGCCATAAAATATCGCAGACAAGATACGACGTACTCGCATAATAAAGCATTCACAAACAAAAACCGACACACATAAAGAGTGCGAGTATTTAGAGAGTAAACGAGGTCTAAATTGAATGCAGATTTTTTTCTTTAATTAATTGTTGCAATTTCATTACGATAAAATGCGAGTAGGGATTAAAAATTGAATTAAAATAATGTCAAGCTACAAAAAGCTTCAAATAAGAAAAAATTATAAATGCTGGGGATTAAACAAACTTGCATGTGTATTGTTAAAATAATTAAATTTTTGAATAAAATATAACAAAATTAAATAGAGTAAAATAACATAAATATAAATATAAATATAAATATAAATATAAATATAAATATAAATATAAATATAAATATAAACATAAATATAAATATAAATATAAATAAAAATATAAAAATAAATATCAATATAAAAATAAATATAAATACAAATATAAATATTATTTAAATATAAATATAAATATAAATATAAATATAAATATAAATATAAATATAAATATGAATATATATATAAATATAAATATAAATATAAATATAAAAATAAATATAAATATAAATATTAATATAATTGTAAATATAAATATAAAAATAAATATAAATATAAATATAAATATAAATATAAATATAAATATAAATATAAATATAAATATAAATATAAATATAAATATAAATATAAATATAAATATAAATATAAATATAAATATAAATATAAATATAAATATAAATATAAATATAAATATAAATATAAATATAAATATAAATATAAATATAAATATAAATATAAATATAAATATAAATATAAATATAAATATAAATATAAATATAAATATAAATATAAATATAAATATAAATATAAATATAAATATAAATATAAATATAAATATAAATATAAATATAAATATAAATATAAATATAAATATAAATATAAATATAAATATAAATATAAATATAAATATAAATATAAATATAAATATAAATATAAATATAAATATAAATATAAATATAAATATAAATATAAATATAAATATAAATATAAATATAAATATAAATATAAATATAAATATAAATATAAATATAAATATAAATATAAATATAAATATAAATATAAATATAAATATAAATATAAATATAAATATAAATATAAATATAAATATAAATATAAATATAAATATAAATATAAATATAAATATAAATATAAATATAAATATAAATATAAATATAAATATAAATATAAATATAAATATAAATATAAATATAAATATAAATATAAATATAAATATAAATATAAATATAAATATAAATATAAATATAAATATAAATATAAATATAAATATAAATATAAATATAAATATAAATATAAATATAAATATAAATATAAATATAAATATAAATATAAATATAAATATAAATATAAATATAAATATAAATATAAATATAAATATAAATATAAATATAAATATAAATATAAATATAAATATAAATATAAATATAAATATAAATATAAATATAAATATAAATATAAATATAAATATAAATATAAATATAAATATAAATATAAATATAAATATAAATATAAATATAAATATAAATATAAATATAAATATAAATATAAATATAAATATAAATATAAATATAAATATAAATATAAATATAAATATAAATATAAATATAAATATAAATATAAATATAAATATAAATATAAATATAAATATAAATATAAATATAAATATAAATATAAATATAAATATAAATATAAATATAAATATAAATATAAATATAAATATAAATATAAATATAAATATAAATATAAATATAAATATAAATATAAATATAAATATAAATATAAATATAAATATAAATATAAATATAAATATAAATATAAATATAAATATAAATATAAATATAAATATAAATATAAATATAAATATAAATATAAATATAAATATAAATATAAATATAAATATAAATATAAATATAAATATAAATATAAATATAAATATAAATATAAATATAAATATAAATATAAATATAAATATAAATATAAATATAAATATAAATATAAATATAAATATAAATATAAATATAAATATAAATATAAATATAAATATAAATATAAATATAAATATAAATATAAATATAAATATAAATATAAATATAAATATAAATATAAATATAAATATAAATATAAATATAAATATAAATATAAATATAAATATAAATATAAATATAAATATAAATATAAATATAAATATAAATATAAATATAAATATAAATATAAATATAAATATAAATATAAATATAAATATAAATATAAATATAAATATAAATATAAATATAAATATAAATATAAATATAAATATAAATATAAATATAAATATAAATATAAATATAAATATAAATATAAATATAAATATAAATATAAATATAAATATAAATATAAATATAAATATAAATATAAATATAAATATAAATATAAATATAAATATAAATATAAATATTAATATAAATATAAATATTAATATAAATATAAATATAAATATAAATATAAATATAAATATAAATACAAATATAAATGTCAATATAAATATAAATATAAATATAAATATAAATATAAATATAAATATAAATATAAATATAAATATAAATATAAATATAAATAAAATAAAAAAATAAAAACATTAATTAAAATAAAATAAAATAAAATAAACAAAATAATAAAAATTAAAAATCATATAAATAAAATAAAATAAAATTTAATATAATTCAATAAAACTAAATAAAAAATTTACTATAAAAATTAAATTTTAGAATTTTTGAATAAAAAAAAAATAAAAATAAAAATAAAAATAAAAATAAAAAAATAGCGGATAGGGGAAGGTCCGATAGATATACAAGCTAACTTCTCCATAAGTGGACAATGGTTCCTAACATAACAGAAAATGCCTCGGAGAGCGTCGTGATATGACTTTAAATGGTTAACGAAACTGCAAGTACTTTGACAAGCGCTCAAGCAGTGCTGAGTGCATTATTGGTTGAATCAAAAACCACCAGAGGTGTATCTCAGTCGCTACACATAAAATGGAGTTAAGAAGTGAACAAGTTTAGTATGCGTTGAAACAAAATGAAACAGATATAGATGGCACATTTTTAAAGCCTTCCAGCAAGGCGACCAAGAAAGTGCAATAGTATGAAATATGTATGTACCAGAACGAAGATTAGCAGAGTTAAAGCAACAAGTCACTGATTCCTTTTGTTGTGTTGATCTTCCGACAGGGTGGTAAGTTGATTTATAATGGAACGATTTTCAGTCATTCCTTGTCAATTTTGGTTTTTCGACAAACCGGTTTCGGCGTTCATCCACCTTCAATGTCTAGTTTTGCTCTAGTTCGTTCGAAACTAGACATTGAAGATGGCGGAACGCTGAAACCGGTTTGACGAAAAAACAAAATTGACAAGGAATGACGGAAAATCGTTCCATTATAAATCAATAACTCACTAGTCAACTAGAAGTCATACTTGAAACTTGTCAAGAAAATGATAACTTCAGCAACAACCTTAATGATATTTCAGCACCAATAAAATGAACATACAACTCAAGTCATGGATAATACGCCAATGCAAATTGACCAGAGTAACAGCAATGAACTTTACAAAAACTTAAATATTGAATTTCAAGCAGCAATATCAGAATTTGTTGGAACTGACCCTCTTATACTACCAACAGTTCTAAAACAAAGTTTCACTAGAAAATTAGCGATGCAAGTTAATTATATGAACGATAGAATTCTGCCAATATATCTGAGGGACAAAGTGGATACGTTTAATGAATTACAAACCACGATTTACGCTGTAGCTGTTGCAATTGAACGTTCACTTGGTGGAAAAATCAGAACAAGAAATAAGTTCAACTCTACTGTACGAGAATCAGAACCAGCCTGGAAATAACGTCTGTGAGGTAGGTTGAAGATCTACGAGCTCAACTTGGTAGTGTGGCACAAACCATAACAGGAAATACAAATACAAAAATATTGAAATCGTTTTAGAAAATATGGAAACCACACAGTTCATTCAAAACATGGTCAGCCGAATAGTAGAGCTGTGCTCTTGCGTGATACCCTGTGTCAAAAACTTGCGTTGAAAGCAAATCGTCTACGCAGATATACGTTGTCAGAAAAACGCTAAGAACCAAACTCAACTTTTCAGCGAAATAAAAAATTTCCATTTCTCGGGGTTAAAACACACAATGTAAGC
Organism: Neoceratitis asiatica; assembly: GCA_030068015.2. Classification (NCBI taxonomy): domain Eukaryota; kingdom Metazoa; phylum Arthropoda; class Insecta; order Diptera; family Tephritidae; genus Neoceratitis; species Neoceratitis asiatica. The sequence continues at coordinate 52,494,870 of CM061526.1, read as the reverse complement.
GCAATATGGATAAGGAATGAATATGGAAATGCTAAGCAAATTACAGAAATGGACAATACCACGTTAATGGAACAAGATGTGAGCAACACTATCAAACAAATGCACAACTAAAAGACCTGACAATATCCATTACTTTTTGATTAAGAAATTTTTCTGCATTCATGTATTCATTGCCCAATTTTATACATCTTTCCTCGAGGATACCACAATGATACCAAAGTTTTTAGCTAAAGGACAAACATATCTGTTAGCGAAGAATAAAAATTACACTAAAACCCCGACGAAATACCCGTCAATTATGTACTTTGTATAAGTTATTAACTACCTCCATTGCAAATAAACTTTTTTATCACTACTTGGTAGCTGAAAATTTAGAGCTATGTAGCAAAAAAGCTTCACAAGAACCCACAGGGATGCAATGAGCCCCCAATACTATAAATATTTTGCGATAGTTTGGAGATAACACTTAATATAAAAACAATCAAGGATCTATCAAGGTTAATAGCAATACCTACCAGAAGTTGTATTTTGCAAGGAGACAGTCTAAGCACTTAATCCGCTCTCCTCTATCCCCAATTCAGCTAAAGTTGTGTTTAAAATAAAAAACGCCGGTGTAATGCCCTTCAAGCTCTCTCATCTCCTCTAATTGGAAAGCTATACGCGGGATCTGAGTGAAATATTAATGAGCTACTGCAAATAAAAGAAGAATTTTCCAGAGACATATGTACCTAGATAAATGTAAAAGACAAAGTGATATCCCGAAATTCCCCACTAACAGACAGTGAAAGTATAGAGGCGTTGGACACTGATGACACCTACAAATATCTAGGTATTATGCAAACAAGAAGAATTCATCATAACAATATTATGAAACGAAAAATCACACACAGCTATATGCACAGAACAAAGTTTCTTCTAAAATCTTGTTATAACGGAAAAAATTTGTTCAAAGCTATTAACACATTTGAGGTGCCTATACTAATATATGAAATTGGAAAGCGTTAAAAGAGCAACACGCACGCTGCTAACGAAATACGGAGCCGATTACCAGCAATTGAGATAATGAAATTGCCTAGAAGCTTAGGCGGGCGAGGACTTATTGATGTCGTTCATCTCTGTAAAAAGCAATTCTCTAATTTACGTTGATACTTTTTGCAATAGAACACGATCCTTTACGTAACACATAGTTTCACGATAGGTATACACTTTGGATTTCAGAAACATGCAACCTGGTGAAATAATAAGTGCATTATAAATAGAAAAGTTGCTAAATGATTGGAAGCTGAAAACATTACATGATAGGCATCCGCATATACTGAGTGTGTGTTATGTTAGCAGCCATTGAGTATGTAGCGAAAATTGTACACCAGAGCCTTGCCATACATACTAAATTATTGGAGGAAGAAAAGCCCTACTACAAACATGAGCTTGCTAGAGTTTTAGAGAATGTACCTTATAAGACCTACTGAGATCGCACGATCCTGATGAGAAGAAGGACAAGCGAGCGCTTCTAATTGATATTGGTATACCCAATTCTCATAATCATCAAGATTACTACGACGAAAAAAAGAAAGAAATAACAGCAACTGATATTAGAAGTGAAGCAGATGTGACACTTGGACAAGTTTACAATTGTACCAATCATTATCTCGTTGACAAGTGTAGTTCCGAAAACGCTGCTGAAGACGTTGGACGAGTTCCAATTAAGTGACAAGTCTTTAAATATACATCAATTTTTAGTTTGTTTTTAAAATAATGATGTGTAAATCTCTCTATTGTAAACAACCGTTATGGAACATGTAACCCCAAAAAGGAGTAGCATAAAGAAATAAAATAAAATAATAAAAAATAAAAAATAAAATAAAAATGAAATAAATATATTAAAATAAAAAAGTTGAAAAATAAATAAATAAATAATTTAAAATAAAACAAATCAGAATCAAATAAAAAAGTTTAAAATAAAATTAAATAACATAAAATAAATATAACAAAATAAAACAGAAAACAAAATGAAATAAAACTTGCTAAAAATAAAATAAAAACAATCAAAATAATATTAAATGTAATAAAATAAAAAATAAATAATAATAATAAAAATTAAAACAATTAAATTAAAATAAAATAGAAATTAAAAATATGAGGTACAGTTGAATAAAATAAATAAAATAAAACAAAATATAGGGTTATCCAATAAGAGTGATATGGTTTCTTTAAAAAATATACACTAATTGTTAAGGAAATTCAAATGTTTTTCATTTAATGTGAACTACAATCGATACAATTATGTTCTGAATATAACATCATTCGAATGGCCTCCACGACTTCTTTTGCAGGCACGAATTCGATTAACCTAATTTTTGAGCACTTTTTCCACTAAATCGAGTCGTATGTCATGAATAGCACGTTCAATATTGACTTTTAAAGCTTGAAGAGAGTCTGGCTTATTGCTAAATACCAATGACTTCAAATAACCCCACAAGAAGTAGTCTAATGGTGTTAAATCACAACTTCTTGGAGGCCATTCAATGTCACAATTTCTTGAAATAATCGACACTTTCTCGCAATAATTCGGTTGTTGCAGGTGCTGTGTGACTAGCCTCGCCTTGTTGGAACCAGATGTTGTTAAAATCAGCTTCTTCCAATTGTGGCCATATAAAGTTGGTCACCATCGATCTATACCACTCTCCAATGACAGTAACGTTGCTACCAGCTTCATTTCGAAAGAAGTACGAAGCGATGATTCCAGCAGACCAAAAACTACATCAAACTGTCAATTTAGGTGAATGTAATGGTTGTTCATGAATAATTTGTGGATTTTCCTCGCACCAGAATCGACAGTTTTGTTTATTTACCCCACCACTCAGGTGAAAGTGAGCCTCATAGGAGAAGATGATTTTTTGTTTTAAAATTGTTATCGATTTCAAGTCATTACAAGGCAAAATCAGCAAATGGATGAAATTGTAAACATTAGTGAGTACAAAGAAAAAACAATGACAGATCATGACATATTAAAAATGGCCAAAGCGACACTTAGAAATCGTATGTCCCTATTGGAAAACCCTTTGTAATAAAATTAAATAAAATAATAATAAAATAAGATTAATTTTAAAATTCCAGTTGCTTAATCATTTATCTTACTTTTTTTTACAAATATAATAATCATACTTAAGCGGATTCGATGTTCATATCAGTGAAATATTATCCTCTCAATATTTATGATTTAAAATTTTTATTGCAATACGAAAATATTATCGCTAGGAGACTTCATAATAAAAACTTGTTCTTAGATATTGATAGAGAAAAAAAAATTTTAATGATTAAAACTTCAATATAAATTACAAAGATAGAGTGAGGTTATTTAAGCGAGGGATAATATTGTAATATTTTCATTAAATTGCTTTCTGACTTTAAATTTAGTTGAATTCTTAACGGGCTTCGTTCGGCCAAAGAAATTTATTATGGCATTAGCAAAACATACAAAAATAAATTGCTCATGAATTTTAAATTTTTAAGGCTTCACATTTTTCCATTTGTAGTAACAAACGTACATAAGTACATTTATATGCACATGAGTGTATGTATCCCTGTATTTATGTATAGAAATCTTAGCTTTTATTTATTTTCGCCTTTAAAACATAAATACGATTAAGTTTTCAAATGAATGTATAGGCTCTCTCATACTTGACTAATCTATATGAGTACTTAAAAAATTGATTGCCTACAAATTCATATATATTGGTCAGATGTCCAATCATTGCCAGCTGCTATTCGACTCATAAAACTAAGTAAATAAAGAAAATACGACAGATTGTATTGCAATAAAATTCGGTTTCAATTTACATAATAACGTACTTCCCAAAAACCACAAGAGCACAAAAAGCACTTACAATTTTAATGGGCATTATTGGTTGGGAATTACAAAGAAAAAAATTTCAAAAAAAGTATAGAATTTAAGCTGAAATCGAAGACCGAGCTAGGCATTTATTGGTGGCGATTTATTATTAGTTGAAAAAATAGAAAATTGTTTGTTTGCATATTTTAGCCAATAGGATTTAAGACGTTTCATAGCAGATTTATGAGTTTAATATTTTAAATAATATTATTCAAGAGAAAAGTAAAAAAATGAAGAAATTAATTGCTGCAATTCGGTTTTATCTTAATATTGAATATAATTTTATTTATACATTTTTTATTATTTACACTTCAAATTGGCTTATTTCGCTTCTTCCCGGTTCTTGTTACAGTAATTATCAAAAATCAAATTCTTAAAAATTACAAAGCTTTCCGCACGAACGCATCCATTGAAAGGTAATATCCGCAATTTGCTCATTATATGCACTTAAATAATTTATTTTTCTTCTCAATAATGACTGAAAAATTAATGAAGAGATAAAAATTATTTTCTTTTCAATTTTTGTGCTCTTAACGCGCTAAAGGTTTTCAAACTGCTGAAAAGAAAAGAAATTTTATATAATTTAATCGCTAATAATGTGTGCCCATTATTTATTTTTATAATTTTACCTTTGTTACCTTTTACATTATTTATTTAGCAACACAAATAAGCACAAATGAGCACTTTATAGCCAGAAATAGGGTAAATAATATTATTTTTTTAATAGGCAACATTCCTGGAAATGCTACAAAATATGGAGAATCAAATAAAAACTTACAACGTAAAATATAAAATGGAAAAATACACATGCATACATACATATATATTTAGCTTGAGGGAGTCGTAAATACCCATATCCTGAAGGAACTTAAATGCAGCATAAGCAAGAATTTACGCATTCCCAGCGGCTGCAATGCGACTACATTGGAAATGGTAGAAACTGTGAAAAGAAAAAGAAAAACCGTAAAATCTTTGTGAGCTCAAATAAGTAAAAATTAAATCAACTTAAGTTAAAAATCAGATTAGCTTCGTCAATAAAAAAATAAAAAGGTATTTGCGATAGTAAAAACCACAAGGCAACAAGATTAGCTTTGGTGGGACTCTTTACAGTGATAAATGAAAGTGTTCATTTTGAAGAGGGAAAGTGATTTGAGGTTAGTAAATTTGTCCCTCACTTTTTCACAACCCTCCTCTCAACATAGGCTTGTAGCGAGTATAGCAGGAGCTTAAGATGTTCTTCTGCAGAGACTGTACCACTTCGCGGATTCTTCTATTCGCTACTAAATTTATCTGAGCTATGTTGATTGGTGGGTTGGAAAGAGCTGCTAGGAACTCAATAGTCACATAGTTTCAGTATACTTCAGCGAACAATTTGCTTAGTTTAGTAAAATTAGAGTTAGGGACATCGTGAAAAATATGGCGTCTCAATAGGCAGAGGTGCAGGCTGTCATTGTTGTTGTAATCGCAGTGACTCCCACAATTGGAGAATATTCCGTAGATGATGGTTCTTTGCCGTATAAAAATCCGACCGTCGACTGTCGCGAGAGCTATTGGAATTTAGTCGCCTCTTACGATAGGCATGACTTACCATGGGTAAATTCTCGAAACCATAACTAGCAGGGGTCTCGAATCTGTAATATTTTTCATGCTTGCTCTGCACACAGCTGATTCAACATTACCTAGTTTTTGAAGATGATATATCAGAAATGGTTGCGCAGTCAGTATATCTACAAACAAAGTGTAGTGCAAGCAAGAGTTTGAGCTCTCTAAAAACTACGCTGCCCCATTGTAATTCCATGACAGGCCCAATGTTGGAAATATTTCAACACTTTAATTGTTCCTCCGGGAGGCAATGATTTAGAAAATATTTAAAGGCACTAAATTGTCGGGGGCAGTTAAAAGTGCTGGCGGCCGCGATAGCCGAGTGGTTAGCATTGCGTACTGACATTCGGAAGGCCTGGGTTCGAGCCCAGGTTCGAGCAACATCCAACATGATAGAAAAAAAATTTTTCTAATTGCGGTCGCCCCTAGGCAGGGAATGTCAAGCCCTCCGAGCGTATTTCTGGCATGAAATAAAGCTCCTCATAAAAATCCATCAGCCGTTCGGAGGCGGCTTAGAATAAACTGTAGGTCCCTCCATTTGTTGGTAAAAACATCAAGACGCAAAACCACAAATTGGAGGAGGAGCTCGGCCGAAAATCGCTTCAGCGGTTACAAAGCGCCAATATATATATATATAGTTAAAAGTGCTAGCCCTCGCATTCCAGTTATTCCACATTTTCGTTAATTTCCAACCCGGTATCCAAGTGATGTTCAACGTATTTTCCATGATTATATGTTAATTGCCTTTTTGCATGTTCTCATACCTTGTGAATTTGAGTCAACACTCTTGACTGCGTTAAATGCGGTATAGTGGAAACAGAGTTGTTGTCATTAAGTGTTTGAAACTACCTTCGCTTTTTGGGCGGGCACAGAAGAATCCTTGTTCCTGCCTCGCTTTTATAATCATCTGTATAAATATAAAATCTTCGCCAGTACCATTAGCGCCTTGCATTCCAACCAATCTTTCCTGCTGGAAATAGGTGGAAAAAATCCAAATATCTAGAACTGGTAAGCGGAACATCTACTTTAATGGGGTCGTAACCCCTAAATTTGGAGCGTTATACTGCCCGATTGTGCCATTATCATTTTAGATATTGTAAAGGCCAGAAAGTCCTCTCGCTACCTTTTAAAAATATTAAAGTATATTTGTATCATAGAAAAACTAAAAAACTAAAAAAAAAACATACTGTTTCAATATATTGTGATGACTTTATTCTACAATTTCTTTTCTTATACAATTTTTTTTTAAAGAACATTCTTTTAATTCACCTTAACATTATCCAGTAACTTCCAAATCCAAGTCAGGCATATTCCAGGTACGATGAAATCACGACAAAATATAATCCATACACAACACAATCCAGACAAAAAAATTCTGACAAAAATCTAGTTTTTTTTTAAATTATGTGTATATTTTGTCCGGACTTTATATCTTGGTTGTTTTCCTCTCAGAAATTATGCATGAAAGATATGTAGAGAAAGTATTATACTTAATACTTGTCCCGAAGAGCTATACCAACAGATACTTACACAATAAATAACAATAATTTGGACAAGTTCACTGATTCATTGACTTGATGATCAATATGGACTCTAAACTAAATTGCATACGACTACGGGAATATGACTTGGTAATTTTCTAACCTGAGGTATCAAATCTACCCCTATAGCATAGAATCTAATCAAAAACAATTCCTCGGTTTGTCTAATGACATCTGCATTAGGACCCTCAATATAGTCTTCCTCCGTCGCAGATCTTAAAGTGATACTTTAGTGTATGTACTCTTTGGCGATATTGCTTAAGGATGTAGCTATTTTGGTTTTGAATCCACTGGCGGTGTTTGTTCAGAGACCTTTGCCTTTTCAAGACTGCGGGAGTGGGTGCTTTCACTGCTTTTCCCTAACTTGCAATTTTCTATGTTAAGGCAAACATCTGAATCTCATTTGATGTTAGCCTTCTGCTCCTCGGTCAGTTGTACGACTGGTATGGTGTTTAGTCTCTCCGAAACCTTGTGAGTTGCTCGCCATTTTCTATATGCTTTGAAACAATTGGTCCGCTAATCTAAGTCGCTTGTGTCTGCTGCTCTAGGTATATTAACGGATTGCGGATTAGAGTGTGGATTTAGTTCCAGCAGCTACATTCTTTCCATTCGAATACAATCTAGATTGCAACTGAATCGCATGTGATTAAAACCATTTGATCTCCACTGCTTACAGCATCAAAGCTTGTCTGCATAAGGAATACAGTCTCCACTTGTGAAAGAATTTAAAGTAATCTAATAATGGGAATTCGAAGGACTTGCTGTCAATTAGCACCGATTTCTTGCGTCTTTACAGAGGGTTCAAAACTCAACGACAGAGTTGCATGCGGGATCCACTCTTTATTTCCACTGCGCGGCGAACGAGATGGCGAAAGACGAAATTATTTAACCAAACCAACAAATATCATATCTGGCCAGCGCTTGACGCTAAAAGTTCAATAAATTTAATTCTTCTTAGTTGAGTTTCCATCAGTATCACAACTGGTATAATATTAAAATCTTTAAAGTGGTATCACGATGGAACAGTTCGAATTTAGCTGGTCATAAGTCTGAAGCAACACTCAACTCAACTTAACTATTGAATTTTACTTCGGGCATCACTGTAATAGGTGCTTAAATTTTTTGTCCCGTGCGAATGGTAACGGTATCTCCTGTTTTTCATTTTTTAATTTGTTGCAGTAAACTTTTTTCAGAATTTGACTAACAACAAAAAACATCAAGGCAGCAGCTGAATATTTTTACGAAACACTGTATCGCTGCGAAGAAAAATTAAATTCGAAGTGAAACGAAAACAGATCACTTAAGACAACAACAAATAAATAAAATTGAGTTTAAGAAACTGAAAACAACGAAATTTCAGCGAATTATCCAAATGTCAGCAGTCGCAAAAGTCACCACAACTTAAGAAAGTGGACAGCAAAATAAAATCAAACACAATGATTAAGTGATAAAGTGAAAATACTGACAGAACTTTGCGAATGGCGACGCGAAAGGTGTGGGACACATGTCAACTACCTACCGACCGACCAATTTGCAGTGTTTACCTGCTTTAAAATGCTTTTCAATTTTACAGAAAATATGCAGAAAATTCCCACAATTTCTCTCATATAACAATTATTCAATTTTCCATGTCCGTAAGTAGTGAAAGGCAAAGACTATACAAAGCTCGCTCATTAATTAATGCATTATAATTGAATATTCTGACTTTCCCTTTTCATTTTCAATTATGTACACGCTTCACGATGATTTTAAGCACGCTGATAAGCTTATGAACTGTAAAAGTAAAGATATGGATGAATGAAATATGAAAAGCGAAAGAGAGCCGCCAGTGCAAAGCGTAAAAGGGTAAAGAGGAATATCCACTTATGACGATATTAATGTGCGCGCACATTTAACCAACCATTCTATTATGGAAACTGTGAAAGGCTGAGAGTGCAAAGGCTGAATAAGAATTGAGGGACACAAGCAACGCCGTAAAACTAATGAAATGCGTAGAGATCTCAATTGAACCAGCATAATTGCGATTACGAGTGCACTTTGTGTGCAAGCCGCCTGCAGAGAGAGGGGAGTGCGGCACAACAGGGAGTTATTGGAAATTGCACAATATTGTAGCTTCTCAGTATTGAAAGTGAGTAGGCAAATAACTGTCTACTTATGCACTTACTTCCGCAGCTGTGGCCGAATGGAGAAAAGTGCGTGCTATGCGCTGGAGAATCAATGCGTTCAAGTCCTGGATCAAGCAATACAAAACCGTTAACAGAAAAATAGCTTCTGAGTACACTTACACCTCAGTTAGGTCAGCTGGAAAGTAATTAAATCCCATAAAAATTCGCAAACAGAATGACGTTTTATGCATGAGAAAATCGCAAATCGAAGTAAAAGTTTGGCGGAAAACCTTCTAAGATGCTTAATACATATATGTATATGTATGTAAGTATAAGTATAATCAATTTGTACCGAGCATCGTCTGCGCACTTTTATGGCAAATTAATTGAAAAATGCAGTCTGAATAATGAACTGACCAATATCGGATTTAATAAATAGGAAATAGGACAGAAAATTTAGATTTTTTGTTTGTTTTGAATCTCTTTGAACTAGAGCTCCAGATTTTGCTCAAACATTTTTGAGCAGTGCGGGCATTTGAGCAAGGAGCATACGTACACCAGCTCACTGCTCGTAAATATTCGAGTCGAGCGAGCATTTCTTGACGTTTTTCTCAAATAAAAAATTTGTTTAATGATAAATTTATCTATGCAAAGTGTATGTTAAAAATCATTGAAATGCCAAGAAATATTGACAAACAAAATAATTATTTTTTGTTCTGCTGCGCAGTTCAGTAATGAACGACTATCGAGCGAGCATCGAGCTGCTCGCAGTGCTCGGTACCCGAGTATCTGAAGCTCTACTATGAACTAATTTCCTGCAGTACTTTCACCGTTTTATTTATTTTAAATATTTCACCGCGCAAGATGCTAAAGGGTGATCTTAGTAGAGGTACTTTTTTCAATAGCCTTTTTTTTGACAGATCATGCGTGAGTCGTGTCAAGCTGTCATGTTATTCTTGGCATTTGGCATGGAAAGACTTACGCCTGAACAATGTTTACAAATCATTTAACTTTATTACGAAAATTTATGTTCTGTAAAGAATGTGTTTCGCGCGCTTCGCCCAACTTATGGGAAACACAATGGGACCACTTAGCCGATACTATTAGCAACACTATTACCCATCTTGAGACCCAGCATTCATTATTCCATAATTTTCGATCGAATAGACCACGTCCAACAGACAGTGAAGAAAATATAGGGGCCGAAGCTGAGAGTGTACATGACGAAGACCGTGGAGGGTCGGTTCGGCGCCGTTCGCAGCAACTCGGATTGACGTATGAAACGACTTGACGCATTTTCTCTCTTGAAAAGTTTCAAGAAGCTCCGAAGCTTTCGAGATAAATTTTTTCAGGCAATGAGAAGCATTTCTGGCTAAATGGGTAATGAGACGAATAGCAACCTGAAGAGATTCAAGAGCTGCCATTTCATCCACAAAAAACAACAGCTTCGATTTCTTCAAAAATGATGCCGGTGAGAAGGTGGCCGTCAATGATTACAATTATCGCGCCATGATAACCGACTATTTGATGCCTGAAATTGAAGCCTGTGATCTACGCGACATTTAGTGTCAACAAGACGACGCCACTTCCCACACATCGCATTAATCAATGGATTTATTGGGGAAACACTTCGGTGAGCAGATAATTTCATGTTTCGGGCCGGTCGGTTGGCCACCAAGATCGTGTGATATCACACCGTTAGCCTTTTTGTGGTAGGGATATGTAAAGCCTAAAGTCTATGCGGACAATCCCGCTTTGATTGAGACCTTGGAACAAAAAATCACGCGTGTCATTCGCCATTTACCAGACGAAACGCTCGAACGAGTTATTGAAAATTGGACTCAACAGATGGACCATCTGAGACATAGCCGCGGCCAACATTTGAAAGAGATAATCTTCAAAAAATAAATTCCAAAGAATGTTCTTTCTAATGATAATAAACATTTTCCATTAAATGTGAATTTTCTGGGTTTTTTTTTTTTAATTACAATAGTTGGGCGAGTTCAATAACCTGAAATTCCCTAATACGGCGCAGTATACTTCACTCCTACTCCTGTATTTTAGTACCGATTACTAAAATATGTAAAAATTTCGATTCCTCTGCTGCAACCATTGGCGGAATCTAATGGATGGAACAGTTTAAAGGTACGGTGCCCAGAACAAAAACTTTTCATACAGTCATTCTCATGCAAGCTTCCGCAATGGCACGCTTTCGAACATGACTCTGGGGTACTTGGTACATAATTCGATTTGAAATGTGGTTTATTCCTGCTTGGAATTTATTATTTGGTACTCTAAATGAGAAAGCTTATAATTGAGAACGCACAAGAGGAATTGTCTTCTTTACGTCTTTGCTTGTTTAGCCTTCGACTTCAGCATTCCGGTCAGGTAGTGTTAATTGAGTAACTTTTATTGAATAAAATTCACAAATTATGAAAATATATCCTCCACTGCATTGCTTATCTTCAGAGTTCCCTTTGATATCTCAGTATGAGGCTGAGCTTCTTTCTCTGTTGCCATTGATAAATGATAATTTAAACATAGAAATTCAGTCTTGAAGTAAATAGTCGTCGGCACTTAAAATATGTATAAGTGGGCAGTACCGCTAAAAAATATATGTGTGTATTAATGTTAAAGCGGAAGCGAACTTATTGCGTTTTGTTATTCAGGTACATGCTTATTAACCGTTATAGCTCACGAAAATCGATTATTCACACCTGACAACCGACGACAGCTGTTAAATTATTCAAATTGTTCTGATTTACTGTTACTCCGCGAAATAACTGTCAACAGGGTAAGAAAAGCGTAAAATAAGCTGAAAGTGAAGCAATAATAACTAACTAAAGTAGTCGAGAATAATTACAAAATTTTATTGCTATGAGTTTTTTTTAAGAAATTTATTTATGGGATCTGCTTAATTAAAGCCTGAGTTTTAGAAATTTAATAATTAGTGAATTTCACCTTTAGTCCTTTATTAGTAATGAACGGCCGGTTGCTTTTCAATAGACTTTCTTTGAAGACATGTTCAGCTTGATTAGCAGGATAAAACGTTCGCTAGGCGTTTCAGATGCAGCTTCGACAATTATTTTTTTCAAAGTATTTGTCACTTCTGTGGTTACAATTGGTATTACAAGGTGTTGTGAGATTTCGTGGCATTTTTGATTGAATTCGCTATATTTAATCGAAACTAGTCGCCTAAACATAGTTGTGTTCCATACATTCACATATCTTGGTGAATACCAAGGTATTTAACTTCACTTGCTGGGAGGATCATTACATGGCTTAGGTTTGGTTGCATGTTGGTGCATGTTTCCGCCTTTAAGGTGAAAGCCGACTAGAGATCTGCACGCACGCTATTCACAGTCATTCATATAATTTTGAATACCAATGCGTAGTATACTGCTGAATGTCACTGCTACTATCCACCCATACGCACAACCATGTTGAGCTTTTTAATATGAGTTGCAGCCGGTATAAATACGACAGTATCGTCAAACTCAAAACTACACTTCATTCGTATGATCCATTTTTTTTAGGAATGCATGATTCAATACATTCTCAAAGTATTTTGAGTAGTAACGACCATCTGAATCGATCCAACATCAATTGCGGTATGCTAATACAGCACAGCGAACATATACACGGCTTCCTAGTATTCAAATTGTGAAAAATTTTCGTCGGCTTTACACTTCGGGTAGAAAACCGTCATAACTCGTTATACATGTTGTTGAGCATGAGTATGAATAGCTTTTTAAACTTCAAAATTGAATGTGAGGTTCGACTGCTTGTTTATGAATATGAATGGAATACAAATATTTTATGCATAGCGTTCGTTCACTTTGATGCATAAGTTACCTAGCAATTGAGCTATTTGTACATTACAATGCGCTACACCTAGATCTTCGACTACGCTTATAACTCAAAAACGCCTTAACCGATTTCGATGATTCGAAACTATTCGGATTTTTCTCCAGCAAAACAATAAGAATTCGAAAAAATACTGGAAGTGGATCACGAACCGACCTATTCGGTCGTATTTTTGGTTTGATTTTTTTGACATTTGGTACGTAGATAGCTTCACGCTTGATTTACACCGAACACTACATTTTCTTCCGGGAAGTGGACCTGTAAAATAGGATCGATTATGAAATTTTAATTATGGTTCTATTTACTTAGTCTTTAGCTTAAATTAACACATGGAACACCCTCTCTTCCGTTGAGACCTACTATAAATTTATGGTTCAATTTAACTTAATTTCGGTATATAAGCGGCGTTTTGCTAAAAACGAAAGTGAACCATGATCCGACTTATTCGAAAATAATAGTATTTATGGCTTAAACCCCTATAAGAGGGTAGGGGTTTCTCTTAGATTATTATGTGCGCTTCTTTTTCTCTTGGAAAGTGGACCGGGAATCGATTTATTCGAAAAACAAAAACGTATTTATTATTCAATTTAATTGAAATTTTTTTCTTTTCAAGACCAATCAGGACGGAAAAATTCAAATTCAATTTGGTTGAATTTGTTTCTTTTTTTTTATAGATACATGTATATATAGCACTTTTATATCCCGGAAATGGACCAGGCTCGAGCTGCTTGCAATTAAGTACGGTTCGAGCTTTTAACCTAGCTTAACATATATTATAATTTATTTCCGAAAAGGCTATCCCAGATCAAAACTTTGATAAAAATTGGGAAAATGTTAATGTGCGGCGGCAGCATGTTGTTTTCAGTTTTGCGGAGCGGTTGAAAGATATTATTATATGTAAAGGGTGTTTTTTATAGAGGTATAGAACTTTAAGTTGCAAAAAAACAACGATGGATTATTCGATTGACATGATTTTTATTTATCCGAAAGGTAATCTTGTGGCATTACATTTTAAATATGATTTCTGGCATATGACCGTCACGGCTGGCGCGGATGTAGTCCAATCTGGACGTCCAATTTTCGATGAATTTTTCCAACATTTGTGACTGTATATCGGCAATAACACGGCGAATGTTGTGTTCCAAATAGTCAAGCGGTTGTGGCTTATCCGCATAGACCAATGACTTTACATAGCCCCACAGAAAGTAGTCTAGCGGTGTTAAATCACAAGATCTTGGAGGCCAATTCACAGGTCCAAAACGTGAAATTAGGCGGTCACCAAACGTGTCTTTCAATAAATCTATTGTGGCACGAGCTGTGTGACATGTTGCGCCGTCTTGTTGAAACCACATCTCCTGGACATCATGGTTATTCAATTCAGGAATGAAAAAGTTAGTAATCATGGCTCTATACCGATCACCATTGAGTGTAACGTTCTACCCACCATCGTTTTTAAAAAAGTTTGGACCAATGATTCCACCAGCCCATAAAGCGCACCAAAAAGTCAGTTTTTCTGGATGTAACGGTGTTTCAACATACGCTTGAGAAACCTTCACTCCAAATGCGGCAGTTTTGTTTGTTTACGTAGCCATTCAACCAGAAGTGCGCTTCATCGCTAAACAAAATTCGCTTATGAAAATCGGGAACAACGGTAATCTCGTTTTGGGCCTATTCGACGAATCTACGCCTTACTTGATGATCGTTTGGCTTCAATTCTTGCACGAGTTGGATTTTGTAAGCACGCAAACCAAGATTCTTCCGCAAAATCTCTCATAAAGTGGATGGACACAGATCCAATTCCTGTGCTCGATGGCGGATGGACTCATTCGGGTCTTCCTCAATGCTACGCTCTACAGCAGCAATAGCTTCTCTTGTACGCACCGTACGGCGTCTCTGGGGATGCGAGTTATCAATAAGAGTAAACGTGGTTCGAAAACGTTCCATGGTTAATCGAATTAACTGCTCTGATGGACGATTTTGTCGACGATAAAATGGACGTAGTGCGCGATACGTTTACCGCACAGAACCATTATTTTCGAAATAAAATTGCACTATTTGCAAGCGTTGTTCAGGCGTGAGTCTGTTCATGATGAATTGCCAAACCAAACTGAGATTAAATCACTTGACAGCTGTTAAATCGGTCGCCATCTTAAAAAGTAATGCCAACTTAAAGTTCTATACCTCTGTAAAAAAAAACACCCTTTATGTACATACGAGTATATTAAACCTCATTGAGGGTAAGTAAATGCTAGATAAGAGTAGCGGCGTTCGCCTTACTTCGAGGTATTCATATTCCGAATTCCCCGGAGCACCTTGAGAAGCGAAAAAGCTACTAATCTTTGACTATATGTGATACGCACCTCCTTAAATTGGTAAAAAATAATTCAGCCGCTGTAACATTTAAACGTCAAATTTCAATTGCACCTATGCACAATTATGGTAGAGCAATTATATAATGGGAAATTCATTTTTTCGCATTAGATAAAAATTAATTATGACTTTTGGCTATTCTTTACCTATCACCTCCATTATAGTACTAACTATAAAATCTAAATTGAACGAAATACAGATTACCAAAACAAAGTGGGACCGGATATGATTATGAAATCAGTATCAAAAGAAACCCCAAAGCGTTCTGAAGTTATATAAAATCTTGGAAATCTAGTTCTGATATTCCTTCATCCGTCTTCTATATTGCAACTATGCTCACACTCCTTTAGAAGCTGCTAATTTCTTTGCTAAGTTTTTTTCTTCAAACTTCATTTCAGACTCAGATCATGTTTTATCTTAGAATTTACTTTAGCTTTTGGGTCGCTGATTTTAACTGAAGATGATATTTTAAGAGAAATCGAAGACTTAAAATAATATAAACTTATGGACCCTTAGATGGTCTTCCATCAATTATTTCAAAAAACATTCATCTAAGGTATATAGACAGTATCAAATCTTGCGACTTTTACTGAAGACTGTTTTACTGCTTTCAAAAAAGTCGATACCGTTTATACAGACTTTTCAAAAGTTTTTGTCTTACTGTACTTTTCTTTCCCTCCTCTCCACATTTTATAGCAACATCGGGCGTACCTCAAGGCAGCATCTTGAACCTCTTGCTGTTTATTTTATCTACAATAATTAAAAGCCTTAATAATTCCGTTGCGCTTCAAGTAGACCTTGACAAACCGCAATCTTGTTGTCCTCAGAATCACCTATTGTTGAATGTCAAAAATTGTTCTCTCTCCACTTATACCCGAAAGTTTCATCATTTTCCTAATGCTTACCGTATTTCTGGATACTTCTCGATTCGGTTTCTGTATTTAAGGATCAGGTGTTTATTTCGATACAAAATTTAGTCTCTGATTGCGTTAATTATACAGATCACTTTATGTTTCTCTGGTAAAAACAAAGCTAGATTATGCTCCATTCATCTGGATACCCTACTATACTTTGTGTCCAATATTGTAAAAGGATCAGTCAACTTTCGTAACTTCTTGAAAAGATTACACTTCAATGTTTTTAGTCGAAATCTTAGGCATGTAACTCCTATTTATATTGGGTGTGTAAAATCTAACTATGCCAAGCATGTTCCAGTAAGAAGTACCCTTACGTAATTAAATGGCATTTTGAAGCTTGACTTGCCTCTATCCTGTGGAACAGTTCGTACTATCTTACTCATAGTCAGTAAGTTGTAAGTTTGTTCATTCGACTGAAAATAAATAAATAAATAAATAAATAAATAAATAATACCAAATTTCACGCTCCTAGATGCTTTTTTGACAGATTTTTTACCAAATCTTCCCATCTGAACATATCGGTGTATGGGAGCTACATGTTATAGTCGTCCGATTTCGATGATTTTCAGCACCATTTCTTAGATAGATTTTTGACGGTTTTATGACTCACAATTTCAAATCTGAAAATCTGTCGTATATATACTATAGTAGTCAAATCTGACCGTGAAATAAAAGGCTCCTTACTAAAATCCATCTAGCCGTTCGGAGAAGGCTTAGAATAAACTATAGGTCCCTTCATTTGTTGCTAAAAATATCAAGACGCAAAACAACAAGTTGGAGGAGCTCGGCCAAAAATCGCTTCAGCAGTTATATATAGAAGTACGTATATATACGAAAATGTTTGCAAAATGAATATACTCCCATCTATTAACAACTCATCCTTTCAAAATTACGAAAAGAAATGGGTTTATTTAATACAAATTTAATTTTTTTCTTTCAAATAAGAGTACTACGAGTCACCATGTAAGCAGTGCGTACCACCATTCGGAAGGTCAAGGCTCAATCACTCCGACCAACATTCGGTCGCCTCTGAGTATATTGGCATAAAATAAAAGCACTGAAGGAGGAGCTCAGCCGAAAATAGCTCACGCGGTTGCAATGAGCGTCGATGATTTACTGTATTTTATAATAAACAATAATAAAGTTGCGTTGCTAATCCGAGAAGAGTAAAAAATTCCAAAAAAGGGAAAACGATTTTTATAATTTACGTCTATTAAAAAATCTAATGTGAAAAACCCTTAATTTTTTTTTTGGTAATTGTTTATATTTCCATGAGATAAAAATAAAACTATAAATTAAATATTCCTGTAATATTTATATTTATTATATTTATTATTTATTTTATTTACCACTACAAAATACCATGTCAAAGCTATCAGTTAAAAAATCAACAAAGCAAAAAATTATTGGCAGACTGATTTGCAAAAATAATACACAAACAAATATTATTGGAAATGTAAATAGTCATAACTACACGACAAATACAATAAAATAATGAAACAATCACCCGCGGCATTTGATACGACAGCTGGTGTGGATAACGGGACTTTTTGTGTAATCATAACGTAAATATTTTTTAAGTGTCACTTTTGACACTTGTAAAAAGAGAAATACGAAGCGATAAACCACAAAAAATGGGAGAAAAAATTTAAAAAAAATTAACCAAAAATATTTTCGAGACAAAACAATAAAAAAGGTGAGCACGCCGGAAAGCCGCCGGAACAATGAAGGCGGAAGAGCAAGACTGTGATAATAAATGTGACAAGTGGAAGTGGAAATAATATTTTATGTGCATATATTTAATAGCAAAAAAAAAAAAAAAAAGCGAGAGAAGTATAAAAAAGGACGCAGTGTTAAAAAGCCTAGACAAATTTAGGAAAATATGCGGTGATGAGGCAAGACAAAAAATAAAATAATATACAAAAACACACTGGTACGTATATATGTATGAACTTGAAATTTTAATGTGTTGTAAAGTTTGTGTAAAGAATTCGCTTCATCGCACTTTATGTCAAATAGGCGTAAAATGGAGCTGCGAAATAATTTCACGGCAAACGCTCGCCTCTACAAAAGGTCGTATACTGCATACTCGTACCCAGACGTACTCTGTATGGTGAAATTCATATGTACAGTTCAGCATGTAGGAGTAGATTGAAGGCGCAGCAGCGCTTTGGTTGCGGCGAACCGCAAAGCATACAACACAGGATGTGGCGGCTTTCATGGTTGCCGGGAATGTAGGCGCTGTAGCTTGTGCACCAGAGATGTTAACGTTTTTCAGCCTAGCAGGAAGTAGAATCTGCGAATTGCTGTGTAATGTGCACAGCGTAATGGTTAGACAGCGGTGTGGGTGTGTAAACGCGGTATGGGCTGGCAGCGGCAAAGTCAAACAGAAACTTTTGTCCACATTCCTCATATTTTTTTCAACATCATTTCGCATTTGTGGCATTCAAACGTGTCAACGGGAGTACCCTCACGTCGGTGTGCTTCATTTATAGGCTTTGTATGGAAAATGTGGCAGGCAATTTTAAAAGTTACTTCATTTAATTGATTTCCAAAAGAAAATGATTTCAAAAATGTGTGTAAACTGTATTCCGTCCTTAAATGACGAATACAGTCTGAACTACACTGTATTTACATTTAATTGGAAATAATGTGCTCCTTTTGGAACTGAAGTGAGAATTTCAAAATCTACAGCACTTCAAATAAGTTTTTGTTGTTATAATAAGCGCCAAGATATTCCACAAATTGGTTTTCGGGGAACTTTGGACTATCAACCCTCGTTCTTGATCGAATAAAAATCTGGTTTTCTCCGGTATAAGGACCCGTCTGCCGCGGAAAGTATTGGATTTTTGTCGCCTCTTACGAAAAGCCTTACTACGGCTAATACTTGAACCATTAGCTCGCATAATGCGATTATAGAGGGTGATCCAAGTAGAGGAACTTTTTGCAAAGCCTTTTTTTGACAGATCACGCGTGAGCCGTGTCAAGCAGTCGTGTTATTTTTATTCAGTACTCTTTGGCATTTTATCATGGAAAGACTTACGCCTGGACAACGTTTACAAAACATTCAAATTTTTTACGAAAATTCACGTTCTGTAAAGAATGTGTTTCGCGCGCTTCGCTCAACTTATGGTCAACATAATCGCCCTATTGAGCGTACTATTCGCATCACGATCACTCATCTTGAGACCCAGCATTCATTATTAGATAATATTCGACCAAATAGACAACCTCCAGCACGCAGTGAAGAAAATATAGCGGCATTAGCTGAGAGTGTATACGAAGACCTTGGAGAGTCGATCGGCGCCGTTCACAGCCACTTGGACTCACGTATGGAATGACATGGCGCATTTTACGTCAAGATCTTAAATTGAAAGTGTACAAAATACAGCTTGTGCAAAAATTGAAGCTGCTCGACCTTCCCAAGCGGCATCGCTTCGCTCTATGGGCTCTCTTGAAAAGTTCCAAGCAGGTCCGACGTTTTCGAGCCAAATTTTGTTCAGCGATGAGGCCCATTTCTGGCTCAATGGGTATGTAAGTAAGCAAAATTGCCATATTCGGGATGAAGAGAAACCTGCAGAGATTCAAGAGCTGCTATTTCATCTAGAAAAAACAACGGTTTGGTGTGGTTTGTGGGCCGGTGAAATCATCGGTCCATATTTCTTGAAAACTGATGCCGGTGAGATTGGTTATGGAATTTTATCTGTTTTGAGTTATATGTTCAAATTGTGCTCCCTATTAAGCATTCCCAGCGGGCATGGGATTAACCCTACCTGGATTCGTCTAGAGAGGCTCCTGACTTGGCCAACTTGTCTGCTTCTCCGTAACCGAAAATGTTCCTATGACCGGGAACCTAGGTTATGTATAAGATGGAATTGACCTGCCAGTCAATTCAAAGCCTTCCTGCAATTAATAACTACGTTGGAATTAAACGATGGTTTAAACGTTGGTATAGATTGAGATGGAACCCTCCTGCCCTACTACACCTCTTCTCCATTCACTTCTAGACGTTATGCTTTCCTGAAAGGAGCTATCAAAATCCAACCATGGTAGGATATAGTCTGATTTACTTAAAGTTGTTATGTTGTTATGAGCTGGTTCAGGATATCGTCGTCTCCATAACACATTTGGTTTAACCACCCAACTCGGTATTTCTTATAGCGGAACATGCTGCTTCTTTCTGAGCGTAACATCTATGGGCACTTGGTGAAGGAACATATTAAGCGCATCAGACGGACATGACTTCCTAGCCCTTAACAACTAGTCCGCAGTTGTAACCTTCGTAGAGTTCTTTGTGGAAGGAAACAACCCATCGTGCTATAATCATGCGACAGGTAAGCAATAATCGTGATTAGTTCTATAATGCTAAAGGCGGTCATTTTCTATTAGTTGTGATGCAATGACATTTTAATTACATTTATCAGCTCGTGTAGAGCAGTTATGGTTAATCGACACTTTGTTTATGCATACATTAACCCCTTGTTGTCTGACGGTACTCTCCAGTACCACTTCTAATTTTGCTTTACCAAACAGAATTCCTGAGCTTCTTGCAGCATTCGGACCAACGGTACTTTAAAGTACAAAAGAAAAAGCATATATAACGGGATATTTTATAATATTGCCGAATTTTTTCCTTTTTACACTCATTTAAAGGTATTGTTTTGCAAAGTGCGGTCGTACTGAAAAAATGGTGTGTTATTTTATTTATATCTTGCGTAATTCTAATTATTTATTTACAAAATAAAGAGATAGTGAACATTTTGTGAATTTCGTATACATAATTGGTGATACAAAGCATTTTAAACTTTTTATTTACCAGGAATATTCGATTATCTGGAGGAGACTTGTAAGTACCGTCGGGCTCTGGGGGCCTTGTATTTTTACACACACTACTAATTTTTCTTATACGCAGGTTTATTCCGATAGTAGATTATGGCTGCAGTCACGGCAGATTTTTGACAGAAAATGATATTGCTGCCATTCTGGAAGAAATTCCAATTGATAATGAGCAGGATACAGATATTGAGACTGAGGATGAAGATGAAGATGAAGAGGTGTTGAATTCACTGAACGACGAAGATGAGTTTTTGATTGAAGTTCTAAATCAGATTCAGACAGAAGAAAATGAAGAGGCTAGTACATTGCCGGAAAATTCCCACAGCGCAGTTTTTGAGGAAACATTTCGAAAATGGAGAAAAGTTGAGAAAACCACCATGGTTTCACAGTTTGATTCCGCAGAAGGACCAGTAACTGGTTTTTTTGAGGATATGGAAACGCCAACGCTACTAGAACTTCTCCAATCGAAGAAAGTTTTTGCATGTGGAACAGTTAGAGGAAATCGGAAAGGACTTCCTCCAAATATGAAATCGGAGAAGAAAATGAAAAGAGGCGAATTCGATTCACGAACAACCATGAACGGTGTAACTTTTTTTAAATGGATCGACAATAAGCCGATACTACTGGCTTCCAATTTCCATGGGACTGAGAGAAATACTGTACAGAGAAGAGATCGTAAAGGTCAAGTAATACAAGTGCAATGTCCAGCTGCGATCAAAGATTACAACTCTTTCATGGGTGGTGTAGACCATGCCGATCAACTGCGTTCCACTTACGGTATAGGCAGGCGATCAAAAAAATTGTGGCATAGATTGTTTTGGGGATTATTGGAAATAGCTTTCGTTAATTCTTACATTGTATACTGTCAAAGTCATGATAAGATTACCCTCCTAGAATATAGACGGTCCGTTGCACAAGGCTTAATGACACAAAGAGATGTTGGTGCCAATAAGAGGAGGTTGAGTCTTACACCAACATCCTCAAGCAAAAAACGTCGTGGTAAAGGTGAGTCAGTACCGAAAGATGTCCATTTGGGTAACTTGGGAGTACATTGGCCAACATTTGGGGAAAGTCGAGGAAGATGTGAAATGTGCAGTATAAAAAAAATTCAGTCAAAGCCGCATTCGAAATGTCAACACTGCGGAATATTTTTGTGCTGTAATGAAAATAAAAACTGTTTCTCCGAGTATCATGGCATTAATGCATAAAGCTCTTCAAGCCCGACGGTACTCCTAAGTACCATATCCTTTTTTATACTAAGATATCCTTGAAATAATTTTTTTTGTTTTTATTGTTTAACAATACACGAATATGAATGGAAATATATGAAAATTTATAAGATAAATATATTTTTTCTTGGTTTGGTCAACAAGGGGTTAACTAACTCGTGTTAAATTTTATATCACGGTCGAAAGAAAGGGACTGGGCTTGGGTTCAGCCAATTAAAAGAAAAAGAAAAAAAAAAAAAATTGTATAAAAAAACAAGAATTCGATCTCGGATGAGCACAATGACTATCCAATCCATAAATTGAAAACCAAAGTATTTCTTAAATAGGAAAGACTCCATCAAAATATTCCGACAAGGGAAAGAGACAAAAGTATCTTCCTTTCCCACTTTGAACCATGGATTTTTTCTGCTAAACTTCAAAGTGTTCTTTTTTTTCGTTTAAATTAAAAAAAAATTATTATATATTTACTTTTTCATTCCACCACCACGTATATGTTACATTAGCGTCAACAAAGTCGCCTTTCTTTTCTCATTTTCTCCCTAATTGCTTCGTCTTGCATAAATTTTCCACTCGTATTATGCCATGCTACGCATCGTACGTACACTTTTGTTTGTATGACTAAAACACGCTGCTCGGAATTCTTCATTTTAATTCCACTTAGTGATTTTTGTGGCAATTTTTAATGTTCACACATTTCCGTGGCTTTCTATTCAGATTCATGGAATTCTTGTGTGCTCTTCATTTTAGTTTATTTTATTTTTATTTTTTGTTTTTACAGCTTTGGCTTCCTTGCTAAAATGTGTTCCGCACATTTAAGCTGTGTTTTGGAGGCGAATACTTGTGGACATTTAGTGTAGCTTTCAAGTCTGTGTGTTTTGATTATACTCGTAAAATAGTGTGACCAGTGTAAACGTTCAATTGACTAATTTTATTACTCAATTGATGAACACTCTTCGAACAGTATTGAACAGTCTGGCCATAAATTTACCAATTTTGAATGCCGGTATTCTATGCCTTGGAACCACAAGACTAGAACAAACCTTGGACAAAAGGTTCAGCTACTCAGTAGACCCACATAAGAAAAATTCTACCGTTATGGCGGTTATAAGTTTTCGAGTATTAGTCGGCAGGTGTCGTAGGTTTTTGGTCCAATCAACACTCTTGTTAAACTCTTGAAAATATATAAAAGATATTTTATAAATACAATAGAACACAGATCTTTCAGGTTTAATATCGTTATGACAACCATTTTTGTACACAAATTCCTAGAAAGATAGGTTAATTACTATACTACCGCTGGTATTCTCGACGTATACATGGATGCATCAAAAATTTAGGAGAGAATCGAACATAGTATCTTTTAACAAAGCCCCATTCAGAAAACTCTCGCTCAGACAGTTTATATATCTTCTGTTATGGAGGCTTCTACGCTTGTTGGAGCCAGTTGTATGAAAATTTTGTTGGACTCTATAAAAGACGATCAAACAGAAGATATTATGTCATAAATGGATTCCTCGTTACAGAGATATAGAGTGAAACCGTAAACGACGACCTTACCCTCTACGGGTTAGGAGTTCAAGAATTTACCTGGGGTAAGGCAAGAGACGACTAAAATGCAATAGTTCCCATCACAGTCGGGTCTTAATACCGAAACGATCCGGATTTTTATTCGGCCAAGGACTGTCACTGCCGTAATATTCCCCGAAGCATAATTTGATGATTTTTTCGGCGATTACAATAACAAAAACAACTTTATTAAATAAAACAGCATGGAAGTATACACGACCTTGAGGTTATTAAGGAAAATGTACTTTTTAAAAAGAGAGAAGGAGAGAACAACATCTTCAAACTAATGGCAGCTCTAACAGACCACTGTCTGATTGGGCGAGATTCGGAAATTCAGGAATGGTCTGACAAAGATATTCTAGGGCCTGTAATAACTATGTGGAGAAAAAAACCCGTATCTCATTTGTATACGACTTCTCTACTTTATGCTTCAAGTGTTAGGTTTCGAAATTTTGAAACTATATTTCGGAAGGCGGAACGAAAAAGTAAAATACATACATAAAGCCCTCAACTTCCACTCCAACCTAGCATGCTTCTCACGTACAGGAATTTATATAATTTTATAATTAATAAAATGAAGACCAAAAGTTTTTAGGAACTCAGAATATATTTATGTTTCTATAGAAGAACACTAGATATATACCCTCAGCGCTTTTTTTCAGATTATAAATGTCAAATACTGACCAATAAAGAAATCAATATAAAGCTAAAATCTATAAATTTTATGAACCTTGTATAATATTTAAGTGAATTTATGGTTAGAAATATAAGAAACTATTTTTTTAAATCAATTTTATTTGTGACAAATTAAGAGTCCTTGCCGGGACTAAAAAGTGATGTCAATACGGATACCACTTTCATCAGCTGCCATTTGCGGGCATTCCAAAGGATCTTTGAGTAAAAACTAAGAATCGTCTCGACCTCTATTTAGAGTTTAAAATCCAGTTTTATAGACATGTATTCATCAATTAACTAGAAACTTGCCAACATTCCAAATCAGTGCACCTACTGGGCTAGCCTTTCCACATTTTATTCCTGCGGATAACAAATTTTTTATTAATGAATATGTCGATGTAAATCTCGCTGAAGGCATTTACCAACAAATTTTTTTTTGTCATTGAGAAAATATTTTAAACACAACAAAATATTTTTGGTTGGTTTTTGGCCGCCCTGAGGCAATCAATCCAGTCAACAATCGAGCATCATATTTCAACGAAGTCTCTTTAGATGAACAGCTTAGTAGCTTATGGAATCTGAAGGTCATTCTAATAGCAAGGCGTTGCGAGATGATGAAGAAGCAGTTTAGGGTCTTTACAAACAACCAACAAAATGCAACGAAAATGACGAATACGAGAACTGTTTGATAAGTCAGTGACTTTTTAAATTTGCCCCTCACTTGCTGTAAATACAACATTTCTCGTGTCTACTGTTATTGACTAATAGACTACTATAAAATTTTGAGCAAACTGCAATCTCGTGAGTTTGAACAAAAATAGAAAACTGAAAACTCGGTGATGATTAAAGAGTTTTTTTCGTAAAAAAACTGCCATCGAAATTAAGGAAAGACTTGATAAAAACTCGTACCGCGGAGACTCTGAACCATAATTTCAATAGCTAAGAAGTGGCTTACTAAGTTTCTTACAAGTGACGCTGAGTATTAAGGTCGCCCAAAAGAGATCGTCACTCCAGAAGTCGTCGATAGAATCCTTGGAATTTTATTAGACAATGGGAGTATAAAAATGCGTGAGGCGGTTGAGGCTGGAGGCATCTCAACTAAGTGGGTACATCATATTTTATATGAATATTTGAACATGAAAAAGCTATCCGCGCGATGGGTGTCGTTTCGTTACTGTAGACGAAACATGGATCCACCATACCACACCAGAGATCCAAGTGCAATTGAGACAGTGGGTTTATAAGGGTGAACGTGCACCAAAGAAGACCAACTAGGTTCTGTCGGCCAGCGAGGTCACGGTCATTTTCGAGCGAATTCGCTTACCTTGAAAAATGTAAAAAAGAAGTAAAAACGGGCGCGTTTGGCGAAAACAAAGTGTTATTCTATCAGTACAATGCTCAGGTGCACACGTGTGTAGTCACCATGGCAAATTGGGCTACGAAATGCTATCCAATCCAGCATATTCTTTAGATTTGGCTCCCTATGACTATTACTTGTTTCCAAACCTGTAGAAATGGCTGGGCGGTAAGAGATTCGGGTCGAATGAAGAGGTCACCACAGAAAGAAACGCCTATTTTGAGGGCCTTGATAAATCTATTATTTAGAAAGAATGCAAAAATTGGAAAACGGTAAACTATATGTTTAAAGAAGAGACTCTGTTGAGAAATGAAACGTTCTTATGTTGAAAAGCAGAAATGTAGTGGTTTAAGCCATATGTTGTGTCAATGGAGTTCCCCTGCTTACTTGACCTTCAATTTAAACTCTGTAATCCTACTTGTAGGTATAGCTTATGAAAACAATAGAAGTTCAATAGTGTAGAAAGCTTGATGAATGCAACTGTTTTGACTGCAATGGTTTTTCACTGGAACCCCTGAAACCGAATGGTCAGTATTCTAACCGGATTCGTTAGAAAGCAGAGGAGTTACAACTAGTTACAAGGTATGTTCATAGGAAATGATGAATTTTGATTTTTCGCGGGCTGAGTAAATTTGATTATCAATATTTTCGGACACATATGTTCATCATGTGCTTGCATTAGAACTCAATTTCGATTAGTAGCTTGTTTTTGACAACAGAGACAAGAGGTTAGTCACGTTTTTGTGTGCTTTTCGATTTTTGACTTTTGAAAGAAATGGATCAAAGAATATGTGTTACATTTTGCGTTAAAAATGGAATAAAGTGCAACAAGACACTTGAAATGTTGACTGTGGTATTCGGTGAATCCACTTTGTTTGAAAAAGGTAGTGGTACAAGCGCTTTTCAGAAGGCCGAGAAGGTGTTGATGAGGATGAGCATCCTGGAGGTGCGACCACGAGACGCAGGTATATGGCTATGACGTCGAAACCGAGGCCCAATTATCCTAAAGGTCGTACAGTTAATAAGAAATACTACAAGGAAGTTATGCAACGTTTGGAAAAACTAATCGTGGATTCTGCATCACGATAATTCACCAGCTCACACTTCAATGCTTATGCTTTATTTTTTGGCCAAAAATAAAACCGTGATCATTCCTCAACCACCGTATTCAACAGATTTGACTCCCTGCGACTCCTTCTTATTCCCAAAACTAAAGAAACCAATGAAAGAAAAGAGTTTTGCCACAACTGATGAGATGAAGTCAGAATTGAAGAAAGAGCTGATGGCCACACTGAAAAGCACATTTCAGAAGTGCTTCGAGGATTGGAAAAAGCGTTGACACAAACGTATTTTATCTGAGGGGATTACTTTGAGGGGACAAAATAGATATTGATGAATAAATAAGTTCTATTCAAAAAAAATCTAAATTGACGTTTTCCTTTGAACACACCTGGTATTTATGCAATCATATGTTTATACGCCGAAAATTACAAATTACACACGACGTGTGTTGTCAGCGTTTTCATTATATCATTCTAATTCCATAACATGTAAACTTTTCAAATATTTGTCTGACAATTAAACAAACATTTGTGAAAAGTAACGGTACAGTAAGATGAAGATTAGAAATGACGGTGTGAAAATTTTTAATTATAAATTAAATTTGCTAATGATTATATACAGACACATATTCATAAGTATGTATATAGAGCTAAACTTCAAAATATACCTTTAACTTGTGGGTGAAACTACATACGTGCGAGTAGATATTAGAAATCTTGAGTTTTAAGTGCAAAAAATTTATTTAAAACTTATAAGAAAATTATTTTCAGAAATGATTTTAAATTTAATTTTAGAAATTTGTAAATAAAACATTTTCTTATTCAAAACTTATTTCTGAAAACTCAACATAATTATACTTCACTGCTAATGAGTTTTATATTACTAAATAATTAACTTTTCACAGACAAATCGCTTTTATGACACAAACTTTTTGGAGATTTTTCCTCTTTTATGAGCATTTAACAGCTAACGGTAAGAAATAAAATAAGTTGCGAAAAAATAACCACAAAATCGTGGATTTTATCTACAATAAGAAGAGATATTAGGAACCTTAATACTACATATTAAACAAATAATCTCGTAACTAACTACTGTCGTAAAAAAGCGCGTAGAGAGAGAATAAAAACAAGGGCAGACATACATACACTTTCACCTTATGGATCTACTCAAATTTTACGCGCCATGATTTATTGTGAATTAAAGAAATTTGCACCATGTGCCTACTAAAATCTGTCAACACATAAAATCCAAAGTGAAAAAACTTTTCTAATTTCACGTTGAAGTTGTGAAAAAAAGAAACGAAAAACTTTTCTTTGTAAAATTTGTGTGTGTCAGTCGGCAGCTGAGCGCATACTTGAGTTTTATGTGTGCATAAAAATATGTACAGTTGTATGAGACACATGTGTTTTCGTTGTTGTTTGTTTATAGAAAACTTCATTATTACTCCCATGAGCTAACTGTTGTGCTTGTCTAAAGAAAGCGTCTTGTTTTTCCTCATTTTATTTTAACTTCAATATCTCAAGGTGTTTTGCATCAACAAGAATTAAATCAATAAATTTGTATCGCCTTTCATATATACATACATATTTAAGTTTACTTATATGAATGAAATTAAAAAGGTTTATAAAATATTTACATTTACTCAAGCACTCGGTCTCCTGTTTGGTTCAGTCGTTCCAGCTTTAAGGTAGTGGAAGTAGAAAACCCTGCTATAATATTGAATACAAGGTGTGCTCAAAGGAAAAGATGTATTTTGAATTTTTTTAAAGTACTTTTTTATTCATCAATATCTATTTTGTCCCCCTCAAAGTAATCCCCTCAGATAAAATACGTTCGTGTCAACGCTTTTTCCAATCATCGAAGCGCTTCTGAAATGCGCTCTTCGGTATGGCCATCAACTCTCTCTTCGATTCTGACTTGATCTCATCAATTGTGGCAAAACGATTCCCTTTCATTGGTTTATTTAGTTTTGGGAATAAGAAAAGATGGAAGGAAATCAAATCAAGCCAAATTGTTTTTGGCCAACAAATCACGAATAAGCATTGATGTCTCAGCTGGTGTATTATCTTGATGCAGAATCAAGAATTTGTTTTTCCACAATTTCGATCATTTGAGCCATATTGCTTAAAGCAAAGTTTCCTTGTAGTACTCCTTATTAACTGTACGACCTTTTTAGCAGGAACTCATGATGCACCACACCACTGTAATCAAAGAAAACAGTGAGCAAAACCTTCACCCTTTCCTCGGAACATACCTCGTATATACTTAAGTATTATAAAACCAAGTCCTACTACGCGTTTGTCTGCCTTTCTTTCTGCCTGTCTGTTCGCGATAAGCTCAAAAGTTACTCAATGGATTTTCATGGAGCTTTCACTAATGTATAGCGTGTTTTTTTTTTAGGAAATATTTTTATTTAGGAAATATATTTTTCTTTATAAATTTGCTATTAATCTATTCCTACCATGTAAAAATACTCATAATTTGAGTCATAATTCAATGCGTTTTGTAAATGTGTGCTATAGCGAAGCAATCCTTCGTAGTTTGCTAAGAATCAACGAACTATTACAATTGTTGAGGCGGGAAGAATTAGTAAATAGTAGTAATGTTTCAATAAGAATCGTATCTATAAAGCGGCTACTGTCAAACTTACAGCCGAATCGGAGTTGGCTTATTAGATATAGCCCCCGTTCTCACTCGCATGAATTTCCAACGTTATTTCTTTTATTATAACATTTAAAATACTATGCTAAATGTTTGAATACTAATAAAATAAGGGGTGATCCATTTCGAGGTCCCTCATTTTTTTAAAGAAAAAAACACATCAAATGCAATTTAATAGGGAATTTTTATTATCATTCGAAAGAACATTCTTTGGCATTATTTTTTGAAGATTATCTCTTTCAAATGCTGGCTGCGCCTACGCCTCAGATGGTACATCCGTTGAGTCGAATTTTCGACGAAACGTTTGAGCATTTAGCCTGGTAAACGGCAAATGACACGCGTGATGTTTGGCTCCAAGGCCTTAATCGAAGCGGGATTGTCCGCATCGACTTTAGACTTTACATATACCCACAGAAAAAAATCTAACGGCGTGATATCACACGATCTTGGTGGTCAACCGACAGGTCCAAAACATGAAGTTATATACTCTCAAAGTGGCTCCATCTTGTTGAAACTAAATATCGCGGAAATCACGAGCTCCAATTTCCGGCATCAAATACTCGGTTATTATTTCGCGATAACGGTCGCCATTGACGGTTACGTTCTCACCGGCATCATTTTTGAAAACATATGGACCGATGATTCCACCGGCCCACAAACCACACCGAACCGTTGTTTCTTCTATATTAAATGGCAGCGCTTGAAATTCTTCAATTTCTTCGCAAATGTGGCAATTTTGCTTGTTTACATACCATTGAGCCAGAAATGGGCCTCATCGCTGAACAAAATTTGACTCGAAAACGTCGGATCCCCCTGGAACTTTTCAAGAGCCTTAGTGCGAAATGATGTCGCTTGGGAATGTCGAGTGGCTTCGTTTCTTGTACAAGCTGTATTTTGGGCTCTTTCAATTTAAGATATCGACGTAAAATGCACCAATTCGTTCCATACGTCAGTCCGAGTTGCTGCAAACGGCGCCGAATCGACTCTGTACGGTCTTCGCATACACTCTCAGCTACGGCCTATTTTTCTTCACTGCATGCTGAACGTGGTCTATTCGGTCGAATATTATCCCATAATGAATGCTGGGTCTCAAGATGGGTGATGATGTTGCGAATAGTACGCTCAGTAGACCGATTATGTTGACGATGAGTTAAGCGAAGCGCCCGAAACACATTCTTTACAGAACGTGAATTTTCGTAATAAAGTTGAATGATTTGTAAACGTTGTTCAGGCACAGGTCTTTTCATGATGAAATTCCAAACAATACTGAACAAAAATAATATGAGAGCTTGACACGACTCACGCGTGATCTGTCAAAAAAAGGCTATTGAAAAAAGTACCTTTACTTGGATCACTCTTTAAAACGCTTATTTTATTGACTTATCGAACCACACTCGTATGTTCTGTTGATATCAGATTAAATCTCGAAATATTATTAGTTTTGCTGTATAGTGGTAGAAATCGGCCAGACATGGAAAACAAAATGTTTTCCAAATGTCAAATCGCACATTTATTGTCTCTTTAAATATTGACAAAGCAAAGAATTTGCCCATAATTTCATCTTTAGATAATACTTACAATTGTGAATATTGATAGAGGCTGAATTTTCAACACAAATACCAAGCAGCTGCTCAAATAGAAATTTGATTAAATTGTAGCTCAAATATACATATTAAATTGCTCAAATACTCTTTTGTGCATATAAATCTGTGTATATATGTACTTAAATATACCACATTTCATACAATAATATGCATAAAATATGAAGGCGAATATGCGCATATATATTAAGTATATACAGATATGTGTCTATTTCACTCAACTGCGTTCATTCAGTTTATGTGTAATCATCAGTGAAATATACTATTTGACTGGCTGCCCAACACTACATAGCAACAAAACCAAACGCAAACTAAACTGAACTAAATACATTTACACTACAAATACATTTAAACTTTGTTAAGCCAAATGAACTTCTCTGTGTCAGTAGCTCAATAACTTAATTTCTGATACCTGCTTTTGTATGAAGACATAAATGTATATATATATATATGTGTGAGTGTATATATCAGCATATTCGCATTACCAGGAAGCTTCATGCGTACTTGGAGTAGACACGTCCTGATGTGCCTTCAAATGCTGTCAACCATATAGAAATATATATGTATGTATGCGCTGTACACTTGGAGCTACTTGTCCTTAAACGAATATCATGCGTTGACAAATTTATTTATATGCATACTCATATATGCATGTGTGTGGAGCGTGTGTGTGTGAATTTGCAGATATTTTATGCATCACATAAAATCGCTCTTTCACGTAGATCGCCTTTAGTGTTTTTGGTTATATTCAACTTGGTAAATATCATAATACAATGTGGATAAGTTCCTATGTATATGTAAGTACAAGTGCGACGAGAGTTCGATGCAAAAGTAAATATGGAACTAAAATATTCAGTTGTAGTTATGTAATATCCTTTGGACTAGTTTCAAGCAGTTGGGTTGTATCGATTCATTGGCTTGAATATGAATACTCTCAAGCGTTCTCGCCCTAGACATATCCGTAGAGCGGCCCAACCTGCCTCGTGGTTAGGAGTTTTACAAATATCTATTATTTAGTTCCACTCTTCAATCATTCTCAAGGTCAAAGTTTTTTACTTGGCGCGGCGTGAGATTGTTCTTTTATCCTGAAGGATAAGCTGCGCCTAAGCGTACACATCTCATATTTACGTAAAAAAGGATTTGGACCTGCATTGTGGTCCATAAATTAATTGCAGAGAGATATTTTAAACCTGCTTTAATAGCAGTCAGTGCCCCGCTGGTCTTCAGACTTGATCAAAGCTTCTTTTAGTCAAATCTATTTACTCCTCGCTAACCAATTTTCGCTCTATCTAAGCTTCCTTAAGTAGATTTGTTAGTTTTCCTCGAGGCTAATCTAAAGATTAGAGAAAAATGTTTCCACATTCACTTTCTCTATATACACTTCAAATACAATTTCTTCCTTGGAGGTCCTTGCGCTTTTGGACCCGTTCCTACATTTTTCCACCTTCAGTTAATTTCTCGCGTCAACTAAGGAAGTTGTAGAAAGTTCCCCCTGGCTCTTATGATAATTGACTCTTTCGGCGATTGCGCTCATGCAATTCTCACCTTGCTAATAAATAACTTTTGTGCATCTGCCCATGTTCCGTCGTGAATCAATAAAAGTTTGAGTTATCCAACCCGAATAAAGCATGGCCCTAGACAGAAGGTAGGGCCTTCTTGTGTCTGGAATTTGAAATCACAAATAAGCATGTATCGGGCTCTAGCCAACTTTTTTGAGCTTAGTTCCTTTGCGGAGGTCGCGTTAAAAATGAAAATATTCAATGAATGACAGTTTCCCCAAGCCAATTCAAGCAAATTGGAGATCTCAAATAAGTCAAAGTGCAGGGTTGAAGTCCAACGCACAATCACCCTTACGAACAGGTAAATTTGAAAAATAAAGTCCTCTCTTGACGAACCAAAACTAAACTCTACTAGTCGCTCATCATTCCCGTCCTGACATATGGTGCAGGCTTCAGGAGGTTTTGAGAGAAAAGTTTTGCGTAAAATTTATGGTCCTTTGCGCGTTGGCAACGGCGAATACCGCCGTGGGGTAGGACCTCGCATCCGGAACTCGAACAAAAATCGCTTCTATGGTTATAAAGTGTCAAATACTTATATAACTTATCTTGTTGGTTGTACACAATTAAATTGGACTGGTGAAGTTATAACTAGTTATGTAACTAGTTCATCAATTTTCTATAGTACAATACACCAAAGCGTTGGCAAATTGAATAAAGCATTTTTCTATTTTCTATTAGAAACTTGTACATACCTAGACTGAGGTATATACAATTCCATTGACAGCCAGAGCTCTCCAAGCATTCATCCGTACCAACGTTTATGAGTTTATTTTAGCTAATGCGTGCAGAACGTGGGCATGCGTTCATTCTATGTATACGGCAACAGCACACTAATTCGAACAATTACAACAACAATGCCAACAAACAGAACTCAAGGAGAGATACTTTAAATTTTGCCTGGCTTTAAGCAATTTCTTGTGAGTTCTCATTTACGCTTACTGTTACTGCTTTTTTTGTTTTTGTATTATTAGTTATGTGCCACCTCACTCATTTCACCACCTCTATCACCTCCCAACTACACCAAATTGAAGCCAATAGCAAACCAATGGAGCGCTGCTCCTACTCCAATTTGTAGTTGTCGTTCGTTTAGCCTTCCAGTATCCTGCCTTCATTGTTATTCAATATGGATTTATGGTATTATGGTACAAATATCTCACGTGCTTGGGATTATGCGTGATAAGCTTCTCAATAGTAGCTAAACGTAGGCGCTTGAATGCCAAGCTCAGCCGGGCTTATATTGTTGGTTGTTGGTTTTTAGTTGTTGGTTGTGTTAGTTGTTGGTGGCATGCAACATTTTGCCGACTCATAATACGCTTTGTAAGCGTTCTCGTATATTTGAGCATAAATATATGCACGTACGCCTGAGAGTATATTGGTTTTAGTATGGTAATTAGATGTGCATAAATAGATGAATTTATATGTATGGATGTATGTATAGATGTATGTATATATGTATGTATGTTTGTTCATCCATCAACTGTTATCATATATATACATACTCGTAGTCGTTAAGCCTTGGCTTGGCATTGACCGCTACTGTGTGTTTTCCTACTCTCTCCCTCACACCCTCTCTCTCACTCTCTCACTCACTCATCCTTGGCCTCTTCGCCATAAGTCGGCTTTATTTAACAATCAATAATCCCTTATTGTAATTATGCAACATTAAGCAGTGTATTGTTCTATACTTATGTACATACATACATACATATGTACACATTTAATAATAATAATATAAACATCTTGTACAAGTAAGTTGCATATGATATTACAAAATGTAATTAGAAATTGCCGCCCAATTGCAACTGCTTAAATAATGTAATTACATTAATTAACACTAAGTAAACAAATCAATAGAGTTCAATTTTGAACACGATTCCTCGCACTTTGACGGAAAATTTTCGCTCTCGTTATGATAAGTACGTTATTTGAAGTCAATGGTCGATATGATTTTTTGGTGTACTTTGCTGAGAGTAAGCTGAGCAAGTATTAGAATGATCTTTCTTTTTACATGGGGACCCGAGGTTGCACCCAAAGTGATTTTGTGCGCCTTGAATGCAGTAAATATAGCGAGATTTTATTTATTTTTTAATTTCAGTTATTTAGGTAAGATTGGGATTTGAGCGAATTTTTTGCCATTCAAAGGATTGTCGATGCGGTGAATATGAGTTTGTCGTACTTTTCATTTACAAAAAACATTTTAAATGTTCATCCATGGTTCGGAGCTCTCCATAATAGGTTTGGTGAGGAGATACGGTATTTTCTAAAGTAACTCCATTTCTCTGCTGCATAAATTCAACTGAATATTATTTGCCTAATATCCATTGAGGGAAAAGAAAAAAACGAGCAATATTCGGCCATGGGAGATAAGACAGACGAACAGACGGACATGTCTATATCTGTTTAGCTCGTTATTATGATTATTTCGGTTTAAATTTTAAAGGATTTATTTTCTTTTTTCTTCTTGCGAAGGGTTATCCATTTAATGGTTTCGAATGGGCTGTATTTTGGCAACTGTTAAACCGAGCATGTTTTGTTATACTTAAAAGTCAGGCGTTTCTGAAAGTAAATCGCTTACAAACAATACAACGCGTTAAAATTGTTGAAGCCTACTACAAAAATGGTGATTCAAACGTAGCCACGTTTCGTGCCTTAAGAGGCGACTATGGTGTACATACTAGTCCAACTATTCAAGCAATTGTTAAAATTCTTAAAAAGTTTGAAGAGAATGGATCGAATACAGATATTGTAAGTCCTGTACATCATCGTTTTGCTTGTTTCACCTCAAATATCGCTGCTGCTGAAAGCGAAAGTGTAGCCAAAGACCCGAATGTGTCTATTTCTCGACGTTTTTAAGACTTTTGGACTTTCTTAAGGTACGTATTTACGTACATATAAAGTACAGCTCGCACAAAAACTAAAGCAATCTGACCATTCACAACACCGCAGTTACGTCGATTGAGTGCTTGAACAAGAAGCAGTGGACCGCGATTTTTCCAATAAAATTTTCTTCAGCGACAAGGCACATTTCTCACAAGGTGGATATGTAAATAACCAAAATCGTTGCATCTGGGGATCCGAGAATCCTCAAACAATTGAACAGGGACCATTACATCCAAAAAAAAAAACCTCAAGTCTGATGCTCTCTTTGGTCCGTAGGCGTGAATGGACCTTACTTCTTATTATAGTCGTATGATAACAGAATATTTTTTTGTTCTGGATTAGAAGAACACAGCTCGGACATATCTAAAAAGCAAGTGGGTTGAATTTTTGTAAATTTTAAATTTTTTTTATTTAATCAAAAATTCGAAGTGATACTTAGTACATAGTGTAAGCTAGTTTTTGACATAGTCACCATTTCTCTATATGCATCTAATTATAGATCTCAAACAGAGGTTCGCTCTTGCAAAAGATATGATGGATGACGCCGCGTATTTCGCACATGGCGGGAGACTGGATTGACATTATTCACGAAACGTGTGTTCGAGTCGGCAATTCTCAACGTACTGACCTCGAACTGGTCTCGTTGCAAGGGGATGAAGTTTGGCAATACCATCGTATTGCCAGAATGATAAACATATTCTTTCGGTCGTGAGACACTAAGTACACTTACTTTCTGGACATGTCTCGTAGATCTCACCCCTAAGCTTCTGTTAACCTAGCCCGATCACATTTTTTACCGTGCCTCCGTGGAATATTCATCAGTTTACTCTTCAACTCCAGCGCGAGTTATAGTTCAAAATACGTTTCCGCAAATTTCAATGTAGTCAGCGAAAAACAAATATACTCGTACCCGTATCATAATGTTTTTTGATTGAAATAAACTTCCAAAATATAATTTAAAAATCGGAGAAATGTTTAACTAAAAATCTTTTTAACGTGTTTTCCGCAATCGGCTTAAGTTCTCGCCGCGAATCTACTTTTATGTCTTTTATGTTACGCAAAAAGCACTGCGTCTTAAAAGACTATGGTTTAGTGGCAGAGGCAGTGCTTGGCTGTACTACCAAACTAAGGCGCTTTGCAAAACAAGTTACGTTTTCTTTTTCAGTTCTGGCCCAGAAACAGTTAAGTGGCCTCAACGGCAAAATTGCCGCCTTTGGGACGAAGAGCAACCTGAAGAGTTTCAAGAGCTACCATTTTATCCAGATAAAACAACGGTTTGGTATGGTTTGTGAGCCGCTGGAATCATCGGTCCATATTTCTTTAAAAATGATGTCGGTGAGAACGTAACCGCCAACGGCGACGATTATCGCGCCATAATAACCGACTAGTTGATGCCTGAAATTGAAGCTCGTAATCTCCACCAAATTTGATTTCAACAAGATGGCGCCACTCCTCACACATCGCATCAATCAATGGATTTATTGAGAGAACACTTCGGTGAGCAGATAATTTCACGTTTTGGGCCGGTCGATTGGCTACCAAGATCGTGTGATATCACACCGTTAGACTTTTTACTATGGGGATATGTAAAACCTAAAGTCTATGCGGACAATCCCTTTTCGATTCAGGCCTTGGAGCAAAACATCACGCGTGTCATTCGTCATTTACCAGACGAAATGCTCGAACGAGTCATAGAAAGTTGGACTCAACGGATGGACCGATTGAGACGTAGCTGCGGCCAACATTTGAAAGAGATAATCTTCAAAAAATAAATGCCAAAGAATGTTATTTCGAATGATAATAAACATTTCCCATTGAAATTTCTGTATTTTTTTTAAAGTAGGGAACCTTTCAATGGATCGCCCGTTAAAACAGAACTATTTAGACATGCGGCCTCGCTTTTAGTTAAAGAAATTTCCATTGGGCTTTCTTTGCATACCAGCTTCGTAGTAGTTTCCAACTAGTTCAATTGGCTGCAGGTGTTATAGAGGGATATATGATACATATTTACATATGTTGGTAAATACAGTTAAAGCAGGAAGTCCGCTTTCTGTCAATCTCTTCAAACTTTTATTGGGGCATATATCAAATAATTTACATATGTACGATATTTAATGTCATCCTAAACTTTATACCAGTAGATAGATGAACACTTATGTATATATATGTGAAATATATGTATGTAATATATTTATTTTCAGAACTTATTCACTCGTATCCTTGTCATTCTCTATAATTGTAGGTAATAAGCACAAGTGTGTTACATATTAATTTAAATAAAACATATTCACATATATGTACATACTTATGTATAAACATACATATGTATCTGTGTACACATGCTTGCAGGCATTTTGTGGATACACAATATCTCTATGAGCTCATAAAAAGATGATGATATTTAAAATTGGCTCATTTGTCACATCGACGCCAAAGGGTTTGAATTTGAATTTGACTTTGCATGGGCTTTTGCTTAACTCAATCAATTACTTTAGATGAGATTACGTAAGTAAATAAAGAAAGAAGAAGCTCTTTCATTTTGGATAATTTACTATGCCCAAAATTCTTGCCTGACAGCAACAAAGAATATACTGAGTATCTTATAAGTCACAAAATATCAAATGATTATTTGAAAATGGACATTGGTTAGTTATTAGAATTTTTAAGAGAAGAAATATACCATTATTTCCCAGTAATATCAAGATTAAAAGGTGCAGCTTGGTAGTAAAGTTAGTAGAAATATTATCTAAAACTGTCAAGTATATATATATATATATATAATACTTTTGCATACGTTTGAACCAATTGTTGAAGCACTTTTGCCACTCTGATTGAGCTATACCCAAAAATTTGTTTTGAAGACATCAACCACCTCTTCAGGTGTTAAAAAACATTGACCTCTCAAATCTATTTTTTAAGTACGTGAATAAAAAAAAGCGATTTGGTATCAAGTCAAGATTTTATGGTGGATGACTCATTAAATCGATGTTTTCAGTGCTCAAAAATGCAATTGTCTCAGTCAATGTGTAAGAGCTGACATTGTAGTGGTGGTTAGATTTCCTAATTTCTTGAAAGACAACTGGCAAACAAATGGTTGTGTACCTTTCAGAATTTACTGTTCCACGTTGTGCTCTTGGTACGGTTACGTCATGTCCAGTTTTTCTATAAACACATGCACCCTTTGCTTGAAAGTGCTTCGTGCGCGCGATTCGGCTCTTCTAGAAACACCCAAACAGGAATGCTGTATAGTTTCGGACTCATATGCATAAATCTACGATTAATATTCTGTCACGACACGTCATTTCTATTACAGTGTTTGGAAGCAGCGATATCGTATTTTTTAGCATGCCTCTCGACCGGCATCAATAGTTTCTGGGTATGTATAACATATAAAAGGTCAAATTTTAGGGTAATGTTTCCAGTTGTCATATTGTAACACTGGGTGGTTAAATACCGAACTAATAGGCCATATTGCATGCAGTTTCCTCGCGCCACCAGCGTTGGCGCTACTGATGAAATCAGAACTTAATAAATATTTTACCGAGGAAATAAAGGTACGCGCATCATATATATATGGGCCTTGGTAGCCGCTTAAGCGATTTTCTGTCACTTTTACTAAACTTTATAACTTATTTATACTGACCGTGCAGCAGAGCTAATAAATTAATAATTTTATTAAAAAAATTGCAAAAGCCATAAGACGATAATCGACCCCATCGAGTTTTATTGAAATCTGAATATCATGGTTCTCATTTTGACTGTCATCCTGCATTCCAGGGAATACTTCCTCTATAAATTTAGAGTACACCGGACAACAGTCGCCTCTTTGGGTCGTATACGAATTTGCTCCAGTAACACCATTTAACACATTTTCTCCGGCGTTGACAGGTTTTGTCGATTTTTTCCGAAATTATTTACCATAGAGTTTCTGAAAAATTACTTTTGCCAGTTTAACTTTCGTTAGGATCATTCATTTTTTGGCTTAAAGTCGATTTTGACTAGCATCATCATTTAATCTAGATAGAGTATTTAAAGGATTATCGTCTTCGGCGTGTTCTTTATATATAGTGGTATTTTCTTGATTCGTGCCCTGCTTTTAATGCATTCCAGGCTCCCAGATTATTATTTGTTAGTATGTTTGTGAAGACTGCGCTTTTCATAAATTTTCCTACACCCGTTCAAAATAAAAATAAAAACATTTTTTTAAAAACATGAAAATATAGAATATATTTAAAAACACTATTATACTTAGTGGTGGAAGCTGGATATCAGTAATATTATCCAACATCGGTAACGCTTTTCACCCAAATTACTGGCTTCGGAAAAAACCCTTTTTAATGTAACCAACCCACAAGAGTATAATAGTTTCGCAGGTTCATCGAAATAATGATGATATGTTGTTTTGAAGTCATCACTTAATCCATTTATTCTGTCTTGTTTGTATATTTTTGGCTTTAAAAATGTTATTAATTCTGAATTGTTAACAAGATAGGAATTTCCGCGATTTTGACGCTTTAGAAGCACTTTTTCCGAGTAAGTTGCTTTGAATTTTTTTCTCATTCAGAATCTGCAACTTTCCTAATTACAAAAACTATAT
The DNA here is from genome assembly GCA_030068015.2 of Neoceratitis asiatica. Lineage (NCBI taxonomy): Eukaryota > Metazoa > Arthropoda > Insecta > Diptera > Tephritidae > Neoceratitis > Neoceratitis asiatica. The sequence goes on along the minus strand of CM061526.1, from coordinate 52,454,553 downwards.
TTCTTACGGTGATAAAATCCGAACGGCAGCTGAACTGTGAAAACTAATTATGCATAAACTCTAGTTTTGGTAAGTACTTTCATCAACAATTGCCAGAACCTATGCCCGAAGCGATGACATGAAAAATGTTGCACTGTGTAATCGCCCATTTTTTAATATAATTTTCTTCTAATATCTCTGTCGGCCAGCTTCTCAAGCTCTTCATAGTTACATATTTCGACTTCTCGCTTTTTGTAATCGTAAACGGATTTTGAAATTTGCAATTAATCTGATATGTTTATGAAATTCATGACAGGTATAAAGACTTCGGCATTGCCGAAAACAGCTGGTCTTTCTTGTTTTGTTTACAACTTGTTCTATCTGCAAAAGCATCTGGCTCCTTCTTCAGCTCTCGGAATCTCTCCCGCTAGAATGGATTTCAGTCGATCGCAACTTTGCTGGATAATTTGTGTTTCTTCCGTCCATTGCGACACGATAATCCAACTCTTCTTTCGAACCTGTCGAAAACCACTTATACACCACAATAGCGAGTTGTCGGTGATAGCTTTTAGTGAGCGGAAGTGCAAGGCAAGTTGAAAATTGTTTGGCTGTGTGTAATGATCCCAGCTTTTCGATGTGTCGTTCGTTTATCATACAAAAGCAGCCTTGATGAAGCTGATTTCCCAGGTAGTATTGAAAAATTACGTATACGCCGTGTTGAATTTAAATTGTGCCTAAGCGCTGTCCAAGCATCCAATAAATCTCACACAATTAATTACCTGTGAATAAATGAACATCATTTAAAATTGTTTAAATATAAGATATAAATATAGACGAGCTGCAGCTGCAATGAAGTCTACTAGCTGGAGATTAAAAAAAAATTAATACTTTGCCATGTATATGCTACTTTATTAAAAATTTTAATATTATTATTCAAGACAAAAGTCCCACAAAAGCGGCCACTACCATCCTAACTGCTTATATTTTTCACATATGGTGGTATGTGTAGTGTATATGTACATATAACTATTATAAATGTGTGTAGTGTAGTGTGTAGTGTAGTGCTTGTACAGTTAATTTAGCAATTGGGCTTAGTTATGAAGATAATCATCATTTGCTTTCGAACTTTGTTGTTACTTCGACAAATTTTCCTATTCCAGCTAAACCAAAATAATCATATACTCATATTTGAACATACATATGTAGGTATGTGCAACATTTATAACAAACTTTATCATGCATAAAGAATAAAACTTGTATTTTGTCAGCAACTTCGGTATTATCTGTAACACAAACGACTGAATTCATTTAACTGATAATCTTTACGCTTGCAACTGGACTACATTTATTTTCCTAATATGCAGTGTACAACACAAATTTGCTTGCAAGTGAATATTGTACAAAAGTTTAATGAATTAAATGGCGGTCAAATGTTGAAGCACTTAAAAAGTTAGTAATATTATAGAAAAATATTTAAAAAATTAATTCAAAACAAAAATTATGAGGAACTATTAATAGCTTTTCGGTGCTGTGAAACAAGTTGTATATAAAATTAAATTATTAAATATAATTATTTTACATGAATAACATAATTAGAACTTTAACACAAAAAAAAATAAAGTACTAGTGCTGTATTCTATTTGGAATTCAAATTAGTTTATTAATTTTTAGTTCCGATATAAAAAAAGTTAAAATAAGAATATTATTCACTAAGCTTTATAAAAACTTTTACACACGTACAACAAATATTTGCAAATAAACGCTCAAATGAGTGGAAAACCAGCAACTGGAAAGAGGATTATAAAGCAATTATTTTATTAAGCATTTTATGCACTCAATGATTGTGATACAATAATACGCTGCAATTGAATAAACTTTCCCGCATTCATTTGAAAAATTTTGAGTGCCTAAAAAGTTTAGTGAGTTTTTCTTTTTATTTTAACAAAATTTCGACTTTGGCAAATTATTTGGTTGGCATAGTTTTAAGATAACTTTTGTTAGTTGATTATTATATGCATGTATGTACGCACATATAGATAGAAAATATATCGGAATATTATATTAAGATTAATTAATTTAACATTTGCATATATTTATTTTAATTAATTTATAATTAATTTTTTTTTTAACTATTGAAAAGGAATTACTCCATAGCTGAAAAGATTTTAAGTGCACTAAAATAAAAAATTGCTAAACATTAATTTCAAAATTTCTAATCAAATTAGGAAAGTCTTCGTATTGCGTTTGCATGTAAATCCACAAAACACGATAAAATCAAAGTCTATAATTTTATAATTTACTTAATGTACTGAATTTTATTAATCATACTAAGTTAGTTCAGATTTATTGACTTATTTTTGAAAAATGTTGTAATTAATTTGAAATTTTTAATATACCCAACTCTAAAGTTATCCAGCTAAATTGAGCTAAAATTTTAGCATGATGTATAATCCGTATCAAGGAGTGTTTTTTCTATCTATTTTTTGCATCAGTCACACTTCCGCGAAACCTGGGGTTGACCTATTCGAAAATATATTATTTATGCTTCGATTTGCTTGAAATTTGGTACAAAGTAGCTTTTTGTTAGATTAGTTAGTATTCATACTTTCTCTCCGGGAAGTAGACCATGGACCGAAATATTCGAAACCTTATTCATGGTTCGATTTACGTGAGTGATAATTTGTAGGCTATGGACCGACTTAGTTGAGAAATGATTTATGCTTTGTTTTGGTTAAAATTTTAGATGATACAAAATAATAAAAAAAATTAAAATTTTTATTTATATGTTGATTAATTAGAACTTTAATAAGCCTTTGCAATACCAATTAGAAAAAATAGCAATTGGAGAAAATACAGAAAGACACAAAAACGGCCTGGCCAGCTAGTGCTTTATAAAATTAATAAATAACAATTTTTAAAATTTTAATATAATTTCTTCAAACGGAATCAAGAACGCAATTGAAATTATCAAATTACAGTAAGAACACGTTTAACGCTATTTCGTTTAGCGTTTTTTCGGCTAAGCTCTATTTGGTTTCAGCTCTATGCTTCCGAATTTCCGAAGCATTGTAGTTGTACTACTTGTCTGGGTCGGTACTGTACGATCGCATTTTTTAATTATTGTAAGTACAAATTTATATAATATAACTATTAATACAGTGTCATATGTTATGACCATTAGCTTTTGTCATGGCCGACAATGAAAACCATATTAAAAAACAATCAGAAAACGCATTTTATGAAAAGTGAAAGATTAGATTGTGGTGAACGTGAATTTCAAATTAGTGCTGCATTGAATTTGGTAATTTCAACAATAAGGAAAATTCTTAAAAATAAAGAAAAAACACTTTCAACGGCAATTGAAACTAAGTCAAGTTCTGAAACTAGAATTACACGTTGTATTTACAAATAACATTATAGATGAAATCGTAAAAGGACTGTATATATAGATTGACAACGAAATTTTACGCAATACTCCATTAAACCAACCTGTCATGATGGAAAAAACTAGGTGAAACTCTCGTTGCTAGTCGAACATGGTTAAATAGATTTAAACATCGAAATAATCGTCACAACACAAAGATTACAGGAGAAGCAGCAAGTGGTTATACAAAAGGGTCTGCTGAATTGTCAGTGATATTAAAAGAAATAATTGAACAAGGACTCTATCATCTAAACCTGTTTTTAATGTTAATAAAACAAGCATATTTTTTAAAAGAATGCCAAAGGGTACATTTCTGAATTTCACTGAATATTTCTTCTATTAATTGATAGTGCTCCAAGTTACCCAAAAAAATTACTTGAACTTTCACATTCCAGTCGAAGTGGTTTTCTTCCTGCTTAACGCAACTGTCTTAATCCAACCGATGAACCAAGGCGTTGTATACAATTTTAATACTAATTTACATTTATGCAGATGTTTTGAAAAGAAAAAACGGACGGAGAGAGAAGAAATCTAAAGGGTGTTTTTTATAGAGGTATAGAACTTTAAGTTGGCATTACTTTTGAAGATGGCGACCGATTTAACAGCTGTCAAGTGATTTATTCTCAGTTTGGTTTGGCAATTCATCATGAAGAGACTCACGCCTGAACAACACTTGCAAATAGTGGAATTTTATTTCAAAAATAATGGTTCTGTGCGGAAAACGTATCGCGCACTACGTCCATTTTATCGTCGACAAAATCGTCCATTAGAGCAGTTAATTCGATTAACCATGGAACGTTTTCGCACCACGTTTGCTCTTATTGATAACTCCCATCCTCAGAGACGCCGTACGGTGCGTACAGAAGAAGCTATTGCTGCTGCAGAGCGTAGCATTGAGGAAGACCCGAATGAGTCCATCCGCCATCGAGCACAGGAATCGGATCTGTGTCCATCCACTTTATGGAAGATTTTGCGGAAGGACAAAATCCAACTCGTGCAAGAATTGAAGCCAAACGATCATCAAGTAAGGCGTAGATTCGTCGAATGGGCCCAAAACGAGGTTACCGTTGTTCCCGATTTTCATAAGCGAATTTTGTTTAGCGATGAAGCGCACTTCTAGTTGAATGGCAACGTCAACAAACAAAACTGCTGCATTTGGAGTGAAGGTAATCCTCAAGTGTATGGTGGAACACCGCTACATCCAGAAAAACTGACTGTTTGGTGCGCTTTATGGGCTGGTGGAATCATTGGTCCGTACTTTTTCAAAAACGATGGTGGCCAGAACGTTACAGTCAATGGTGATCGGTATAGAGCCATGATTACTAACTTTTTCATTCCTGAATTGAATAACCATGATGTCCAGGAGATGTGGTTTCAACAAGACGGCGCAACATGTCACACAGCTCGTGCCACAATAGATTTATTGAAAGACACGTTTGGTGACCGCCTAATTTCACGTTTTGGACCTGTGAATTGGCCTCCAAGATCTTGTGATTTAACACCGCTAGACTACTTTCTGTGGGGCTATGTAAAGTCATTGGTCTATGCGGATAAGCCACAAACGCTTGACCATTTGGAAGACAACATTCGCCGTGTTATTGCCGATATACGGCCACAAATGTTGGAAAGAGTCATCGAAAATTGGACGTCCAGATTGGACTACATCCGCGCCAGCCGTGGCGGTCATATGCCAGAAATCATATTTAAAATGTAATGCCATAAGATTATCTTTCGGATAAATAAAATTCATGTCAATCGAATAATCCATCGTTGTTTTATTGCAACTTAAAGTTCTATACCTCTATAAAAAACACCCTTTATAAGAGAATTTTGTAAAATCTACAATATAAAGAATGATGTAGAAAACATAAACTTTACTTGGTATGAGATAACGGAAATATTTTTGAAGGAATTATTGCTGAATATTTGTGCAAATTTAAGTAGGAGCAAAGACATTGGATACTCTGTGGATATGGATAAAATAGTAGAATTAGCGAAACAAGCCGTTTTTGATAAGGTAAACGTGGAAGACGTCAAAAAAAGAGTTGAGAAAGAACAGGTAGTCTCTCCAATGATGAGCTCAAAGAATTAACTGAATAAGAAAACAAAAAAGTTGAGAATAGTAATGATTCCAAAGAAGAGCAAAAAGCACTTTTTACGGTGTTTGTAAAAAACAGGAGTTCAAAAGCAAGACGTGGTGTTATGGATGCTTTAACGTATACCGCGCGTTATATATAAATGCTGTATGCTGATTGAGGTGCTCTAGTTACGTCTGGAATTCTATCTTACAAAATTTTGTTTGCTGACAATTTTTAGCTCCTTAATTATTTATATACATTTGGCGTTTTGTAACCACTGAAGCGATTTTCAGCCAAGTTCCTTCTCCATTTTGTGGTTTTGCGTCTTGACGTTTTTACCAACAAATGAAGGGGCCTACATTCAATTATTCTAGGCCGCCTCCGAACGGCCGATGGGTATTTATGAGAAGCTTTTATTTCATTATAGACATACACTCGGAGGGCTTGACATTCCCTGCCGACCTTTCCAACACCTTTTTTAAAAATGTCGTTAAAAATTTGAGAAAATCAAGGGCCATAGTCTGGTAATTGTGCTAAAATCGCAAAAATAAGATATTCGAAGCTATTTCAAATTGCCTAGTATTTTCAAATTTTTATCCGTAAACTATAATCTGAAGCATAGCTGCCATTTGGATCAATAGGTTAGCATGGTGCTTAGAAAACAATCTTCTAGTTTGTATATTTTTAGTACCAATATATGCAAAAATTTAAATTTTGGGCCGATTTACTATAATTTTCGCCTTTACGGCCTTTATTTTTTCAAATTTTTTCAAATTATTCGAGAAAATTCGGTTTTTGTGAGCATTTTGAAGTTTTTTTTTTTTTTTTTGTTAGGCATCACTAGTGCAGCATCAGTATTAGTGGGTTATTGTGAATCGCCCAACACTCTCAATTAGCTCTTCCCAGTAGTGAAGAATAATAAACTTCTTCACAGATGGACCGAAGCTAAGTAAAAGAGTTTTCTATCCAGCTGCTGATAATAATCTGTCTCAAATAGCAAAAGAATGTGAGACCAAAACTAGTTAAGAAATATCTCTATAATGTCGAGCTATTTTCAATAACCCTTTATAATGGCTGCGAAGCTGATGAGCTTGAAATAAAGGGTACTTCTATATTTTCGGGAAGGAGACGAATAAGAACGCATCTGTCTACCTATAATCTTCTGTTAAACAGTTGCAAAAAACGTTGGTTTGCAAAAATGCTGTGCGAATTTCAGAGTAATCGCGATCACAGGATTCTTCTGGTCTGCGGGGAATTGATGAAGATCAAAGATCTGTAACACTACACTAACCAAGTCGCATTTATCGCTTTTCGAAAGGACTCTGACCCACCCCTGAGCGATTGGTATACATGCAGGCAGGTTGGAAATACAACCTCAGTCATATGACAAGAACTGCATATACGGCGTCGAATCAGCTCGGCACTTTTTCCTAGTCTGACCTGTCTTCGAGAAACTAAGGCTACGTTGGCACTCATATTTACATATATCAAATCCGACGAGCTAGAACAAGAGTTCTTAAAATAAACTATTTTTCGGAGTACAAGTAGTAATTATAATTTTGTTGAGATATGTCTGAGCTGGATTTGGTCATGTTTGGATTATGTGTTTCGGAGTTTTATATTTCGGGATTTTCTGCCACAGCATTTCGTTATAAACCCATTTCAGATACATTACTGAAGTGTTTCAAATATTTCCACATACTAGGCGCTCTTCTAACTCGCTCCGTTTGCTATTATTATTCATCCTCGTCTACCAAATCTCAGAGTTAATGTATATCAATGCCACTTGAATCCAAGAAACAGACCAGGTGAAGCATACAGGATTTCAATTTTTTATGCAAAGTAAAATTTAAATAACTTTTCCATTTCCCCTTCTCTTTCGAAAAGTCCAAAGAAAATATTTAAATATTAATGTCATAAGAAGTTGCAAAAAAATCTACAGTTATTTTTCATAAACTTTAAACAAATATTTTCAAATAAATCACTGTACACCAACCAAACATTATGAAGTGAACATTATCTAAGTGCATTTCGAATGCTTCCATAATGGAAATCTGCCATTAGTAAAGAAATGCGCTCATTAGTTTTAAACTTTTTCATAGCAATATTGCCGAAGCACGCTGTGTGTCTAGACGTGAGTACGGTACTTGGCTGCTACCCCCTTCCAAAGGAGAGCAGAGAGTGCCTTAACCATTCGAGTACTTTAAAATGCAACAGTAACTGCGAATACCCTTGCCCCAATCTCCCAATACCATTCCCTTCGCACGCGCGCGCTTTCACTCTATCTCCTTCCCTTCCTTCAAATGGAATGCTTGGCGCTTTGTGCACAGCGTGTAGTGCGCAGTTTTTGATTGTAGAAAACTTTTTTATTACTAGAAAAAAATATTATTTACTTCGCTCTAATAAATTTCACGAACTTACGTGAATATGGCAATGGAAAGGGCCATGTCAATAAGGGGCACACAAGAGCGCCAAAGAGCCATAATAGAGCAGCGGGGGAGTGGGTATGATGGGGTAAGGTGAAAATGAAAATATTCCGCCACAAAGCTTAATGGCATCACAGTCAGCAGTCACTCGCGTATATGAAGGCAAACATCAAAAAGGTGAACTATGGTCACGTTCAAGGAGTCACCTTGGAATTCTACGCAGTTAATTGCAAATATTTATTATTTCTAAGCATTCGCTCTGGGTGCTTACAGCCAAAGCACAGCAGAGCGCAACGCAACAACACAACAGCAATCACGTACCTTTAAAACTGCCGGAAAAAGTTCAAAACTATTTTGAGTGCTTAGAACCTTCATACCTTGGAATAAAAAAATTAAATAATAATAAAAGCGAAAAAAAATTATGAAACAACAACTAATAAATAGCAGTTATGGTCTCTCTCTTGCTCAAATCCGTTATTCATTTTGCATTTACACTAAGCAAAACCACAAGGCAACAATTTAGAAAATCCTTTTTGCCAAAACTTTGTAAATTCTAAAAAAAAGCAAATACGTGACTGTGTATTTGCCATAAATACAATTACATATGAACATAGAATTCTCGACGCTAATGCTTTTTGATTTGTACATTTGTTCCCATTGGCAAATAAATTGTTATAAAATAAAAGAAATAAAATCATTCTATAGCTTAAACCATCTACAAAGTGCTATGGAAAGCACAAAAGAAAATAATAAAAAATTTAAAATTGAAACAAAAACAAATGGTTGGAAAAGCCAAACATACTTACACAGAATCTTTCGCGAATTATCGTATTGTCAAAAATTTTTTTAAACATTTCGTGTATAACTTACACCTCGATTTTAGGAGCTATCTACATACAAACAAGCATTCATATAGTATTAAAAAATATTTTTGGTTTAAACAAATACACACACGAATGTATATGTGTCAAACCGAAATAGCACTGTTTGCCAAAAAGCTTATGAAACTATATGTGTCATCATTACAGTAGGAAAATAATGTAAAGTCGATATACAAATTGATACTAACTTAAATAATAATTTTAATTTTATCAATTATTTTAATTTTTTAAATAATTTATTTTAATTATTTATTAATTTTTACTTTATATCATTTTATTTTAAATTATATTATTATATTTTATTTTATTTTCATTTAGCTTTATTATTTTAATTAATTTAATCCTATTTTCTTTTACTTTGATTTAATTTAATTTTATTTTACTTTATTTAGGTTAATTTAATTTAATTTTAATTTATTTTATAATTCTCATTATGTGTTATTTAACTAAATTTATTTTAATTTTATATATTTTTTATTGTATGATATTTTACTTTATTCTTTATTCTATTTTTTACTTTATTTTATTTTATTTTATTTTATATTCTTAATTTTTTTTTATTTTATTAAAATTTATTTTTAATAAATTTTATTTTATTTTTAATTTATATTATTTATTTATATTATTAAAATTTATTTTATTTTATTAAACTTAAAATATTTTATATATTTATTTAGTTTATTTTATATATATATATATTTTTTTTCTTTCTTTTATTTAATTTAATTTTCTTTATTCCCCTTTATTGCATCCCTTAGAGAGTAAATTTCATTTGTTGGCGACGGCTCGTATAAGGAAAAGTATTATATTGGGATTGAATTTATACGAATGCAGCACCTCGATAAGCCATGAATAGAGCACTGAATCGAATTCTTTCATCCAATTAATGCACGCTGCATAAGGGTTTCTGCTCTACCTTTTAGATTGTCCAAGTACTACTTGGTCTATAATTAACTCTGTTCTTCTGCAATCAAGTTGTTTGCTTTAATGTGTTCATAAAGATGCTGGATATGCATGACGTTACTATTATATATATATATATATTATAGACAACAGGGAGACAAATTATTGGCCTGAACATGAATGGCTTAACTGGATTAGCACTTTTCGATATCATGTACGCCGTACCTAACGTTAGGAACTCTGGTATTTCTTCCTCATCGGGGATTGTCTTTCTAAAGATCTCAGCGATTTTGGCATGAGTACACGAAAGTTTTTTGAACCAGTACGCATGTATTTTGTCACATTCCGAGCATTTCTAATTGTGAAGCTTCCTTATAACATTGCTGATTTGCTGAGAGCTGATGGATGAGAAATCGGAGGCTGGAACATTAAAAAAATGTATCCTTCATTTCTGGTATCCAGATTGCATTGGAATTTTTCTTCTGGCATTGAGACCAAGTAGACGACCAATAGGCTGTAAAAACTTCATTTCATTGTTCTTTTGTGTTTGTGTTTGGGTAATCGCGTTAGATTTTAGCCTCCTCAAAAACAGGTTTTGATTGTTTTCGAACAAGCGGTTATGTTCACGTCAGTTAAAGAAAAGGCTATATGTCTCTCTTCTGGTACACAAAGTTCTCAATTTTTTTTTCAACGTATCTAGTGTTCGCATGGGCAACTCTTAAAGCTCTTGCAGATTTTTGAAATTTGATTTCTGAGGCGTCTCGAGGCACTGCTATTGACAAATACCGTTATCTTTCCAATTTTCTTATGATGGTTTCCATGTTCTTATCTAGCCTTTGTAACCACATCGGCTTACCAATTTTATGCTTACGATTTGTCTTCGGTGGCTGCTGTTTATGACATTGTTTCTGGTTTTCAATGCATTTATTAGTACTTATTTCAGTTACTGCCTTAGCCGTGTAATTTTTCAAAATTACCAACTACTCTATATGAATATCTTGGTTGATCATTTCTGGCAGAATTACCTCGTTGAAAAGAGACAATAACTTGCCAAGTTTTGGTAAGTGCGGTAAATTTGTCATAGACATTCCTCTGTTTTTTGCGTAATTTTGGTGATCTATTGAAACTGTGTATCTATTGAAAAAAAAAATTTCACTAGTAAGGTCAGTATTGGCTGCTGATTTGTTAAATTTTCTGTACTAGATTCCGGCACATCTTCAGAACGCGCTCCTACATCAGAATTCTCTTCTCACATGAAGTTCAGACGTTGACCTGATCGCCACTCACTCTGAGACAGATGCGACCGGATTTAGTTTCCAGTTTTGGTCCGTGAGTGGTATTTTATTTTCCATCTACATGGTATATTTACCGAGCGTTGTCCGATCCGTCGCATGGGGACGCGTCCGATGGGAGAATGGAAACTCCTCACGGATTATTTTATTTTTTATGTTTTGTTTTTATTTAGCTTTTTTATTTTAAATAATTTTATCTTATTTCATTTCAGTTTTTATTTTCTTTATTATTATTTTTTTTATGTTATAATGTTAATTTCATTATTCTTATTTTTTTAATTGATTCTTTCAATTGACTTTTTAGATTTTATTTTATTTACTTTTATTTAATTTTTAGATTTAGATTTTTATTTCATCTATTATTTATTTTTTTCTATATAATTTTATTTTTATTTTACTTTTGTATTATATTATTATATTTAATTATTATTTTGTTGTTTTATTTTACTCAAGTTTAAATAGTTTTTTTAGTTCTTTAAATTTTAATCAATTTTAATTTATTTTGTTCTATATTATTTTATTTTCTTACATGTAATATTATATTTTTATTCATTTATAATTATTTATTATTTGTTAGTGTACATAGTTAATAAAATTTATTTATTTAATTTTTTATATATTATTTTATTTTGTTTTGTTTTTATTTAGCTTTTTTTATTTTAAATAATTTTATCTTATTTCATTTCAGTTCTTATTTTCTTTATTATTTTTTTTATATGTTATAATGTTAATTTCAATATTCTTATTTTTTTAATTGATTCTTTCAATTGACTTTTTAGATTTTATTTTATTTACTTTTATTTAATTTTTAGATTTAGATTTTTATTTCATTTATTTTTTATTTTTTTTCTATATAATTTTATTTTTATTTCACTTTTGTATTATATTATTATATTTAATTATTATTTTGTTATGTTTTATTTTACTCAAGTTTAAATAATTTTTTTAATTCTTTAAATTTTAATTAATTTTAATTTATTTTGTTCTATATTATTTTATTTTCTTACATGTAATATTATATTTTTATTCATTTATAATTATTTATTATTTGTTAGTGTACATAGTTAATAAAATTTATTTATTTAATTTTTTATATATTATTTTATTTTGTTCTTTATTCTAGACTTTTATATATTTTTGATATATTTTGTTTTATTTTATTTTACTTATTTTTTTTGATTTTTTAGTCTTTTATTATTATTATTTAATTTCGATTTTTCATTTATTTTATTTTTATATAACTTGTATATTTTAATTAATTTTATCTTTTTTATTTTATTTTGATTTAAGTTAATTAAATTAAATTTTTTAATTTTTGTTTAATTTTTTTGAATTTTTTTTTTTGTATTATTTTATTTACTTTATTTTATTTGGCTTTATTTTTTGTTTAATTTATTTATAAATTTATATATACTTTTTTATATTACTTATATTATATTATTTTATTTGTTTTAATTTAGTTTAAATAAATAATTGTGTTTTTATTTTTTGTTTTATTTTATTTGTTTATTTTATATATTAATCTAGTTTGCCTCATATTGTTTTATATTATTTCATTTAAAACGTTTAGTTTATTTAGTTTAGTTAAATTTAATATTATTTTCTTGAAATTTTTCTTACTGGGTACATCTTATATAAGCGTGAACTTCATAAAATATTTTCTCACGGAGACCGTTTTCAATGTATTAACCAATGTAAGGGACAAAAAAAAAGTATTCGCAAAGGTTGTATTGTTTGTTATTTCAAAAAAAAAAAAAAAAAAAAGAAAAAAAAAATAGATCATAGTAGAAGCAGAGTTTTTCCGTCCTTGGTTGCCAGAAATTTTAGAATCGTTGACATATTTTCGTTATTGCATATTTCTCTTATGGCGCAAGAGGCAATGCTTCTAGGAAATGTTCAATAAGTGTTAAGAAAATGCTTCAGGTTGTTATTTTCATTAAATTAAGAAAGAAAAACATGCTGGAAAAGCTTCCTTTAAAGTGAATAAGCTAAATTTATTTAGAAAATGATTTGTATGAAAATTAAAGACTAATTGAATATATGCACATATATGAAATACCAAATTTTTTCGTTAGTAAGATCGCTCAGTTAGAGAAACATATATCCCTCTGGTTTCCCTGAACACCTTACTCTCTTCTTGATACTACATACTCATATGTATATACATTTACTGACAACTTTCTTACTGGGCTGATTGTGAATGCCAACTACACCGCAATGCATTCCGCAAAATTCTCTTTAGTTACATTAATATTCCAATAAAGTTCAATTTTTTTAAAAACACTCCAAAAGGCAATTAAATGCGTTGAACGTGTGGAGATAGGCTCCGCCGCCGCCAATATTTATTTTTTCTTTTACTATTTTGTCCTACTCGATTACCCGAGAGTTTAAAAACTTTCAAAATAATTGGATTTTGTATAAAAGTCTGCAATGTGTACTGCGGTGGGGCAATAGTCACAGCGTGTGAATATTTGAGTTAAATGGAACTGTTAAAAAATCGCCAGCCAATTGATTTGTCGGCAGTTATTAGAAATAAAAAACAATTTTTGACAACAGCGATGGGAATTATTGCATGGAAAATAAAGATTGAAATACATATGATAGGTATAAAGAAATTAAACTGAAAATATTTTTTTAGCATTAAACGACGATGAATATAATGAATCGGCCCCAGAAAGGTATCGGACCCATAATGTCAGGAAATATTTTTACCAATAAGATCAGAAAACAATTTTTTCTAACGAGCTTTGTTAAAAAAAATTAAATTGTTATAGGTGAAATTTTAACAGAATCAAAAACCGCTATTTTAAATCTCAGCTGTCTGGGCAGAGAGACTCACAACATACGCGGGAAATTCTGAGGTCTACTTTATTATGAAAGTTCACCAATTTAAACAACCATTCTTCAGCTCAAAGGACTTGGGTGTGGCGCTTGATAATAAAACTTAGTTAAAAAGAAAATATTGAAAACAAGGTCGATACAGCGCTTCTTGAGTATCCCAAAAAAAATTATGACTACGACTCTAAATCGCTTTGACACTAAAAAATACAGCCCGACCGGGTGCAACATAAATGCTTACAGTATCGAGCTAATAAATATTCTAGAGCTATGACATACCTCGCTAACATCTTCTTCTTCTTTGGCATAGGTGCCGCTTATGCGATTATAGCCGAATCAACAAAAGTGCTCCACTCGTTTCCTCTCTTCGCTGTTTGGCAAAATACCAAGTGAAACCACGTCGCTCTTCAACTGATCATTCCATCGGAGTGGAGGTTTTCCTCTTCTTTTCCACCATCAGGTAATCTATCGAATACTCTACTCTCAAAACTGGAGTGCTTTTATCCATTCGAACGACACGACCTAGCTAGCATAACCTATTTATTCGCTGAACTATCTCAATGTCGTTGTATAACTTGTACACTCATATATCGATCGTATGTGTTATTCGCAATGGACCATAAATCTTCCGCAAAACTTTTATCTCGAAAACTGCTAAAGCCGACATGTCGACATCTTCCAAGCTCTTGCTTCATATATCAGGATGGAAATGATGAGCGCCTTGCAGAGTTTGGTTTTGACTCTTCAAAAGAGGACTTTATTTTTCCATTGCCTACTCACTCCAAAGCAGCACCTATTGGTAAAAGTGATCCTGCATTGGATTTCAAGGCCGACATTGTTGATGTTTGATGCTGTTTCCTAGATAGACGGAGTTAACAATGACTTCGACGTTATGACTGTCAACAGCGATATAGGGGTCGAGTCCGTAATGCCCTGACTGTTTGTTTGATGAGATATTTCGTCTTGTCCTTATTCACAAAGAGACCCATTTGCTTCACTTCTTTGTTTAACCTGATGTAATAAGCTTCCGGTTTTTATGGCCAATGATATCAATATTATCGGCATACACCAACAATTGTACACTCTTGTAAAGAAGCTCTGCAGCTCTGCAGCACGTATTATTTTCTTCAGCATCAAATTGAAGAAATCACATAATGAAGAGTCACCCTCGTTTGGTTTCGAGCAGCTCGTAGTGGTCCTTCCTGATTCTGACTGCGCTTCTGGTATTATCCACGTTAATTTTACATAGTCATTTGAGTTTTGTAGGGATATCAAATTCAGATATAAAGACGTAGAAGCAGCTCTTTATCGAAGGCAGAGGTGGTGTGTACCGATTATTTTCTGAGATGTATTATCAATGATTTGTCGCTTGGTGAATAATTCGTGAATGGTGAACTTACCAGCTCTAAAGCTACACCGATAATATCCAACAAGTGTGTGGATAGTGGGCATTAATCTTTCTAACAATCCTGTAGATACGCGAGATTTAGAAGGCTTATCTGACCATAATTGACACCGACCGTATAATCTTTTTTTTTTTTTGGGCAGAGCGTACTTTGGTTTCAATTGTCGGGCATGCATTCGTCGTTTCATATTCGGCAAATAATCATCATTAGTATTACGGGTTCGCCAGCTCCAGGTGTTTCTTTCTTCATACTCTCGCCTTTCCGCCTCTTTATTTACCTCACACGTGTTGAGGTCTACAGTAACGTGCCAAGGTAGGCTGTGCTCACATCTATGTGGCTAAAAGTCCAACACTATTGAGTTCCTGATCCGCGAATGCGATGGAATTCTATAGAAAATTATAAAAGACATACAAAGTGACCAAACAACTAATGCATTCTACAAAGTAAAGCTCCCTACTTCAGATCTAGCAATGAAAATACGGCAGGCATAGGAAGCACCAAAGGAAGGTAGATGCAATCTTTACGACTATAACGATCGCTTTAAGAGGGAAGTATAGTCAATATCAAGAGGATATATAGTGAAAACTTCACTTTGATACCGGCTTAAGACGGACGACCTGGTTCTCATCGAAGCCGGTAGTGAGGTTATCATTATCGACTATCTCAGACCTATCAACGTCTTCAGAAGATGCGAGAGAAACACTAAGAATTCTGGTGCACATATAACGTAGAGTGTATTGCTAAATTGGCGTTGATTTCAGACAGACCAAATTCTTACAAACATTAAGAAAGAAAGAAACTCAGTATTCTTGTATTGACTGGACATCTACAAGATAATAACTTTAAAAACTGGGTAAGGTTGAATTGACTGAGTGCTAAGCGTGTACAGAAAAAGACGAAACGTGAAGGCATTACTTTTGCAGTGCTCGAACTTCGGCTGCTTGAAACGTTATGTCTTCCACAGTGCACCAAGCACAAGTATTAAGGAAATAGGTAGGAATGGATGAAAGAAAATAAGACGATTTATCAACAACTTGGTTGCGGCCACTTGTGGTGAAGTTCTCAGCCTTCCATTTCAACCACAAAACCGAACAAATCTTAATATTGGCAGCACGATAAAATACGTATGTCCGTCCTGCATTCTTATACTCATACAACATATATGTATGTACAAATATACTCACAAGTACTTAACCTTCCTAATGTCAGCTTAGAGTAAAAAATAATAAGATTACTTGGCATCAAAAGGCATCGCCAGCGACCACTTACATGTGTGTATGTATGTATATACATAAGCGTAAATGTGCTTACTTTAGATAAATGCATTTAATTTCATTCTGAACTTATTGTATTAATGCAAACAAGCAATTTGTGCAGAAAAATTATTTTTTATTGTGCGATTGCAGAATCGTAATTTGACCACAAAATAGCCGCTTGGCCTACAATTGCACTTTGTGCACGCACACACGCATACACACAGCACACTTAACAGTATTTCATTTCATTTTACCGCAAGCACTTGCCAAAGGGTAAATATCAAAAGCGCCAACTCGTCTGACTTCACAGCATAAAGAATGTGGAAAAGGCATTTTTCGCATTTTTGAATTTGCCGCAAAATGCCGTTGGCAATGGAGCGAGGAATGAAAATGTAGTTGAAAACATTATAAGTTGTGAAAACAGAAATAAAAAACCAAAATACTTCAAAAATATTTTCAAATGTTTTCTATAATAATACACATTTACTCTGGCTAGGTTTCGACTTTACTGCTGAAAATATGTATAATTGTAAATTGTAAATTGAAGTTGAAATAATTTTTAGTTTTTATCTTCTTTAGAAACATGTGTATTTTTTTTTTATAGAATCATAACCGTTATCTCCTTTCATCTTATTCTTTTCGCAAAACTGAAAATAAAACGTTCCACATTGAACCAAAAATAGTTTCTACACAGTTTCCGCTACAATTCTCAGTAGCTTTAGAAATATGTATTTGAAAAGTCCCACAATAAATTTGAAAATGAAGGTCAAATTTATTTTTTCACTCTTTTATTTCTTCTTCTTTCTTCTCCAAACAATTTTTCCAATCACTTTATTTACACTTGCAACGCACTTGTATTACAACTTACACTTTATTTACTTGTCTTGCATTTTTCCTTCCCACTGCGTCGGTTGTAAAGCATTCAGAAGAATTTCGATTGCAGCATGACAACTCAATGCTGTTATATATCAATTGCTTTCAATGTTTTGTCAACACTTTTCCACAAAAATCTATATATAAATAATCACAGCCACAGCATATTTCTTAGAAAAATATATATGAAGATATATACATATAACGGGTGATCCATTTTGAGGTTCCCTACGTTTTTAAACAAAAAACACAGAAAATTTAAATTCCAAAAAAACATTCTTTGGCATTTATTTTTTGAAGATTATATCTTTCAAATGTTGGCTGTGGCTACGTCTCAGATGGTCCATCCGTTGAGTCCAATTTTCGATGACTCTTTGGAGCGTTTCGACTGGTAACTAGCGAATGACACGCGTGATGTATTGTTCCAGGCCCTGAATCGAAGCGGGATTGTCCACATAGACTTTAGACTTTACATATTCACAAAGACAAAAGTCTAACGGTGTGATATCACATGATCTTAGTGGCCAAACAACCGGCCCAAAATATGAAATGAACTGCTCACCGAAGTGCTCTCTCAATAAATCCATTGATTGATGCGATGTGTGGGAAGTGGTGCCGTCTTGTTGAAATCAAATGTCGCGTAGATCACGAGCTACAATTTCAGGCATCAAATAGTCGGTTATCATAGCACGATAACGGTCACCATTGTCGGTTATGTTCTCTCCAGCATCCGTTTTGATTCAAATGGCCCATAAACCATACCAAACGGTTGTTTCTTCTGGATGAAATGGCAGCTATTGAATCTCTGCGTCCCAAATACGGCAATTTTGCTTGTTTACATACCCATTGAGCCAGAAATGAGCCTCATCGCTGAACAAAATTTGGCTCGAAAACGTCGAATTCTCTTGGAAATTTTCAAGAGCCAATAAAGCGAAGCGATGTCGCTTGGGAAGGTCGAGCGGCTTTAGTTCTTGCACAAGCTGTGTTTTGTATGCTTTCAATTTAAGATCTCGATGTAAAAAGCGCCAAATCGTTCCATACGTCAGTCCGAGTTGCTGCAAGCGGCGCCGAATCGACTCATCACGGTCTTCGAGTACACTCTCAGCTACGGCCGCTACATTTTCGTCACTGCGTGCTGTACGTGGTCTATTCGGTCGAATATTATCCAATAATGAGTGTTGGGTCTCAAGATGGGTGATGGTGTTGCGAATAGTATGCTCAGTAGGCCGATTATGTTGACCATAAGTTGAGCGAAGCGCGCGAAACACATTCCTTACAGAACGTGAATTTTCGCAATAAAGTTGATTAATTTGTAAACGTCTTTCAATGATGATGCCGAACAATACTGAACAAAAGTAACATGACAGCCGGCACGACTGTCGTGTGATCTGTCAAAGAAAGGCTATTGATTACCTCTACGTGGATCACTCTTTATATACATGTGTGTCTAATATTCTTATCTATTTGTACTTGTAAGTATGCATTATGTGCATGGCTTGCAGTCACTGCAGGTTATAATAGTTGTCCTTCCACCTACGAATTGTGTTGTATGTATAAGTATAAATAATTCAAGCAGTTTTTGAAGAAAAGTTGTTTGGTGTAAGTTTCTCATTGTTAAATAAATATTTAAAAATATATAACTACACATGCCTGATTTTTAGTAATAAAAATCTACAAGAAACCATAAATCTACTAGTTTCGTTTACCTTGCATCGTCAAGGGTTTAAAGGAGGAGCTGATGTAATGCAGATCACGTTTCTTAATAATATACCAAAAAAAAAACAAATTATGAGTACAACAATCAGATTCTAGGAATGTAATAATACTGCGGTGGAAAAGTATTTCTGAAGGGCTTAAAGTAACATAAGAAAAATTCCAAAATAATTATTTAAAAAAATAATCGGCGGTGCTTCCAATTTCACATTTCGATTCCGCAATGTGAATAAAAAAATTTCCTTTGAAAGTGAATTGATGCGGTCGCATTTGCACAAAAGTGCACGATGAATGGAACATAAGTGTGTTCTGCCAATTAAAAAAAAAAAATAGACTCCACGGTTTGCGCCAGTTATTGTGGGATACACCTTCTCCATATCGCATATAAGGTTCAACCGAGCATATAGTGTGAAAGATTAAAGCCCACCGTCAACAAATTGATTGAATGTTATCAGGGTAGCTCAGCGTAGCTTAGAGATATTCACCACTCGCCATATCTTAGAGAAGATCCAAGAGAAAGAATCAATACACAACACCTTCTCATCGATTTTAAAACTACTTTCGACAGAATGATAAGGAGCGGCCTCTACGACGTTATGTCGGAATTCGATATCACTGCAAAACTCACACGGCTGTGTAAACTGACCCTGCATAATGTCCGAAGTGTAATCAGAATTGGTAAGGACCTCACCGAGTATTTCGATACCAAGCGAGGTTTCAGACACCATTTATCGTGTCATTTCTCTCATTTCATGCTGGAGAAGATAATACGAGTTTCAGAGTTTAATACACCAGGTACAATCTTTTACAGGGGTATACAATTGCTGGTGGAAGCAGAGGAGGACCTCCACTCCGTTGAAAAGATCAGGTGGAGAGCGACCTAGTTTCATTTGGTATTTCCAACTGGCGCCAAACAGTGAAGAGAAGTAGTAAGTTAAGCGCTATTGTTGGTGCAGCTCTAATCGCGTAAGTGGTATATAGGGCAAAGATTAAGAAAAAGAATAAGGAGGAGGTTTTCTAGCAAGTTACGCAAAATCTGCTTCTTACACAGTTTATGACTGGGAGGTTTATGCTGCGTATAATCTTGAACCTTTTTGGCAGAGTGTTCTAGAGACGTACAGCAAAAGCAAAGAACTAGTTTCATCCAAGGGAACTGTATTTCATGCTGAACAACTTAAGTGATCGTGTCGATCTGGTGAATTGAATATGTTCTAGAAGATATGTAGATATATGTGTCGAAGTGTTTGAAAAAAATTCTCGATATGCTCGTGCTCGGCTCGAAATTTTTTCGAGTAATGAGAAAAGAGCAGATGTGCGAGTGTTCGTTGCTCAAATGCTCGCACTGCCCGAAAATGTGTGAGTAAAATCTGGAGCTCTACTATAAACAGATTCTACAACAACAAATCAAATCAAACAATTTTTAGATAAACATATGGAATACTTCCAGCCCTTTTCAATTCACTAACTACAGAGCACTCAATTAACAAAAACTTAGTTGAATGTGATCCAACTTTCCCATGAGCTTTGTGATTTAAAATTTAACTTTTTATTTGTGATGTGCAACTTTCTTCATTATAAGGTTATGAAGTTTCGATTACTATAAATATTTTTGTTGATTTTCATCGTCCGGCCTGAACTGAACTGATACTGGTTTATGAATTGAAAGTGCTTCTGTTTTTTCCTATATTCCTCAGCCATTTTGTGTCTGACTGTTGTGTGTTCTAGGCATTCAAGGATAGCATCTTTGGTCAGGTCGTCCTTCTCTTCTATCGGGGCGTGGGCGTAAATCAGCAATATGTTGAAGAACCTCGATTTGATATGCATTAGGTCTAGATGCTCATCTACTGTGGTAAATGCCAGGACTCGGCGACAGAGTCTCTCTTCCACCGCAAACGCAATACTAAATTTGAGCTCCTTTAAATGGTTGCAGTAGTAGATTACACAACATCAACCCACCATTTTCCGTTCTTATCACGTTCATCGCATTTCCTGGATGGCGGTGATGCCAGCTTTTAGTCGTACGAGGGCATCAACCAGCTGGGAAGTGGCACCTGAACAATTAAGATACCGGGCATTCCAAGTGCGTGACCCGCAGAGGTCGTCATCGAAAGGGGTATCCTATACAAGACTAGTATCCAATATTTTTCATTGGAGTATAGGTTTTATGTGGTTTGACTACCCAGACGATACTTGGTCCAAGACCGGAAATTGTGATCTGCTTCAAACATATGTAAATTAATCTCTGGCCACTCACAGGTGATTGGCTGTCAAAGACTTTCCTCACTTGCGCGAACACATGACTCATCCTCACAGAAATTTTCATTACTGTCTTTAAAAATGTCCCTTGTACCAATACCACAATCAAGCGAATTTCAGCGTACTTCCTTCCGCTTGTGCTTCCCACTTCCGCTGAGTTATTAAATTTAACAAGGAGTGACGGAAGCTGTAAATCTTTGCTCTCTTTGACTTACAATTTTTTATTGAATTGACAACTATACGGAAATGCAAACTTCTAGGTTGGACATAGCAAATTTATAAAATACTACAAAAAACATGAAATTAGATAATGAAAAAGAACACAAATTTCAAATTTCCACGTCAATCTTAGCAAAGAATTTTGTAGAAAATAAGCTAAAGACGGAAGTACGCCAGACAGAGTATATAGCAAGTCAAGGAAATGAAAGGAAAAATGCAAGGAAGTAAGAGAGCGCGGCACAAAAAAAATTGAATATAAATTTAACGAGAAAAAAAATGCAACAAAAATTACATTGACCCAAATAGATGGCGAAGACGATGTTGCAGCAGATAGAAATGAATAGAAATGTTGTTTGGCTGATAGCTTCAACCTGAGCTGTTGTTGTTTTTGCAAATGAATAATGAAAAAATTGCTCAAAGACAAAAGACAGTAAAATGGAAGGAAGATGACAACGGACAACAGCGCAAGTTTGTTTGTTTGTGTGTGTGTGTGTATGACTATCCGTCACAGCTACGGCTAGTTTACTCCGCCACTTTATATACATACTACTGTAGTAGTATATGTGTATGTGTATGTGTATTATCTTTTGTATTCCACTTGATACCTTTAATGGTGTATTTATTTCGCGCGCTTAGAAAGTTTTCTTTTTTTTCTTTTTCTTTTAAACACTCCTTCGCACTCATCAAAAGATGACGAGAAAAAGTGCGGAAAAAATTGCAATTTCTGCTGCTTCAACACAAAAAGACTTAAAAGTGTGCGCTGCTGTTGAGCGTTGCATAAAATTAAGGAAAGAGTTCATTCTACAGTACAACAACAGCTACAATGTTGTGGCTTAGATAAACAAATACGGGAGAAAATTACAAAATAACACCAAAACAGAAAGCGACAACAAGAAAAACAAAACAAAAAAAAGAAAAACAAATAATTTAAAAAGTACAAAAATAACAACAACATTTTCACTATTATGCTTCTCTAAACCAAAATACCCGAAGGGATTTAATAGAAAATTGTAATTTGTTTGCGGTGAACAGTGACAAGTTGGCTAATGTACTTTTATACCGCAATAGAATGTTGGCGGATAGAAGGTACATCGCTCAACACACACCTATCCATTGGGTATATACATACCTACCCATCATATAAGGCATACAATGTCAACAGGCTACGCCTTGATTCTGTACAAAAATGTCTAAAAGATGACATTCTGAAGGCTATAAAGTAAATAGTATTTGGTAAGTTGATACAGAAGGACCTCAGGTGTGCAATTTACCGAGTTGATAAATAAACATATTTATGTACAGATGTACGCACTCGTATATGTGTACAAATATTTTTTATGTATGTGTTAATAAGTGCAGATATAAGGAGGATTCTGTAAAAAAAAAAAATATAAAATTCATAAATATGTGTCTCACTAAAGCACCTTTTTGAGCGCACAAACCCCCAGAAACATTGGGATCATTAACAAAACCTCAGCAAAGGTACACACAGTCTTTCGTAGAGTGACCAGACTCTTTAACAGCTTTTTGGATTTTCTGCAGAATTTCTTTTGTGAGAGTATGGATTTTTCTATATTCTCTATATTAACATGAACTTTTCAAAATAATTCTTAACACATTTTTTAAAGTGTTTTGATTGAGCGTGGTTATTATCTTTCGGTGTTAAAGTATCTCTTATTATAATTGATTACACATATAAAGGGTGGTCCATTTCGAGGTTCCCTACTTTTTTAAAGAAAAAAATACAGAAATTTTAATTTTAATGGAAAATAATTATTATCTATCGAAAGAACAGTCTTTCGAATTATTTTTTTAAGATTATCTCTTTCAAGTGTTGGCCGCGGCTACGTCTCAAATGGTCCATCCGTTGAGTCCAAATTTCGATGACTCGTTTGAGCATTTCGACTGGTAATGGACGAATGACACAGCTCCAAGGCTTGAATCGAAGCGGAATTGTCCGCATGGATTTTAGTCTTGAGATATCCCCACAGGAAAAGGTCTAACGGTGTGATATCACACGATCTTGTTCTCCGTCCCAAATGCGGAAATTTGCTTGTTTACATACCCATTGAGCCAGAAATTAGCCTCATCGCTCAACAAAATTTGGCTCGAAGACTTCGGATCTTCTTGGAACTTTTCAAGAGCCCTTAGAGCGAAGTGATGTTGCTTTGGAAGATCGAGCGTTTTCAGTTCTTGCACAAGCTGTCTTTTATATGCGCTCAATTTAAGATCTCGACGTAAAATGCGCCGAGTCGATCTGTCGTTCCATACGTAAGTCCGAGTTGTTGCGAACGACGCCGAATCGACTCTCCACAGTCTTTGAGCACACTCTCAGCTACGGTCGCTATATATTCTTCACTATGTGCTGCACGTGGCATGAATTCTGGGACTCAAGATTGGTGATGGGTGATGGTGTTGCGAATAGTACGAATTTCCCTCAGCTGTGGGATACGGCTTAGAAATAGAACTGTAGGGCCCTAAATTTTTTGGGAGAACACCAAAACGAACACCAAAAATTGTAGCAGGACTCAGTGCTATTCGGTTCTCGCTGGATTTTTTTTTTTTTTTTTTTTGAGTATTTATTTGCTGACTTACGAGGGATTTTGTTTAGTCAGTGACTTTTTGAATTTGGCGCGCAGTTACTGTAAATCAACACTGCACTTGTCAACTGTTACCGATTAATAGACTGATGCTAAAGCAAACTACGACAATTAGTTTGTGTTTGACAGCCATTGCAGGCACGGCCTCGTGAGTTGTAACGAAAATATAAAAAAGTGAATTTCGTGTGCTGAGTAATCATAACCTTTTTTTTCTGGTTTTGTTAAAAAACCATTACCAAAAAAAGGAAAGACATGATAAACGTCATGAAGACTCTGCACTATCAATTTCAATGGTTTAGTGACTGGGTTACATCGCGGGCACACCAGTACAAGTGTCGCCGAACATTGAGGTCGCCCAAAAGAGGTCGTCATGCCAGGAATGGACGATAAATTCAATAAAATCATATTTGACGTTTGGAGAACAAAGTGTGAGGTGACTGAGGCTATAGGCATCTCAACCGAGGAATACTTGGACATGAAGATCACGCAATGGGTGGCGCGATTGCCCACACATGACCAAAACCGTATAACCACTTCAACAGTGTATTTGGTGATATTCAAACGTAATCCAAACAAATTTTTTCGCCTTTTCGTTGCCATAGAAGAAGCATGGATCCCTACACCACACCAGATATCAACGAACAGTAAATACAGTGGGTTTATCCGGATGATCGTGCACCCAAGAAAGCCCAAGTGGATCTGTAGGCCAACAAGGTCATGACCACAGGCTAAAACAATCAATATTATTCAGAGCGTTTGGACATGCCAATGCACAGGTGCACAAGTGTGTAATAAAAAATTCATATATTGGGCAACGAGCTGTTGCGAGGAAACTGTGATTAGAAATAAAACGCTTATTTGCTGAAAAAATATATTTTATTCAAAGAGTCACTGACTCATCAACTCACCTTCGTATTTCAATATCGCCAGTTTAACGTTCAATATATTACGTTGCCGTTAACAACACAAATAGCGATCGTAAGTCAAAACGTTCTGAATATGTGTAACATCAAAAATGTCAAACTTTAGAATAAAGTTGTCAGTTGCAATACTAGGGTTGCCAAATGCCGAAATATAAACGGCAACCCTCGCAGTAAAAAGCAATAATAAATATAAACAAACCAATACAGTAATTTAATTAAATACTAAAGTAGAAATGTTTTAAATTGCAACTTTTTTCAAAAATGTTTTTCATAATTATAAATAAGAGATTTTAATTTAAATAGCAAACGATTAATCAATCTCTTTATTAATGAAAACTATGACTAAAATATCCGAAACACTTTTATAAAAACCATTCAAAGGTTTTTTTTTTTTTTTCAAAAAACGTTATTTTTTATTTTTGAGTATAGCGTACCATTTTTAACAATTCACACAACTCTATCGAAAATTGAATGAAGAGTTCACAAAAAATTGTTTCAAAATAGGACCAGATCATAACGTTTGAACGTAACCTCTTTTTTTCTTTTTTGATTGAAGATCATTTTAATCAATAAACACCCTTAACTTCTTTTTTGGAGGCTAAAGCTTCACAGATGATTGAGAAGAAATATTTTCGTGATCTTGAGATAATTTTGATTTAGGCAAAAACTATAATAAATAGAGATTTGAAACTGGCCGCAACAAAAGTGTCTCATTGGTACCAAGATTGCCTGAAATGACGAGACTGATACCTTTGTTATGAGGTGAAGTCCACTTACTTCTTGTCCTGTAGCATCTCTATGAAAAAATTCATTATTTTAGTGAGCTCCTTTTGGTTCAGATACAGGAGTATTTAACTATGTTCCTAAGTTTCCATTGAAAATCGTGAGCTACGGAACAGCCACTATAATATTTTATAAGTTTACGACACAAATAAAGTATTTTTGCAAACATCCCTGCAGTGAAAACGTGGAGTAGTATGCAAAAATACTAGTTAAATACTAGATTAAATAGGTTGAAATTATACCAGTTCGTTATTTGTATACCATAAAAATAATAATAATAATGGAATAATACAATATTAAGCGCCACGACATTTTGTATGTTGTTATTACTTTTAGTACGCTACGGCTGAATTTCTTTTACTAATTAACTCTGTTGAAGAACGCATTATGTCGTCAGTCTTTACATGGTAACGATAGCTGCGTGGTTAGAGGCTATCACTGTAGTGCGTGAGGTTCACGGTTCGAGTATCGCTACAGGAAAACTAATTTTTATTATTTACTATTTTATTTTCAACTTAATTTTCGGTGAATTAGAAATTCAACACATAACATACTTATATATGACAGTTTTTAGGGCATCGCCTAATAAAAAAAAATAATAAAAATAAAAATAACTGTTGCTTATATGGAAAATTTATGGAAGATGAACTAGTTACTACAAAAATGCTAACTAGTAGGATTCTAGTTAACAACTAGTATTCTTCCCTACAGGGATGTTCCATACATTTTTTTTTGCTAATTTTATTGAATTTGGCAGTTTTTTAATTCAAGCATAATTTTACACAAAAGAAAAGATAAGTTCGACTTCCTATTTCTTTAGTTTTTGAATTAACTATTTGGTTACAGAACAAAAAAAAGTGGTACAAGTGACAGCTATTTCGGAGATCACCACATCACCTCCTCACACTTCTTACGGCAGGGATCGAACACATGGATACTGACTTCAGAGGCGAATGCTCTACCACTGAGAAAAAATTTTAAATTGATTTTCTATAATTTTGGAGGTTGCTCGAATCTGGATTCTCACTCAGGCCTTCCGTTTTGTAGTACGCAATGTTAACCAGGCGGCTCTTGTGGCCACCAAAGCAATTTCCTTTGCGCTATTATTTAGCCGCTATTCGACTTAGTGAATATGAATGAATAAATAATTTTTATTGTCCAACTTTCATTCCCTTTCAATACTAAGAAATGTGTGTGAAAAGCTTGATAAAGTAAATGAATAAAATTTTGTTTTTCAAATCTTTTTTTTTCACTTAACAAAGTTCTTCGCCCTATGTATTTTCAACTTATATTACTTGTCACTTTCTAAAAAAAAAAGTAAGTGCACTTGCCACAACAACAGATCGCAAGCCTCTGCTGCAGCCAGTTGAATGCTTCCTTGTGATTAACTTCTTTATTGTGAAGTTATAACATCACCTTTAATGCAACTAACTTAAAGACATATTGTAATTTGATTTCTTCTTCCTGTGTAAAATAATTAGCTGACAAATGAAAAATCTCAAAAAAAAACTACTTAGATTTTTCCCCTCCCCTCTATTTATTCTCTACTGCTACTAAAAACACCGTCAAAAGTACACTAATTATAAATGTCAATATTTTTCTCCGCACTACCTTTCCTTAGTGCACATAAAATTCGTTGCCAATTTTTCTTTGTTTACAGACAATTTGAAAGATAAATACTCATGGGCCTTGTTGCTTTGGTTCAATATTTGCGAGTGGAAATTGCAAAAGCAATTTCAGGCAATCCAACCTGAGAAGTGTGTGTGTGTATGTGTTTAGTTGAATTATAATCAGGAGATGAACTGCGTGGATATGTAAATTTTTTTATTGGTATGCAATAAATGCGGCGTTTTGTAATGAAATGAAATGAAATGTAAAAGGCGAAATTTAATTTGAATGGCGGCAAAAATGTCACGTAAACGCAATGTTGGACAAAATTTCAAATATTTTAGAGAATTTCATGAGATTCAATGTGAGTGTGTATGTATATACAGGTATGCTCTTATGCACCATGGTGAAATAAGAAAAAGGTGTGATCGATCGTCACCGTAAAACACATAATTTGACAAAATCGGCAGTCTTATTGGAATTGTTGCTCACTCTGATATAATTCACTGAAAAAAAAAATGGAAACTGATACTAAAAGTACCACGTTCAAGTATTTCTTAATAAAAATCTACATAGACATCAGTGTCTTTTGATTTTGATTTAACATCAGGCGTTATGAAAATGGAACCAATTTAAGGATTATAAGTTCCAGTGTTGCGATTGATGAGCTTTAAAAAGAAAAAATAAACTTAAAATAAAATTAAAAAGAAGGAAATTGTATCCGACATAATCCAGGTAATATAGCAAAATCAGAGTTGGATATTATAATATATGCTAATAAGTGGAATATCTTATTCCTCTGGAGAGGTTATTTAAGTTAATTATCATAAAAAATCCGGTGGAAGTTGAGAATAGTGAAGGCTGCGAAGCTAATTACGCCTTTGAAATTAAGCTGCAGAAATTCCGGCTGACCTACAGACTTGCGGCTACAGACAAATGGGGGTTTACAGTTCCACGCTGAGATATCGACAACACTAACATGCAAGCCTTTGGTGTGTCAATCATCATTGTGGAAGTCGTATCGGTCGTCCGGCAATTTATTGAAACCCAGACAACAAGGAAGTCTCCATAACACGATACATCTGAAATTCTGACCTTTGGTGCGTATTACAAAGCAGACTTGTTTAGTTTGAGCAGCAATCAAGGATAATACGTTTACTTAAAGTTCAGACGTCCAATAATGAAATCGTTACACTAGCTTAGGAAATTAGAACTTATATTAGATCTAATTTAATGAATTTAGTTTTCAATTAATGAAGATAAGTGAAATTTTATGCGTTTCATAGAGTGGTGAAAGTGATTGACATACTTTCAATATTGCTGAGTGCATCGGAGTGTGGTAGGGCAAATAGTTTGTCGAAGCAGTGCATAAAGGCACGTGGACCGTGACCTTGCTTCTAAGGCGCCTTAGGAAACACGATAGGTAGTTGTTAGTTTCAGCAAGGGCGACTTGAGAGCCCTAGTGCCTCACAACTCTTTTGCATTCACGTCTTTAGTCATTTATATGTATGTATATTTAATGTAAATTTTGTTTTCACCGCTAACATCATAAAAACAAATGATCGAAAATGTATTCGGATATTTGAAATGATAATTGTAATCCAAAATGAGAATAATGTGAATTATTGTATGAAATAAAACCGAAATATGATTTAATAAAACGGTAAATATATGTGTGATTAGTGAAGCCTACGATGATAAAGGGGGTAAGTGGACAGAACGGACAATAGGGTGAACGAACAGGCCTTTACGGGGCTGATTAATTCGGGCTATAATCAGCATTGGACGGGAGGGTCAGATATGCCAGCTTCGATTCTACGGAGGCGAACTGCTAGGCTGTACAGAGCAAAGAACGGTTGCGTTGGTAAAAGCGGCCAGACGGACTGGCGGCCAAATGCTTTAGGAGAGTGAAATAGACACCCTCATTTGTCATTAGTGACTCTGGACCTGGATGAAAGGAAATTAACAACTTTCACGAAAAGGTACGATATTGTTCTTTTATTGACGCGGTGTGATTTAACGTCTAAAGTGATCGCCAGTGAATCCACCCGAATCCGACGATGTGCTGGTTTCAAGCGTACCCAGGTGTATCACAACGCCATTATCAGACTGCCGCACCGCGTACCTTATCTTGGCAAAACCAGGTAAATGAATTTCAACTGATATTGGAAGTCTATTAGGACCTAATACTTTCTTTTTAGGCTAACTAATTAACAGAACATTCGTGCCTTTAAGTAAGGCATCTTCAATCACTTCCGTAATTGTGATTTGGTGTTCGGTTATAACTGTTTCTTTAACTTTTTTCATATTGATGTGCTGGGGCGTGCAGAGCGTTCGTCACCCTCAACGTCTCATCAAGGCCTTGGAAATGCTCATATCACTTCGAAACTCTACGCATAGTTGATTGCATAGTTTAAAAGCGCACTCTTCAAGCCCGCAATATTTAAAAGTTCTCGTTAGTTTCGAATGCGGTTTTAACACCTAGAAAATGCCAAATGTTTCACGTGCTTTGTGTCGTACGACGTGGAAAGTGTCAAGCGTAGCTTTGTTAAAGAGCCACCAGAAGAAACGGCAAAAAGAAAATGGGAAAAGAGCTGTGGAATAGAACTTTGGAAGTTTTCGAGAATTTATGAGCTTAATTTTGATTCGGAAAACTTTGAAGTTGAAGCCGATTTCGGAAGACAATGTAAGCGATTATCAAAATCAGCAGTTTCAATGAAAGTAGAAGATTTCTCCTCATGGAAATAGCCGCTTTTACTGAACTCGTCTAAAGTTATTGCATCAACTCAAACAGATCAACAATACGTGGATTGCTACATCTAGAAAGGAAAGTTTGTTTTCAGATTTGACTTTATTCTTTCTTTCGGCAATATTATACACGGAAAAATGAGTAGCATGTTTTGTTTCTCCGCGAAATATGATTCGAACTCACAACTGCTTTTCCATTGTTTATCTTAAAGCTCGTTGTTCATCACATGTTTGGGATAACAGTGGATGACCCATTGATTCTATGCATTCGATTTCAAAAGCAGTGTCTTATTTTCGACTTTTCTAGAAATTTTAGTGGCAATAACCAAATACAGCTTTCTATATAGTTTGAGTATATAGTGAATAGAATTGTAATTATAAAGGAGTGAATTCCGGCAATTAAGAAGTCGAACGAAAAAACCTTGGGTGTTGTATTCAGCAATCCAGTGGTCGAACTCGAGGGATTGCTATATATATATTATGACCGCTGACCAAATTTTCATATATTATTCATTCTATCTATTATATAACAATTAATCGCGAAATGTGTTGGTAACCGCGTAACTCAACAACGCTTGGACCAATTTTACCAATTCTTTTTTAAAATGTTTTGTGGAAGTCCAATAATGGTTTTTACGGCGAAAAAAATAGAATAATTTCCAGAAAAACCTTAAAAACAGCCCTTTTCTTTTTCCCATACTAACGCTTTCTAACTATTATGTAGAGTCAATTTGAACGCTATTGCTATTCATTAAAGTTCATATTAAATTACAAGCACTTACTGCTGTCTAAGCAATTCAGGTGTGTTCCTAACGTCGAAGAGTCAATTTGCACTTTATTATCGCTGCACAAAGCTCAAATTTAATCATGTTGTTGTGATTTTGCTGAATCAACATCGATGATTTTCCAAATCCATCGGGTACGACCACAGGAATGTTAAATAAAAGTCACCAACTATGTTCGCAGTTTCTTTATTTTATAAATAATTTATTAAATGTCCTTTTGTTACTCAGTAAATCACAATTCAATTACAATTCACTTTACTATTTACAATTACTTGAATTACAACTTTCACAATGTACTGTTTCTTATCACTTCACTGTAATATAATCACCAACGCGTTTACTTTACGACTGATTTGCTTACTGACTCTCTGCACTTGTGTGTCGCCCTTATATATCACTCGGTTGTTCGCAGCAAACCGCAGGGAATAATCGAATCATTCTCGATAACGAATGTTCTCGAATTACGCTTTATCATCATCATCTGACATTCGCTTCGCATTTTCTAATGTCGCGTTCCGGAACTGAACAAAAGTATAATATCGCGACCAAATTAAATAGTCCAAAAATGTAATAGCTATAGATCATCAGTGCTGATTCTTATTTTGGTTGGTTTTGCGGTATAATTTCTTTTGTTTTAGTTTCGACACGCGACATAAAATGCATCAGTTGTCATGCCATTACATTTGTCAATTATCTGTTTATATTTAATTATTAATTTAATATCCTCTACGCAAAATTATTTAAAAACACACTTATAAGAAAATGAAAACTTTACACACATACAACATTGGTATGGCTTAAAGAACTTGACTCAAGTCCTTTACAACCTGTCGATTTTCCGGTGTACATGTGTTGTTTTTCTTGGATTTTCTGTTACCTTCTCCACTGAGTTTTCTTTTGTCAACTAATAAATGAAACAAATTCCGCACATTTCTTCAATTTATTTTTTATTGATTGTTTTATATGGTGTTTTGTAAAAAGTGTTTAATTACGTATGATAAATAATTATTGCCTGTGACACAATTTATATCCGATATGCCTCCTATAAGACGAAGCAATTTAGGCAGAAGAACGCGAAATGCTACAAACCAAACTAATTACCGATCTAATCATACTGCACAAGAACGTGATGACGTTACGTTGTGTCAATTGACTACAATGTGTTGTGTTGTGTTGCTATTGAATCTATGAACTCGGTTTGCTCACATTGTAAGGCATTGAAATATAAAAACGAAGCCAATGGATTGTGTTGCGCAAATGGCAAAGTGAAATTTATACCATTGGATCCACCACCAAAGCCATTATACTCATTAGCTTCAGGGATAGGAACAGTTTCCATACACTCTATGAGATAAATATCCAGCAATATAACAATTACTTTCAAATGACTTCATTTGGGGCATAAAATGTAGTTCGGGAAAATTTCGTGACAACTGCAAGCTTAACTTTATTAAGGGGAATTTTAGTCTAGAGAGATGAATTTTAGGTAATATTTGAAGCTCCGTGAAAAGAAAGCAATCAATATTTTTACTATACATCTTTTGTATAAGTTATTTATTGACTTGAGAAAAATACAAAAAAAAATTAAAGCAAAAAATTTTTTTAACAACAGATGAATTGGGGGGTCGTGAAAAATTGTTACGTGACCATACCAACGATTTCAGCCCTTCTAGCAATCTGAAAAAAAAGAATTATTAATCTAGAGGTATGTCGCAATATTTGGAACTACGGAAAAGTCGAAAAAAAATTCACAAAATGGCGACTTATTGAAAAAAAAAAAATTTTATTTAACCTTTTTTGGAGTTTTCGAAATTTTTAAAAAATACTAAAAATTGATGAGCGGATGAGCGTAGTTCCAGACGTAGAGAACACTTTAAAAGTGACTCTCCAAAAAATTCAGTAGAACTTGAGAAATCGTGGGTATCGTTTTGAAAAAGACAGTTTCGAGAAAAACGCGTCTAAAGTTTCGCGTAAAGGCGAGCCGATATGGATGTCGCCTCAGAAAAATACCTATATCTCCGAAAATAATTTGAATTTTGAAAAATCCTCTTACAGACATATTTTTAAACTTTGAAAATATGCATCAAAAAAAAGTCGAATTTTCCAAAACTCTAGACTAGAATATCCGCTTAAAGTATTTTTAACTGAGTGAATAATGATTTTAACCTCTCATTAAAAATTGGAGAAAGTCAAAAAAAAAAAATTAAAATAAAAATACCTTTGATGTCTTACAACGAGTCTTTACAAAGATTTTTTATAAGTGAAAATAAAATATTACTAATATTTGTTAGATTTCATTATTATTTATTAGTTTCAAAATATCTATTTTTCAAATTAATATGAGTTTCATGAATTTCGTTACCAAATAATAAAAAGCTTCTTTGCCCTATTTTGAAATCTAAATTTAAATGAAGTTTTTAAAATTAAATGCGAAATTTCACAATTAAATTTTATACCTAAATATGCCAAAGAATACTATGTAAACGACGAGAAAAACCAAAAATATATATGATTTATTTATATTTATAACAGTTTTCATGTGAAAGTAAGTCTTTGGGTTACTTTCACTTAATTTTCAGCAAAATTTTGCCCACTACTATGATAACAACCATAAAATGGCAACAATAGCAACAACAACAACAGTTTGACCACTCCGGTGACAAATTGTTGCAATTTTTGTTTTACAAACCATTAAAAACAGAAAATTGCATTTGATTTATTTTAATTTATACACATTTATTTCTGTCAAATACTGACATAAACATTCACATTTCATTTTATATAACAAGTTTATCTCCTCTGCTCGTTGTATATATTGCAGGTATATGCATGTGCAAAAAAATGTGCAAATAATTTTAAGCAAAGGGTTAAATTATGGGGTTTAAATTGCCCCAAAAAATACAAAGCTCAGCGCATGCTGGTTATGTGCTGGCTCTGCTGCTAAGCTGCGTTCACACTCCTATTTGATGCTCTAAGCTTGAAGATTTACGGGCGCTAGCTCGAATAAGAAACTCTTCGTAAATCTATTCATATCTCCTTAAAGAAAATAATACCTCCAATAGTATATTTGCAACATTAGAGAAATTATCATCATAAAAATCCATAAACCTTTGATTAGTGGCATGCAGGTCTCGCCATTTGTACTTTATTCAAATTTCACCACGCAAATACCAGTCAAATCATTTACAAAAAAGATATTTCAAAGGTCATTAGAGCGTTGTGTTGTTTTCTTCTTTAATTTTCTTCTTTTCTTTTTTTACTTAATTTTTTCTAGGGAGCTTAAAGTCC
The DNA here is from genome assembly GCA_030068015.2 of Neoceratitis asiatica. Taxonomy (NCBI): domain Eukaryota; kingdom Metazoa; phylum Arthropoda; class Insecta; order Diptera; family Tephritidae; genus Neoceratitis; species Neoceratitis asiatica. The sequence continues at coordinate 52,420,274 of CM061526.1, read as the reverse complement.
GCAAGGAAAAGAGACTAGGACTTCCTCCAAAAACATAAAACAATTTTATTACTTATATATGAACTATATTAATTAAAAATTAAGTCCCGAGCCGTTTCGAGCAGTTTGAGCAAAGATAGCTTTAACTCCATTCTCCTCTGTCTTGATTTCAGTGTCAAGCATATCTGCTATGAGTTGATATCCTCATATCAATAAGCATCACATTGATGGCAGAAGGTATCGGTGGTGAGATGATGTGTTCTTCACAGTTAGACCGAAAGTCTGGATATAGTTTCTGTAATGCCCCAATTTTGCGCAAGTGGTTAGCCGTGCGTACAATTCTTCGGAAAACCAGGGGTTCAAACATGCTCCGACCGACATCCAAAATTATTTATATAGAAAATTAATTTTTATAATCGCGGTCGACCCTTGACAAACATTGTCAAGCCCTTCGAGTGTATTTCTGACATGAAATAAAAGCTTCTCATAAATTTCCACCAATCGTTCGGATGCGTCTTAGTATGAACTGTAAATACCTCTATTTCTTGGTAAAACATCAAGACGCCACCTCAAATTATAGGAGGAGCTCGGCCGAAAATCTCTTCAGCGGTTACGCTAGTTATATATGTGTATATGTATAAAGGTTTTTCTGCTTCTTCACACTTTCGGGCGACATTGCTCATCTTGCCGATGAAATGCTGTTTGATTTTGTACTAGCGTCGGCACGCGGTTTGTCTGATATGTCGTCTCACAGTAGACCTGAATCGTCTGGTTAAAGAAGTGGGTGGTGCAGAAAAATTGCGTTTGTGGGTTTTTGAGTTCGACCTTTGCTTATGCTTCTATACATTCGTTATTTGCTGCACAAATCTAAATACGTTATTTGGCTGGAGCGAGGTAGTAGTTCGAGACTCCAACCTGGAGTCGATGTTAGATCAGTATGCACATCTGAAACACTAAGGAAGGGTATTCTACGATAATGTGATCGGTTTTCTTTTTGAGTTTTTCGAGCCAGTGTAAAAAAATTTTATATACTCTCTCATTCTGGAAGCTGTTTCTAATAGCTGGCAAATTTCGGGCCATCGGGGGATGAGTCTCAGCTCGCCTAGGAAGGCTTTGTGATGGAAGATGGATTTTCAAATATTGCTTAACCCGACTTTTCAAGAAGTGACTTGAGCGCTCAGTACCTTCACGTAAATAGTTGAAAATTTTGACTAGACTTCTATTCAACTCGATGAGTGATAGTACTCCAGCGATTCTCTGCTACTAAAAGGCTTAAAAAATGTACATTACTGGCGATTGTTCTGCACTTGCAGTAGCGTTTAGATTGAACTGGTGCTCTCCCTTTTTTCATTTTATGGAATTTATTAAAATTACTTCAAAATCAACATAAATATATTGATCTTGAGTCAAGGTTGGAAGAAACTAACCGTCCAATGGAAAAAAAAAATTTCGCCAAATTTTTTTTTTTATTCAACATAGTTCCCTTCAAGGGTGATACATACATGGATTATAGCGATCCCACAACTTCTCGATACCATTTTCGTAGCAGGATTTGTTCTTTGCTACAAAATAGGCATCAACTTCGGCGATCACCTCTTCAATCGACGAAAATTTCTTCTTTTTTTTTTTTTTGAGAATTGAGAACAGGAAATAGTCGCTGGGAGCTAGATCTGGAGAATTCAGTGGATACAGAAGCAATTCGAAACCCAATTCATGGATTTTTGCCATCGATTTTACTGACTTGTGACATGTTGCATCGTCTTGGTGAAATAGCACCAGTCGACTGTTGCATTTTTCCATGCTTTACAACGGGCTTATCATGGGCCGTGCACTCACAGGACTGTCGATTGTACTTCGAGTGAAATGATGGCGCGTTGTTACATCCATCTCTTGAACATCTCAAAACAGTGCTTCGAATCATCAACTCGTCGTTGTTTTTGGTCAAAAGTCCTTCAAAATCCTTTTCTGGATTTTTTGATGTTTTCGTCGGTAACAACCCCTTTCCTCAGTCTCCAGTGCTCCTTTCACCACATCTAAACTTAGCATAACAATCCTTGACAGTTTATTTTTCTGGATCAATGTACGGAAACTCATCTTCAAGCCAAGTTTTTGCTTTAACTATTTATTTTCCCATCAAAAAGTAATATTTTATTAGCACGCGAAATTTCTTTATATCCATTTTTTCACCCTAACAAAAGTTGCTTTTCTCAAAATGCTGCAATTCACAAACTAATGAAACGAAAGCTGTTAAATGTATACTCACATTAGGTTAGGACTAACTAAAAATCATAAATTATTTAATTCTAGTAGCGCTATCTACGTGTCAGATCGGAGAATTTCCAATTGAATTGTTACTTATTCACTAATTTCGGGAACGAATATGAATATCGACTATTCGTTCGGACTAATTTTTCCAGATTAATAGTACATACAAAGCAGCCATAAGAAGACTTATTGCACTTTTTTTTTGAGTCATTTTACTTGAAAGCTCTTTTCCGACTTGTTGAAACTCGAAATCCTACTGTGGCCGAAATCCTTACAGAAAACTTAGTCTTGTATTTGTTATTGGACTTTCGCTGAATGGCGCTCCAAGGTTGACAGGACTTTCTTATGTTCAAAGATTCTTCAATGTGGAAGCTACGATTATATACATATTAAAGGTGCCCCAGGGGGTTAAGAGTTCAAGAACTTTCATATGCTAAAGCATATCTGTCGCAGAAAGTGGCTAAAATCCAATTGTTTTCACGACAGTCGGGTCTTTACATCGGAACGATCTGGTCAATAACTGTCACTCTCACAACATTTTCAAAAACCTATTTTACGAACTAGTTTTACTGCTACAAAAACCATAATAGGATGTAATTTTATAAGCCCTTCTTGATGCGCCTTAAAGTTGAATCTGTTTTATGTGCTCATTCTAATACATTTTTTTCAAATGTTCATCCTGATTGAAAGCATTATGTTTCGCTGCCTAAAGAAATTCGATTTTTTATTTAATTGGTAAATAAAAGTACTTCAAATATCTCACTTTCGATATGAAAGCATACAATTTTTTTGGATAAATCACAAAAAATTTTTCAGAGAGATTCGGCTTTCCAGACTTAACGGCTTCCGAATGATGCGAGGTTAGTTTTTGCTACAATGTTGCCGATTTTCAACGATTGTTATTACCTCTTGTCTTTACTGTATGAAAAACTATATTTTGCTCCACTTTGCACTATAACTAGTGGAAAATTCGTAATCGTGGTACTTGACTTGCAAATTTCAACTGATTTGTACTAAGCAGCGTTGCCAATTTTCATCGCTTTTGATTTTTGTTATTTTTTAGAATTTTTTCTCTAATAATTTGAAAAAACTATTCTGTTTTCAATATTCTAACTGAAACCCCCCTCTCAGATTGGGTCAGTACTAATTTTTATTTACGTTTACGCAATTTAAAGGAAAAAAACAGTAAATATCTTTGAAAATTGGATAAAAAAAAAGATAGCAAAACAGCATTCGGAAGTAATTTGCACAATTCCCAATAAATTCTCATTTTACAACTTTTTCATGCAAATTGTATTAATGCAATGGAATGAGATTGTTGAGTATGAGTTTTTTTATGAATCTGTATATGTTTGTTTGTGTGTTTGAGTGTGTGTGTGCGTGTGTGTGTGTGCAGACTCATTTAATAGGAAACGCAAATTTAAATTGCAATAAGCAAATGCAGTCTGTTTTTTTTCTGTTGCTGCTCAACAATTAGCAAACAATTTCCGATTCAAGTCGCTAAAGCATTGTATGTACTCGTATGTATGTATGCACAAACATTTCTACGTATATACACATGCAGTTAATAACTTTTAAATGCTTTTTAGATATTTAAAGATTTTTACATTTTGTAATTAAGAACTTTCGCAAATCGCACTTTGCACCAGTGAGCGGCAATTTCAACGGAATCAAAAAACATAGCAAAATATATGAAGAAGAAGAAGAAACAAAAAATTAATTATACAAGCGAGACATGCACATATGCACAGACATCTATGTACATATGTATATATAATTGCGGTTTCGTATATTTATCATAAGTAGAAGAAAAAACGATACAAATATGCAAATGAGTTTGCAGTTGTTGCAGTTGTTGCACCATCGGAAAAGTCTTTTTGCAATGCGGCGGGAATTCCACATTTGCATATTTCACTTACTGCACGCCGCAATGCAAATTAAATTAAGTGCAAATTTTACGCCGATGAATTGTTTTCGCAATTAAATTTCACAAAAAAAAAAAAAAAAAAAAAAGCTACACAACAACTGCTTGAGTTTCAAGTGCATAAAACGCACTTCACGCGAACACACACACATAGTTACAAACATACATAAATTTTTACACCCACATACAACTCTGCTACTCATTGTACACACATTTACAGTTATGTTGATGCTGTTACCGGCGGCTGCGCAGGGTAACCAAGAAATTCTTATGGATCGCTAAATGGTTTTCACGTAAGTACTGTTCTTGTCTGTATGTACGTGTGTGTGAATGTGGATTTGGCATAAAAGCTTACGCAGAGTTACTTTCTGGCTACCAGTGAAGTTTCTGCCTGCCATTCAGCATCGTTCTCTTCTGCGTGCATAAATTAAAATTGCATAATACTTACATGCTATGCCAAACATACAGACACCACCATTTATATGTGGTAATGAATGTGCTAAACGATTGCTAAGCCATTTTTGCAAACATTAAGAAACATCGAAAAGTAATTACTAAAGCTAAATACGCACGCATTCTCAATTATCTCGCCGTGTTTATATATATTAGGCGCTTTGTAACCGCTGAAGCGATTTTCGGCCGAGCTCCTCCTCCAATTTGTGGTTTTGCGCCTTGATGTTTTTACCAACAAATGGAGGGACCTACAGTTTATTCTAAGCCGCCTCCGAACGGCTGATGGATTTTTATGAGGAGCTTTATTTCATGTCAGAAATACACTCGGAAGGCTTGACATTCCCTGCGGATGGGCGACCGCAATTAGAAAAATTTATTTTCTATAATTTTGGATGTTGCTCGAACCTGGGCTCGAACCCAGACCTTCCGAATATCAGTACGCAATGCTAACCACTCGGCTATCACGGCCGCCGTGTTTAGAGAACGTCGTTAGACTCTCTATCATACCTAAGGGATTGGTACAATTTTTTCATAAAAATACTGCACTAGGGAGTACAATAACCGATTGAAAGCCGGCACCAAGTTAGCCCTAAACAACTGCAAAGATGACTCTTACGCAGTAAACTACAAATACAGCCTTATCGATTCGTGCAGTTTCTTGTGCTTATTAATCAAGTTAAGTCCCGACGACTATTGTCTCTCTAATACAATTAGACTAACATATTTACAGCAGTATTTTGGGCACAAAAGAACCTTAACTTTACCTCTGCTTTCTAATATCAACCAAATATTCTAGGTCCACTATATAAGAAAAAAACACAGAAAATTCAAATTTAATGGAGAATATTTATCATCATTCGAAAGAACATTCTTTGGCATTTATTTCTTGAAGAGTATCTCTCTCAAATGTTGGCCGCGGCTACGTCTCAGATGGTCCCTCCATTGAGTCCAATTTTCGATGACTCGTTCGAGCATTTCGACTGGTAAGTGGCGAATGGCACGCGTGTAGTTTTTCTCCAAGGCCTGAATCGAAGCGGAATCGCCCGCGTAGACTTTAGACTTTACATATACCCACAGGAAATGTCTAACGGTGTGATTTCACACGATCTTGGTGGCGAATCGTCCGGCCCTAACGCGAAATTATCTGCTCCCCGAAGTGTTCTCTTAATACATCCATTGATTGATGCGATATGTGGGAGGTGGTGCCTTTTGGTTGAAACCAAATATCGTTGAGATCACGAGCTTCAATTTCAGACATCAAATAGTCGGTTATCATGGCGCGACAACGTTTACGTTCAAACAGGCATTATTTTGAGGAAATATGGACCGATGATTTCACCAGCCTACAAACCACACCAAACCGTTGATTTTTCTGGATGAAATGACAGCTCTTGAATCTCTTCAGATTACTGCTTGTCCCAAATACGGCAATTTTGTTTTTTTTACATACCCATTGAGCCAGAAATGGGCGTCATCGCTGAACAAAATTTGTCTCGAAAACGTCGGCTTCAGTTCTGGCATAAGCTGTTTTTTTATGCTTTCAATTTAAGATCTCGTTGTAAAAATACGCCAAGTCGTTCCATACGTCAGTCCGAGTTGCTGCGAACGGCGCCGAATCAACTCTCCACGGTCTTCGTATACACTCTCAGCTACGGCCGCTATATTTTCTTCACTGCATGCTGGACGTGGTTTATTCGGTTGAACATTATCCAGTAATGAGTGTTGGGTCTCAAGATGGGTGATGGTGTTGCGAATAGTACGCTCAGTAGGCCGATTATGTTGACGATATTCTGAGCGAAGCGCGTGAAACACATTCTTTACAGAACGTGAATTTCCGTAATAAAGTTGAATAATTTGTAAACGTTCTCCAGGCGTAAGTATTTCCCAAATGAAATGTCAAACTATACTGATCAAGAAGAACATGACAGCTTGACATGACTCACGTGATCTGCCAAAAAAAGTTTATTGAAAATAGTACCTTTTCTTAGGTCATTATTTAGCTTTCGTTGTTGATATTTTTCCTAAGAATAGAGGTAATTATTATTATAGGCCTCTCCCAAAAGTCATCGAAAGGGCCTAAGGTTTAGCAAACTTTTACGTAGCTTTTTTTGTTTTAAAAAAGAAAAATCCCGCCAAAGACCACAAGTTCTAACCAGTCACACTATCAATTAATAAATCCGTCTCTTAAACTCTCTAGTTTTGCACACTCTTCTCAGTACCGCATATACGATGAGTGGAATTTCAATTGAGACTCGCTAATCTACTTTTTTTTTTAGGAGAGAGGCACTTCCAATACGACGTGAGGATATCTAATGCCGTATGTTAAAGCTTAAGCCATTAAGCTCTGAGACAGTATTCCAGGTATTTTGAGCGAGAAGCTAAAAAGTGGTATCTTTAATAAGTACTTTAGTATAAACTGAAAGACTGAAGCAGGTTTCCTAGACTTTGCTAAGAGAGAACATTAATAATATATGGAGATAGAAATTTGTAAAATTATATTTAAAATGTGAATTTAATTTTGAGGCCAATTTTAGAGTATATTTTGTATAACACAGCTTAGTACTAAGATACTACTAGAGTTCCTTTCCAAGCTGTGCTATCTCAATGTAAATATGTAAGCCAGTTTGTGAATAGACACAGTTATATATCTGACGTTAGTAAAATTTTAAATGCTAAAAAGAATACTTGGGATACCGAAAGCAAGCGGTACCATGCTTTGCGGTGCGTCATTACCGCCCAGAGGTAATTCAGACGAGAATTTGGCAGCGCTTCCCCGAGTAGATAGACAAGATTACAAGATTGGTAACTATGTTTGCCGAATCTGGAATCACCGCAAGAAGACCGTATCATCGAGATTCGTATGTTCGTTTTCAAGACACAACTGCGGCTGTTACAACGACAATTCAGGCAAATTCAAGCATTTCGACTCGAAACTTATCGTTGCACTTTGGAGTTAGCAGCCAGTTAAACCCTCTAGATTTGCTTATTCTCTTGAAATTTTGCCCAAAAATTATTGATGACAATAACTTTATGAATTACTTGTTTATGTCTGATGAAAGCCATTTTGATCAAGCAAAATTATCGTACATGGATTGAATTAGATCCAGAAATAGTTCATGAGATGGAAGTTTGCCCAGAAAGAAGCCAAGCATACCACAACCAAGAAATTTAACTAAATTGAAGCAGTTAATTATATTGATAACTAGCTGACCCGCCCACACATTGTTGTGGCTTTCTGTATTTTCTACCGAATCTGTCGGTAATCCCTTTCCCGTAAATAAATATGTTAAGTAAATTTAATTTTTTCCTGATCCATGATCCATTTAGACATATCATGTAAAGTTTTAACCAAATCTAAGCATAAATCAATTTTTTTCACAATTAAATCGGCCAACGACCTGGAAATCATTATTCATGCAAATCGAACCATAAAAAATTTTTGAATAGGTCGGTCCATGGACTACTTCCTAGAGAGGAACGTAGTGTTCCTGCTAATCTAAGCATAAAGCTACCTACGTACAAAATTTCAATCAAATCGAACAATAAATACGATTTTTTTTAATAGGTCAGAGTACCAGGTCCACCTCAATTGGTGCAGAACTTCTTGAGTTTTTGTAGCGTGCACAAGCAAACATTACACTTATATATATATATTTATAAGGGGTATTCTCTAAGTCTAGGAAATGCATGCTACGGTGCACCAATAGGAAATTTTTCCTATCCGTGCAATGGCACAACAACAAAACACATGCAAAAAAATATGCTACGAAAGGAAAAATATTCTATACCAAAGCCTATGTATATTTATCTCCACAGATAGCAATAAGGAAAATGCAACCCTGTGAAGGGAAGAGCAACCCTATGCCTGTGTGGTTGTTATTGTTTCACTTGAATATGTCATAATTTTGCAACGGGGGTGCTCTCGATCTCTAGCACAATTCCATATGAAATATTTGCATAGTATGCATTTCCTAGACATGGCGAATCCCCCTATAGATTGAGGGAATACTGACTTCAACCGTTCAGGCGTAATGAATAATATTCGAGTTGGGTGTCGCATGCGCCTGGTTTATAGTAAAGGTCATTTACGGTCTATCATTTTTTTTAAATAATTAATTATATAAAATAAAATAAAAGTTTCTATAATGTTTAATTATATTGTTTAATGATCCTACACTTTGCCTAACTTTGGAAAATGATATCTCACGGTATATTTCACATCTTCAAGAATATTGAGTTCCCAACGTTGGAAGTGCACTAAAATCTATCCAAGTGTTACTCAAGGGTTTACTTAAAAGAGCAATTGATGATCTATTAACGTCACTTAACTTTTTTTTAATTTTCAAAATGGTATTCATTTAAAGTATACTAAAGACAAATCCGTCAACACAGTGCCAACGATTTATTTACATGAGTCATGAAAGGACTTGCTTTATAGGAGCATAGATAGAAATACAGCTGCACCCATTCAACTCAACTCTTAAGTCCACACATTGGATTATCTTCTAAGGCACTAGGTTTTCGTTTAGAGGAATATATAGTATTTCGTTATTTCATTTGAACAATGCGCTAGTTTTAAATGATGTTCCAAGTAGATGCACTTTCTTAAATACCCTTTTTTTGACAGATCACGCGCTAGTCGTGTCAAGCTGTCATGTTATTTTTGTTCAGTCCTGCTTGGCATTTCATCATGGAAAAACATACCCCTAAACAACGTTTACAAATCATTCAACTTTATTACGGAAATTAACGTTCTGTACAGAATGTGTTTTGCGCGCTTCGCTCAACTTATGGTCAATATAATCGGTCTACTGAGCGTACTATTCGCAACAGCATCACCTATCTTGAGACCCAGCATTCATTATTAGATAATATTCGACAGAATAGAGAGTGTATACGAAAACCGTGGAGAGTCGATTCAGCGCCGTTCGCAGCAACTCGGACTGACGTATGGAAGGACTTATCGCATTTTACGCCGAGATCTTAAATTGAAAGCGTACAAAATACAGCTTGTGCCAGAACTGAAGCCGCTCAATCTTACTTCTATGGGCTCTTGAAAAGTTCGAAGAAGATCCGACATTTTCGAGCTATAAGGCCCGTTTCTAACTCAATATGTATGTAAACAAGCAAAATTTCCGCATTTGGAACAAAAAGCAACATGAAGGGATTCAAGAGCTGACATTTCATCCAGAAAAAATAACGGTTTGGTGTGGTTTGTGGGCCGGCGGAATCATCGGCCCATATTTCTTCAAAACTGATGCCGATGAGAACGTAACCGTCAACGGCGACCGTTATTGCGCCATGATAACCAACCAACTAGTTGATGCCTAAAATTGAAGCTCGTGATCTCAGCGATATTTGGTTTCAACAAAAAGGCACCACTTCCCACACATCGCATCAATCAATGGATGTATTAAGAGAACACTTCGGTGAGCAGATAATTTCACGTTTTGGGCCGGACGATTCGCCACCAAGATCGTGTGATATCACACCGTTAGACTTTTGCCTGTGGAGATATGTAAAGTCTAAAGTCTACGCGGGCAATTCCGCTTCGACTCAGGCCTTGGAGCAAAACTACACGCGTGCCATTCGCCACTTACCAGTCGAAATGCTCGAACGAGTCATCGAAAATTGAACTCAACGGAGGGACCATCTGAGACGTAGTCGCGGCCAACATTTGAAAGAGATAATCTTAAAAAGTAAATGCCAAAGGATGTTCTTTCAAATGATATTAAACATTCCCCATTAAATTTGAATTTTCAAAATTTTTTGTAAAGTAGGGAACCTCGAAATGGATCATCCTTTATATAAACATATGGGCGTATTAATTTTTATATTCACCGTGATAAACATATTCTTCTGTAGAGTTTAGGAAAATGCACTGTGATTGTCAACTCAGCGAACGTACTTTCTTCGTTTCAATATTTCCTCTGAAAATATACCCCTCAAGGCTTCAACTCTATTAAAAAGCATTGAAGCTCTTTGGCTTCATCATCTCTTTCAGGGGTAAAAACGAAATCATCTTACTACTTTATACCGATGTTAGAAATCTTTTAGCGCGGTAAAGGAAATCTCAAACTAAAAATATACTTTTTTTAATTTCTACCGTAACTGTATAAGCCAATCAAATCCATAATTTATTAGTTTAAAATTGGTCCGATGCAAGAAATTTCGCTCAAAGAGGTCGTAGCAAAGAACGCAATCCGAAGACTATTTGCTGTGTTTGTAACTCTTTTTCGAGCATATTTTGGTATTTTTTCCAGTATTAGAAGAATTCGAAATGCCCCATAAACTCACTCAATTAAAACACAATTAATCCATCAAATTTAATTTATTTTCCTTGTATAGCCTGCAAGTATCCATTAACACACCCGAGAGTGAAAAATCTTCTGAGTTTATTTTAAATAAATAACAAATCCTCGTTAATTTTATCCAAAGGTATTTACATGTCGTCAAATATTTGAATTATCGTCAACTACGGCTGCGGCTGTGGTATTATCTTTCCGCAAGGTAGACTTTAAAATGGCTATGGATTAGTTGTAAATGCAGAGCACAAAAGTACATACTTCTATATAGAATATATCCAAATATAATACAACATGAAAAGTTACACTCAGTCAAGGGAGTCAAGGGAGCAGTCGCCGCAGCAGCAGCGGCAGCAGCAGCAGTATCGAGCGGCATTATCCAGAAATTTATTACTTTGTATACAAAATATGCATTAAGAGCGAACGAGCTTCTTGCCAAAATTCACTAGGCTAATACACAGGCAGCAACATCCTACACGACAGCTTCACCGTAGTCAGCAACTTAACTTGCAGCCTCCTCTGCCCCTCGCTACAGCTCACTTCTCGTTAAAACTTGTCGTTCAAATGATTTCGTAGATTCATCATCGGCTTGTGAAGTGGGTGTGTTTTGACTGTTCTCTGACAGTGGGAGGCTGAAGCGATGAAGAAACATTCGAGGAAAATTGGCGACTATGAAATTCAAATTGCACAAACAACAAAAGCCAAATAACATAAGTTATATAGTCTATGTAAATATCAATATAGAATTTGTATAAATACAGTGGCTGTAAAATTTATGAAAACTTTAAAAAAAATTATTTCAAATAATTTTTTTTTAATTTTCCAAATTTTTCTTGTTTTTTAAATAATAATAAATAATAAACAAACAAATAAGTGTTTATATAGTAAAAAAAATTTCAAATTTAAGGAAAAAATAATTAAAATGAAAAAAAAAATTAAAATATTTTTAAAAATTTCATCAATTTTGTATAAAGTTTTCTACTGCTATTTTGGACCATATTTTAGGTTTAACTTTTCAAGAAATTTAGTCTTTGGTAACGAATATGTATAACCATTAAATACACAATGGTAGAAAAATTCCTTTAGACTCAACATGGTGAAATCAGAAAAAAGGTGTGATCGACAGCAACGTCAAACGCATAATTTGACAAAATCGGCAGTCTTATTTAAAGAGCTGCTCACTCTAATATAATCCACTGAAAAAAACTAGGAAAATGATACTAAAAGCACTTCGTTTAAGTATTTCTTTATGAAAATCTACAAAGACATCACTGTCTTTTGATTTGAAATTGGCTTATTGAATCGAAAAAATATTGAAAAGGAAACAAATTTTGATAATAATAAGTTCCAGGGAAATGAATTTCAAATAGTATTGAAAATAATTCACAGAACATTCGTTCCTTCAATTAAGGCATCTTCAATCACTTCCGTAATTTTGATTCAGTGTTCGGCTATAACCCTTTCTTTAACATGTTGATGTGCTGGGGCTTCCAGGGCGTTCGTTACCTCAACGTCTCGTCAAGGCCTTGAAAATGCTCATATCACTTCGAAACTTTTCGCGCTTTGATTGCACCTTTCACGATTTGTTTAAAAGCGGGATCTTCAAGCCTGCGATATTTAAAAGTTTTCGTTAGTTTTCGAACCCACTTCGTATTTAGTTTTTTCGGTTTTAGCATCTAAAATAAATGCCTAAAGTTTCCCGTGCTTTATGTCCAACGACGTGGAAAGTATCAAGCGTAGCTTTTTGAAAGTGTCACAAAAAGAAACGACAAAGAGATGATACGAATAGAGCTGTGGAACAGAACTTCTGATGATTTCGAGAATTTGTGAGCTTCATTTTGATTCGTAAGGCTTTCAAATCGATTTTGGAGGGCAAGGTGAGCCCTTATAAAAATTGGCAGCTCCAATGAAAGTAGAAGATTTGTCCTCTTGGAATTAGCTGCTTTTAATAAACTATTCTAAAGATTATGCATCAACTCAAACAGATTATCTTTCTATCAACAATACGTGAGTAGCATGTTTTGTTTCTCCGTGATATATGATTCGAACTCACAACTGCTTTTCCATTGTATATCTTAAGACATGTTGGGAATAACAGTGGATGACCCATTGATTCTATGCATCCGATTTCAAAAACAGTGTCTTATTTTCAACTTTTCTAGAAATTTTAGTGGCAATAATCAAATACAGCTTTCTATATAGTTTGAGTATATAGTGAATAGAATTGTAATTATTGGGGAGCGAATAAACGATGAGTAAATTACGGCAATTAAGAAGACGAGGGAACAAATTTTTTGAATTTAATTCAGCAATTAGGAAATCATCGAGGAAACAATTTTCATATATTATTCATTCTATTTTAACATAAAAATGTAGTCATAAAAATGACTCTCTATATATCCTTTTTTTCTACTACTTTAAAAAACAGCACCGAAATAAGACTACGGAAACATGAGGTGAGTCTGCTGATCAGACCTAGTAATGATTCCAGCATGAAAATTATGAAAAAAAATTTTTAATTCAAAACATTGATTTTATTTGAAGTTTTGAATTTTATGAACTATTTTATTTAATTTTATAAAAACAGAAAGTTTTTAATCTATTAATTTATAAAGAGATATAAATTATTTCAGAAAAATTGGGACTTTTTTCATACAAACAACATGTTTCTTAGCTACCTGCAGATAGACTTGGATATATTTTGCATTAAAACTTCATGACATATTTTTTGATAGTAAAAACAAGCTGAAATTATGGTCCTCTACGCAAAAAAAAAATTACAAATACGATTTTGAGAAAATTGAAAAGCTGTAAATTCATTTAAAAAAATTAAAAAAATAATCTCTTTAAAGCCAAATTAACATCAATAAGTTCAATTCTTCAAAGAAGAGATATTCAAATTCTAAAAGAAATTTTACTTGGCATGGACTTAGCTCTTATCCACAATTTTTTTGGGGGAGATTGTGGCCTACAGATCGCAAATTCAGACATTGTCAATCTTTTTTTTTAAGATGATAATAATTAACAACAATATTTAAACTTTGTAGGTATATTTTGTAACTTATATAGAATACAAAAACATTTAGATTATAAAAAAATAATAATAATTTTAAATATTTTAAAATTGGTCCTGAAGTTGATCTTTCAAAACAATTGGATGTAGGTGGCGCAAGAAATTTTGGCTCTTGTACTTATCTGAAAACACAAAAAACTAAGAAGATTATTAATTTGTACAAATGTAGCTCTATCCGGTATCAAATTAAAAAAAAAATTTATTGTTAAATTTACAATTTCGATAACCGAAGCAGGCTCGATTTTTGAGCTAAAAAAGTAAGTTGTAATAAAAATAATGAAATTTTTATGGGACATAACTACTAGTTCACTGAATAACATATGCAAATTTCAGTTCATTCAGATAAATAATTTTTTTTTACCTGCACCGTGCAGAAAAAAGCTTTTCTCAGAAAAACGAGTTTAAAGTTTGAAGTGTATGAGGTCGAGTGGTCGGCCGCTACCTGCTCAAAGGCCTGTAGAACCGAAAATACTGTAGGTGTCATTATAAAATTTTAACAGTATATTTTTAAAGGACTATGCTTTCGAAAAATTAAAAAAAAAATTTTTTTTTAAATTCTAGACCACCTTCTCTCCTTTAATAAAATCGTGCTATTTTTATTTAATTTTGGTAATTTTATTTAAAATAAAATAAAAAAGAATTTTAATTTAAATTTTGGCTTTTTTTTATTTTAATTTTTATTTTATTTTATTAAATATTTTAAAATAAAGCAGAGAATTAGTCAGTTGTTGGGCAGTTGTGTCAGCGTATAAGCTAAAATTTATAACTAAATTCAAACCCTGTCAGTATGTGTATGCAAATCCGTTGAGCAATTGCTGTTATAGTTTTTAAGAGTTTTATTGTTGTCATTGTACAAGTGGCGTTGAAAACGACGAGAGTGTTTTAAATTTAAGACGCCATTATAAATGACTATTTTAAGCTAAATAAATTGTTCGGTATTTACTGTTATGTTTCTACTTCAAATTGTTATAGTTGTTTGTACTCATACTACCATATATCAACGGTCGTTGCTGGCTGTCGACTTAACAGTGCTTGTTGTGCCATTACTCTTCTTCTTCTTTTTCTTCTACTTCTGTTGTTGTTGTTGTTTCCTTCTTTCGCTGTCAACCACCCACATCCGTTGTGCTATCACTTATTATTGCATGCCAAGCCATTTCTTCTAACTTACACATTCCTCGAAGTAGCTGTTTGAAGTACTCATACTCATACTCATACTAAAACTCTCGCTCGCATTCTTCCTTCACTTCGCACTCGTTTGAGTAATGAATGTGTATTTGATTGGCAAAAAATTTTTGCTTTTGTTTCGAAAGTTGCTGATGCATGAAATGAATATGTCAACGATGACATTAGCACCAGCCGTTTCCATTTGACTCCAATTCGATTGTAAATGATTCTCAAAGTAATTGAGTGCAACTGTGTTTTGACTAAATGAGTGGGAAACTGTTGAGTTTATTTATTTTTGTTTATTTATAAATATGCTACTACATTTTACTATAATTTACGTCGGGATCGTTTTGAGCAGCATTAAGTGAAATTTGTATGCAACTAAGTACGGCAGTACTCCAGTTTGTCGGGTTTAGGAATAATTATTATTTCTGCTCCTTTGCATTGGGTTGGGTAGTGGTTAAGTCTAAGCATAGCGTTGAGATAAAGATCAGCAGTCTGATATATTTTTTAGGCAGGTATCTAAAGGGTGATCCAAAAAGAGGTACTTTTCTCAATAGCCTTTTTTTGACAGATGACGAGTAAGACGTGTTAAGCTGTCTTGTTATTTTTATTCAGTATTGTTTGACATTTCATCATCGAAAGACTTACGCCTGAACAATGTTTACAAATCATTCAATTTCTTTACGAAACTTCACGTTCTGTAAGGAATGTGTTTCATGCGCTTCGCTCAACTTATGGTCAACAAAATCGGGCTACAGAACGTACTATTCGCCACACCATCACCCATCTTGAGACCCAGCATTCATAATTCGATAATATTCGACCGAATAAACCACGTCCAGCACACAGTGATGCAAATATAGCGGCCGTAGTTGACAATGTACACGAAGACCTTGGAAAGTCGATTCGGCACCGTTCACAGCAACTTGGACTCACGTATGGAATGACATGGCGCATTTTACGTCGAGATCTTAAATTGAAAGCATACAAAGTACAGCTTGTGCAAAAACTGAAGCCACTCGACCTTCCCCACTGGCATCGCTCCGCTCTATGGGATCTTAAAAAGTTCCAAGAAGATCCGACGTTTCCGAATCAAATTTTTTTCAGCGATGACGCCCATTTCTGGCTCAATGGGTATGTAAACAAGTGAAAATGCCGCATTTTGGACGAAGATTAACCTGAAGAGATTCAAGAGCTGCCATTTCATTCAGAAAAAACAACGGATTGATGTGGTTTGTGGGCCGGAGGATTCATCGGTACATATTTATTCAAAAATAATGCCTGTGAGAACGTAATCGTCAATGGCGACTGTTATCGCACCATGATAACAGACTATTTGGTGCCTGAAATTGAAGCTCGTGATCTGCGCGATATTTGTGTTCAACAAGACGGCGCCACTTTCCACACAGCGCATCAATCAAGGGACTTTTTGAGAGAACATTTCGGTGAGCAGATAACTTAACGTTTTGGGCCGGTCGATTGGCCACCAAGATCATGTTATATCACACCGTTAGACTTTCTTCTGGGGGGAAAGGTAAGGTTTAAAGTCTATGCGGACAATCCCGCTTCGATTCAGGCCTTTTGTTGAGGAGCAAAACATCGCGCGTGTCATTCGCCAATTACCAGTGGAAATGCTCGAACGAGTTATCGAAAAGTGGACTATACGAATGGACCTTCTGAGATGGAGCCGCGGCCAACTTTTGAAAGAGATAATTTTCAAAAAATAAATGCCAAAGAACGTTTTCGAATGATAATAAACATTCCCCCGTAATTTTGAATTTTCTTTGTTTTGTTTTTCTTTAAAAAATTAGGTAACATCAAAATGGATCACCCTATAATAGTAAGTCCATCAGTTTTATCAAATCCAGGCGATTTTTTAAGTTTTATTTTCTTAATCTCGGCCATTACTTCCTTAACAGAAGCTTTTCGATTAGCTAGGCTCATCTGGCAAGGCGATTCGAAGAAGTTGTGTACCTCAGTTGGATATCGTTATAGGAAATTTAATTCGGTCGGAAGATTTAAAGTAACCTCTGCACCATTGGCCATAACTATTTTCTATAACCGTCCAATTAGTTTACTGGTGACCTTAGCTAAGGTATTTGAAAAAATACTTTTAAAACGAATGTTATATGTTTTGGAGGACTGGGATATATGACTCGCATACCAGTTTTGGTATAGAAGGTGACATGGAACTCCTGCCATCGAATTGTTAATATTATCAAGAGCACTTTCGAACAGTACTTCACAGCAATCTTTTCAGACATGAAGCAGGTATTCAATAAAGTATGGCATCCACGGTTACATTACATTACAATGGTTTTCAGCTCTTTACTATTTACTTCTGAAGTCTCTTCTAAGTGACCTTAGATTATATGTCAATGAAAAAGGATAATATTCAGAGTTGTATTTGATTGAAGCTGGAGTTTCTCAAGATAGTGTTATGTACAATATTTACATTATGTACATTACAGCTGACCTGCCGATTAGCAATGGTATAGAGTTAGCAGTCTATGCTGATGCTACAGCATTTACTGCAACAAGTTTTAACTACAATGGAGCCCCCCTTCACCTACAAAAACAGCTTAATACGGTTGAAAAGTGACTAAGTGACTGGAAGATAGAAGTCCGTCCACATGGCGTTTGCATTAAGAACTGAGAAATGTCGCCCCGTATCAATAAAGGGCTCAAGAATACCTGAATGTGAAAATGTCAAATATTTTAGCGTACATTTGGACACAAGACTCACTTAAGAGAGATATAGAAGCAGCCAAAATTAAAAAAAAAATTTACTGGTTTTTAGGTCCGCGATCAAAACTTAGACCTGAAAATAAAGTACAGCTCTACAAGGCAATTATTATTATATTAAGCCAGTATTGACGTATGCAATACAATTATGGGAACAGCGAATAACTCTAATATTGAAATTTTTCATTGATATTAATACACGACCTTGAGAAGTATAGCAGGTGCTCCTTGGTTTATAAGCAACTACGAAGGTCACAAAGCCTTAAATATACAACATGTTAGAGACGAAATCAACAGAGCCTGTCGAAAATATAGGGTTTTTCAATTAAAGTAATATAATTACTTTAAAAAAAAACACAGTAGTTGTTAAAGAAATTCAAATGTTTTTTATTGGGTTCTAAATACAACATAATTTAAATGGCCTCCATGACTTCTTTTGCAGGAACGAATTCGATGAACCCAATTTTCGAGCACTTTTTCCACTAAATCAAGTCGTATGTCATGAATAGCAATGACTTCAAATAACCCCACACGAAGTAGTCTAATGGTGTCAAATCACAACTTCTTGGAGGCCATTCAATATCACAATTTTTTTAAATAATCGAATCCCAAACCTTTCTCGTAATAATTCGGTTGTTGAACGTGCTGTGTGACACGTAGCCCCGTTTTGTTTGGAACCAGATGTGTTAAGATCAACTTCTTCCAATTGTGGTTATAAAAAATTGGTTATCATCGATCTATACCGCTCTCCATTGACAGTAACCGTGTTACCAGCTTCATTTCGAAAGAAGTACGGACCGATGATTCCACCAGACCAAAAACCACACCAAATTGTTAATTTAGGTGAATGTAATGGTTGTTCATGAATAACTTGTGGATTTTCTTCGCACCAGAATCAACAGTTTTGTTTATTTACCCCACCACTCGATAGAAGTGAGCCACATCGGAGAAGATGATTTTTTTTTTTTAAATTGGGTTCATCGAATTGGTTCCTGCAAAAGAAGTCGTGGAGGCCATTTGATTGATGTTATATTCAGAACCTAATTGTATCGATGGTAAAGGGTGTTTTTTATAGAGGTATAGAACTTTAAGTTGGCATTACTTTCCAAGATGGCGACCGATTTAACAGCTGTCAATTATTCTCAGTTTGGTTTGGCAATTCTTCATGAATAGACTCACGCCTGAACAACGCTTGCAAATAGTGTAAAAACGTTGTTCCCGATTTTCATTAGCGAATTTTGTTTAGCGATGAAGCGCACTTCTGATTGAATGGCTACGTCAAAAAACAAAACTGCCACATTTGGAGTGAAGGTAATCCTCAAGTGTATGTTGAAATACCGTTACATCCAGAAAAAATTACTGTTTGGTGCGCTTTATGGGCTGGTGGAATCATTGGTCCGTACTTTTTCAAAAACGATGGTGGGCAGAACGTTACACTCAATGGTGATCGGTATAGAGCCATGATTACTAACTTTTTCATTCCTGAATTGAATAACCATGATGTCCAGGAGATGTGGTTTCAACAAGACGGCGCAACATGTCACACAGCTCGTGCCACAATAGATTTATTGAAAGACACGTTTGGTGACCGCCTAATTTCACGTTTTGGACCTGTGAATTGGCCTCCAAGATCTTGTGATTTAACACCGCTAGACTACTTTCTGTGGGGCTATGTAAAGTCATTGGTCTATGCGGATAAGCCACAAACGCTTGACCATTTGGAAGACAACATTCGCCGTGTTATTACCGATATACGGCCACAAATGTTGGAAAAAGTCATCTAAACTTGGACGTCCAGATTGGACCACATCCGCGCCAGCCGTTGCGGTCATATGCCAGAAATCATATTTAAAATGTAATGCCACAAGATTATCTTTCGGATAAATAAAATTCATGTCAATCAAATAATCCATCGTCTATTCCTCTATAAAAAACACCCTTTACTTCATATAAAATAAAAAACATTTGAATTTCCTTAATAGTTAGTGTGTGTGTGTGTGTGTTTTTTTTTAGAAATCATATCTCTCTTATTAGACCCCACATAGTCCGATTTCGATGACTTTCATTACCAGCAATCAGTTCAGCATGTGTGTATAGACTACAGATTCTCTCGTTCTTAGATGATTTATTGAAGTATTTGTGACTCAAAATCACATAACTTAACAAATTGGTTATGTGGGAGCTATATGATATAGTCGACCGATTCATCCAATTCCGACAAATAATCAATAAATTACAAAAATACACCCGCATACTACGTTTCATTGAAATGTTTCAAAAACTGAGGAACTAGTTTGCGTTAAAACAGACAGTATGGACACGGCTGAATCAACTCAGCTTGTGATTCTTATACGATACGTAGAAATTTTAATGGGTCTATCTCTTCTCCTTCTGGTATTTACATGTTTTGGACCAAATAAATAACAGATCAATTGGAAAGTTCCCGGCCTGACATATATAATTAATTAATTAATGATTTTTAGCTAGCCCTAACCTAATGAGCACCAAAGACGGTGAACTCAGTGGACGCCTAAAAGATATTGTTACCGGCGAAAACATCAAAAAAATTCACAAAATGATTTTGAATGACTGTAAATTGAAATTGAATGAAAAAGCTGGCACTCTAAATATATCAACTGACCGTGCACATCATATAATTCACTAATAGTTGGGTATGAGAAAGCTCTCAAAGTGTGTGCAGCGCGAGCTCACTTTTGACCAAAAACAATGACGAGTTGATGATTCGGAGCACTGCTTGGTGATGTTCAAGCGTAGTAAACCCGAATTTTTGCATCGATATGTAAGGGATAAAACGGGACTCCATCATTTCACTCCAAATACCAATCGACAGTTATCCGAATGGACTGCACACGATCAACCGGTTCCAAAGCGCAGAAATACGCAACAGTCGGCTAGCAAGGTTATTATGGCGTCTGTATTTTGGGATATGCACGGTATAATTTTCATTGACTACCTAGAAAAAGGAAGGGCCATCAACAGCGACTATTACATAGTGTTATTGTACCGTATGAAGGATGAAATCGCCGAAAAACGGCCGTATTTGAAGAAAAAGAAATTGCTGTTTCACAAAGACAACGCACCGTGTCACAAGACAGTGAAATCTATGGCAAAAATCCATGATTTTGGCATCGAATTGCTTCCGCATCCACCGTATTCTCCAGATCTGGCCCGCAACGACTGTTTTCTGTTCTCACATCTCAAAAGAATGCTCACTGGGAAGAAATTTTCGTCGAATGAAGAAGTGGTCGCCAAGACTGTCGCCTATTTGAAGCAAAGGACAATTCTTCCTATAAAAACGGTATCGAAAAGTTGGAGGGTCTCTTTAACCAATACATCATCCGTGTAGCGAACTATGTTGAATAAAGGAAATGAATTTTGGCCGAGGACTTTCAGAATTTATTTTCTTAAAAATAATATCTGAGATAAATATTATTTTTATATTTCAGAAAAAGACTTGTTTTTGTTAGAAGCTGACGGTAACTATAAATGGAATTTTTTCCTTAAAAAATTTCTTCATAGAAACACTATTTTGAAGTCATTTCTGATTTATTTCACTTTAAGATAAATTAAAAAAAATTTCGCACAAATATTTTATAAACATTCACACACAATACTTTTAGTTTTTTATCTATGTATAATTTTAATATTTTCATTGCCTACAATTTACTTCTAAGCCAGTGAAAGCGTCCTCTACCACCATTTCTGTCACGTCTTGTATTTGTACGACTTTTCGCTAAGCCTTCATCGTCATCAACGGACCAGGTATTCGGCATAGCAGGCCGATGTGCATTAATAAATGGATTTATCACAGCTGCACACTCTGTCGCATTATTCAAATGCACATGATGAGTACCGTCAATTTCGTAAAATTCAAAATGTGGATTATTTTGACGTAGCACAGCAATCACATCATTCGAATCTTCAGCAATATACTTCGATGAGGTACCTTTAATTACCAAATATGGTACGTTTTTAATTCGCTTCGCCATTTCCAAGGTCAACGTAGGTATTGTTGGGAAGCGATTATAATATTTCACGCGGCCATCACGTGAGAAAAAATATTTATCAGGAAATTTGGTGGATTTCGTAATATTACGATATAATAAATATTTACAGTTATCAATATCAACCGATCTGCTGGAGCCTTCGTATAACAATTGCTTCAATTGATCGTATGTGTACGTAGGTGGTTCGTACATTGCCAATTTCTCTGAGCGTTCAACCTCCAAAAGCATTTTCTCTGCATTCAACCGAAACTCCTTCAACTCATACGCGGGCGGCACGTAAGTGCCTTTTATCACATCCAAGGCTATCAACATATCCACTGTGTGCGGATAGAGCGACGCGTAAGTAAAGCTGACAATCGAACCGAGTGAATGTGCCATCAGCGAGACCTTTTGCCATTTATATTCCTTCATCACACGCATAATCACATTTACATAATCAATACCATGATATGCTAAGCCTTTGGGGTAATGTGAAGAGCAACCATGACCGGGTAGATCTATGCAGAGTATGCCAATGTGCTGCGGCAGCAATGGTATGAGTGTATCCCAAGTGCCAATATTGTCCAGCCAACCATGTATGGCGAGTATTGGACGTAGATTACGTTCGCCATACCAGCGTCCAGCTATGTGGCCCCAAGGCACAGAAATGCGTACGTCTTCGTACTGAAAGAGAAAAATATAATTATTTTATTAAATCTTTCTTAAATCTCAAAAGAAATAGTTGAGTGAAATGAAAATATGTGAAAATAAAACCATCTCTACAGAATATGAAATTATAAAATGACCCTTTCTCGGTACTCACAAACTCAATATCTATTTACTGTTTAGAAGAGGAGGCACCCTAATAAAGAAATCTTTATACGAAGCTTATGCCATCCTCAGCAATCGTAGGACAGTTTAAGAATGTTAAGTTCAACTCAGTGATTTGTTCAAGTTCCTAACTAGCAGTCTTTTATATAAAAAAAAACCTTGTCAGAGGCAAAAAGGTTCGCGATTTACCTTACGGTTCGTATTGTGTAGCAAATCTAGTCGAAAGAAGTGCATCTCAACATCAGATATATTAATAATTAATAAATTTTCAATTCGCAATATAATAATCCAACATAGTTCTGGATTAGAGCTTGGAACAGGAATCATCTCGTTTTCGCGTGACCCCTAGTTGCATTAGGATAACTAAATTATACAGCAAATTTGTTTTCATAACATATCGATAAATGACTTACTCCCTTTCCGATACCAGCTAGACAGACATCGCAGTCTTTAGAGTAAAGTTAGACAATAGGATGAGAAGCGGAATCTACTGGGTAAGAGATCTGACACCAAAGCTAGTACCTAGAACTACTTTTTATGGTTGTAAGCAGGCGCTGTTGAACTAAGGCCGGTGTATCTATCCACCCTTCAGCCCATAAAAGATCAATTGGGAATTCCCCGGCCTGACACATAGAGGGCGCTACTAAACTTTGATTTGACAGCTGTCGGATCATTAGTTTGTAAATTATAGCATTTTGAGCTGGCAAGGTTATGGTGTCTGTATTTTGGCATGCGCATTGAATAATTTTCATTAACTACCTTGAAAAAGGAAGGAACATCGACAGCAACTATTACATAGCGTTATTGGACCGTTTGAAGGACGAAATCAAAAAACGGCCTCACCTAAAGAAAAAGAAACTGCTGCTTCACCAAGCCAATGCAACGTGTCACAAGTCAGTGAAATCAATGGCATAAATCCATGAATTGGGCTCCGAATTGCTTCTGCACCGATCATATTCTCCAGATCTGGCCCACAGTGACTATTTCCTGTACTCAGATCTCAAAGAATGTTCACTGGGAAGAACGTTTCCTCTAATAAAGAAGTGATCGCCGAAACTGAGACCTTTTTTGAAGCAAAGGAAAAATCGTACTACAAAAATAGCATCGGAAAGTTGGAGGGTCCTATAATCAGTGTACCACACTTAAATGGAACTATGTTGAATAAAAAAATTAATTTTGCCGAAAAAAATGTGTTTTCAATAGCTTGATTTTCAGGCGTTACTAGGAGAGGCTCATTTATGTCTACTTAGGTCATTGCTAGTGAGGTACCTAGTGGT
This sequence comes from Neoceratitis asiatica, assembly GCA_030068015.2. Classification (NCBI taxonomy): domain Eukaryota; kingdom Metazoa; phylum Arthropoda; class Insecta; order Diptera; family Tephritidae; genus Neoceratitis; species Neoceratitis asiatica. Next base: position 52,396,248 of record CM061526.1, on the reverse strand, counting down.
AAATAAAAAAATATAGTGGTAGAGGTGTCTCAATAGAAACACGAACAAGATGGCAGCCAATAAAAAGAAGAGTGGGCTGTGTTGTGAAAGTAAACATCAACAATGGAAGCAGCGGTTACTATCAACGACGGTACCGGCAACATAACAAGCTCTTTCCCCAGGGCCTTCACGTGAATGTATTGAAAGTGGCAAAAATATTGGTAAGGAAGCTTTATTACGCTCTCCGGATGCCGTCGAAGGAGTTTATTCAGGTACAAAGCAAAACCCAGTAATCAGAGGTTGAAGACCGAACTGCAAGTGCAACCTGACGCAAAATGATGAAGCATAGTTGGTTTTGATTAAAGAGAAAATGGAAGAAAGTTGAGCGTACTGTGAGTCATATCTACACTACGCGTCTACGGAACCGAGTTACGCAAAACGGAGAGAGGAGGGAATTGCGGCTGACAGAATCGATCGTAGCACCGAGACAAGGCTGGAAAGTCAAACGTCAGGCTCGATTGGGAAAGACGCACAAACAACGAAGAAGGCGGGAACGCAACAATTACTGGGGCAAATAACACAATAGCGGTAGGGCCTTTTTCTCAAAAGAATGCAAAATCTATACCATTATTGTGTTAGTTTAATTTTAATTTTTTTAGAAAGTTGTTCCTGTTCACCGTAGTGTTATTATCTCTGAAGTCTTATTAACCACTTTCAGTACAGCTTCAAAATAAACTTACACTACTTTCAGATTTTCTTAAGCATATTAAAAGATTATATTGAAAACATCGAGAGTAATTTACAGTACTAAGGTGTTTCACTTAAGAATACTATTCAAGACGAAGCCGGTGTTGGTCCGGCTGAGGGTTATTTTTCCAAACGCCGCCGAAGAACTCCAATTTTCCAAGGTGTTTCAATTATTTTAATCGAAAAATTGTGAGTTTTTAGCAGCTCTATATTATGCAAATAGGAATAAGGGAAAATAGCGTTATTTAATTGTCCTTTTTCTTTATTCTTTCATTTCAATTGCGTGATTTGCAAAACCACAGTTGACATTTAGTGATATTCAGTTCGGTAAGATTGATTTCATTTATTATTATATATGTACATATATATTTATGGAGCATATTTTTTCTAGACTTGGATGTTTCATTCATAAGCGCAGCTGCAGCGAAGCGAAAAACATATACCGTCGAGGAGATTAGGGCTGTGTGGAATATCCACAAAATGCGGGATAACCTCGACACTGTGGAAAAAATTGTTTCGTTCCCGGAGGGGTACGGGCTACAGCTCCACAGTAAAAATTGTGTTCAACAAGGTAAATTCGGAATTAGAAAGTTTCTGGTGCCGCATGAGCAAGTGCCGGAAAAAGCCCAGTGTGACCCGGGCGAGAGGTACGTGGTTTGCTGATGCTTGCATTTCGCTGTCTAGCAATTTTCATGTTTGTTATTGTTTCGCACACAAAAAAACTTACTTTAACGTTAAACTGGACGACTGCGTCGCTGGACCACTTTCCAACCGGACAATAAACGATTGGTACAGCTACTGTCGGGAAATCATGGTGTTGTACCAAATCGATAACCAAAATTATCAAGAGAAGATCGGTGGTTTGTGGAAGGTGGACCAAATTGACGTAAGTAAATTTCGAAAGCGGAAGTAAAACAAAGGTAATACACATGTAATTTTACGAAATTTTGTGGTTTAATTTTTTTTTTTAGGGAGGAGAGTAGAAGGTCTCTGGGTCCTTGGTATGATTGAGAATGGGTCTTAGGATTTGCGGCTGGAGGTATGCCCAAACAATGTCCGGTCGGCCGAGTTGCCGGTACCTTTAAATCAGAAACACGTGAACAACCGGATTGCTGGAATGCGTATGATTGTCTCTCCAGCTGCGGGTACCAGCACAAACGGGTTAACCAAAGCGACCTGGATAATCCGTTCATGGGCCCTGATAGCACCCACACACAATGAATTGAGTCACAATGGAGGGTTATTAAACGAGTTGCATTGCACATAATAGTGAAGATCCCTTCAAAAAGTTGGTAGAAGCTATTAAATATGTGTATAAAGTGTACAATTTTTTTTTTTGCGGCGAAGAACTTACTAGGAGCATGCATCAGCTTCTTTGCAGAATATTGTCGGACGAAAACATGCCTGACGAATGGAACCTAAGTGTACTCTGCCCACTTCAAAAAAATGGAGACCCCACAAGTGCAGTCAGAATTGGGAATGACCTCTCCGAACCGTTCGATACCAAACAAGGTTTCAGACAAGGAGACTCTTTATCGTGTGATTGCTTCAATTTGATGCTGGAGAAAATAATAAGTGCTGCAGAGCTAAATAGTCCAGGTATAATCTTCTAAAAGAGTATACAATTGTTGGCGTATGCCGATGATATTGATAGGGGCTGGCAGAAGCAGAGAAAGAGGAAGACCTCCACTGAGTTCTAAGAACCAGGTGGAGAGCGACCTGGTATCACTTGGTATTTCCAACTGGTGCCAAACAGCAAAGAGAAGAAACGAATGGCGCGCTATTGTGAGGCTATAATCGTGTAAGCGGTGTCTACGCCAAAGAAGAAGGAGAATTTGTGGGAATTGCTTTGACTAACCAACACATTTTTCGCAACTTTAACTTGAAATATCTCAAAAACTAAAGGTCTGCGATTGGTTTGGTTTTCCATTTTAGAAAGGGGGGAGGGGGGCTATCACCCCTTATCATTCGTTTTGCCCATAGTAAAGAACCGTAATGGAGATGTTTCCCTCTTTCGGAATTATTTCACAACAATTTTGAAACCATTTTGGTATTGACTAAATATTTTTTTTAAAACTATTTAAACAACTCAAGCGGCTTCAGTGATATAATACTTATAAATATTAATGAAATTCTAAAACTTCTCTCTACACATTTGACTTTTAGCACGAAATTAATTAAAAAATCAAAAAAATTATATATTTAAGAATTTAATGTTACTATGTGTGTATTTCCTTAAAAAAAAAAAGAGAAGAAAATAGACAACTTTGACCTTTAACCAGCTCTTCCGAAAATGACAAGCGAAAATAAAAATCAACAAAAATACAGTAGAATTCTATTATAATAAAAGAACTTTGTCACACACACTTCGATTAACCGATTTAAAAATGTGGCTAGCCGGTCTTATCAATTTGTCTAACGCATCACCATAACAGTACAGCTGTTGAGAATATACCCAAAAACAAACGATCGCAGCAAAAATCCATTTACAATTTATATTAAAACTTTTAAAATCGCTCAGATTTTATATCTCTTAACACTCACAAGAGTGCTGGCATTGAAAAGGGAGCACAGCGCTCTCACTCGCTGTGTCATTCACTCACTCGCTCACTCGCACGCTCACTCATTTACCTCACGTGGCATTGTTTCAGACATATTGTTTTAGTTTTTTTTTCTCGCGTGCGCTTGGAATTGTTTACAAGTTCAACATCCACTTTTTTTAGAATTTTTTTGGTTGTTTGTTTTTCAGTAATCACTTAAGTGGAAAAACTTTTCATCCGCTTCTGTGCTTATCGATTAAAAATTGTATTTTTTATTATATGAGTACAAAGCCTTTCAATTCAGCGCACGCACACCCGGCTAGACTGACCAACGACCGCGAAATGGCAAAACTTTACTTTCAACATGCAAATGAATATAAACAAAATGCTTGAAGAGAGAATAAATACTCAGAGGCATCGATAACAAAGTGTGTGTGCATGTAAGTATGTATTCGTCTATTATTATTAACAACAATTGTTGAGATAAAAATTTAACTCACTGCAGTAGAGCCTCTCTACGGGAAAGCGTAAGAAAGTTTAAAGAGTATTCATGAAATAAGTGAATCATATACGCGGTATGAGTTATTATAAATTGAAATGATATAAGTCTACTTTTGGGAAAAAAAATTATTTAATATCAAATTTTTTGTTTCAATTAAAAAAATAAATTGGTAAAGCTCAGGTCACCAAAAATGGCGAATAATTTGTTGAATAAGATTATGTTTGGAACATTGTTGAATCATTTTCAATAAATTTGAAGGTGTTTTATCTTGTTTGATATTCAAAAGATTTTTTTTTCACCCAAATGAAAGAGATTTTCTCTTATGTATATACTTTTCCAACAGGGTGATATGATTTTTTTTTTAAATCCATTAATTGTTAAGGAAATTCAAATGTTTTTCATTTAATGTGAAGTACAATCGATACAATTAAGTTCTGAATATAACATAATTCAAATGCCTCCATGACTTTTTTTGCAGGAACGAATTCGATGAACCCAATTTTTGAGCACTTTTTCCACTAAATCAAGTCGTATGCCATGAATAGCACGTTCAATATTGATTTTAAAGTTTGAAGAGAGTTTGGTTTATTGCTAAAGACCAATGACTTCAAATAACCCCACAAAAAGTAGCCTAATGGTGTTAAATCACTTCTTGGAGGCCATTCAATTTCACAATTTCTTGAAATAATCAAATCTCCAAACCTTTTTCGCAGTAATTCGGTTGTTGAACGTGCTGTGTGGCGCGTAGCCCCGTTTTGTTCGAACCAAATGTTGTTAAGAGCAACTTCTTCCAATTGTGGCCATAAAAAGTTGGTTATCATCGATCTATACCACTCTCCATTGGCAGTAACGGTGTTACCAGCTTCACTTCAAAAGAAGTACGGATCGATGATTCCACCAGACCAAAAACCACACCAAACTGTCAATTAAGTGAATGCAATGGTTGTTGATGAATAATTTGTGAATTTTCTTAGCACCAGAATCGACAGTTTTGTTTATTTATTGCACCACTCAGATGAAAATGAGCCTCATCGGAGAATATGACTTTCTTCAAAAATCTAAAATGCAGAACGATTATTTTGATAATAATATTGAAAAAATTTTAGACTTTGTTCTTCTGTATATCTTTCCATAATGAAATTGAACTGAATACAAAGAAAAAAATGACAGATCCTGACATATTAAAAATGGTCAAAACGACACTAAGAAATCATATCATCCTTTTTTGGAAACCCCTTTATGTTACATATATGTTGACAACTTTTTTAAAAGGTTGAATTAACCGAAATTAAAGTCAGAGAAACGGTTATAACGAACCGATTAAATTTGTACACCAATATTTTAGGTGTACAAATTAATTCGGTCATTTCTCAAAGGTGTGGTCGTTCTTGGAAGCGATTACTTATTTTATTGGAAAAGTTTCCCCTTTGTGAACAATAATTAGTGTGCCTCAGAGTCTGTTTCTGACAACAACATTGCTTTTTGCTTCTGGTAATGACCGGATTTGTGTTAAGTAAACAGAATTTATAGGAAGTTTCGATTTTCTATTTTAATTGGATGAAAAGTACAGCTGAAGTCCATCGAATGCTTATGGAAGTTTAAGGGAATCTACGCCGACGAATAAATCATACAGAAACTTAAAAAATTATTACTTTAGCGTCGGAAACTTAAGAAGTTATTACTTTAGCATCGAAGGCAAAGAGTCGTTATCGACTCTAACTAATATGAGCTGTGCATTGCGCTAAAAACGGATAAAACCGACCGAAAGGTATGACGAGGAGGCTCTACGCAGCTATAATGGCCAAAAACTGCCTGGAAGTGCTGAAATCGGAGGTCTTATCCAGCCTGCCGTATTCTCCATGCCTTGCTCATTCAGACTGCTGGCTTCTTCGACAAATGCAAAACGATTGTGGGTTTGAAGAAATCGAAGAATGACTCAAGATTAGAAATGGTATTCGAAAATTTGCGTAGAGTTTGGGAAAAGTTTTCGCTTCTTTCGGATAATACTTTGTATGATGTATTTTATTTTATTTTATTTTTATTTTTTTTTCAATAAAAACCCTTTTTGGAATGTTTTGAACACAAAAAATATACCGAATTAATTTGTACACCGAATTTGTAAACCCAATGTGCCAGTTTTCAAAAATTATTTAATTATTCTTTCGGACCAGTCCCGATATGTTTGAGAGCCGCTTCGAAGCAAGTACAATACTATTTGTCAAAAGTACACTTTAACCCTTTTGACTAACTGCTTAAGCGATTTTGTAACAGTTTCATCAAGAGTTATTCTACATTGATTGAAGAAAATTTTAAAATTAATGGGTAATTAAGAATATATTGTTAGGTCTTATAATTATATTTAATTGTTCTGAATTCTCGAATATTTTCTCTATGAAATATTTTCATCGAGTTTTCGACAAGTATGTATGTATATTAAGTATACAAGCTGACTTCAGATCGCATTTATAAACGCAAAAGAATACAAAATTCAAACCTCAGTGAGAGGAAGAAGAAAAGCGTATGAATCTGAAGTCCATGATGAAAAACTATCCCATAAGGCAGGCCATAGTTCAGACGTTCTACACTATAGTAAGCCATCAAACTAGCTCAAATGAGAAAATGAAGAAATTGAGTTCGTGCTTTTAAGCTGAATAAACAATGATCATATCTAAATCTAATAATTCGTGCAACACTTCAAGTGAGTTTACAGGTAGAAGTAGCAGAGGAACGCCTCGAGGTGACGTCCTTTCTTTCATCCTCCGAAATTTGACGATTAAGTCGCTTCTGATATCAATTGATTAGTGAATGAGCTAGAACTGTTGCACACGCCGATGATATTGCCATAGATTATAGTGGTAAATTACCACAAACTTTATGCGACTGGATGCAGGGAACTTATCAAATGGTATCTGACTGATGTAACCGTTGTGAGCTCATTATTAAATCAAATTAGGTGAAACTCTTCATTAAGAGGTATAAAATATCGACAATAAGCACGCTCATTCTAGATGGTGTTGAAAGTAGCCTGAAAGATATGCGATCTGGGAAGCCAACATTATATATTTATGTAAAATGATTTTGTAAGAATACTGAAGTTTGGTCACAGAATAATCTAATACATCTATTGTAAGACCAATATAATTGTATGAAGTGGCTGCGTGGTGAGTGCTTTGTGTTAAACAAAATGACAAACGAAAGCATATTAAGCAAGGTTCAAATTTGAACCATGATACGTATAACTGGTGCACTCAAGATCACGCCAAATGGTATCATAAATAAATGTAATCCTCAATATCTTACCACTGGACTTGGATTTGTACAATCGTAAATTCTTGAAGGTGAAATTCCTTACTAAGCAGCACAGATCGTTGTTGCTCACATCCTGCCGATAGAAATAATTATATAACAGAAAATTTACGGAGCTATAACGTCGACACTGCTGTTAACAGCATGGAGACATATACATTTAGATCAAAACTCGATAAAAGAGGAGTTGTTTTCTCAAGTAATCCACACTTTGAGCTACCTTTAACGCTATCTAATCATTTCAGACAGAATTTTCAGCCCCTTTGGACGCAGCAGATTGTATTGGATTCGAGTAAGTATATCTTTATATTCACTGATATTCAGGCAGCGATTTATTCCTTGTCTCAATTACAATAAACTCAAAAATTGAGTCGGAATATCGCCAATTTCTAGATGAGAAAAGGCACGACTAAACAGATTCTTACCGACAAAGAACACATTGGTATTGGTATACTCTTGCTACATGCCAATTTGCTACTCCAGTAATTTACTTATGAGTGGGCCGAATAAATAAGAAATCACATTGCTGCTTGCAGAGCATATAGATAAACTTGGCCAGAATGGTATCGGAAAACGTTACGATTTATGAAAAGAGAAGAAATTTTCATTTTTTTATGAGTCTTGGCGGGTCACTTCTTGATAGTACGACATACAGCAAAGTTAAAGCTTCTTTAGGGAGATGTTGCGGGAGCTGCAAGAACGATGAGCAAGAGGAAACGGGTTTTCACATTTATGCGACGACCCAGATTTGATCCGAACTGCTTTTAACGATGATTTGTCTAAGATAGTAGACATCAAGGCAAATTATTAATAAAACTGTATATAAATTCGAAGTGAATGAATAGTAGAACTTACTGATGTGGTCCATATTGTGCTATCAGAATGAGCCTACTATGGCATAAGAATTTCGTCTCGACGTGCTTCAATACTTTGCTCTGACAGATATGATCGATTTCTGTATTTATATATATTGGTTCCAAGGCGAAGTTGCAATACTATGACAGCGAATTAAACTTTTTTCATTCATTGAACATCGTGATTGTCAAAAATATTTTTTATTTTTTCTATTTGTAAATGAGAAAATCTAGAGAATTGTGATTTTTTTTGTTGTGATTTGTGTGACAAAAGAGCGAAATAGAGAGCTTGTTCAGTTTTAAAAGCCAAGAAATTTTCCATGATTTTGACAATTACAACTCAAAAATAAAAACAAAATACACGGGATGGTGTATTTGTTCATCTACTCTCATCTTTATAAATTCGCCTTCGTTGGTTTACGAAAAAATGCTTAACAACATATATGTAAATTTAATTTATATCTGTAAAACTAAATAAATCAATAATCTACAAGGTTATTAAACAACAATATTAAAGGAACTGAAGTAATTGTTCGAAAAATTAAGACTTCGCCTGTGACATAACCCCAATTAGCTTGCGTTGTTTCGAAGGTTTCAACTGTCAGACAAGGCAAAGCAAGTTCTGAATGAGTGAGCTTTAAAACAACTCACTTCCGTACATTTAAAGCGCACTCAACCAATATCAATACACAAGAATACCATTTTGCTCTTCTTCCGGACTGCTGCTGCTGTTGTATGTATGTATTTCTAAGAATGACATAAATATTTCTAAGAAATTGTATGTGAAAAGAAAAGAAAAAAGATTTTATGCGAAAGCTCTTATCCCCATATCAGCAGAAAAGATTTAGAACCCATGAAGTGTTGTAGAACAACATGGCTTTGGCTGGTTACACTTGGACTCGCTACTATGTATACGTGTAATAGCATTTGGCTTGTTTGAATTCAGTCGGCAATTGGCCATGATGTCATTATCGGCAACGGAAGTACATTTTCAATTTCTATTGAATACTCAGACGCGTCAAAACGTAAAGCTAGCTGAGTATGTTTGTATACATTTAAAAGTATTCTTTTTCTCTGGGGCTGGTGAGTAGTGATAGCTGTGGCATTGAAGTTCATATATCCGGCGGTGAACAACTCCTGAATAAAAATTTAAGTGTGTTTTAAATTCCATGGAGCACTAACGCCTTGGCTGTTTTTAACTATTTAAATCAATTAAGTTAAAAAATTCCTATAAAATGAAAATAAATGATTTAAAATTTGTGTGTTGACCTTAAGGAAATATCAGAGAATTTATTTGCCCTCCAAAGAACTTGTTATCACAACAGAGTGCAGAATATTTTCTTTTAAACATTTTTTATAATCGCAGTAAAGTAAAAGCAATAATAACAAGAAAGAAGTGTTGTCTCAGGCCATACCGAAGTCTTTATACCTTGCATGAACATATCAAATTTTTTGTAAATTGCAAAATTAGATTTCGATGATTTTCAGTTCATTTTAACTTGAATTTACGTCTGTAGAATATCAAATTTCGCGCTCTTTGATGCTTTTTTTTGGCGGATTTTTAACCCAAAGACTCATATCTGTACAAATCGGTATATGGGAGCTATATGATATAGTATTCCGATTTCGATGATTTTCAATATCAAAAAGCAACTGATAATTTACGTGTAGAATACTTTCCTAGGTGTTTTTTTAACTGAGCTTTGACCCAAGCCTAAAATCTGAACGAATGTGCAATTCATTATATATGTTTAGTATACCAAATTTCACGTTCTTAGGTACTTTTTTGACGAATTTGTACAAAAAATTTGAAATCTGAATAATCGGTTCTATACGAGATATTTTGCAAAGAAAATGTGAATTTTGAATTTTGTATCAATATTTTTATTCATCAATATCTACTTTGTCCACTACAAAGTAGTCCCCTCGGATATAATACACTTGTGCCAACGCTTTTTCCAATTCTTGAAACACTTCTGAAATGCACTTTTCGGTATGGCCGTCAGCTTTTTCTTCGAATCTGACTGGATCTCATCAATTGTGGCAAAATGCTTTCCTTTTATTGGTTTCTTTAGTTTTGGGAATAGGAAAAAGTCGCAGGGAGCCAAATCTGGTGAATAGGGTTGGGTCATGATTACGGTTTTTTTTTTTTTGGGCCAAAAAAATTAGGAATAAGTATTGATGTGTGAGCCATTGCATTATCGTGATGCACCATTGTAATCAAAGAAAACAAAAACCTTCACATTTTCCTTTGAACACACCGTATATGCTTTAGTAGTCCAATCTGACCGGTGCCGACAAATTTTAGCTTAAACGTATATTTGCACTTTTCTGCCAAGCTTAGTTGAAATATCGCAAAAACTGAGGGACTATTTTGCATTCAAACAGACAGACGAACACTCACATGTACAGACAGAAGGACAGACGGGCATGGCTGAATCAACTCAGCTCGTCATTCTGATACGATCGGTATAAATTTCAGTGGGTCTATCTCTTCTCCTTCTGGTATCTACATACTTCGGATCTAAGTTAATATACTATTTCATTTATATGAAAGGTATAAAAATGAATTTAAATTGAGATTGAAACAGCTTAATTAATCCAAGATAGAATTGATCATTAAAATAAATCATATATTTAGGAATATATTAAAAAAATAAAAATTTGTACAATTCAGTTATAATAAAAAAAAAAATTTTTTAATAATGTTTTTTCTGGATGAAATGGCAGCTTTTGAATCTCTTCAATTTGCTCTTCGTTCCAAATGAGATAATTTTTGCTTGTTTACATGCCCATTGAGCCAGAAATGGGCCTCATGCTGAACAAAGTTTGCCTTGAAAACGTCGGATCTTCCTGGAATTTTTCAAGAGCCCATAGAGCGAAGCGATGTCGATTGCGAAGGTCGAGCGGCTTCAGTTCTTGCACAAGCTATATATTAACTCTTCACGGTCTTCGTATACACTCTCAGCTGCGGCCGCTATATTTCACTGCGTGGTGGACGTGGTCTATTCGGTCAAATATTATCCAATATCGAATGCTGGGTCTCAAGATAAGTGATTATGTTGGGAATAGTAGGCTCTGTAGGTCGCTTATGTTGACCACAAGTTGAGCGAAGCGCGCGAAACACATTGTTTACAGAACGTGAATTTTCATAATAAATTTGAGTGATTTGTAAATGTTGTTCAGGCGTAAGTCTTTCCTTGATGAAATGCCAAATAATACTGACTCAAGGGTGATCTGTCAATAAAAGGCTATTGAAAAAACTACCTCTCCTGGGATCACCCCTTACTTATTTATTTCTGATTGTAAGAATGGATGTATTTACTTACTTATTTCTTTATATTTTAATTTATTTATTTATTGGTTTACTTTATTACTTATATATAAATAATTTTATTAACTTTTACATCCATTAATTTGTTTAGATATTTTTTTTTTTTTTTGGAAATCCAAAAATTAATAAATGATATATTTATATTTAATTTTAATATAATTTTGTTATTTCTTAATCAAATAATTTATTTATTTATTTTATATATTTTTTTACTTATACCTACGTACATTCATTTATTTAATAATGTTCTCATTTCATTTTATTTATTTATTTTATTTATTTATTTCTTAATTTTCTTATTTATATGTTTATTTACAAATGTATATTTTTTTTAATTTCTCATTAAAATAATAAAACTTAATAAATTTAAAAAATACACTTATTTAAACCAACAAATTTAAATGCTAAAAGAAACTATACGCAAACGGTTAAGGTCGGCAATATATTTTTAGACATCTTGCGAAAATTAAAAACATTATACACACACCCACATGCAGGTCAGAATGTATTTTACAATAAAATATTATCACAGGGACTTAAAATTATTGCTTTTGATCGCTTAGCACATACCTCTCTCTATACCTTTCCCGCGTTTTATAAAACTCCCATTTCTGCTTACTTCTTTTACTCTGAAAAAAATTTCCAAAGCTAAACAATCTACCAACGGGCGTGCTACACTTGCAGTAAAAATTAATTTTAAAAATAAATGCAAAATATATGGATATTTGTATATATGTGTGTATAACAAGTTGTTAAATTTCAATAACATTGGCGTTAGAAGATTGTCTAGAATGCAACTACAATAACGTTTTTGCGTACATATTTATGCCTATAAATAAATATAAGTAAAAATATACATACACTCATATCTACTAGATTTTAGATTTTAGTGCCTTTTCGCCAGCAAAAATACGCATATGCACGAGTGTATGCATAGATGCAAATATGTAGTGTTCCGCCCTTTTTCCCACTCTATTCCGCCTCACTTTGCAAAAAAAAAAAAAACAAAAAAAAACATATAAATTGAATGAATTGCAACTGTTAACTTAAATTTAAAAGCAAAAAACAAAAGTTGATAGAATTTTTTTCCAAATAATATGGCGACTACGCATATAACCACCATTCGAACATTCCTTCTTCTCTGTGCTTTGGCCATTTCTCACGCCGATTAATTGCTTCTTGTTTCAATCGATGAATTTGTTTGTTCACTCGCCCGTTCGAAGCAGGTCTCATATACAAATAACTGTGGAAAGGCAATAATTCTTTATTTTTTATGTGTGAAAGAGTTAGTAGCCGAATAGAAATTCACTGCAAATCCACGCATATTTACACGGAAAATTGTGACGGCGAAATTTTCTGCGATTTGACCATGTGGGAAATTTTTATTCAAACAATGTCAATATTCTTAAAACAGTGAGGTTAGTCGAATTTTAGCTGAAAGATGACTTAAACGCAGCTGAAAGGACTAGTTTTCATTGGAACTGTGGTCCAAGTAAGGGCTGTTTTTGTAGACTAGATGGACTAGACTAGATGAAGATATTTATGAAAATATTTTGATGAAATTGGAGATTTAAAAAAAATAGCTAAAATGGTTAAGCCTTGCATAATGTTAGTAAAGTAGTGAAAAAGTCAAAGTATGCCCGTCAAAATCTTGCATTATAAGACACTGATCAGCATTAATAATCCAACCTAAAGATGACTTAAAAAATGGCGAATATACTAAGGTCCATTCAGTCGAATAAAATCTACTCAACTCATCAAAACTCAATCCATAGCAAACATAACTGAACCGAATTAAAACCTACTCAACTCGAGAGGAAATAACCCAATCCAACCTAAACGAAGTAGTCTGAACAACTCAACTTATTTGGTCTCAATATAACCCAAAAGAGCGCAATCAAACTCAATTTAATGTGAGTCGACTTGAAAATTTTACGAGTAAATCTTTATCTCCTCTCATCTAAACTTTTTTTAAATTCAAGTTGTCTCCCAGTAGTTTCTTTAACGAAATGATATCAGCTAAGCTGAATGCAACCAAACTCGGCTCCCCACTTCTTAGATAAATTATCTAATTTTTTCTGAACTCATCTCAGTTCATCTTAGTCAAACCCGAACCAATTAAAATTAGGAAATTTTAGCCAACACAAAGGTTTCAACTTAAATCAATTCAATTTTAATGCACTCAGCTAAATTCAATTCTACTAAACTCACCTTGAGTCCACCTAACTCACTTCAATACTACTCATCTCTACTTGACTCTACTCAACTCAGTTCAATTCTACTCATTTCAACTGAAGTCCGCGTAAATCAGTTCAATTATTCTCAAATACAAAAGGTGATCCATTTATGTTTCTAAAGAAGAAGAAAACAGAAAATTCAAATCAAATGGGGAATGTTTATTATCATTCGTACGAACATTCTTTGGCATTTATTTTTTGAAGAGTATCTCTCTCAAATGTTGGCCGCGGCTACGTCTCAGATGGTCAATCCGTTGAGTCCAATTTTCAACTCGTTCGAGCATTTCAACTGGTAACTGACGAGTGACACGCGTAATGTTTTGCTCCAAGGCATGAATCGAAGAAGGGTTGTCCGCATAGACTTTAGACTTTACATATCACCACAGGAAAAGTCTAACGGTGTGATATCACATGATCTTGGTGGCCAATCGACCGGCCCAAAACGTGAAATCATCTGCTCAGCGAAGTGTTCTCTCAATAACTCCATTTATTTATGCAATGTGTGGGAAGTGGCGCCGTCTTTTTGAAACAAAATGTCGCGGATATCACGAGCTTCAATTTCAGGTATCAAATAGTTGGTTATCATGACCCGATAACGGTCACCATTGACGGCTACGCTCTCACCGGCATCATTTGTGAAGATATATGGATCGATGATTCCACTGGCCCACAAACCACACCAAACCCTTTCTTTTTGTTGAAATTGCAGCTCTTCGTCCCAAATGTTGAAACTTTGCTTGTTTACATACCCATTGAGCTAGAAATGGGCCCCATCGCTGAACAACATTTGACTCGAAAACGTCGGATCTTTTTGGAACTTTTCAAGAGCCCATAGACCGAAGCGATGTCGCTTGGGAAGGTCGAGCGTCTTCATTTCTTGCACAAGCTGTATTTTGTACGCTTTCAATTTAAGATATCAACGTAAAATATGCCAAATCGTTCCATACGTCAGTCCGAGTTTCTGCGAACGGCGCCGAATCGACTATCCACGGTCTTCGTGTACACTCTCAGCCCTCAGTTAGGCTGCTATATTTTCTTCAATGCGTGCTGGACGTGGCCTATTTGGTCGAATATTATCCAATTATGAATGCTGGGTCTTAAGATCGTGATTGTGATTTGCGAATGGTACCCTTAGTAGGCCGAATATGTTAACCATAAAACGAACGAAGCGCGTGATTCTCTATAGAATAAGAATTTTCGTAATAAAGTTGAAATTGTAAACGTTGTTCAGGCGTAAGTCTTTTCATAATGAGACGCCGAACAATACTGAACAAAAATAACATGACAGCTTGACACGACTCGCGCGTGATTTGTCAAAAAAAGGTTATTGAAAGAAGTACCTCTGCTTGGATCACCCTTTACTTTAATCCACTCTACTCAATTTAGGTCCTCTCAAATCTGTTCAGCTTGCGCCCACTCAGCGTGAAACCACTTAATTTGAAATATTTCTGTTTTCTAAAATCTAAATCACAAAATTAAGTGTTTTGTTACCAAGAAATAGAGCCAAAAATATTTCTTTCATTAATAATAATAATTTCCGTGAGAACAAATTTCAACTGGCCTCATTTCCCTAAAGGATATATAAAAAATATTCATTTACAAATTCTTATCACTTTATATCTCAGTCAAAAAAAAAATCGACTCAAACTGGCATAAACGTCAAGTGAAATTGCTGGCGGAATTGGCATGTTTGCGTTAGTCAAATTTAAATGAATTTATTTTCAAGTTAAGTGTCCATTTACCAAATGCAGATAAATGCGAAATTCAAATAAACGCTTATGCATACATATACATACTCATTTAAATGAGTATCACATCCATCAGTGGCATTTAAATGCAAAATAGCGAATAAAAGCTTACTTACTCAACACTCGACTCGTCACACAGACACACATACACGCACACACACTTCACAATCAATTTAAATGAATTTGTTTATTTGTAGCATTCTGCAAAAATCTGATATATATGTATGTATGTTAAATTAATGAAATAATTATTAAACGAGCTGTGTGTTTGTGGGTGTGTGCGTGCTGAAGAAAGATGCGTACAAATCACTGAGAATGCGTGTGACTGAGTGAAGGCTGGCCATCTCATACCAACATACAAACAAATGCTCAAAGCCTTATTTATTTACGCAATCGTTACGTTGTACATATTGAAGAGCAGCTGAGTGTTATGGCATGCATTTGTCGCATCCTGCACGCTCTCTCACCGCCCTCTCCCTGCCTACTTATTGGACCACCGAGCGAGTGTAGCGGCCGCATATTTACGCTCAAGGATCGAAAAGTTTTTGCCAAACGTAATTGCCATCAATTCAATTAATAGCCAACGCACAAGCCCACACATACATTTCTATGTATATACATTCAAACGCTGCATACTCACAGGCGCCGCCACTAACTCGAACACTCGAGCTCAATGGAAACTAACAGCGCCAGCCCCACGCGCCTCTCTTTTCGCGTCAACTGCACTCCATTGATGGCGCTGGCCTTCCAGCGCATTGCCGTTCGAATGATGGCTTGTATACCGTTATTTGACGCGTCCATCAAGCACTTTAGCAGCGCATTGCAGCGCAGCGCAAATTAAGGAGAAACTTTTGAGTGGCGTAAATGAAACGAAAAACGCAACGAGAATGAAATGATTAAGTAAACAAATGGTTTGCATGATTACCACAAAGTGTAGCAAGAACAAAAACATCGACAACAACAACAACAACAACAACAACAACAACAACAACAACAACAACAACAACAACACAATAACAACTATAAAAGTTTTAATTCAGAAGAAAAGCAAAAAAAAAGAAGAAAAAATGAAAAAACTTGCAAAACTCTTCTGCACTCTCGATAAGTGAAATAAAAAATTATATTAAGCATGGTGAGTGCATAAAGCACTGGAAGCACAAATTTGTGCATACATACAAACAGATTTAAATTTTTGTAATTTTCCGCGGAAAAGATCAAAAATACTTTTCATTTCCTACGCTTTTGAATTTTTTTTTTCATTTTTGCTTGCCAACTTTTTCAACGAACTGGAATCTGAGTGATTTTAGCATCAATGTTATATACAAATATAAATATAGAAACGTATATACTTGTACGAATTCAATTCTCCTGCTCGTATTTCGGCCAGCAACGTAGTCATTGGAATTTTCTTTATCCATTAAAATAAAATTTAAAAAAAGGAAACATAAGAAATAAACGCAAAATAAAATTGGAAAAAAAATATACTGAAATTAAATGTAAAAATAAAATAAAATTAATGAAAGCAGCAAAGCAATATCAAAACAAACTATTCACCGTTATATAAAGAAAAACTTCTGCCTCTCCAAAACAAACAACGTTCGAGTTACAATTCCACACTTTTTGCGCTTTGACTGCGTTTGTCTGGCTTTGTCCAGAAAAGTTCTCGTCGTGAATCGACTGCTGTAGCAACAGATAGCTTTTGCGGAGAAGGAAGCGGTACTATTCCGTGTTGGAGATATCAAGTGAAGAAGGGGAACTAAAAAAATGAAAAAAAACTCTAAATCTTCTATGTTTGTGTAAAACCCCGGCAACCCCATAAAGCTTTAAATTTCAGTTTTGAACTAAAAATAATAAAAACAAACTGGAAAATATTAAAAAAACGTCTAAATGCTGATATTTAATTTAGCTACCACATAACAGTAAAATGAATATCCATATACCAGTACAAGCTATTGTTTGAAATTCAGAATTGCCACTTTCTGCCACAATGAATTTTGGCTTTGGTAAGAGCTCGAGCGCAATAGCCGGTGGTTGTCATTGCTGCATGCTATCATTCGGAAAGCCAGAGTTCAGCCAACATACAAAAATATAGAAAATAAATTTTTCTAATTGCGGTCGCCCCTCGGCACGGAATGTCAACCCCTTTTTGTGCATCTCTGACATGAAATAAAAGACCCTACTAAAAAACCATGAGAGATACGGAGATGGTTCCCACTATAGCTCTCTCCATCCACTATAGCTCCCTCCATTTGTTGGAAAAAATACATCACGACGCACACCACAAATTAAAGGAGGAGCTCGGCCAAAATGAGCTCCAGCGGTTACAATGCGCCAATGATATATACATAAGTACTAAATGCTCATACGTTCAGTCAGCACAAATACGAATTGCTGTTTGCAGATTTCGAATAACGCATTCTCATTCATGTAAAACAATACATGTACTTTCCAAAAATCGGATTTAGAGGTGAATTTAAAAAGTTACAAGAATATGCACTGTGTGAAATTCAATAAGTTTGCCAAAGAAACACAATTTCATTCCATTTTATTCTACTTAAAATATTAAATGGAATTTCATTTTATTTTATTTTAGTTTATTTTAATTACAATTTTTTTATATATATATTTTTTCTATTATATTATTATTTTTTAATTAATTTTTAATTAATATTTATTATATTAATTTAGTTAATTTTATTTTATTTTAGTTTATTATATTTCGGTTTATCTTATTTTATTTTATTTAATTTTTTTATTCTTTATTTTTTAGTTTTTTTGTCTATTTTATTTACTTTTTTTCTAATTTTTATATATTAATTTATTTTACGTTATCTTTTTTTTATTTTTTATTTTTTAGTTTTTTTTATTTTTTTTATTTAATTTTTTTCTAATTTTTATATATTAATTTATTTTACGTTGTCTTATTTTTTTATTTTTTATTTTTTATTTTTACTTTATATTAAACGAATTTATTTGATTTTACTTGTTTTTTTTTGTTATTGTTTTATATATTATTTTACTTTATTTTATTTTGTTCAATATTTTTTATTTAATTTATATTAAATTAATTTATTTTATTTAATTTTGTTGTAATTTACATTATTTTTATTTAAATATTTAATTTATTTTATTTTTAATTTTTCTATTATTATATTATTTTACTTTAATTTAGCTTTTTGTGGTAATTCTTTACTTTAATTTATTTCATTTTACTTTATTTTATTTTATTTTTCATTTATCATTTTAATTTATTTATTTATTTTAATATTTTTTTTTACTTTTTCTTTTCTCTATATGCATTTTACAATGAAATACTTAATACTATTGTTATAAATTGTAAATTATATACTATGCATTGGTTATGAGTAACTAAAAATACATGTTTAAAGGAAACAAGGAACTAATTTCAAGAATGTTTTTTGGATGTTTTTTTTGTTTAATTATTTTACATACAGCCTTCTGCATCAGATCGACACCTTCTGAGTCATTTTTAATTTATCTAGACTCCATAAATTAATTTTTTTGGAATAATACCCGACCGCTATCCAGTCTCCACATTTCCTTAACTTCATACACTAAATTGTGGTATTTTCCACACTGTTCTGTATGGCATTCTTGCAGATTGTGCATGCTCGGTACTCCTATGTCTATTAGCAGGGCCCTTTTATCGTGTTTCTCGATTAAAGTTATGTCAGGTTTGTTACATGGCGTGGAATGATCCGTCAATATTGATCGATCGGGTTGTATTTGAAATACGGAAATTCCTCCATAGTTAGTCCATATCTGAGTGCTAAATATTGATGCACAATTTTTGCGACGTGGTTGTGCCTTGTCAGATATTCGGTAGCTGCTAATGGAGCAGCACATACACCTGTAATGTGGTGAATCATTTCAGGCAGTTTTTGATATATTTTTTTATAATTTTTAGTTGCAATCACTTGGGTCTGTGCACTATACATTCCTATCTAGCCAATCCTTGAATGCAATTGTGTCTATTTCTGGTTTGACTGATTGCATGTGGATATTTTCCGAGGACTGATTTCATTTTCCACTGCAGAATTTACAACTGGAAGTGCTACGTGTCTGATGTTATATCATTCGTTGAGGTGTCACTTAAATTTAACTTGGTTTATTTTACATCTGATTGACATATGACTTTGTGCAGTTGACTTGCTTGCTTACAAGTGGGTATTTCTATTTGGTTGCTAGTCTTATTATCTTTTAATTTCATATAAAAACTTCTATCGTTTTTGTAGAATGTCGCATTTGCAGCACTTATCTTTTGAGATAGTATATAACTTCGTAGGCGATTACATTTTATGTCTAGTTTTTGGCGTAATGTATCCAAGTGCTCCTCAGCATATTGATTTGGTGGATGTTGGTTTGAGTGTATCTTATATTCTTTCTTGATGTGCTCATCGCAATTCAAAAACAATTTTGGACGGATTCGGTGAATATATTTTGTTAATCTTCCCAAGCTTTTGAATTTGTATATTTAGTCTGTACTTCCAGGGGGCTTGGATATCTTTGCTTTTCCGTTCTTCTTGGAGCATAACTTTCCTCCAGTGTAACGGATAATTGCTGTTGCTGCCGCATATATTGCTGTTTGGAGCTGCTCAAATTGACAAGCTCAGACAGATATTCGGGTGGAATGTCATGCTATTTTGTTTGGGTATGATTGGATGTAATATTGGATCTGTTCCAGCAAACTGCACCATGGCCATTTGAAATTAATTTTTTAGCCTTTTTCGATTATTTTGCCTTTCAGGTTCAATTACCAGCACCTCAACATTTTGTGGTATAATTTCATCTATTTCTACTAGAGGTCTGGTCAATACTTCGACACTGAGCTCCACTGCCACTTCTAGCTTTAATACATTTAATCTTCGGTTAGATATGTAGTTATTTCTAATTATTGCACTTCGCTGGTCACCTATTCTTTCTACTGTTACATGGCTAGTTGGAAATTTCTGTTCAAATAGTTCATGCAGGGGTGTTCTGCATCCTGTTTTATTTGTCTCACATTTTGTGATTAAATAATAGCTACCCATGATGTGTTCGTTTATTACTTTAGTCCGTTTCATGCGTTGCCCAGGGGATACCACTCTGGTGGTTACCGATCAATTATTTTTACTAATTTATTTAACTTTACTTATTTTCTTCTTTTTTTCTTGTTTTTTTATGTTATTTTACTTTATTTTGTTTTAATTTAAATTATTTATTTAAATTTATTTTATTTTATTTTATTTATGCTATTTTATTTTTTATAAAATTTTTTTTTTTATAAATTTATTTTATTTTTTTGTTATATTTCTTTACTTTAATTTAATTTTGTTTTTCATTTTATTTTGTTTCATTTTAGTTTAATTTATTTTATTTTATATCATTTTATTTTATTTTTTAGGTTTTCTTTTAATTTTATTTTATTTTTTATGCTTTTCTTTTATTTTTTCATTTTTTATTTTATTTTATTTTGTTTATTGTACTTTATTGATATTATTATATATTTTAAAGTTTTTATATTTTTTTACTTTTAATTAATTAATTTAATTTTTATTATATTATTTTATTTTATTTAACTTTTTTGATTTTGTGGTAATTCTTTACTTTAATTTATTTTATTTTATTTTATAAAATTTCATTTCATTTTATTATCTTTTATTTATTTAAATAGTTTTTTAATTATATTTATTTAATTTAATATATTTTTTTTTGGTAAATTTTATTCTATTTTTTACTTTGTTGTTTAGCATATTTTATGCTATTATCTTTTCTATAATTTTTTATAAAAGAAAGTGACAGCACACACACTGTACCGTTTAAAAGCTCAGAGTGTTAAAAATATTTCGTAAAAAGAAATGCAAAACCCAAAGAGATTTGATGTCACAACACATCGGTAGTATTTATAAATTGTTTCTAACCTCCTTGACAAGAGTAATGAAAAGCGACGCCATTCAAATAGAAACTAAAACTCTTATCGTATTGAGGCTTTAAGCAAGATCAGCAGCCCACACAGAGTTTAATATTTGTGTACTTCAATGGTTGCCGCTAAGTCAGCCTTGAGTCCTACCATTTGCTTTAAAGAATTTTTTTAATAATGAGCTAAATGCAGTCAACGCCTCTGAAGTGAAGCTTCACATATTTAAAATTCCGGCGAAAAATAACGAAAATTGAAAAAACTGCAAATTATTGAATTGTTTCGAAAGAAAGTGTGAAAGAGAGAAGTGAATTTCAATTTAAAAAATGCGTCTTTGGACACACACACACATATAAAATTCCATAATTTTTAGTGAATTTCCAAAACCTAACATTTCAACAAATTATTTCGCGAAAAAAACGAATTTTATTTCTGTTGTCCCTTTAAAAACAGCGTACACATGCATACACACACTCTATGTATGTATCAAAATAACAACTTGTGATGTCGTCAATTGAATTTTCGTAGGAAGCTTACTTTAGATAAGCACACTTGAGAAAACAAAATCGAAATATATAGTAATAAAACTGAAAGGAAATAGAAGAAATGTTGCAAAATATATATACGAACGAATACATATAACTAAGTGTGTGTAATATATGACAGCGTAAACCGTATCCAACATCAATATCAATATCAACACTTGAAAAAAACTTTCGAAACCGCTCGCCGCTGCGAGAGCAGAGCCGTCAACTAGTTTGTGATTGTTGTTATTGTTGTTGCAGTATACTTTCAAAAGGATTCCAAGATGCGCACATCCGTTAAAATATACACTTACACCCCGTCCTTACGGGTAACAACCGGAAGTCTCTATTGACGAGCATATGAATGTGTGCATATATATGAACATTGTAAGTTGCTTAGTTATTTATGTTGTGGGCGGACTTTCAATTTCTAGAAAATAATAAGAGGACAGAAGAAATACATAAATGAAGATATCAGTGCACATCCGGTGCTGGCAATAAGTATAATAAACCGGCAGGATTTGTAGTGAAAATCAGGTTAAGGTTAAGCAAGAATTCACAAAGCGAAAGCTCAAAATCGTAAAAATTGGTTGAAAATTTCGGTTAAACTAATCAAAAAAAGTAATTTGTAGAAAATCCCGAAATTCATAAAATAATGATGCCCATAATTTTTAAGCCAGACTCTTGCCTTATAGCCTTCAAAAATGCGCATGAAATTTGTCTTCACTAATTTTTTTAAATCGCATCAACAAATCTTAGAAGTGCACGAAGAAAGCTACTAAATTGATATTTTTTGTTAAAAAAAAATGCAAAATTTATAATGAATTTTTTTCATTGTTAACACAAAGTAGTGTTTAAAGAAAAAATTACTCATTTTCTGAAAAGAGATGGAAAAATTATGTAAATGGATTAACCTGATTGGATGGTCCGATAAATACTGATGAGAAAGGCGTTGCTTACACCACGAGTATTATATTGAAAAAAATTTTCAATATTTGAAAGTCGAATAAACTTTCTCGCAGTCATTGATATATACATAAGCCAAACAAAGAGACTAAGCAACTTGGAATACATCTCGATAGAAGGTTCACTTGGAGAACACACAAACGTGGTGTGTTCAAAGGAAAAGGTGAATTTTGAATTCTTTTGAAAAGTACTTATTTATTCATCAATATATATTTTGTCACCTTTCAAACTAATCCCCCTCGAATATAATGTACTTGTGCCAACGCCTTTCCAATCCTCGAAGCACTTCTGAAATGCGCCTTTCTTCGGTATGACTATCAGCTGTCTTCGATTCTGAATTGATCTCATCAATTGGTTTCTTTAGTTTTGGGAATAGGAAAAAGTAGCAGGGGGCCAAAACTGTTGAATACGTTGGTTGAGGCATGATTACCATTTTGTTTTTGGCCAAAAACTCACGAATAAGCATTGATGTGTGAGCTGGTGCATTATCGTGATGCAGAATCAACGATTTGTTATTCCGCAATTCCGATCGTTTGAGCCGTATTCCTTCACGCAAGCGTTGCATAACTTACTTGTAGTATTCCTTATTAATTGTACGTCCTTTTGGCAGGAACTCATCATGCACCACACCATTGTAATCAAAGAAAACAGTAAGCAAAACTTTCACCTTTACCATATGCAAAGTCCTTAGCCTAAAACTCAGAAATTTGAACTGGCTCTTAAACCGTTATTCAAATTTACCATACTCAAGTAGTAACAACAGATCTGCTGTAATTAATTACGGCAGACTAATAGTTTAAAATGGTTGTGTGAACGGTGTCCTCATGCCATAATTGTTACAAGCACTCTTTTTCCTCTTCTTTGACTTCCCGGTTATAACCGAATCAACAATAGCGCGCCAGTCGTTCCTTCCCTTCCCTATTTGGCGCCAGTTGAAAATTCGAAGTGAAACCAGGTCGCTCTTCACCTGATCCTTGCAATGAAGTGGAAGTCTTCCTCATCTTTTACTTCCACCAACGGGTACTCAAAAAAAAGTCTCAAAGCTGGACCATAAATCTTCCGCTCTTTTTCACTCGAAAACTTCTAAAGTCGACGCATCGAATGTCGATATTGTCCAAGCTTCTGCACCATATATCAGCACGAATGATGAGAGACTTGCGGAACTTGGTTTTGGCTCGTCGAAAGAGGACTTTAATTTTCAATTGCCAACTCAATCAAAATTAGTACCTGTGTAGCGATTTTGCGTTGGATTTCAAGGCTGACATTGTTGGTGTTCTTAATGCTGTTTCCTAGGTAGACAAAATTATTCGCAACTTCAAAGTTAATACTGTCAACAGTGATATAGGAGTCAAGACGCGAATGCGCTGACTAATTTTTTAATGACAGGAGATATTTCGTCTTGTCCTCGTTCACCACGAGACTCATGCGCATCACTTCTTTATCTAACGTGGAGGTAGCAGAACTTGCGAAGCAGTTATTAATGCCAATGATACAAATATCATCGGCATATGCGAGCAATTGTACACTCTTGTAAAAGACTGTGTCTGGTCTATAACCTCTGCAGCTCGTAGTGGTATCTCCAGCATCAAATTGAAGAAATCAAATCAGAAGCGGTTCATCCCAATTCTAACTGCACTGCTTTTATTATCCAGGGTCAGTTTACTTAGTCGTATGAGTTTTTCAGGGATACCAAATTCAGACATAGCGTTGTGGAAGCTGCTGCTAATCGTACTATTGAAGGCAATTTTAAAATCGATGAAAATATGGTATGTATCAATTCTTTTCTCTCGGGTCTTCTCCAAATTTTATCGTATGGTAAATATTTGGTCAATAGTAGAGTACCCAAATCTAAAGCAACACTGATAAGGGCCGATCAGTTTGTTGACGGTGGACTCTAATATTTGGCGCGGTATGCTAGATAGGACCTTATATGCGTTATTGAGCTGGCTTATCCCACGCTGAGGTTCCATTCGTCGCACACGCATTCGTTTGACCATAATCTGCAAAGAAACTGCTGCATGCACCTTGTCAGTCCTTCGCCGCCGTATTTGAATAGTTCTGCCAATAAGTCGTAGACTCCCCTCCCTGCTTTGTTATTTTTTAAACGGCCAATCGCTATTCGAACTTCATCATAGTCGGGTGATGGAATCTCTGTACCATCGTCAACGCTTGGGGTTTCGGGTTCGCCATCTCCGTGTGTTTCACTTTAACTGCCATTCAGCTTGCTGAAGAAAAGTTCCCTCCATGCACTAAGTATACTATGGAATTACTACGTTGTTGTTTAGGGAGAGTTAATTACTTGACTTATGCCTCCTATTAGTTTCTAGCTAATCCTCAGTTATAGTAATTCCATCGTATGTCAACGACATGAAGGGATGATGTCAACTATTTTGACGGATCATTGTAAGGGAGAACAATAATCTGTTTATGAAGGAAAATACATTAGGTCATGCAAAGTCTTTGTGACAGTTATTTCACTTTTGCTAAAAAAAACTATAATTGGAAGAAAAACAAGAATTAAACTGAAATAAAAATTATCGCATCTGAAAATTTTTTTCCTATTTATTTTCAATATTAGTTAGACCCATAAAACAAGTATTTGATATTGCCTCTAAGCAGATAATAATTTTCACATATCAAAAGCTCATAGAATTCCCTGAAATTTTGAGTTCCGCCAAACTTTAATAGAAATAATTTTTGTGTGAAAACCCTATTACAAAAAACAAAAATTCTTATAATTTACATTATGACTGATGTTCGGCAATTTATCTGTGTTCATATGTCATTAAATTGAGTTAATAAATTATTTTGGAAATTTTTTTCTAGAAACGAAAACAAATTTGTTCATTATTTTCGACAAGTTTTGTAAATATATATATGCAAGTACAAAAGAGACTATTAAGTTTACTATACATTTTTATTGCAAAATGATATGCTTGTAAATTCTGACTGTTTAAATTTTTTGTTATTAAATTAAATATGTCATCCGTAATGATATATTTGTACAAACGAGTATGTGTGCTTATTTATTTTTGATATCGCATTTCATAACAAGTCACAATACAAACAAATAAAATTACGATTATAACTGAACAAAGTTTACAATATTACCTACATCCATATATAAATATATATATTTATATATATATATATTTATATATATATATATACATAAGTCTATATTCAATGAAATCCAACGTACTACTTACACAAAACGGAAATTCATTGAAGTTCAACGGAAGTGCGATACAATACGTAGACGGATATGTTTATAAGTATAAGTACAATCACAAATACTTTTGATTTCACATAAAGCACATTTGTTGTAGTTGCTTTTAGAATAATCAAGAAGTGAAAGTTGAGGCAGTGACAATCATTGACTGGACATAAATCTCTAGTATTCAGTGCTAAAGCATAGAAATAATAATATTGCCTAACATGTATAAGTATTCTATATACTAGGGGATACATGTATTTTTTCTGATATAAGAGACGCTAGATTCTGTATGCGAATTTCCTATGAATCTTGCGTAAAAACTTTCAAAACTTCTAATCCATAATTTATATATGTATGTAACCCTGCCTAAGCAATTTAGTTTATAATAATTCATCACTCCTTTTTCTAATCAATTTAGAGCATTTCCAAACAACATCTGGTCCCTGATTAGCAATCGATAACTTTGGCTCTCATAGCATTCTCAACTTTCGCTAAAACTTTTTTCACCTTTCCTCCTTAAGCTAGTCAACGGAGCATCACACCACAGCTCAGGATTTTTCTAAGCTAAAAATTAACGAGTTGTGGTGGAAATTTCTATTCAACGGTGTTAGCACCGAACGAGTTCAACAATATTGCAAGATTTTTAAATAAATTTAAAAACGAAAGTCAACTTAACTTCGTATGTAGAAAATTTTCTACTTCACATAGCTTTTAATAATAACAATTTCCACTTTGAAATTCACCCTGAAAAGAACACAAACAGTAGCATAACTTTATTGTTAAATATGTCAAAACAATAACCACAAACTAATGCAATGGCATGAACGTCTAACCACAATCCACATCAAGATGAGGTTTTTCAATATATCACTTATTTGCGCTCATGCCTCAACGAAAGAGAAGGATCGGGGTGACCAAAGCTGCTTTATATAAGCGCCTAGAACGTTACTATAAGCGCTGCCCCCGCCACGACGAAATTTTAACGCTGTGTGGGCAAAGAATGAATTTTTGAGGCAATAATCGGAAATTACAGCCTTCACGTCCCCACATGGGCGGAGGCTGATCGACGTCACCAATGCCGAAAATATGATTGTATGGAGTAAGATTAAGTAAGTAAAGCGGTTAGGCTGTCTCCGGATCGAAAAGCTCACAACCAGATCGATCATGATATGATAGACTTACGACATATCGGACATGCGTACGTTGCGAAGACCAAAATCGCCTCCGATCACTATTTTGTCGCAGCGAAGATATGCACACGTTTCTATGCAGCAAAGAACGCACATCAGCGAACACAAGTAAGGTTCGTCGCCAAAAATCTGTAATCGCAACAGACAGCCGAACGGTTTTCTACTCGTCTTGTACAGATGATCTCTGAGAGTACTTATCAGCTACTCGATATAAGAAACATGTGGAACAGAACAACAAACTCCCAACGTACCGTCGCTATAGAAACTATTAGGTTTCAATATGAAAAATGAGCTGGTACGCAGAGGAATGTCGAACTGCAGTAAAGAGAAAACGAACTGCCTACATCGCAGCGAGAACTGGAAAAAGAGAGAGGAATTTTCTGACGAAAAAAGTAAGAGACCGATATGCATGAATATGAAGACTTTAGAAGCTGACAGACATGGATAATGCTCGAAAATTCTATGAAAAGATGTGGCGAAAAACTGACAATAAAGATGCATCAGCATCTTTGCAGAATATGGTTGGTGAAATTATGCTCGACGAATGGAACCTAGTTATGTTTTGCTCAATCTAAAAAGAGGTGGACACCACGGTCTGCGCCACTAACCGTGGTATCGTCAATATCAATTTTTTTATTGGAATAAAATATCTGGAATTAAAATAAAATTGTTTAATATGATTGGCGAAATAAATTTGTTTAGTGTGTATTCGAAGGAATTTTAGGTAGTAGAGTACAATGTGGCTTTTGCATTTTAGTGCCCAAGTTAAGACGGGTACAGAGCAACCCAATAAAATCATACGGCGCTGCTAGGTGACGTGGTTATATGTAGATTTGGGGCGCAATAAATATAAAGGTTAACTTGTGTGTTTTCCTCAGTATGCAAATATCATATCTTGTACTTAGAACGGAGTGAAAGTGACTTGATCCATGTAATAGCACATCCCGACTGAAGCTCCGAGAAATAAGCTTGTATTCACGCCGCAGTGGCGGGATGCTTTCACAAGCCCATCTGAACGTCTCTCAATCGATTCCAATGCACCCTGTCTTGTGATTTTATAACAAAAAAATTACTGATTGCCCTAATTTAAAAAGATCTAAAGTAAAAAACCGTGGTCTCAGCTCCTCTATTTTTGCTTAGAGAGGACTCATGCTATAAAAAGTAACATATTCAAGAGCGGTGCAAATTAAAAAAAGAAACTATTAAGAAATACTTAATAAATAAAGCTCTTTATACCATCGTGCATGGTGCGCGTCTGGTTGTTCTTGGGTAGATCGACATAACTCTTTTTTACTTTAAATGAAGTTCAGCAGTCCAGTTACATCCATACTAAACCCTGAAATGTATCTTCATCTCCCGCTAAGAGGCTTTGAGGTTTTTCTTAACAATTCATCAACAAAGATTTGCGACTTAATTTGACTTTATCTACAATGAATTTTCTATAAATCAGCTGAATTTTCAGCTAATTAAGCGGATCATGAAATTTTGACTCTCGCATGCGATTGACATTCATCTTCTAGTCCGTTTTCAGAGCTTAGCTGAATGACAAGCTGTTCAATGTAAGTAACCTCAAAAGCCATACAAGCTTATTACCTACAGTGAACTATAAATATCCAAACAATGCCGGATCATACTGAAATACCTACACTTACACACATATGTACACAAATGTGGATTTACAATTGTACATTGTATTGTGATGTGTTGTATTTACGACTACTGCTAACATTAAAACGCTAATAAAAGCCACACTCTTGCAATTCCAAATACCAAACACAAACGTAAACATACCCACGCAGGTGGAATAGCTTTGGAGAAAACCGAAAAACATTCCAATTCTATATTTCCCATGCGCATTTATTGGTATGCGACCAAAATCTATTTAAATCATGTCAAATTACACACTCAGTCCTTTACGTGAAAGTATCATAAATTCAGAGTGTAAGAAAAAAAGCAGAAAGCAGCTTTATATCTCAAACAAGATTTCAAAATAAAAGTATACATAAATATACATGTTACATATATATAATCCGCATACGGATATGTGCTATGTCACATCACGGTGATATGTTCGTAAAGTAAATCAGTCGCAAACCATTTTACAATCTCATGAGGCATGAGGTTATTTGTGTGTTAGCATAGCTAACCTCGAATGTATATGCAAATTTGCACACACTTACCTTAGCGCTTCAGGTTAGTAAAATTTTAGTTTCGATTTTTATGTGCTTCACAGCATTACTCAAACATCAATGGCGGTACATTTTACAGTCGCATCAATGCGCGCACAAAATATCCTTTATACACATACAGGTGTTCAAATAAATTCTCTTACTCGTTAAATATTTACTACAAAGTCTTGCATTTTGGTGTATTGGGAAGGTTAAGATGTTTCAGTGGTTGAACGTAACTGAAGCTTTCAATACCGAAATTTCGTTTTGATTTAATAACTTTTTCACTTATCTTTACTATTTCCTTTATTTTAATTTTATATTTTTATTTTAGTAAAATTATTTCATTTTATTTTCTTATAGTTTGTTTTCTAAATTTCAATTTGTTTTTCATATTATGAAAAAATTTAATTCATTTCAATGCTTTTTATTAATATATATTTTTTATTTATTTTAGCTCATTCTAAATCTTATTTATAATTTTTTATTTTTTCATTTTACTTCATTTAATTTTTCTAATTTTCTGCTCAACATTTTATTTGTTCATATCATTTTATATATTTTTAATTAATTTAAATTTTTAATTTTCCTTATTTCATTTTACTTTATTTAAATTATTTATTTTGAATTTATTTTAATCTAGTTTTATATTATTTTAGGTTTTTCTTTTGTTTTTTTTTTTTTGTAATTTAATTTTTTAAATTCTAAATTGTTTATTTCATAAAATTTTTTTATTTTGTTTAGTTTAATGTGATTCATTTTTTATTAATAAAAATTTAGTTTAAGTTAATTTAATTTTATTTTAAATATTTGTATTTTATTTTATACTGTTTCATTTCATTTTGCTTAACTTTAATATAATTTTTTTTAATGTATTTTATTTTATTGTATTTTATTTTTATTTTTTAATTTAATTTTATTTTATTTTATTTCATTTTTTTATTTAATTTTATTTTATGTTATGTTATTTTATTTTATTTTATACTATTTTATTTTATATTATTTTATTTTATTTTATTTTTTCCAAATTTTATTTATTGTCATTTTTTCTTTTTTGATTTTAATTTAGTTTTTATTAAATTTTGTATTTTATTTTATTAATTTAAAAAAAATTGAAAATAGTTTTTTATTTTATTTTAAATTTTACGAGTATTTTAGTTTATTTCTTTTTTAATTATTAAATAAATATTTATTTAAATTTAATATTGGTTTATTTTAATAATAATTTATAATTTTTATATTATTTTATTTTATATTATATAATTTTTTTAAATTGTCTTTTTATTATTTTATTTGATTTTATCTTTTTGTATTTATTTTACTTCATTGCTCCAAATCGTACTAAAAATCTCAAGTTTTCAGCGGTCTTATAGATAGATATCTCCGTAAGATCACAATAGTTAATCGAATCAGCATCATGAGTACAACTTAGTATGTGTGTGTTATAAAGGCGTAAAAGAAGAATGTCATGGCGTATGAGCAACCTGTTGGCAGTGGCACGCAGAGTAAACTGCCACCGCCATACATGCACGAGCACACTCCTTCTAAGCTCATTTCAGTTTGATTTGCCCTTCAGCACAGCATGTTCGACCATTAAATTTTATTAACACAACTGTGTTGTAAGTACGGTTATACATATATGTATATGTATGGGAATGTGCATGCTTCGCTGTCTTCCTTTATACGAGTATTCTGTCAAATTGAAATCCCCGCAGATAATCACCTGAAGGAGCTAATTTAACGCAAAAATGAATGACGGACAGCAAGTAACATAAAAACGTTTCACAATTTGTTTTATGTTACACGTATACACATGCATACAGGTGTATGTATGTTAGAGCATATTTTCTTCTGCTCTCTCGATTTTCAATTTCAGCCGCTTATCCAAGTGCTAACCGCAGATTATTGTACTTCACTTACTCATACTGACAACATAAAGTGGTTGTCAATTTATAATTGTATCTACATTAAGGTATTACAGTATATATGTATATAAATAGTTCTACATTGCGTATACGTAACCAAAATAAGTTTCCCTTGTAAAAACTAGTTATTATTCAACGTGAAATTTTATTAAGAGCATTGATTTAACGATAACCATCGGAAACTGGTTTTTAGAACCTTCAATTTGCTATAAAAATTTCGGTATTATTTTTTACGAAATACACTGGCATGCGAGAAAAAATTTAATTCTATAAAATTTTGTGTTTTTCGATTCATTTCATTTTATTTTTAAGATACTTTAAGTTACAGTAATTATACTGAAAAAATAACACCCACCCTAACAAAGTATATTACATACATTCAAACATCTAGAGAAAAGTACACATATCATGGTGGTGTTATTTTTTTTTTTTTTTTTTTTTTTTGCTAACTCCCCTCCTCATTCCCTTATTTAGCTATTTATGCAGTTAATATATGAAAAGGTTTCTTCTATTGTTGCTGTTGTTTTGTTTGTAATGTACATAATGCGGTAAAATCAACAAAAACGAATAAAAGGCTTCTCTGTCGGAAAGAAATTTCGCCTAAAATGTGTGTCCCTGTAAAGAGGCAATTTCACCCTTGGGGCAACCACAACTAATGGCACTGTTGCGGTTGACTCACACACATACAAACAGGAAAAAAACAAATGAGAAAATATTTCACTTCAGCTAAATATACATGCACATACATATATATATATACACATACATACCACAAGTAGTGTTAAGTGGCTAAGAAATTGGTGGGTGGTCGACGGGTTTATTGTGTGTTTTTCTTTCTCTTTTTCCTATGCTTTTATTACCACACATATGTATATGCACACATATACATTTTGTACAACCTTCCTGCTGGTATACCTGTGTGTTTTTGTGACTATTGAAAAATATGTTCAATTTCGGCTTGATTATCTGTAATAAATGAAAACAGCTTTACTGCTACACCGCACAGCAAGATTGTGAGTGAAGTACTCTATTTTGCTGTTTTTTTTTTTTACATACACATCTATCGCACGTTCATGGTGTTATAAAATATTGGACACTATTGGTGTAGTATAAATGTGTACTATGAGCGAAATGAAGGAAATATATTTTACCTCACTAAAACAGTTATAAAAATCATGATTTATACCCTTCAACTAAAATTATTAGACCTTAGAGAGGTGTCCTTTTCAGTTTATGAATGCTATAAAACATACATACAAGCTGTGATTCTAATTATAGATTATCACTTTACCTTTGGATTGGCCAACCAAAATTTTAAATTATCTTTCCTTTGGCATTGGACTTCACAGCTCCGGTTTAGTTGATAAAATTAGACTTAAAGCTCTCAGGCTATCTCCTGTGAATACTAAAATTTTATTATTTTAATAGTTCGAAATGGTAGGGTCGCACTAAAAGTTCGCTTTAAAACGCTCGCAATATTACTTTTATTCCTAAGCAAATTATTCAATGAAAAACCGCTAAAACCTTGTTTAGTACCAGACAAAACTGAAAAGTTCTTGAAAAATACTTTCGGACCACTAACTTTGTTCAACGCCATTTTACATTGCCTTATAACTAGCGCAGTGGCCACTGTAGTCGGGTGGATAGCTGTACAGTCATGTGCTCGTATGCCAATAACAAATAACATCAAATCTTTCAAAAGTTTTTCTGATATGAAAGAAAAAGCTTCCAAACAAATTTTCATTAACACTAAGGAGGAGGCTTGGTACTTTATATTCTTCCTTTGTAAAAAATAAATGACTTCAAGGCGCAAAATATGATCCACGCTTTCTATGAATTTGGGAGAAGCAATGCAAAGATACAGGTTCCAAGCACATTTTCCTCCAAAATGAGGTTAAGTAAAAGCCTAATAGTCAGCAGTACGTACTAACATGGGTTCACTTCAAGAATGGTGGTGTGCTCATGCCCTGTATAAATCAATATCCAAAATTATATAAAAACAATTTTCAATTAATTTTTATGAAGAGAAGAGAATGACACTCGTGATGTTTTGCTCCAAGACCTGAATCGTAGAGGAATTGTCCGAATAGACTTAGATACTTTACATATCCACTGGAAAAAGTCTAACGGTGTGATATCACACGATTTTGGTGGTCAACCGACCGACCCAAAACGTGAAATTATCTGCTCACCGAAGTGTTATCTCAATAAATCCATTGATTGATGCGATGTGAAACCAAATGTCGCGGAGATCACGAGCTTCAATTTCAGGCATCAAATAGTCAGTTAACATGGCGCGACAACGGTCGTCATTGACGGTTACGTTCGTTCTCACCGACATCATTTGTGAAGAAAAATGAGCCGATGGTTCCACCAGTCCACAAACCATACCAACCCGTTTCTTCTTTCTGGATGAAATGGCAGCTTTTGAATTTCTTCAGATTGCCTTTCGTCCCAAATGCGACAATTTTGCTTGTTTACATACCCACTGAGCCAGAAATGGGCCTCATCACTGAACAAAATTGAGCTCGAAAACGTCGGATTTTCTTGGAACTTTTCAAGAGCCCATAGAGTGAAGCGATGTCGCTTGGGAAGGTCGAGCGGTTTCAATTCTTGCACAAGCTGTATTTTGTTAGCTTTCAATTTAAGATCTCGACATAAAATGCGTCAAGTCGTTCCATAAATCACTCCGAGTTGCTGCGAACGACGCCGAATCGACTCTCCACGTTCTTCGTGTACATTCTCAGCTAGGGCCGCTATATTTATTTATTTATTGTTCCTCCAATTGTTAGGAAAAACATCAGGACGCAAAAGCACAAAATTCCTTCTAGGCCGAAATTCGCTTCAGTGATTACAAGGCGCCAAATGTATATATATAATGAAGCGGTAAAAATACTACTACCCATTTATGAACAAGATCTAGCAGAGATCTCCTTATCTACCTTAAAAAATTCGTACAAAGATACTCGTCCATCTCAAAACAAAAACAAATTACAATCATCTGTTCTTTTAAAGACCTGGCATCCTGTGAAGCAAATTCCAATAATAATCTGGAGCTCATCATAATTTTAAAGAATCTTCTCACAGTCGTTAACGGCTGTAATAGACGAAGTGGTAGCAATACGTACTGCCAAGCGGAAGATTATGGGTTCATGTTCTGTCTAAACCAAAAACCAAAATTATGGCAAACTAATTTAAATAAAAATAGTTAATTTCGGTCTCCCTCGGAAAGGAAATATCAACCACTGCGAATTTATTTTGAACCGCAAATAAAAAACTCTTCATACAAATACATTAACTATCAGAGGCGGCTTGATATAAATGAAATGTCTTGATTAGTTGGATAAAAATCAGGACACATATTATAAACTGGCGAAGTAGCTCTGCCAAAAATCTCTGCATCGCCGCAGTCATTTATCCACATGGCAGAAAAAGTCGGCGTTCATCTAAGTATATTTTGTTTGCACGATGAAAACTCGAAAACAATAAATCATTCATAAACTTTTTTTACATTATCTTATTTAGTTCAATGAAAAGTAACTGCTATAGAGAATTTGGTGCCAATAATTAATATAAATTGAAAATGAGATCACATATAAACAAAAAGATCATTCAAACTAAACAGAAAAATTATGCGTTCACTTCAATAATAATGAAACAAAAGGCTAAAAATAAAAAATAAACATATATTAAGTCAATAACACGTCTTTTAATGCCTTCTAGAAGGCGGATTTTCATTGACCCAACAAGTTTGGTGGTTACTTCTGGGCTTATAGCTTCCCATTCCCCTTAAAGCGCGCTCCTAAGCATTTTCTTGCTGGTTATAGTACGCTGCCTAATTTTTCTTTCTAGACCATCGCATAAGTGCTCAATATGGTTAAGACCAGGCGGGAATTTACGCAGTTGTTTAGGAATATTGTACAGCAACCAAAGCTTAACAATTTCTGCTGTGTGCTTCAGGTCATTGTCCTGTTGGAATATAAATTGCTCACCGAGTCCCAGCATTACTGGACTTTCTTTTAAATTTATTTTCAAAATATTAAGACAAACATGCTTGCTCATGATCGACTCAATAAACTGAAATTTTCCTACATTCGAACTCGCCATGCACCCACACATCATAGCACCTCCACCAGCGTGCTTTACCGTAGGTACAAGATTTTGCTTTTCCAGCGCTAATGAGTTTCTCCTATATTTATATACGCTTTAGTTTCTTCCTAATCGCGATTACTAACGTATATCATTTAAAATTAAATTCAACATAAATAATTTGTATTTTCAATGAAACAAACTATCCCTTTTTAAAGCGAACGCACACTTTTGTGCTCAACTAATTTAAATAGCGGTACTACAATCCCATTAACTCAGAACGAAGAAGCTCAAATTCTACAAAATTTTGCTCAAACGTTCTTTAAGTAATTGTCTTCAAAATAAGTGAAAATAAAGTAGTGATTGTTTTAAAATGCATAACTATTTTGGTTGAATACTTTAATACAGTGAGTGAACGCAGACTTTTCCTGCCATGTGTATATAAATATATAAGTATATACGAAGCGATTTTCGGCCGAACTCCTCCTCCAATTTGAAGAAAAATTCAATTGAGATATAATCTACTCAATAATTTTTTGTAAGGATCAACAATCGCTTCCAGATTATTCAGTTTGTGAGATTAAAAAATCCAAATTAATTAAAATAAATATTTATATTCAACTTTTAAAATATGTCTTTGCGGTAACCTCTCAAATCAAGCTTATGGGTATTTAAAATTTAAATAAAATAATTTAAATAAAAGAATCACAAAATCTCATTTAATACCAAAGCAAGTTCTTATACTAAACAATAATTAAATTTTAGGGCCAAAGAAAAAGTTTTAATTGATGCAAACTCATACCAACAGCATCTTCGGTAATTAAAAAAGAAAAGATAAATAATAATTACTCATGTATAACATACCATGTATAAGAAAATATGGGCTTTACCGCAACAACAACATTTAACCAAGAATGTGCCGTTTTCCTTACACAAATTTCAATTAATTGTATGCCCACGTACATATGTACGACTACGTATGTATGTACTTATTCTTTTGTTCTGTAATAAGCCTAGCAAACCCTCACAACAACTTCGGTCAAATTTAAAAAAAAAAAAAGGTTTTTTCCACCATCGGCCGCAGCTTTGTCACCAAATATTTCAAAAGCAATAATTTGCAATTTCCGTGGCGACTTTAATTAAGGCTAAACATGTAATTGAATTATGCCGAATATTCCACAATTGGCCAAAAGGCATTGACATTGGTGTGATTGTGCTTAATTGGTATAGTAGTGGCTCAGACGCAAAGCGCGCGTGTCACTCGTAGCTGTAGTGCCAATTTGCTGGTGATTAAAAGTTGCCTACAACAAATGCTTTCACACTTGGTATTCTCTTGACACATACACAGGGTAACTAGGGGGTGAAGAAAAATTTATTTTAAATATTTGGTGAATTTTTGGCTTGAAAGGATTGCAAATTGGGTATTTAAAACTACGTTATGAGACTTAGATAGATGCTACTTTCAAGCAACTTAATTCAAAGTCAAAATTTGGAATAAATTCTATCGGCCCTGGTGTTCTTTCTCTCTTATATTTAAATTTAAAATGTGATCCATCCATCCCTAATTTTTTAAAGAAAAAGACACAGAAAATTCAAATTTAAAGGGGAATGTTTATTACCACTCGAAAGAACGTTTCTTGGCATTTACTTTTTGAAGATTATTCCTTTCAAATGTTGGCCGGGGCTACGTCTCAGATGGTCCATCAGATTTTTAACAAATTACACCTAAAACTGAATAAAGTTTCCGGTACCCATCGGATTTCAAGGGGCATCCTAATGGACTTATTCTAATAAACGTCTCAAAAAGTTGCATAATGGATGACGGTAACCACTCTCTCTGAAACGCTCTCCACCTTAGTAGAAGAATAAACTGAAATCCCAACAATATGGAGCAGCGGTTAAGCCGGGTCCTCATTCCGGAGCGTGAGAAAAGATAATCTGCCAAGGAAGTGCAGTTCCTACCTTTGACTATTCTATATGCAGTTCTGGTCATGCGAGAACATCATCAAAGCTGCATGCAAAGAATTGATTGGCATGTTACTCTTCCACCAAAATTGAACTCTGAAGACTGAAAGCTTTAAAAGAAATTTCCCTGGATACATAGTAATGTGCTTTGGAATGTAAAGTGACAAAATTTGACAGCTGAAATTCTATAATCTGTAAAAAGTTGAATCTCTGTAGAGAGAATGAACATAAGTAAAACCTCTAGGAGGGCCAGTAAAAACCTGTTTTACAGATCCACAGCTGTTGTAGAATCACTAGCGTCTATTTGACAGCTTCTGTTATTTTTCGAGATCTAGAGATCTCTTCTGTTGGGAAGTGCAATATCTTACATATTTAAAGTGCTTCGAATCCATTGATAGAGCTTGGATTATTTTCAAACTTCGACTCGCACTGCACGTTTTGTTGGCTCAGATGAAAGGGAAGTTGATCCTTAGGCGAAATAACTCCATAAAGATAGTGGGTTTCCTGGCAACTACGACATTCGTTCCATTTTCCTACCGGTTCTTACTAAATTCAAGAGCTTCTCACTCATTTTGCTCCACCCTACTTCTTAGTCGGTCAAATTGCTTCTTTCACAAACTCTGTCAACTACCTACTACCCATTTTGTTGCGTGCTTGTCTGCTAATTTTCAAGTTTTTGTTTAGCTTTAGTTTGATGTTGCTGTCGAAAAGTCTTAATTGCTGTTGTCATTGACCTCACTGTTACTAACCAATCGCAGCAGCTGCCATTGTTGCCATTGAAAATGTTATCGGTAGCAGTAAAGTGACACTACTTATTATTGTTCATGATGTTGAGATATTTTTTCGAGTGTCGGCTTGGTGTTACTCGGCAGTGGTGGATTTTGATACTTTCTACTATGAAGAACTTGTCAAGCTTCACTGTTTTACGCTAAAGAAAATAAAGATTTCGGCTTGGCTGATTTTTTTTTAGATTATTTTGTGTTAGCGCTACAATTGGCCTACACACAAACATACGCGACCAAGCTTAAAACGTTTTTTATAAAAAAAAGCTGAAAATTGTGTGACTGAAATCGTGTGAAAGCATTTTCGATTAGCGACCAGTCGTTTCGGTTGACGGTTTTGCAAAAAGCGTTTTGTTTGTGTTCTCACTTCCTCTGCACACTCTCTGCCCCGCCTCCTTCACCCACACCATTCACCGCGACACTTAACAAACAATAAAATCGCTTCATCGCGGAATTGTAACGGTAAATTATACTCTTAGCAATATAGAAAACATGTGTCAGCGATAAACTTTCACGCGACACTTTTCACAACCACCTCTCGCCACTTGGCACTCGCCACTCCCCTCGCACAATCATCCGCTCGCCATTACCGACTCACCACCATTTGTCTTCATTCGATTTTCGGCTTTCATTGCCATTACATGATTGCACGCCACAACATAATCCGCTGAAATCCACCCATCCAGGGTGACTATCACCCGTTAACCTTTACTATGTAGGTGATATAGTGAAGCAACGGAGGAGAGGTGGCCGAAACCGATATTTCAACATTCTATTATCGAAGCCTAACATGTTGAGTCGATGAGTTTACCGGAACCGGAGTAGAAGTAGAAGTAGAAGTAGAAGTAGAAGTAGAAGTAGAAGTAGAAGTAGAAGTAGAAGTAGAAGTAGAAGTAGAAGTAGAAATAGAAGTAGAAGTAGAAGTAGAAGTAGAAGTAAAGTAGAAGTAGAAGTAGAAGTAGCAGTAGAAGTAGAAGTAGAAGTGGAAACCAGCGCAAAGCTAGCCAAATTACCAACTTCTCGGAATCAAATACGAAAGTCCATGTACTATATTAAACGTGGTAACCGAAAATTTCTATATGCACTTGGGCTTTTTCCCTTTCCACACTCATCAGCTGGTTAAAGAAAAGCACGAGGGCCGAAATGGGGCGAGAAGCGTTTGGGTGTTCCAAGTATAATTTATCATCGCTTGACAGGGAAATCTTGTCTGATTATTTGTTAGTTCTTCATTTGTTGTTGGCCTAAATCAACACACACACACTTACACACACACACACAAATATATGTGAACGAATGTGAAAAGCTCAGTGAGCATGTCCATGTGTCGGCTGATGAGCTTGCATGTAAGTACGTTTGGTATTACGCCGCTTCGGCTCTCCATCTTCTTTCTTCCCTTCTGTCTGTCTGTCGACATAAATGGTCATGAATATTTCATTCAACTATAAAAGGGTATTTTACCAGCGTCAAATTGCGTAAAATTTATTTCCACACGTGGGCGGCAGCGTTGCCTTGGAGGCTCTAAGCGCCACTTAGACGCAAAATGCCTAAAATACAAAGGCAAATTCATAGACATACATACATATGTGTACACCATGTGCTGTGAAAAGAAGCTCGCTTACTTATTCACTCATTGTTCTCGCATTGTTTCAAGCTATTCAACAGTCACTTTCGTCTTTGAAAGATATTTGCTTTGAATTAGAGATTTATAGGCAATGATTGAATTAACTTTTAAAGCTTCTTTAATACTCGGAGTAAGAGTTTAGTATGTAGGTAGAGTTGTGCGTTGCAGCGTAAGGTGGCTTTGTTTTATGTGTGAATAGTATTATACCTCAATGGGAAGTGAGTAGAAACTTCTTGGGCGTGGAATATGAAATTAACCTCATAATTTGGAAATATTTCAAATTAAATTAAAATAAACTGTCAGAAAAAGGTTAAGTGATTAATGAAGAGAGTTCATACTTTTTTATGTAAGTATCATGGTCTTATTAATAATTTTAATGAATCATTTTTTTATAAGATTCTACACAACGGTAGATTCCACACAAACGGTAGGCTCTGTATAAACTTTAGCGCAACATTTCAAAGTCAGCTCATCTGTATCGCTATAACCTAATCGCTAAAAATAATGAATTCCAAACGAATTTGGCTCCATAAGTTCAGTTAGCCATCGTAATCAACCCAAACTCCTATTAAATTTTCTCTTTTCTTTGTCGATTGCTTTTACTTTCTCATAGAGACACTTTACTTTAATAATATACAGCGTATGACTTCTCCTAGTCCCAACACATCTGTATGTATGGTACGTAATACAGTAATGCTATTCCAATCTTCTTGGGATTTACTTAAAGTAAAAAATCTCACTCTCACTCTTTCTCTCGGAGCGTCAATTTCAGGGAAGAATATACGATAAGTTTTCCTAGACAAAAATATATTTTCGTAAAAAAATTTTACCAAATCGAACCATAAAAAATTTTTTTTTCAAGGTCGATATTCTGTACCTTTATAGGATAAAAAAACATTTTCAAGAAAACCAAACCATGAATCGTAATTTTTCGAATAGGTATGTCCCGTGTCACTTACTCGAAAGAAAAATTAGTACCAAATTTTCGTCTAACCTTTCTATACCCAAAATTTCAAGAAAATGTAATTCTAATTTAAATTTCATTCGAATAAGTCGCCTGGTACATATTTGCTTAGCAATAGCAGTGCCCGTGTTCATATAAGTTCCCGATTTGAAGTGAGTGGAACCATCACTAAGACTTTTTCAAAAAGGTCAGTGTCCCTGATCTTTCTCTAATGTATTTCTGCGTTTAAACTTTACCTGAACTGACAAAAATATTTCAAGTTCAAAATACAAACCAACAGCTATTCTTTTTTTAGAATCTAGAAGAAAAATGTTTTTAAACTTTATGAATGAAGCTACATAAAGGGTGATCCAAGTAGAGCAACTTTTTCAATAGCCATTTTTTCACAAATACGCGTGAGTCGTGCCAAGCTGTGAAATCGCTCACCTTTATTACGAAAATTCACGTTCTGTAAAGAATGTGTTTCGCGCGCTTCACTCAACTTATGGTCAACATAATCGGCCAGACTGGGCGTCCTATTCGCATCACCATCACCCATCTTGAGTCACAGCATTCATTATTGGATAATATTCGACTTTGCGCATATTACGTCGAGATCTTAAATTGAAAGCATACAAGGTACAGATTGTGCAAGAACTGAAGCCGCTCGACCTTCCCAAGCGACATCGCTTGGCTCTATGGGCTCTTGAAAAGTTCCAAGAAGATCCGACGTATTCGATCCATATCTAGTTTAGCGATGAGGCCCATTTCTGACTTAATGGGTATGTAAGCAAGAAAAATTGCCGCTTTTGGAAAGAAAAGCAACCTGAAGAGATTCACAGCTGCCATTTCATCAAAAAAAAAACGGTTTGGTGTGATTTGTGGGTCGGTAGAAACATCGGTTCATATTTCTTTAAAAATGATGCCGGTGAGAACGTAACCGTAACAATACGACGCCACCTCTCACACATCGTATCAAGTAATGGATTTATTGAGAGAAGACTTCGGTGAGCAGATCATATCACTTTTATGTTGATTGGCCACCAAAATCAAATTATAATAAACATTCTCCATTAAATTTGAATTTTCTGTCTTTTTTCATTAAATATATATAAATATTTGCTGCTTTGTTACCACCACTGCAGCGATTTTGTTGATGATCCTTTAATTTTCAAGGTAGTCAATGAAAATTATTCCATGCACATCCCAAGATACATACGCCATAGCCTTGTCAGCCGACTCTTGCGTTTTTCCACGCTTTGGAGCAGGTTCATCGTATGCAGTCCACAGGGATGACTGTCGATTGGACTATGGAGTGAAATTATGGAGCTGTGTTTCATCCATTGTCACATATCGAGGCAAAAACTCGGGTTTATTACGCCTGAACATCTCCAAACACTGCTCCGAATCATCTACTTGTCGTTGTTTTTGGTCAAAAGTGAGCCCCCGCGGCTCCCACTTTGCACAGAGTTTTCTCATACCCAAATATTCGTGAATGATATGATGTACACGTTCAGTTGATATCTTTAGGGAGCCTGCTATTTCATTCAATTTCAATTTACGGTCATTCAAAATCGTTTAGCGAATTTTTTATGATTTCGGCGGTAACAACCTCTTTGGGGCGTCCGCTGCGTTCACCACCTGCGGTGCTCATTTCACTACGTCTAAACGTAACATACCAATCCTTGATGGTTGATTTTCCGGTGGCAGTATCCGGAAACTCGTCATCAAGTCAAGTTTTTGCTTCAACTGTGTTTTTCCCCTTCAAAAAGCAATATTTTATCAACACGACAAATTCATTTTTATCAATTTTTTTCACAATAACAAAAGTTGCTTCCCTCGAAATGCTATATATAATTCACAAACTAATTATCCGACAGCTGTCAAATTTATACACGCATCTCTTGAAGGCTAGGGCTAACTAAAATTCATTATGTGTCAAGCCGAGAACTTTCCAATTTACATATTACCAACAAATGGTTGGGCCCACAGCGATCTCCGAAAGGCCGATATACTTTTATGAGGCCCTTTTATTTCATGTCTCAAATACACTCGCATGTCTTGATATTCACTAACTAGTATGCAAAAATTCTAGTTAAATACTAGTAAAGAGGATGAAATAATACGAGTGCGTTATTTGTATAGCAGTTTACGAGTAATGGAAATAATAATACATTTCACCATCGCGTTATTATAACATGTGTTGTTGCTATTTCCAGAACACCACGGCTGAGTCTAATTTAAGTCCATGTCCTTTCATACATATGTATTTTTTTTTTTTTTTTTTTGAGTAAAATTTCCACATGCATAAATGAGCTAGTATTTAACTAGTATGATGCTAATATATAATCGGATAATTAACAGTTCGTAGGATATCGCTATGTTAAAAATGGCAGTTGCTTACATGCGAAATAGGTGGAAGTTGGACTAGTTGGTGGAAAAATTCTTCTCACTTTCGAATTCAGACAACTCAAAACTTCTCAAGCATATTATCGACACAATATGCCTGGCAGAAGCTTGTCTCTTTCACTAACATTAATGTCGGCTAGGGAAAAAATTTTGCTAATTTGTGAAAATTTGAGGTTAACTAAGAAACTAAATTTTCAAAGCTTTGAATGTTATCAACTTTTGAAGCGTTCTTGGTTCAAATTTTTTTTTTTTTTTTTTTTGTAATTTAAAAGACCGGTTAAGTCTATAATGATTTTACATATTTTCTATTTTCATTTATTTCTCTTCACGATCGGCGACACAAATTTTTTGTTCAATTTTTTCAATTTCAACTATGCGAATTTCCATTTTCCACTACTTACACTTAGACAAATTATACAGTACGTGTGTATTTAAGCTTTATTTTATTTAACCATGCACAATGTTCCGAAAGGCAATTAGTTTGATTAAATTTTATGACGAAAACTTAGTCACACAAAAATTCATTTTGAACTGCCGTGACCTTGAGTACTTGACTGCTTCTCTAGAAAATTCATATAACTATGAGAAAATTTAAAATATTTACTCTATTTTATTACTATCAGCTGATTTAGTACGTTCACACAGACACATACACACTTATTGCTTCTAGCACTTTAATCTTCAAGCTTTAGTTTTATTACCAAAACTGCAGTTAAAGTCCGATAGAAAAGACTATAAAAGTGCACATTAAATGAAAATTTTGTGCGGTTCGCATTTTGTTTGAATGTGTCTGTGTGTGTGTGCGTGCGTGCGTATGTGTATGTATGCATGGTAGAATTTTCTAAAATGGACGAAGACAACTTAAAAACTTTTCCAATCTTAATCCGACACTTTTGCAAATTCGTTTGGACATTGCAGTTGCAGAAAATGACACAAGCACATACATTCACACATACATACATAAAAGCCAGTCAGCACACCATTGCCACAAACTGTGTACTTACCCGCTTCATTTCTCCATACAATCATTGTTGTATTGAAAACTTTGTGACTTTTAAGTTTATGAGCACATTTCTGACTGGATGGCAGTGTTAAACACTTTAACCGAGTTGCTGACTACCAAACTACTCACATAACTACCAAAATTCATGCTCGACGGCTGGAGTGGGCACATACAGCTCTGTAAGTATGCGCTGTGTACGGCACGAGCTTTGTACGTTGCTCTAGCATGTCGCAATTACCATGAATACCCGATGAAAGTGGTCACAAAATTTCAATATAATTTCGCAATAAAACGTGCTACGGCGAGGCAAGCAGACATATATGTCTTTTAAATAAATTCAAAAAATATGAATGTCTCTAATGTATAATTGTGTTGATTTTTGGATCAAAACAGGCGACATTTAAGCACTCCCTTAAGGCAAAGCAACTCCTTTGTCCTTAATCCGTAGGCTAGCATTTTATTGGATAAGATGCTTCCAACTGATGACAGCATCGCCAGACTTTTACGACGTACAAATCATAATAGAAATTTTCTTTAAACTAAGAACAGAAAGGTCCATCCGAACAAGTCGATGCGGTGGATAAAGAATTTCTCGGTGAGTGCTACTTGAGAGAGTTTGTTCCTGTTGTTCTGAAGCCAATCATAGTGAACTGAAAAATTCTTAAAGTGTGCTTATCATCACCTTCTGTTGCCTTAGCAGAGCCAAACAGGAATTTCCAGGACGGTGTGGTGAGAGTTTTCTGGACATCGAAACGTCAGGGAAGACTTTTGCTCTTCAAAGGTCAAAAAACTTTACAGACGATGCAAATTCTGAGTGGAAGTATTCTAATTGAACTAATTCTTCAGTTGAGTTCTAGGTTGAGTTTCGTTTCTAGAGTTTTTGATCATCATCTCATATATCTAAATCTAATTTTTGAGATCACCAACCTCAAATCT
The DNA here is from genome assembly GCA_030068015.2 of Neoceratitis asiatica. Classification (NCBI taxonomy): domain Eukaryota; kingdom Metazoa; phylum Arthropoda; class Insecta; order Diptera; family Tephritidae; genus Neoceratitis; species Neoceratitis asiatica. The sequence continues at coordinate 52,351,346 of CM061526.1, read as the reverse complement.
ATCCTAGTCAATCTGCTTTGATGCTGAAAGTAGTAATGATAAATGTCGCAGGCATATCGGGAAGTGTCAATTGTGTAGTCTATAGTTGACGACCCCATTAGAAGTGTAATAAGCAATGCGTGCTAGAGCGTCATTGGTTCAAAATTAATTTAAAAGTCGGATAACATTTAGATGCACACCAGAAAGCACCATATAAATGTGTACATTCATATTATTGGTTCACGAGCACATAAAGAATAACTCAAATGAGCAGCCACATGGTCCATCATAGATTGATTGATCACTACAGAGTAGAGCAAAATACATGAGTCTGGTTTTTCATAAGATCGGCGCAAGGGAGTAAGTATTGTAAGAGTGCAAAAAACACATACATATATTGAAAAAAATAATTATGAAAATAAAGAATAAATCTCTCAGTTCTTCGTTTGCTTGTCAAAGGTGTGAGGGCTGATTAAAATATTGATTTTTTTTAGTTTAAAAGTAAAAATAAGTCTAACATCCCTGTCTTTCTGTAAGAAAAAAAAACTAAAACACTTTACAACACTGTCTGACACTGAAAAATTGCTGGAAGTACTCAAACAAGCAGAACCTTTATTTCCTGTCATAAAACTTATGCTTTGCATCTCTTTTGGGATCGACAGCAGGCACAATCATGGGAGAACAGTACTTTTACTACACATGGAAAAGCAGTGTAAATTAATAATCTTAAATTATAATTTAAATCCGTTTTACTTAAATTTTAAAACGATTAAATACTTTTGTAAAAAAAAAAAATAATTTTTTTTTGCTTTCAATGTTCAGAAGACTTTCGTGGACACGTCATATTCCATTTAAGAGTTCCTGTGTGAAATCCAGCCCAATCAATACGATTCTTAGGTTTTTTCTTGGAATTTTGATTTTAAACCACAATCAAGGTAATTTCTGACTGTTAGTAGCTGAAATCTTTATAACATATAGTCCAGCATACTCCGAGTACGACTTCTGAAAGATCGTGAGCAGCGCTGTGACTAGCAGTGTGCCTGATCGACCAGAATTGGCAGACATAAAGTAACTTATACCATATATCAGCGACTGGAGCATATTGGTAGCTTACAACAAAAGAATGGGGCACACAACCTTCATATCAACCTACATCAACGATAAATTAGTGAAACTGACTAGTTTTGAATATTTCTTCCATAGGATTGAGCATATAGTCGTACGTACTAACTAGGGTCAACACCCACGTCCTTTTGGCTACACCATTGATTGTTTTTTTATGAATTTCTTCTGAACATTCTTTGTTTGTTTCTATTACATTTATCTTGATTTTCAAATTATTAAATGTTAATAATTATTTAATTTAGGAAAAAAGAATTGTTAAATGGAAATGAAATAAACATATAATTTAAAATATTAACGTAGTATCCGGAATTTAAACATAGTTATAGATATTTCAATTAATTTTCCTAAGTTTCCTATATATTAATTTCTATATAAATTGGAATATAATGGCTTATAGAATATTTACTTTCCAATTTAATGTAGGTCACAAAATCTAAAAGAATGTATATATTATTATGTAAGTTCACAAGCCCTATTGATGTTTGCGCAAACATCATTGGAGCTGACGGTAGCTGTGTAAGTGACTTTCCAATTTTATTAATTTTCATTATATTAATAATTCATTTTGAGGTTCCATACTTTTTAAAGAAAAAAACACAGAAATTCCAAATTTAATGGGGATTTCTTATTATCATTCAAAAGAACATTTTTTAGCATTTATTTTTTGAAGATTATCTCTTTCAAATGTTGGCCGCGGCTACATCTCAGAAGGTCCATCCGTTGAACCCGATTTTCTATGACTCGTTCGAGCATTTCGACTGGTAACTGGCGAATGACACACGTGATGTTTTTCTCCAAGGCCTGAATCGAAGGGAGTTTCTCCGCATAGACTTTAGACTTTACATACCCCCACAGCCAAAGGTCTAACGGTGTGATATAACACGAACAAAACGTGAAATTATCTGCTCACCGAAGTGTTCTCTCAATAAATCCATTGACTGATGCAATGTGTGGGAAGTGGCGTCGTCTCGTTGAAACCACATGTCACGGAGATCACGAGCTTCAATTTCAGGCATCAAATAGTCGCCTATCATGGGGCGATAACGGTCGACATTGACGGTTACGTTCTTATCGGCATCATTTTTGAAGAATATGGACCGATGATTCCACCGGCCCAGAAACCACACCAAACCGTTGTTTTTCCTGGATAAAATGACAATTCTTGAATCTCTTCAAATTGCTCTTCGTCCCAAATGCGACAATTTTGCTTATTTACATACCCATTGAGCCAGAAATGGGCCTCATCACTGAACAAAATTTGGCTCGAAAACGTTGGATCTTCTTGCAACTTTTCAAGAGCACATAGAGCGAAGCATAGAACATAGAAGCGAAGCGAATCGACTCTCCACTATCTGCGTGTATACTCTCAGCTACGGCCGCCTTACTTTCTTCATATTCTCTAATAATGAATGCTGGGTCTCAAGATGGGTGACGGTGTTGCGAATAGTACTCTCAGTAGGCCGTGACCATAAGTTGAGCGAAGCGCGCGAAACGCATTCTTTACAGAAAGTGAATTTTAGTAATAAAGTTGGAGGTTTTGTAAACGTTGTTCAGGCGTAAGTCTTTCCATGATGAAATGCCAAACAGTACTGAATAAAAATAACATGACAGCTTGTCACGACTCAAGCATGATCTGTCAAAAAATACCCTATTGAAAAAAAGATCCTCTGCTTGGATCACATGCATACCTATATAGTTTACAAAACCTAAGCACAATTCCTTTAAATATATATTTATGTATTATTTTTTTCCTTTTGCTTACCTAGTATTACGTTTCGATTTCACTATATTCCCTATATTCATATGAGATGTTAGTTGCATTTTGAGAACAAATAGTAATGTATGTTCTATCGATTGAGTTTAAACTCAAAATTTTTAGTTTTAAGAGTTAAAACGGTTGGGTAGTGGAGGACTAATGTTAAAAAAAAATTAATTGTCACCTGTTTTCCCGGATAGTGAATCGGGAACCAAACCATTAGGAAAACTCGTGCTTATGATTCGAATTACTTGATATTCCATTCTTTTCAGGATCAACTAACGATCTTTTGGAAACCAAAACCCATTAAACTATGTTTATAGTTCATTTGGTTGAAATTCAAAATTCAAAATTCAAAGTCTTTCTCTGCGTCTGTCTGTCTGTTTGTTTGCGGTATTCGCCATTACCAACTCGCAGAGGGCCATAAATCTTTCGCACAATCTTTCTCTCGAAAACTCTTTGTCTCATTGGATGTCGACGTTGTCCAAGCTTCTGCACCATCTATCAGGACTCCTATACCATCGTCATCAATTGAGATTTTGGATTCGCCATGTCCGGAGCAGACTGGAGAACTGTTTAATCCATATACTAAGTACGCTCTGGACCTCTGTCACCAGATTATCTCCTTGGTCCCTATATGAGTATGCCCGGTCTTTTCATAGAATTTTCGAGCCTTACCCTTGTCGGCTAGCTTCTCAAGCTCGCCATACTCACTCATTTTGGTCTCTTTCTTTTTTGACTACAAATGAGTCTCGCTTCTCTCTTCAGCTGCAGTTCGACATTCCTCATCGTACGAGTTCTATTTCTGACAATGTTGAAAACCAATTATTTCCTTAGCGACGGTACGTAAGGAGTTTGATATTCCGTTCCTCAACTCCCTTACATCAAATTTCTGATGAGTTCTCCGAGAGAGAGGGTATGTAAGTCGAATAAAAAGCCTGTTGCGTAAAAAATTTCTTATTTTCCCACCCTGGCATCAAAATCGCCTAGCACATTTTAGACATCGTTGCAGGGACAGCACTCATAGGTACGTTTCAGGTGTTTTGCAGGAAGTATCTTTAGCCAATTTTGCTTCCCTTCAGAACTTCTTTCAGATCCATGAAGGTGAATGCCACGGCTCGGCGATAGAGTCTCATTTCCACCAAAAATCCAGCATCAAATTTGTGCTCAGCTTCTTCCGCCCTTGTCCTATCTGCTCACTTTTAATCTTATGATGATATCAACAAAAAGGGCAGAGGTACCTTTCTAATTAAGGGATCGGACATTCAAAGTGCATGTCCTCAAATAATGATCCTTTAAACGTTTGCAGGGGTCTCTCATCCGAAGTATTTGTTGATTTTTGATTGTGTATATATTGTATGTATGTGTGTATATTTTTTATGTGATGGATTCCAAACTCTACGCATAACCGCAGGGGATTCGCCCTCTCACTTTAGCTCGCCTCCAAACGAATATTTGTTGCCTGTCCAAAGAATACTTGGTTTCAGACGGGAAGTCATGAGCTGCTGGCCACTCTATACATGGCCCCATCCTACTCATTTTAAAATAGCAAGTGAGCTTTCGCCACATGATTTAGTTCCATTCTACTCTATATTAAATTATCCTTTACTTTGCTTTAAAGATTCCTAGCAACTAAATAATATCCTTCTCAAAAAAATACAAACACTCATATATACTTGCAAAAAAGAAAGAGTACCCTGTACCATTAATACCCCGAGGAGGGACTGCGAAACGTTTTCATTAAGTTATAAGCCACTAAATAATTTTTACAGCAATAAATTCTGGGATTCCTTAATGCAAAAGCAACTCGTCAAAAGTTATTCGCCTGCTCTCTACCTCCTGCCCACCGCATTCTCCAAACCGCTTTGGTCAAAATATGAAAAATTACGCACGACAAGGACGTCAAGTAAAGCAATAAAGCACAATAAAAGTGAAAGCAAAAAGTGAAAGCAAAAAAGTAAAACAAAAGATATTAACTGATAGACAAGTTGAAGCCAGTCGATGCGTTGGCAAAGTATGCGTGCCTCTCCATTGCTCTCAGCTCACTTGCGTATGGTTCATAGGCAACTGTAGAAGCTTAAACATATTCATACGCCGCTACTTTAATGGTGGCAACAATTTAACGGCAAATAGCAAAGGATTCTTTCGCTTAAATAAATCATAATAAATTATTGTTGCTCAAGTCGAGCTACTTTCACTGTACTGCCTCTACTGCCTGTACTGCTACTGCGGCAGTAGTTAAAAGCTACTGAGGACTGCTCTCCATGCACCTCTCCCTTTCATCGCGTATAATTTTTTCCATGACTGCCCTTATCGACACAAATAATGGTTGGTTGATATGATGTTGGCCTAAGGAGTCTTGTGCCGCGTACTGTGTTATGTGCGTGTAGTCATATCAAGGGTGATCCGAGTAGAGGTACTTTTTTCAATAGTCGTTTTTTAGCAGTTCAACGAATGAGTCGTGCCAAGCCTCATGCTATTTTTGTCCAGTATTGTTTGGCATTCTATCATGGAAAAACTTACGCCTGAACAACATTTACAAATCATTCAACTTTACTACGGAAATTCACGTTCTGTACAGAATGTGTTTTGCGTACTTCGCTCAACTTATGGTCAACATAATCGGCCTACTGAATGTACTATTCGCGATTCCATCACCCATCTTGAGACCCAGCATTCGTTATTCGATAATATTTGACCGAATAGACCGCGTCCAGCAAGCAGTGAAGAAAATATAGCGGTCGTAGCTGACAGTGTACACGAAGACCATTGAGAGTCGATTGGGCGCCGTTCGCAGCAACTCAGACTGACGTATGGAACAACTTGGCACATTTTACGTCGAGATCTTAAATTGTGCAAAATACAGCTTGTGCAAGAACTGAAGCCGCTCGGCCTTCTCAAGCGACATCGCTTCGCTATATGGGCTCTTCCAATAAGATCCGGTTTGGTGTGGATTGTGGGTCGCTGGAATCATCGGTCCATATTTCGTCAAAAATGGTGCCGGTAAGAAGCGTAACCGTCAACGGCGACCGTCATCGCGCCGTGATAACGGACTTTTTGATGCTCGTGATCTCCGTGACATTTCGTTTCAACAAGACGGCGACAATTCCCACACATCGCATCAATCAATGGATTTATTGAGAGAGCACCTCTGTGAGCAGATAATTTCACATATTGGATCGATCGATTGCCAATAAGATCGTGTGATATCACACCGTTAGACCTTTTCGTGTGGGGATATGTAAAGTTTAAAGTCTATGCGGACAAATCCCCTTCGATTTAGGCCTTGGAGCAAAACATCACGCGTGTTATTCGCCAGTTACCAGTCGAAATGCTCGAACGAGTCATCGAAAATTGGACTCAACGGATGGACCATCTGAGACGTAGCTGTGGCCAACATTTGAGAGAGATAATCTTCAAAAAAAAATTTCCAAAGAATGTTCTTTCGAATTATAATAAACATTCCCCAATAAATTTGAATTTTCTGTGCTTTTTCTTTAAAAAAAAAAGTAGGGAAGTTCGAAATGGAACACCCTTTATATATGGATATATACATATTTCCATGCACACTTGTTAAAGTATTTTATAAGTAAATGTGTGTATGCATTTGTGGGTGTAGTTGACGCATTGTAAAGGCCATTAAAAATTCATCTCTTTTTTGTACCACCAACGCGGGTTCCGGCGACTCGACGTTCTTTAATTTATGATTAAAAATTATGAACATAAAATAAGCTTTTAACATAGCTTTTGAAATGCAACACTGACACAAATGAAACGGATAATACATAAGTGAGTAAGCACGTGTTGCTATTTCTACTGCTGCTGCAGCGTAGCTTAACTAAATTACAAGCGAAAAGTAGAAGCAAAAAGTATGCAGCAAAAATGTTGTCAGTAAAATATGGCGAATTTACTATAATAATTTTTAAAATAATATTAAATAAGAATGGAAAAGGAATTAAGAGCATTCATTAGCTCACATCATTTATCTTTCTAGTTGACTTCTAGAGGATGCTTATTGAGTAGTCATAATGAATCAAGTGCAGGTGTCCCTTTATTCCAGACCATCGCTTAAACCGCTGTAATCGCTGTAATCACACGGGAGCAACGAAATTACTAAGAAATGTTTAAATTATTTTATTTCTATTGTGCAAACTCTTCTTTTGACTTTGTCGATACCCCATAGGTTCGCTTACAGATCTACATACATAAGGAGCCTAAAATGTCGTTCCACAATTCCCTTATGCCGAGTTGTAGAAAACCGCATGGCTGCCCGTTGTGATTGCAGTTTTTCGGCGTCGAACCTTCGCTATGTTTTTTGATGCGCGTTCTCGGCTACTGAGACACTGAGACACTGGAGACGTATATTCCGTCTATAACAAAATGGTTTACCTAGTTTCAAATCCTTCGTTCCGGTAACAGCTAAATAGTCTAATGAAATTTTAGTGTTGAAACTTGATATTACAGATAGCTGTACTTCGATTTCAATATTCTGATCATTGTACCAAAAAGAAGAAACCTCAGCCACCTCCGAATGACTGATAGGTTATTATGAGAATATTTCATAACGTACGCTAACTACAGGCTAATACAGCCGCCGAATTGAGACGCGATAATGAATAACTTTGATAGGTAGACGATCTCTTTTGGTAAAACCCATGTAATATATAATCCAACCAATTCCTTCATCTACATGCATAAAAAAATCAACGGATTTAATTCTCAATGGCAGTAGAGAGAGACAAGGTTAACGCATTTAGCCTCTCTCTCAATAAGAGATACAGAATGTCAAAAATCTCTATTTAAGCCTCAAGGATGAACTTAGTCAAATTAGAATGAATTCTCCTTGATCTCAATGGAAGTTAAGAGTTCATATATGCTAATAATATTACTGCAAAAATAGAGTCTTTAAGAAGAACGAACAAAAAAAGAAAGGGAAGAGTCATTCTAAAGCACTTATGTACGCAGATCAAGTTCTTTAAATCAATTATTTCTATAGAAGATAGAGAACTTTTGCAACCTGGCCTAAATAATGTGGTAAGATGGTGTGATGTGAACTGTATGTCGTTAAATTTAAACCAATGTAAATATATATCCTACTCTATTAAATCTGTGCAATCCTTTGTCCATATGATAAATCACAATATTGAACAAGTTACAGACTTCATTGACTTGGGCGTCACAATGGACACTAAGCTAGATTTTAGAAATAATATAAATTCCTGTGCTAATAAGGCTAAAGCAGTCCTAGTTTTCATTAAACGGTGGGCTAAGGAGTTTAATGACCCATATATTACCAAATTGCTCTACACTGCACCCCTTAGATCCATTTGAATATGGAATATGGTTCCGTTGTATGGAACACACATTTTTAATTGCATAGTGATAAAGTGGAATCTGTATAAAAACAAACGCGAATAGTAGCGTTAAGGATTTTTCGTTGGGATGCGATTAAAAATCTTACTCCTTATAAAAGCCGATTAAGGCTTATTAATCTGCCTTCATTCCAGAATCGACGAGAAATGCTTGAAGTTTTATTTTTAACTAAGCTGATGAGAGGTATTATCAATAATCCATTCCTACTTAGCGAGATTAACTTTAGTATCCCTTTAAGACAACCTTGATACTTTAGGTCTAACCTCGGTCGGTTAGACGGGAGGTTGGGGAAGCTGGGTTTGTTGTCGAAAAAAAAAGAGGAAACCGAGCTCAAAGCGACAATGGTAGCATTAGCAAAATATATTTTATTATAATAATCTCCGCAAAGAAATTAGAGAAAATTGGAAAAAATTTATGGGGCTGAAGGTAAAACACTTTACTGGGGCAAGTGATCAGGCACTTCACTTATAGGGTACAACTTAAAGTCGGTGTACAGCGGTATAAAGTCAGGCAGGCTAACAGGAAAAAACTATAACATTATCTGTATTAAATTTTATCTTATGCTACTCAGGGTGCCTCTTTTCTGAACTAGAAGATCTTATGCTTACATTGCGTCGTTAAATGGTTCTTAAAGTCAGATTCCAGCTCTGATATGGGAAATGCCTTACACCGAAAAGTATTATGTCAACCATAAAATAAAACTCTTTACATTTAAAATGTTAAAACAAAATCGCTTAAAGCGAAAAAATAATTGGCGCCAGCGTGCCGATAAAATGATTTTTCCACAAATATACATTTTAAATTTGAACTATCTCACAAAAAACGCGCACTGAAAATTTCACACAAATTAAAGCACAAAAAGTTCGTAGAATAAAAAGATTTGGTTGACGTAAAATAAAAGCAGTAACAGTATAGTAATAAGCAGTAACAATGTAAACTAGTTTCACTAATTGGAAAATTCTGATTTAGCCAACGGCTATCATGAGCACTTCATACAGCTGCACATATACTCATACATATATTTATCTATGATTGTATGAAAATGTTGATAACTCATCAACAATTTTCAAAAAACAGAAAAGGAAAAAAATTAAGACTTAATTAGTCGTCTGACAAATTAGAAATATAACTGGAAAACATTTTGAAAACTGCAAATAAATAACGAAGAATTAAAAAGCAGTGGATCTCAAATGTTACCTGTGTCTGTCAGCCTACTACTGTAGAGAGATTTGATGATATTCTGCAGCGGAGGTCAAAAAATTACTCAAAATTTTTTAATAAATAAAATCTAAGTTAAAGATATATTCTCATATTTTTTTATTGAATAATTAAGTTTGGAGAAAATATTTATTTTAAGCTTAAGTTACCAATAAACAATTTGAGAGCCACTACCTTTATGAATAATTGAAAACTAAAGCAAAGAGAATTGTATAGCTTTAGGCATTATTGGCAGCACACATTAATTGGTATTTTTTTGTATTATTAAAAATCTTTGATGCAATTTGTTATTGTATTTTTTAGCTAAAAATTAAAAAAATAGTCGTCGCAAATCGCCGTTTAATTAAAATCTATAAATGCAGACAAATTGTTTTGAACCGAAATGGAAATTCTCCATATTTTTCTCCATATTTTTGTTTCTATGGGATAAACATAAAATAAGTATTTTATTCGAATGGTTGTTCGAAGAGACTTTTCGGAGCGATCTACGACAAGAGTTTGGTAACTGAAATGTGACGAGCTTGTGGAAAAGAGGTTTCAGACAGGGTGACTCCTTATCGTGTGATTTCTTCAATTTGATGCTGGCGATAAAAATATGAGCTGCAGTGCTCATAGACAAAGTACAATCTCTTACAAGAGTATACAGTAGCTGACGTATGCCAATAACGTTCATATCAATGACCATAACAACCGCGTCGTAAGTTCTGCGTTCTCCAGGTTGGATAAAGAATCGAAGCGAATGGATCTAATAGTGAATGAAGGTAAGACGAAATTTCTACTGCCATCAAATAAGCAGTCATCGCATTCGCGACTTGGCTCCCACGTCACTGTTGACAGTCATAACTTCGAAGTCGTAGATTATTTCGACTACCTAGGAACCAGCATTAACAACACCAACAATCTCAGTCTTGGAACCCAACGCACAATCACTCTTGAAAATATATGGTACTTTGAACTGAGTAGGCAATTGAAAAGTAAAGTCTTCTCTCGAGGAACCAAAACCAAACTCTACAAGTCGCTAATCATTTCCTTCCTGATATATGGTGCAGAAGCCTGGACAATGTCGACATCTGATGAGTTGCCTTTAGGAATTTTGAGAGAAAAGTTTCGTGAGAAATTATGGTCCTTTGCGCAACGGTGATTACCATAGGCGGTGAAACGACGAGCTGTACGAATTATACGGCGACTTTGGCATAATTCAACGAATCCAGAGACAGCGGCTACCAGCTTGGAAAGTACTCGATAGAATACCCGGCGGTGAGACAAATGGAAGGGGAAGATCTCTACTCCGTTGGAAGTATCAGGAAGAGAGCGATCTCGTTTCTCTTGATATTTCCAACTGACGCCAAGGAAAGAAAAGGAGCAAATGGCACGATATTTTTGATTCGGTGTCTTCACAAAAGAAGAAGGGGAAGAAGAAGATTGTTGGAAATGCCTTTGGTTGAAAATGATCTTCTGCGGGAAAATCTCACGTCAGTTTGTTAAATTTCAAGGAAATGCCACTATGAACGATGAATTCTTTCTGACCTGAGTGGATCGAAAAATTCTCTAGAACTTACCAATTCATGCCTTTAGCTTTTGTTATAGACTCTACTAGGCCACCTTCTTATTGGTTTACATCTAATAAAGCTGAAAACGCAGAGTTTCACATATTTTCGGTTCCGGTTATCCTGCTTTTGCGACACTAAGGCTCAAGCACCTTGCCTATCAAATCGTTAGCAACCCCATTGATCTATCGGGTATTAAAGTATGCGTTCTTTGTGCATTCGTGATCGACTCTAAAAGTTTTGTCGAGTTGTAAGCCATCATCCGGCCATTCAGGAACTGATAAACGTGGCAAAGAACAAGTCAGTCAAGTTGCTCAAGTGAAACCTAGTATTGTTATTCCTGTGAAATTGACATTGAACTATTCCAAAAAATTCTGCAGAAATTGGATGCTCGCCTACTTGTTTTCACAAAGGGAAAACAGCTGCTAATGACATCAAATCAAGTTGTAAACAATTTCCCCTATCTTAGGTCTACTATGAATACTAGCCACATATGAGCCTTGAAATACGGCGCACTGAGTTGACAACGTAAAGGTTATGTCCGTCCTGATCGAGCAAAGGCTAAACTCTATAGGCGCTCACCATACTTAGCCTTTTTAATAGCCTGGGCGACAACATCTGTTGCAACTCTCACGGCAACCGGTTCTACACCCCGGAGTTAAGCCGAATTTTATACGGCCAAGGACAGTAAACCAACCTTGGATGGGCGCAATAGTGGGTAATCTATTTCGAGGTTCTCTGCTTTTTTTAAAGAAAAAACACAGAAAACTCAAATTTAATGAAGAATCTTTATTATCATTCGAAAGAACATTCTTTGGCATTTATATTTTGAAAATTATGTCTCTCTTGGCCTCGGCTACGTCTCAGATGGTTTATGGTTAATAACACGCGTGATGTTTTGCTCCAAGTCCTGAATTGAAGTGGGATTATCCACATGGGCCTAAGACTTTACATGTCCCGACAGAAAAAAGTCTAACGGTGTAATATCACACGATCTTGGTGGCTAATCGGCCGGCCCAAAACGTGAAATTATCTGCACACCAAAGTGTTGTCACAACAAATCCATTGATTGATGCGATGTGTGGGAAGTGGCGCCGTCTTGTTAAAACCAAATGTCATGGAGATCACAAGCATCAATTTAAGGCATCAAATAGTCGGCTATCATGACGCGATAACGGTCCCCATTGACCATTACGTTCTCACCGGCATAATTTTTGAAGAAATATGGACCAATGATTCCACCGGCCCACAAGTCACAACAAACCGTTTTTTCTTCTGGATGAAATGGCAGCTCTTGAATCTCTTCATGTTTCTCCTCGTCCGAAATGCGGCAATTTCGCTTGTTTACATACCCATTGAGATAGAAATGGGCCTCATCGCTGAACAAAATTTGTCTCGAAAACGTCGGATCTTCTTGCAACTTTTCAAGAGGCCAAAAAGCGAAGCGATGCCCCTTGGGAAGGTCGAGAGGCTTCATTTCTTGCGCAAGATGTATAGCTGTATTTTGTACGCCTTCAATTTAAGATCTCGACGTAAAATGCGAAAGAAAAAAGTACCTCAACCCGATCATATTGCCAGCGTCTTCTCCCCAAGATTCTATGGTGGTGCTTTCAGTACCTTTACTCACATTGGTTAACCGTCCACACTACGGTTAAACAGAGATCCCCGCAACATAACTCCTTACCTCCAAACCTTTTGTTACACCCATACACTTACCGATATCCAGATTGATATGTAGGAGAACTCTTCAATTAAAATGCAAAGGACTGCAACGGTAAATCAGTCATGAATCGTTCATCTATTGTTGATCCGAATGCCGCCATCCAAGAGAGCAAGCTGAATGGACGGTTTCAACGGCATATGTAAGGATCACGAGCGGAATTATGGCGGTGGATTAGCGTTCATTGTGCAGTATCTTATTCTTAGTCTTATCGATTAAGGTCAAAACTATTCTAATAATAATGATTAGAAATAGCGCATAATAGAGTATCTCAAAGAGTTGGTATCAAATTCTGAGCACTTCGACTTGTTTATTATCGACTTGTCCTTCAAGAAGACAAGACTTGATCACCTCATTAATCGATTTCCATCTCTTCAAACTGAAGTAAGGTTTCGTCATTATCAAAAAAATGACAAAGCGAAGCTTTCTGTTTCTTGCCAGAACGCCAACAGACTAAAATAAGCAATCTGAGAATCTGAGGAAATACAGTTCTCTTTGTTTCAAAGGAAATACTCTGTGTAGACTGAACTCATGTCGTTCGATACTGTGGATCTCGTTCTACTCAAATGCCAAATTTTCATTCAAATTATCAGGTAGTATTGATCACTACCACTCTCCTTAACATTCTTCAAAGCGTACGTTGCGCGTCTTACTCAATTTAAATGCTCAGATAAATAACATTATTTATTATTTATTCAAAAATACAAACATACATATGTGTACAATAAGCTCACCAAATGTTATTTTATGTCTGCATACATTTGCATGACTTCTCCATCTTATTGTATTCATTCATCAGCAGCATATTCTCTTTAAAATTACTTTTATACTTATTTATCTTGGACCTTATGCTCGAGACCCAAGCGAACCGTGCAGGCGGACGTATGAGTAAACGGCATGAAATTGCTGCCTCCTTGTTGTTGTGGTGTATCCTTTTGCCAGCGCGCTTTACTCGCTTACCACTTACCACTCGCCGCTTACCTCTTATCGCTTACCTCTTTTGCCATTCTGACTTACTCTTACGGTCTGTTTTCTTCGTATTTTTTCAATAAATGAACACAAAATGTTAAGCAAAAGCATCCAGCGCTTGACTGGCTGTGGTTTTCCGTTTGCATCTTTTGCATGCAAATTCGATTGGCCATGTTGTTGGAGCTGAGATATATGTTACATGGATATTACGATTATTTTGTAGGTATTTACAAAGAAATGTACGTAAATAAGGCGAGAGAAATAAGTATTTAAATATATGCAAATATGTTTGCGTGATTTCACTTACATTTTTAAATTTAATTCTTTCAGATTTTTTTGTAGGAAGTTTTAATTTCATTTTATGTGGTTGGAAAAAGAGAGGAAGAAAGGAATGCTAATGGCTACTAATGTTGCATTGAATGGTACTGAACCAGGTAAAACCTCAATACAACATGATTTCAATATCGAAGACAACATTCACTTTGTGAAATAGAAATCCACGCGTATCTTATCAAGGCTGAAATTTGGTCACACCAATTGATCACATACGCAAGATTAATTCCATCAGACCTTGAATCAGTAAAGTAGATTTTTTTATTATCCATTCGTTAGACCTCTTCAACCGAGCAAGCTGGAAAAACGCCACCATAAATCTGAGCAACGCTCGAAACCTTCTCTGATTACAGGTATCACGAAAGCCCAGAGAAGATATCATTTGGTGACTATGCTAGAGCAAAAGCACTAGCCGGCTTATACGATGTGGTAGTTAAGACTAAAAGACGAGTTGTACATATAAATCAAATAATCTTCTTTCAAAGAAGTGGCCTGATAAATATGAAATAAAAATGGAATTGGTAGTATTATCATAAAGTCTCTTCCGCCGAACGGCAACCCCAATCGCCGAGTGGGTAGCAGCGCCCGCTACTATGTGTATAGTCCAGCAGTCGAATCCTGATTAGACTGATGGCTCCTCGCCAGGAAATCTCAACCACTCCGAGAATAATTCTCACATGAAACTGCTCATGAAAGTCCCTAAGACGGTGGGAGGTGGCTTAAAACTATAGGTGCTTCCTCTTGTTAGTAACAATATTAAGAAAATTACTGCAAACTGTGAAAGAAGCTCAGCTTATAATCGCTGTTACAAACCTCCAATAATGTGTATATATAGGCGTTTTCTATCGCACCCAACTTGCAAAAGAACGTTAGGTAGGTTATCGAATAACTTAAAAAACAAATACGCTAAATAAGCAACCTGAGTTAATTTAAACGATTTAAGTTGAAATCGCTTATAAAATACCCGACCTAACTAATAGTAAGATACCTTTCAATTTTTGTTATGTACATTTATTGCAAATTGCGAAATTCGATTTCGATGATTTTCAGTGTTAATGGATATAATGATTTACTTGTATGGATCCCAAAGTTCGCGCTCTTAGATGCTTTTTTGGCGAATTTTTGACCCCAGACCTCATATCTGAACAGATTCCGACAACCATGCAAATAGGTTGTATGGGGGCTGTCTGATATAAGTAAGTATAGTCTACCGCTTTCGATAATTTCTGTACCAATATTTTCTTTAATTTACTTGGGTAGGATACTAAATTCCGCGCTCCTATATGGCTTTTTTTTACTGGGTTTTGATCAAGGCCTCACATTTGAACAAATCGGTGTATGGAAGCTATATGTTATGGTAGTCGTCCCATTTCGATGATTTTCAAACCAATATGCAATCAAAATATATGCTTCAGTTACGTTACGACAAATGGTCGTTTAAACATATAATTGCATCTCCTTACCAAGTTTGGTTGAAATATCTCAAAAACTGAGGGAATAGTTTGCGTTCAATCAGGCAGACGGACAGACAAACATGACTAAATCAACTCGGCTCGTCACTCTGAGACAATCGGTATAAATTTCGACAGGTCCAACTATTCTTCTTCTGGTACTACATACTTCGAACCAAACTCAATATACCCTTTCATGCAGATTAATAGTATAAAAAGTGGTACTTTTGTGAATGCGCCACTGAAAAAAGGTAATTAAACGTCAAACTGTTTGGAAATTTCAGTCAAACTTCAAAATTTAGTTGCAGTTTAAAATGCAACAGTAGGTAAAAACGCGCCTCCCAGTTTTTTAAAATACCAAAGATTATTCGAAATAACTCATTATTATTTGCTTTTCGCTTAAATTATTAGCTAGCACCAACATTGTAAAGTAAATACAAATTATAAGCCACTTGAAAATAAACCATCTGAGCGTTCTTTTGCAAATCGGGTGTAAAGAAAAACTCCTTATACTCATACAATAACAGAGAGACCTAATTTTGTTCCTGTTTTACTCAAAGACTGAATTACTCGAGTGATTTCCCTGATAACCCAATAAGTCATTTTCAAAATAATACACCTCAGTTTGAGTATCTTCGTCAAGTCAACGGAAAACAAACTAGCTTCATTATCATCTTTCTCTCTCCAGGTATTAACTTTCGAAAGCTTAACATCTATCACCACTTCGCTAAGTGACCGGAATACTGGAATTTTCTTTCAGTTATGTAAGATATTCTGGCTGGAACAAGACTGGAACTTTGGACATGCCGTTATGCAGAAAAATTTTAATTCATAGTGGTGGTACTCGAGAATTTCCAATTGGAGCCAATACTGCTTTACCGGATCTTTCCAACGTAGTGGAGGTTTTCCTCTTCCTCTGCTTCCACCGGCGGGTACTACTATGTGGCGTAGCCAGCGTAGCTGTTGTCTCTTAATTCGTTTTATATTTTATATAGTTCATCATCCACGGCACTCGCTCTCGTTAGAACGGAGAGATCCACAAATCGTTCGCAAAGGCCTTTTCTCGAAAACTCCTACTGCCGACTAATCGTATGTGGTCGTTGTCCACGACTTTTGCGTGTTTGATTTCTGTTGCATTGGATTTCAAGGCTAACATTGTTGTTGGTGTTGATGCTGGTTCCTAGATAAACGTAATTATCTGTGACTTTCAGCACAAAGGTGGGATTCAAGATGGAAATACACTGAGTATTAGTTTCTTGACAGAAGATATTTCAACTTCTCTTCATCCATTACCAGACCAATTCGCCTCGCTTTCTTCTGGAGTCTGAATAAATCAGAACTAACGGTGAGGTTGTAATAGATTTTACGATACTTACTCAATATATATTAGTTCTGCAGTTCGTATTATTAACTTCAATATTTTATTAATTGGCTTAGATTGTGGTGTCGTCTTTTTTTTGTGATTTCGTCAGAAAACTTTTAGGTGCTGGCAACCTTAGTGTGTTGTGATTAATCTACAAAAAGAGGAAGCAGGAGAAAGGTCTCTACTTCATAATCACAACTACCCAGATGGTCAAGTTTCACACATAGTTAAACCTCGCCTCACTTTGGAGCGAAAAGAGGGTGCAAGTATACGGCAAAAGCTGCTTCGCAGGTCCACTTCTATCCTAATTAAGCTAAGCTAACTCTCTATGACACACAACACGAGCGGGGTGAGAAGACTTTCGAGAGATTTTATGAATCCACCATTGACCAGATATTACACATGCGACAAATCTTGGAGAATACCAGAGAAAAAATAATCGATACACACCACCTTTTCACCGATTTTAAAGCTACCTTCGACAGCATGATAGTGAGCTGCCACTACACCGCTACGTGTGAACTTAATATCCCCTACAAAACGGCTATATAAACTGACCTTGGATAATACCAGAAACGCAGTGATAATTAGGAAAACCTCTCCGAACCGTTCCATACCAAACGAGGTTTCAGACAGGGTGACTATTTATGACGCTATTGAAAACAGGTGCTGCTTTGGGATGAGCAGGCAATTGAAAAGTAAAGTCCTCTCTTGAGGAATCAAAACCAAACTCTACAAGCCGTTCTGACATATGGTGCAGAAGCCTGAACGATGGCGACATCTGATGAGTTGGCTTTGGGAGTTTGGTGAGAAAAATTTTGCGGAGGATTACTGATCCTTTGTGCGCCATTTCCGACGAAGACGGTGGAACGATGAGCTGTACGAGCTATGCGATGACCTTGATATAGTTCAGTGAGTGAAGGGACATCCTCTAGTTCACGTCGTCCGAATGGCTGAAAGCCTTCTAGCTAAGAAAGTATTCGATGGAGTGCCCGCAGCTGAGGAAGAACAAGACCTCCACTCAGTTGTAAGGATCAGGTGGAGACCGACCTGGTTTATTTTGGTGTTTCGAACTGGCGCCAAACAGCCAAGAAAATAAACGAGTAACGCGCTATTCTTGTTTCGACTATTATCGCTTTAGCGGTGTCGACACTATTATTGAAGAAGAAGAACTCTATACGAAGAATATCCGCCTGATTGTGTTCAAAATTCACGGAACTAAAACCTCTCAGAATTGTAAAAACTTGCAATTTCACAGTTCGCTATCCACTTGGTAAGGGGAAGTCATTGGACTGAAATTGTCTACCATCAACTCATCAAAAATCATATCGATGATAGCTCACAGTATGGTCTACGGCGTTACTTACCCATATAATCACATAAGGGATAAAAGAATATTACACAATCTCCAAATTGAAACCACATAGACGTTGTATGCTGTAAGCGTCTCCAAGCCAAGTCAAGGACAACACCATTTAATTACGTGAACGCAGCCAACTACAGATTGGGACTATCAAATTACACATATGAAAGCATTTGCCTGTATGTATGTATGTATTTAATATGAATTTATGTTTTGCAAGTTATCATTAATCACCTTATGAATTCATGTTATGACGCTTGAAGAGACACATGCATACAAAAATTACATGCAATCATACATACGAGTACACACACACACACATTTTCATGCATATTTAGTTATGTATGCATGTACGAGCAGAAACACTGCGGAGTGACAGTAAATTTCAACCAAACAAAAATATTCCACTCAACACTGACGCTGAATATTTAAGCTGGTCAAAAAAGGATACACGCCAGCCCGCATACGAACGACAGACAGGTTGTATGTAGGATGTGCAAGGTGATGATGCTGTTGTTGGTGAGATGCTACTCACATGTACTTGGCATAGCATAAAATGTGACACAATCTAACAACGGACAATGTCCTTCATGTTCATGTTATGTCATTGTAAGTGGAGAATTTTTTTGTGTTTGCTTGTGACCAACACTGAACGCTGCTGCTGCACCGTAAGCGAGTGTTAGGAGTTTATTTGTATGTGTTGTGATACGTAAATTGTGGTGCAACGGTGTTTTCGTGTTTTTCTTTTTTTATTTTAATTTTTGAAATTTTTGAGGTGTTTGTGTCGGTGAGGTCATAAACATATATCGTATGTCGGTAGAGCTCTTCTCACTGTGATATTAATATGTATGAAGACATGTTTTATACAAGCGTTTCAGTTGAAACTACCACATAGCGCAATATGGTAGCTCTGAACCTGCGAAGTATATAATAAAAGAGGACTTATGGGCTTCAGCTTTTATGATTTAATTTAAATACCCATTCACAATGAGCGCTTTTTTATCCCAAATTCTACTTGATCTGCCAATGATCACAAAAAAGTGAAAGAACAAGAAACAAATGTGGAGACTGCATTAGAGTTTGATGACAGTTCATCTCAAATTAAATAGTGACTTTTAGGAAGAAAATTATTTTTTATCATTCTTGAATCTATCGCCTTCTCTTTCTCACTTCCTGTCTTAGTATGCATTTTCCTATGACACTGGTTAACAAAATTGATACTTCTTTGTCACATGAAAGCCTATATAAAATTTTGAATATACTCGTATAAAACCGCCAAACAATAACAATGAAAAAATATGCTCACATCAGGTTTTGTTGCGACATCGAAACTAGGGGTCCAGATTTTGCTCAAACATTTTCGAACAGTGGGAGCATTTGAGCAACGAGCACTCGCACACTTGCTCACTGCTCATTACTACTAATCTAATCTATCGCCCTCTCTTTCTCACTTCCTGTCTTAGTATGCATTTTCCTATGACACTGGTTAACAAAATTGATACTTCTTTGTCACATGAAAGCCTATATAAAATTTTGAATATACTCGTATAAAACCGCCAAACAATAACAATGAAAAAATATGCTCACATCAGGTTTTGTTGCGACATCGAAACTAGGGGTCCAGATTTTGCTCAAACATTTTCGAACAGTGGGAGCATTTGAGCAACGAGCACTCGCACACTTGCTCACTGCTCATTACTCGAAAAATTTTCGAGCCGAGCACGAGCAAACACTTTGACTTTTTTCTCAAAACTTTTTTATTACAAACCTTTGAAGCCCCAAAGAAATTTGGACCTACAAAATTAAATTCTTTTTTGTTCTGCTGCGCAGTTGAGCAATGATCGAGTATCGAGCGAACATCGAGCTACTCGCAGCGCTCCAATCGAAACATATATTTCCAAAAAAATCCACTCTTAAAAATATTGCATTCTTAACTTATAATAACTACTTGGGATTCGGGTGAATATTTGGCTTCCCCAATAATCTGATAGCATTCCTGAACTCTATTTCCCTTGATAAAACTTATCCATTAAGAAAATGTCTATCGTACCTTTTTCGTCAATCTTTCTTCTTCTTCCTTGGCGTAGGCACCGATTACCCGATTATAGCCGAACCGACAATGGCGCTCCACTCATTCTTTCTCTGTTTGGCGCCAGTTGGAATTACCAAATGAAACCAGGTCGCTACTCAGCCCAAAGTAGCACCTGTTGGTAAGAGTGATTCTGAGTTGGATTTCAGGGCTGACATTGTTGTTGTTGTTAATGCTGTTTCCTAGATAGACGAAGCTATCTGCTACTGCGAAATTATGACTGTCAACGGTAACGTGGGAACCGAATGTGATGACTGTCGGCACTATGCAGGATGGATCTTTTGTTCGGAGACAAGTCAAACAAAATAACAATAAATTACATTTTCCTTTGGCTACGTCCAAATCATTGATATAGCAAATGTCAAATGTTGTTAAACCCAAAACTCTCACACACGGTACACAGCATTTATGTGGAACCCAATATTTATCTTGATTCCTCACAGGAATTTCAAAATAGTCTAAATAGCCCTGTTAAATTAATAATGTGAAATTTCTACGTTGAGAGTTAAAAGGTAATTCTCCACGCATAAATCAGAAACTGTCGGGTTTATAAGAACACTTCTGTGTTATATTTACGAAGTAATTTAGGCCAAATATTATGTAAGTGGCTTGATAGGCAAGGTGTTTAAGATGGCAGTGCATAAATCTTTCAGGTTGAAGCAAAAGTTTTCTAAAAAAAAATGAAAAAAATTGTACTGTTCCTCAATAGATTCGTTTGCGAAGGGGAAACACCATTAGATACAATGCAAAGAGACGTCACTGGAGGCGTAATAAGTTGAAGTTGTAAACAGTTATCTTGACTACATGTTAGCGTTCATTGAAAAAACGGTGCAACTTCAATATAATTATAATATAGTTATACAGTTCATAAATATTTTTTTTTACTTTTGTATTTATTTATTGAATCTATTTCAACATCGGAAACCTCACAATAAGTAATGAAATCTTAAACTAAATATAAAAATAACTAAAATATACTATAATAGGCCATTAGCTATAAACGGGCTGCTGGCTTGGTGTTGCTCCTTAGAAGGATGTTTGTTCTTTTCTCTTCAGGCGGGTTTGACTTGTTGCGGAGGCCAGTGTGTATTACCAGTTGGACAAGTAATGATTGTTTAATTTTAAGAATTTTACCGTCATTCCACACCTTGTCAAATGCTTGAAAATTCAAGAAAAACCGCCGAGCATACTCTCTTGAATTCGAAAATTTTTTCTTATTTCAATAATTATCGTATGTAGCTATCATACTTATATGCGACTTTTTTCAAGATTTCGAATAGTATCCCAGCTTTAAATAGCATGAAAAGCTTAACAAGAAAAACGAGAAAAATGCTTTGCAGTTCTTTAGCACCATTATTATGATATGCCCGAATCCAGGAAACTTTTTGGATCTACGATGGCAATAATCTTCTTTAGTTCAGATACAGATGTTCCACCAGAAACAGTGTGCTAAAAGTAGGGTGCACTGACATAAAATCATGAAAAAGTTCGTGTAACAAAAACCGCGTTTACCACTGTAATCAATAGAGCAGTTCAGACGAAATTTATTTCTTCCATCCTCTGCAACTTGTAAAGCGCGGTCTTTAGTCTTTCACTGTACTATACCAACTCATTCAGATCCCACCCATGAACATAAAATTTCTTCATTATCAAAGTGAATACTGAATTGGGTGAAAATCTAGTTCAATCGATTGCTCATAAATCTAATACCAATAGAAAACTTCCTTTAAAAAATAAAAAAATTGGATTTATTTTGAACAAATCGCAATATAAACTCCACGTATTCCACATCCTAAATTTAACTCTAAAGTGAAAGCAGTGCCACTTATATACAAAACATCGGTTTCAAATTCACTTCCCAGAGAGAAAAAATTTTCAAGCGAATTAAATTTCATTTTTGAGATCAAGTTCCTGGGAATAAAAGTGATCTGGAAAAAAAAACTTGCTCGAAATATGATATATTTTATGAATTATCAAGAAAATCGAACTATTAGTAAGGTTTTTCAAAAAGATCAGTTTCAAGCTCGTTTTCCAGTAGAAGAAGTCCACCTAATATTAATCTAAGGAAAGCGTCTGAAAATCACTTCCTGTAGCCATTCTCAATTGATTTTTGTCTAAAAGATTTATACATATGGATTTAGAAAAAATATTATGAAAGTTTTTATTTCCAATATCTATCGATTGATTAGTTTATAAAATTCATTTCCAACTACTCCTGAAATATACACTTTCACTCTTAGCACTCATGAGAATTTTTAATATTTTAGGTATCTTATTTTAAGCTAGTCCACTTAAATAATTTACACTATTTCTATGTTATTGAATAAGTAAAAGGTCAGAATTTTGTATATTTTTAAACACAATTTTTTTTTACTGGAAATAAGTTTTAATATGGTAAAAATAGACCATTATGAGCTATGACCTTTTGCAATTATTCTGACAGCGTTCTAGTTCCATCAGTGCAGAACTTCTGTAGTTTATTGGCGAATAACTTAGCCAAACGATTTGCAAGGGCTTTTGGTCTACCAATTTTTTAACATCAAAAGAGTTTTGCAGAGAATAAACCAAATTGTAATCATTTGGTGAAAAGTCCGGTCTTTGTGATGGATGCACCAACACTTCCCAACTAAGCTATCTGTATTTTTAATCATCAAAGAAATGCATGTACTGACGTTGTCACGCTGAAACATAAAAACTTTTATATTTAAATTGTTGAAAGTAGAGCTCAGAAGGGACAATTCCCTTTCAATCGCACCATACACTCAATATCACCATGTTTGTCTTCAATCTTTGTTTTAAAATCATTTGTGAAGGGTAATCGGTTGATTACAACGCGTTTTTAACCCATTTTATTTGCCCTTCATGAATCGCTTCAGAAATAGTCCGATTTTTTCGCATTTAAAATGTGTTTTACTCATCATAATTCGCTGAATGTAATTTTTTTACATTAATTTCTGTGCCACCAAAAAAAAAATCAAGCTTCTATGAGTAACCAGCAGTTTTGACATTATTCCAAGCTATGGCGTGAATGATATCTAATGGCTCCGCTATCTCCTGACAGCTAGTATGCCGACATTGCTCTACCAGTTGCAGAATTTCATCGGTGACTGGCCGATGCATCTTTTATATCACAATGGAATCGGGCAAACCATTTCTAGATCCTGCGTTTACTTGCACCATTTTCCCCGTGAGTCACAACAATTTTTCGGAACTTTTTTTATAAAAATAAAAATTTTCTTCGGAAATTTCATACATTTTCAAATCAAAATAACTTTTCACATAAATGACGATTTACAGAACTGTATTCAAGGAAAATATTGCTTGAAATGTTAAGTTTCAAACAACGTATTAGTTAGACATAATGAGATTAGTGTTGCCCGAAATAAGAGTAACAACATCATCTAGCTACAACAACCGCGGATACTTTTTGAATAAAAAGTTCGTCAAGTAACATACTATTAATTTAACCCCTGCCCCCCCCTGTGATGACTAAACGTTGCTCATACGACATGGCGAACTTTTCATCCTATGAAATAATTTTGCAGCTGGCTTTAATAGTATATAAGTTTAATAGTATTTTAGTTTGAGAATGTTATAAATAGTTTTTATTATGTTTGCCGTTCATCGGTTAATCATTCTATTAAATAGCTTCGCAACTAGTTCTGAACTAATTAAAATATATACAAAATTTTTAAAATTATTTTTACTATATTAAATAATAACATTTTCATCGTTTTAATTAAGAAAATCTCAACTTGTCCAAATGTAACCACTATGGCGCTAGTAAAATTGTATACTGTTCTTTGGTAATTATTATTGATTTATTTTTGAATAATCGTTGTAAGAAATACCAAGCCAACTGTAGAAAATGTAACCACTCATGGACTAGTTTGAATATGTTTTCACAATTTTATATGATTATTAAATCACTACGTGCACAATTTAGTACTACGAATTTTTACTGCAAAATCTAACTAATATACTAACGAATTTATTATTTTTTATTTATGCATATATTCAGTCGGATATGTTTTCATATATATGTGCATGCATGTTGTACCTATATTTAGTTTCAACAATTTATGACATCGTTCCTACTCTCAATTTTCCATCCACTTTGTGTTTTTTTAATACAACAAAAACATTTTTTTTTCTTTTTATTCTAAATGAATAAAGTTATTTTACACCTTTTCTAATTATGCCCGTCAAATACCTGTGAAATTGCTTATACATATACATATGAAGATACACAATATATGATATGAGCACACATACATGCATTGATATGCATACATGCATACAAATTTTGTTAATTACTTGACATATTATGCCATTTAATATGTATGCAAAAGCTTGTGTGTGTGATATTATTTTACATTTTATATATTTTTACCTAGACAAACAGATATGTAACGTGTAAGCCCGTTCATGCATACCATTTATATGTTGCTCTACAAAGTTTGCCGTTAACATACAACACCTTTGACTTTAAGTACTTTCCTTTAAAGTTTTATCTGAAATTTATTTAAACTAAAAATACATATATATATATGAAAATGAATTTAATGACCCACAAAGCTTTTAATACCATTTAAAAGCTAATGTGCGGTTTTCATACACACTTACACGTCCACACATATTTATTATTAAAAAAGTTTTAATATTCATAGTAAAATTTTATTATACGCAAATATCTTACAGTTATATATTTGATCCTTGCCATTATATGTGCAACGCTACATCGTTCAAATGTCCGCCTCGTGAATTTCATTGAAAACTTCGATCTGTTACAGGCAATTTTTGACCACTTTTTGGTACATATTGGGCGGTATTTCAGCCTTAACTTGATGAATGCTGGTTTTCAAGTGCCCAAGAGTTAAAGATTTATCCTCATGTGTTTCTCGTAGCCCCACAAAAAAAGCCCAACAATGTGAACTCGAACGATCTCGGTTACCAATTGATATCACCAAGGCGAGAGATTACGCGGCAGCCAAATTTCTCTCGCAATAAAGTGATATTCGCTCGTGTTGCGTGGCATGTGGCATCATCTTAGTTGGAGTCACATATTCTCCAAGTCTTGCTCTTCAATTGCAGGCTAAAAAAAGTTGATCATCATACGGCCATAACGCTCCGAATCGACACTGACAGTCTTGCCGTTATCGTTTTCAAAAAAGTAAGGTCCAATCACACTTTCAGCCGAAAGAAAGCACACCAGGCAGTAGGTTTTTTTGGTGGATGACCTCTCTACAATTCTTTGCGGATTTTCGGAACCCCAAATGGGACAATTTTGCTTATTTACGTATCCACCAAGTGAAAAATCTGCCTCATAAGAAGGAAATTTTGTTCGATAAATGTCGAAAATATTCAATAATATTCAATAATATTTAAATTATAAAAATTAAGTATATATTTGAGCGAAAATTTCTATTCATATTCGCAACTCCAATATTGGATGTCCTTTAATGCGAATGACATGGTAAATACTATCAAAACCCTTAAAAATGATCAAATTTCCAAGTGATCGCTATATAAAATTCTATATAATTCTATATAAAATTCTGCTGTCGGGTGCTTGTCCTCGTCGAATGGATTTTATTGAATTTCGTATATATATTAGGTCTGCGAATAGGTTATTATCTATTTTTCATATTGGGAAGTTTACCAGGGACCGATCTATTCGAAAAAATCGTATTTACGGCTCGATTTACTTTAAATTTGGTGCACAGGTAGATTTTTGCTTAGGTTAGAAGGAATGTTCCTTTTTTTCTGTGGGATCAGTTCAAAAAAAATATTTTCCTAAATGGAATACTTTTGTTTCCCGGAAACGGGCCGTAAAAGAGAACACCGACGTATTGACAAAAATTAATACGATTTCGATATAAGCAAAGATCGTGCGTAGGCTTGTTCGTTGCGCAATGTTGTCACATTGCGGCCGCGGGTTACAAGATGTTATCATACGTTGAACTTTAGTGCAAATCAGCATAGATCAAAATGGTGCATTTAACTTTATTCGCGGCATTTATATTGCCATATACGTTAAAGACTTTGAGTAGCGGATAAGAGACTCCACATACCAATACGCAACTGTATCAATAATATAATAAAATCTAAATATATTATAGTAGATGACGCTTAATTAAGTTTTTTTTATAATTCCCTGCACTCCGCCAATTTTTCTCAACTTTTCCGGATAACTTAATTGGAGTCCGCAGAGTGTTCTTGTGAAGGTTTTTTTTCCCGGAAAGTTGGAATATATGCAGCTTTTTCCTTAACGAAACAAAAAAAATATTTTGGTTTAGTTTACTTGAAATTCATTTCCTCTTTCAAGAAATGGTCAAGAATCGATCTTATTGAAAAAATTATTTTTATTGTCCGATTTCGTTGAATATTTTGCTAAGGCTTCATTTTGTCTAAACAAACAAATGCCGCAAATCGAAGTGCTTTGGCATATTTTTGTACCGATTAACATATATAATACTATTTTTCCGGGAATGCTTTCATAGCCCAACAGATCGACAAAAATAGGCATGATTCGGATAAAAATATAGATTGTGTTTAGGCCTCTGCCCTAAATATTGCAAACAGCTAACACTTAACTTTGTGTTAGTATAACGTTTAACATTTGTACTGCTACTTCCGCTATTCTAAGCAGTTAACATTTTACTTTTCGAACAAACTTTTTTTGAGGCTAACGTTAAACAACGAAAGAAAAGTTCAGCCGTTACATTTTTCATTGTCACAAGGATATAATCGATACGAGATCCAACCACCACGTTTCAGTAAGGTTAAATTGTAACAATAACACATATAAAGGGTGTATAAAGAGGTATAGAACTTTAAGTTGGCATTACTTTTCAAGATGGCGACCGATTTAACAGCTGTCAAGTGATTTATTCTTAGTTTGGTTTGGCAATTCATCATGAATAGACTCACGATCATCACGTAAGGCGTAGATTCGTCGAATGGGCCCAAAACGAGATTACCGTTGTTCCCGATTTTCATAAGCGAATTTTGTTTAGCGATGAAGCGCACTTCTGGTTGAATAGCTATGTCAACAAACAAAACTGCCGCATTTGGAGTGAAGGTAATCCTCAAGTGTATGTTAAAACACCGTTACATCCAGAAAAACTGACTGTTTAGTGCGCATTATAGGCTGGTGGAATCATTGGTCCATACTTTTTCAAAAACGATGGTGGTCAGAACGTTACAGTGAATGCTGATCGGTATAGGGCCATGATTACTAACTTTTTCATTCCTGAATTGAATAACCATGATGTCCAGGAGATGTGGTTTCAACAAGACGGCGCAACATGTCACACAGCTCGTGCCACAATAGATTTATTGAAAGACACTTTTGGTGACCGCCTAATTTCACGTTTTGGACCTGTGAATTGGCCTCCAAGATCTTGTGATTTAACACCGCTAGATTACTTTCTGTGGGGCTATGTAAAGCCATTGGTCTATGCGGATAAGCCACAAACGCTTGACCATTTGGACGACAACATTCGCCGCGTTATTGCCGATATACGGCCACAAATGTTGGAAAAAGTCATCGAAAATTGGACGTCCAGATTAGACTACACCCGCGCCAGCCGCGGCGCTCATATGCCAGAAATCATATTTAAAATATAATGCCACAAGATTACCTTTCGGATAATTAAAATTGATGTCAATCGAATAATCCATCGTTGTTCTATTGCAACTTAAAGTTCTATACCTCTATAAAAACACCATTTACGTACATAAATTACTTGAAACAATTCAGTGAACAAAGATTAAATTATTTATATCATTTTTCATTAATTCTAATATTTTTATTTCTTTTTAAAATTCATAAAACATCGGGGTCTACGGTCAATTGGTTGCACCACAAAACTCCTTCCCTGATGTACAGATTGTTCATAGATTGCAGCGTCATACAGTTAGTATACAGTTCTTTAGAGTTTTACGATTCGGTTACATCCATATATTACGAACTATTTTAGACTTCCAATCTTACTGTATAAAAAACAGACTAATGTAGTGGAATTTTTGTTATTTCGAGGCATTCATACTTACATTTTCTGACTATCTCTGGTCAATAATATAATAAGAAGTGGTTTCATTAAATCGACATTTTGAGTGCACAAAAATGCAGTTGTTTCGTCTTCGGTGGTTGGTTTTACTGATTTCTTTATAGACAAATGATTGTGTACCTCTCAGAATTTACTGTTCTACGTAGTTCAATGGTACGGTTGTGACATGTCTACTTTAAAACAAAAAAGGCAACCATTTGCTTGGAAGCGCTTCGTGTGCAAACAACTTTGGTTGGATTCGGCTCATCATTAAACACCCATACAGTCGACTACTGTTTACTTTCCGGCTCATACGCGTAACTCACACTTGTCACGATACCATAGACGTTTTTCCGAGCACCGCTGTCGTATTTTTTAACAGTTCCCTTGACCAATCGACATGATTTTTTTTTTTGAGCGATAGAGCGATTGTCTCTTTCACGAAATTCATCTTTGAGTGATCTAAAACCTTGATGAAATTCACTGTATCATCGATAAGCACTGCTGCTTGTTGGAGCTTCATCACCAAAAATTGGAATAAGTTCATCGATGCACTGTTGCTGAGTTAAACTACATCGAAAATTCTAAAAAAAATAATCGCTCGAAAATGTTCGCGGTTTAGTTCTACTTATTGGCCTAGCTGCCTTATGATATCTAAGCCAACTAACATCTCACATACCAAGAGCGCTTGTGAAAAGTAATTGCATCCGCAGCGCATTTAAGTAACCAAACACTCTGAACCTAGATCTGAAGTAAGTTCAAAAATCTCTTCCCCTTTAATACAGGGTGGCATGCGATCTCCATCCATTGAAAACCTTGCAGTAAAGTGCCACGGACTGTATTCGAATGGAGCATTCCGGTCAACCACAGAAAATAACAGCGATTCGCTGTAATATTAGACTCTCCTACAAACCACTGTTTTCCTTCCCCTTTCCATTTGCAGAAAATTGTTTAATATTACAAAGAAAAGACAGAAAGCTATCTAATACTGCTCGGAACACATAAAAATAAATACCCTGGGATTAAGAAAAAAATTAGAAGCGATTAGCATAATTAAATATTTTTTTAAATTTTTTACTTTTGTTAATTTTTGTGTATTTTTTAAACAAACTGCAAAAGCGACTTTCACTTTTTAATTGGCTGTCTTTTATAATTTTATTCAGAAAAATCACAATCTTTTCACTCCATTCATGCACTAATCTCTGAAGCCATTCAGAATTACGAAAAGCTCTTTTAAACTTTGTATGTTTTCAGAAGAGAAAAGATCGGTTTGAGTATTAGCCAATTTTTTGTTTTCTAAATATCAAAATAAAAGACACTCAATGAAGCCCCATTGAAATGGTATAATGAAAATCTTTCTTACTTCACTTTACACTCTCAATTATTAGCATTAATTTCTTTTCACAAAAAGATTATAATCTAAATGCACTCATACAAATGAAAACGCATATTTTATTTAAATTCACTCCTAATTACAATTAAAAAAATTTTAAATTATGTCTACTACATCAAGGTTAATACTTAAAAAATCAACACTGCATTCGCACACAAATTTCTTTTTTTATTTTATATACTAACATAAAAATATATATATATGTGTGTGTGTCAATAGCAAACACGCTCAAGGAAATGCAGTTGAACGCTCTGCGAGCAGCCAGAGAGTAGAGTTAGCAGCAGCAGCAGCAGCAAACTCAAAAAGAGGCGGCGACGCCCACGACGTTTTGTGCTCGGTTAAATGCATTGAATGCATTTGCGTTGCCTAATGGTGCAGTTAATTAAAAAATTATTTCGCAGTTATTTCCTACACAAATGCTTTACAAATATTGCTTTGAAAAGTAATTGCTGGCGCGCAAGAGATTGAGAAAAGAAATACAAAAAGATAGAAATGGGGGTAGTGTGGAGCGCTCCGTGTAAGCTACCAATGTACCATAACCCTTTACGCTTTAGCTTTGATAAATAGAAATATATATGTATGTATGTTTATGCTTGTGTGTGTGTGTACCGCTTAAAAGCTTTCTACAAAACTTTTCATTCCTTTATGACGGCGGCTCACCAAAGTCTCAAAAGGTTCATTAAAATTGTTCAACTCAACTATTAACAACAACAACTAGTTAAACCACCATCACCACTATCACCACCACCACAACTATGTGAATTCATTTAAGATGAAAAAGATTGAAAACTAAATTGGTTTAATTGCGTTTGGTTGTATTTCTCTACTTTATCTAGAAGGCAATAAAAGTATGCCGATGCCCCTGTAGGAAAAATAAATATGGAAGAAAATTAAGTGATCCCTCCATCGACGAATAAAAATCACTATATTTTACTTGTGGTTGTTATTATTTTTATAATAACAGTTATGTAATTTCTCTTAGAACACTATAGACAGAATCAACAATAAAATGTAAAGTATCTCGAAAACTGAGGAACTAATTTGCATTCAACCAGAGATGGACGGACTACACACAGACAAACGTACATTCCTAAATCAATTTTGCCCTTCGTTATGACCAGGTCGATACAAATTTGCTCCGTATCTCTTTTCTCCCTATGGTGCTTACATATAAAGGGTGATCAAAGTAGAGGTACTTTTTTCAATAGCCTTTTTTGACAGATCACGCGTGAGTCTTGTCAAGCTGTCATGTTATTTGTGTTCAGTATTGCTTGGCATTTAATCACGGAAAGACTTACGTCTGGACAACGTTTACAAATCATTCAACTTTATTACGAAAATTCACGTTCTTTAAAGAATGTGTTTCTCGCGCTTCGCTCAACTTATGGTCAACACAATCGGCCTACTGAGAGTACTATTCTCAACACCATCACCCATCTTCAGATCCAGAATTCATTACTGAATAATATTCGACCACCTCCAACACGCAGTGAAGAAAACATAGTGGCAGTAGTTGAGAGTGTACTCGAAGGCCGTGTAGAATCGATTCCGTGCCGTTCGCAGCAACTCGGACCGACTTATTGAACGACTTGGCGCATTTTACGTCGAGACCCTATATGGAAAGTGTATAAATACAGCTTGTGCAATAACTTAAGCCGCTCGAAATTCACAGGCGACATCACTAAAGAGATTCAAGAGATATCATTTTATCCAGATAAAGCAACGGTTTGGTGTGGTTTAGAGGCCGGTGGAATTATCGGTTCATAATTCTTCAAAAATGATGCCGGTGAGAACGTAACCGTCAATGGCGACCGTTATCGCTCCATGATAACCAACTATTTGATGTCTGAAATTGAAGCCCGTGATCTTCGCGACATTTGGTTTCAACGAGACGACACCACTCCCACACATTGCATCAATCAATGGATTTATTGAGAGATCACTTCAGTGAGCAGATAATTTCACGTTTGGGGCCGGTCGATTGGCCACCAAGATCGTGTGATATCACACCGTAGTACTTTTTCCTGTGGTCATATGTAAAGTCTAAAGTCTATGCGGACAATCGCGCTTCGATTCAGGCCTTGGAGCAAAATATCACAATTGTCATTCGCCAGATACTAGTCGAAATGCTCGAACGATTCATCGAAATTTAACTCAACGGATGTACCATCTGGGACGTAGCTGCGGCCAATATTTGAAAGAGATGATCTTAAAAACATTAATACCAAAAAATCTTCTTTCGAATTTGTTTTCTTTTTTCATTAAAAAAGTAGGAAACCTCAAAATGGATCATCTATTTTGTGTGAGAGTACCCATCTTACCTTATATATATATCACTAGGAAAGGATCAAATACCGAACTATATGGCCAATTACTGAGAGACCAGAAAAGGAACGTTTGCTGACTTTTGCGTCCGTCCCGTAGATAGCATCCATCCGTTGTTACCAGAAGGGTTGACAACTACAGTAACATTACTAGTTATTTGCCGCTCAGAACCAATAATCTCTTTACCTCCCGTCCATCATTGTTAGCCCGTCACAATTCATTTTTTTCAACTGCTAACATGTTTGTTCA
Source organism: Neoceratitis asiatica (assembly GCA_030068015.2). Classification (NCBI taxonomy): domain Eukaryota; kingdom Metazoa; phylum Arthropoda; class Insecta; order Diptera; family Tephritidae; genus Neoceratitis; species Neoceratitis asiatica. The sequence continues at coordinate 52,319,039 of CM061526.1, read as the reverse complement.
GAAGGTCAAATATCGACTCGGATGATTATCTTGTAGCAGCAAAAATACGCACCCGCTTCTGTGTGGCAAAGAACGCTCGTCAACAAACACAAGGAAGGTTTGACATTGAAAAACTGCAATTATAGCAGACACCCTGCATGTTTTCTACTCGGGTTGCGCAAGAACTCTCTAAGGGCACTCATCAGCAACACGATATAAGGAGCAACTCCTTACGTACCACTGCTTCGAAAGCAATTGGTTTCCAACAATGATAGAAAAACAGCTAGTACGATGAGGAATGTCGAACTGCAGTGAAGAGAAAGCAAACTACAAACTTTGCGATCGACGTGCGGGTTGGGATAGATACCGAGAGCTGAAAAGGGAAAAAGATGCCGCAATGTGCGAGCATGAAAAGCTTAAGAAGCTGGACGAAAAGGGTAATGCTCTAAAATTCTAGGAGAAGATGCGCCGGCTTAGAGAAGGTTTAAAGAGCGTAACAGGCTTGTGTACGGATCAAGGAGGTAATTTCGTGGCAGATGTCTAGAGCATACTTAGTGTATGGAGGAACAAACCCAAAACCGAACCCAAAACTCCAATCGATGACGATGGCATACTAAATGATACCAAACGAGGTTTCAGACAGGATGACTCTTTATCGTATGATTTCTTCAATTTGATGCTGGAAGAAGGAAAAGAGCTACAGAGCTAAATAATTTTGAAGTCGTAGATAGTTTTGTCTATCTAGGAACCAGCATTAACAACACCAACAATGCAAGCCTTGAATTCCAACGCAGAATCACTCTTGCCAACAGGTGCTACTTTGTAAGTAGGCAATTGAAAATTAAAGTCCTCTCTCGACGAATCAGAACCAAACTCTACAAATCGCTCATCATTTCCGTCCTGAGGGAAAAGTTTTGCGGAAGATTTAGGGTCCTTTGCACGTTGGCACGGCGAATGCTATGAGCTATACGACGGCATTGGCATAGTTCAGCGAATTAAGAGACAGCAGCTACGCTAGGTCCTGCTGTTCTTACCCTTTGGTGAAAGTTTTCGAAGGAGTATCCTCCGGTGGAAACAGAGAAAGAGAGAAACTATAAAACTAATCGAATGAGGACGATGGATATGTACCATTTTTGTTCGAGTGAAAGAAGTTCGGAGAAAAGTTGATAAATAAAGAATTACGGCAACGAAAAAAAAAACGATTTGTAGCAGTTCTAGCCAAGAGATCAAGGAAAAGGCGACGGTAATTATATTACAATTTTTTTTTGTTAATAATTTTCAATAATTTTGGATGTTGGTCTGACCAAGATTGAAACCAAAGCAGAGAGAGGTCACTTTACTGCCGAAACTTAGCATGCTTGGTAATTGTGTTGTACATCAAGTTGTCATGGAGACTCAATGTAGCGGAGCGACTTTAAAGACATCAACGGCCCTATATACACGCACGAGACTGCTAGGTAGCATCTGGAGTCTTTCAGCCCTTTATTTAATTTTATATTAACAGAGATTTTTAAGGTAGTAGGCCTTCACGTGAATACATATTTATGTAGATACCCAAGCGATGATTAAGGCCTTACTTTCATACACGATCAAAAGACTAGCTATGAAAATAAAAGTTCACTATTATTGCATACCAATTCATATGGGAATTGAAGGCAATGAGATAGCTGATAAACTGATTAATGAGTTTGTTCTGATAGAAAAGGATGCAAGCATTAACATACTAGTCGTGTTCAGAGATGTGAAGCACGCTCAAGATGTCAAAAAGTAATCTTGTATCTTCATGCGAACAGACTATTTACAAAACTTAGGAAGCGCCACTTGCAAAGTTTTTACAAGCGAAGAAGAGGTCGTACTCCAAATTCTTAGCAGAACTAAAGGGTGATCCATTTCGAGTTTCCCTACTTTAAAAAAAAACAGAAAATTGAAATTCAATGAGAAATTTATTAATAATTTATTATCATTCGAAAGAATATTCTTTGGTATTTATTTTTTGAAGTTTATCTCTTTCAAATGTTGGCCGCGGCTACGTCTCAGATGGTCCATTCATTGAGTTCAATTTTCGATGACTCGTTCGAGCATTTCGACTGATAACTGCCGAATGACAAGCGTGATTGCAACACATCACGCTTAGACCTTAGATTTTACATATCCCCACAGTAAAAAATCTAAAGGTGTGTCATCGCATGATCTTGGTGGCCACTTGACCGGCCCAAAACGTGAAATTATCTGCTCACCGAAGTGTTCTCTCAATACATCCATTGATTGATGCGATGTGTGGGAAGTGGCGCCGTCTTGTTGAAACCAAATGTCGTGGAGATCATGAGCTTCAATTTCAGACATCAAATAGTCGATTGTCATAGCGCGATAATGGTCGCCATTGACGGTCACTTTCTCACCGGCATCACACCAAACCGTTGTTTTTTCTGGCAGTTATTGAATCTCTTCAGGTTGTTCTTCGTCCTAAATGCGGAAATTTTGTTGGTTTACAAACCCATTGAGCCGGAAATGGGCCTCATCGCTGATTTCGCTTGGGCAGGGCGAGCGGCTTCAGTTCTTGCACAAGCTGTATTTTGCACGTTTTCAATTTAAGATCTCGATTTTCCATACGACAGTCCGAGCTGTTGCGAACGGCACCGAATCGAATATTATCCAATAATGAATGCTGGGTCTCAAGATGGGTGATGGTGTTGCGAATAATACGCTCAGTGGGACGTGTTGTATTGACCATAAGTGAAGCGAGGCGCGCGTTCTTTACAGAACGTGAATTTTCGTAATAAAGTTGAATGATTTGTAAACGTTGTTCAAGCTTTCGATGATGAAGTGTCAAATAATACTGAACAAAAATAACATGACAGCTTAACACGACTCACATGTGATCTGTCAAAAAAAGACTATTCGATAGAAGAACCTCTACTTGGATCACCCTCTATATGGTAGAGGTAGAAGGACCAAGTGCGTGCAGGAAATTTAGTGAATATATGGAGATAATGACCCTCTGTATGGTATTACGCATTGCTAAATACTCGAATAATGCGGCCAGAGAAAAAAGTTGTTTCAATTTAGAGATATTTTTTTGTGGAAAAGGCGAAAATTCCCTGCAGAGGGGCGACCACGTTGAAGAAAACATATCCTAAAATTTCGAATATATAGAAAACAGAATTCGACTCTCCATCTAGTACATACTCTTAACTCTCCACATAGTAGCACTCACTACTGACCACATTACTGCAACGGTCGTCATAGAGACCTTTTGGCACAAGCAAAAACCATTCATTCGCAATATTCTTTTTACTATTTCACTTATCTTAGTTGAATGAACATTAAAGAATTCTCAAACTGAAAAATTAAAATAAAAAAATTTTATATTAAAAAAAGTATTTGTACATAATTCATCACACCATATTACATTTAAAAAAAAATTGTGTTATTCACATCGTCACATACCGTCCATTGACCCCATTTCGTTTTAAGTATTCCATTAATGTTCACTTTATCTACATGTACACACATACATAACACACACATTTTCTTAAAAGAATGCATAAATTCAAATTTATTATGCTTAATTTGCAGATGCCAAGAAAACTCGGACATCTCAAATCATCATCTTTCTTCTGCCTTTTACGGCCATTTACATAAACATACGAGCATACTTCAGCATAAATGCCACAATCATGGAAGGAAAAGCAAGCAAAAAAAAAAGCTTTTCAATTTATAACAAGTCCTATTTAGGTGCATATGTACGTACGTACATGTATGTTTGTAAACATAAATACAAGAAAGACTGACATATTACTCTAGTTTTATGGCATGCTTTTGCACACTTTCATTTGAGAAATTGCATATCTTCCCTTGACTTGCACACTAATACACACACAAGTGCACACAAATACAACAACATTTTTTTTATTGAAATACATAAATACTATTTTATGCATTTATTTATGTGTGCATAAATAAATTTTTATATTTTCCATTATCATCACTTTAGTCATTTTGCGTTTTGTTCTCATGTCTTCCCACATATCAAATCCCTTATAATATTTTTTAAATATATACCGCAATCAGTTTTATAAATATATTTGTGTGTGTTAATAATAAACGAATTTTAATTCAAATTCACTTCCGGTTTTGTTTTAAAATTTTCATTTTTTTTTGCTTTTTTTATACTTTTATAACATTTTTTTTCTATTTACTGCAAAATTTTGCTTGCGTTTACATTTTATTTATTTATTATAACCAAATATACGGTGAATGACACGTGCATAAATATAAACGCCGGTTGCTTGCCTACGATTTCACATGACCTCACTTTTACTACTAAAGGGTGTTTTTATAGGGGTATAGAACTTTAAGTTGGCATTACTTTTCAAGATGGCGACCGATTTAACAGCTGTCAAGTGATTTATTCTCAGTTTGGTTTGGCAATTCAATGAATAGACTCACGCCTGAACAACGCTTGCAAATAGAGCAATTTTATTTCGAAAATAATGGTTCTGTGCGGAAACCGTATCGCGCACTACGTCCATTTTATCGTCGACAAAATCGTCCATTAGAGCAGTTAATTCGATTAACCATGGAACGTTTTCGCACCACGTTTACTCTTATTGATAACTCGCATCCCCAGAGACGCCGTACGGTGCGTACAGAAGAAGCTATTGCTGCCGTAGAGCGTAGCATTGAGGAAGACCCGAATGAGTCCATCCGCCATCGAGCACAGGAATTGGATCTGTGTCCATCCACTTTATGGAAGATTTTGCGGAAGGATCTTGGTTTGCGTGCTTACAAAATCCAACTCGTGCAAGAATTGAAGCCAAACGATCATCAAGTAAGGCGTAGATTCGTCGAATGGGCCCAAAACGAGATTACCGTTGTTCCCGATTTTCATAAACGAATTTTGTTTAGCGATGAAGCGCACTTCTGGTTGAATGGCTACGTCAACAAACAAAACTGTCGCATTTGGAGTGAAGGTAATCCTCAAGTGTATGTTGAAACACCGTTACATCCAGAAAAACTGACTGTTTGGTGCGCTTTATGGGCTGGTGGAATCATTGGTCCGTACTTTTTCAAATACGATGGTGGCCAGAACGTTATAGTCAATGGTGATCGGTATAGAGCCATGATTACTAACTTTTTCATTCCTGAATTGAATAACCATGATGTCCAGGAGATGTGGTTTCACCAAGACGGCGCAACATGTCACACAGCTCGTGCCACAATAGATTTATTGAAAGACACGTTTGGTGACCGCCTAATTTCACGTTTTGGACCTGTGAATTGGCCTCCAAGATCTTGTGATTTAACACCGCTAGACTACTTTCTGTGGGACTATGTAAAGTCATTGGTCTATGCGGATAAGCCGCAAACGCTTGACCATTTAGAAGGCAACATTCGCCGTGTTATTGCCGATATACGGCCACAAATGTTGGAAAAAGTCATGGAAAATTGGACGTCCAGATTGGACTACATCTGCGCCAGTCGTGGCGGTCATATACCAGAAATCATATTTAAAATGTAATGCCACAAGATTATCATTCGGATAAATAAAATGCATGTCAATCGAATAATCCATCGTTGTTTTATTGCAACTTAAAGTTCTATACCTCTATAAAAAACACCCTTTACAAGTACTAGCTATATATATAAAAGAGGATATATGTATGTATCTATGTATGAAGCTTATAGACTCCGAAACTACTAAGCTGGTTTTATTCAAAATTTCACGATAATTTCATTGAAATCTACTCCTGTGCTCCTGTGAAGTTTGCATTTTTGTGTAATATGATTTCACTCAATATATATTTTTTTTAATTTTTCATAGCTGTCAGGAAAAGGTTTTTATGAAAAAAAAGTTCTTTCTTTAAATTTACTTGAAATTTGTTGTATATACAGTAGCTTTTTGCCTAAATTAAATTAATGAAGATCACTTTTTCATCCGATAAGTTAACCTAGGGCCGATCTATCCCAAAAAATTTTTATTTATTATTTGCTTTATTTGAAATGTAGTACATAGCTAGCTTTTTGCCAAAATTAACACAGAGAACAGTGTTTCTTCCAGGAAGTGGACCTAAAACCCATCTAATAAAAAAAATTAAGCCTGTGGTTCAATTAACTTGAACTTGTTTTCCAATAAGTAAACCAAATACCGACCTTATTGGGACAAATATTTAATCGGTTTTGTTGAATTAAAAAACTAGCTAGCCTAACTAGCATGGCTATATATGTATGTACAGTCACTCAGAAAAGTATTTTGCATATGAAAGCAATTAAGAAAACTTTGGATTTTTCTGATTTTTTGTGATTTATTTGGTAATTTAGCTTCATGTTTGTTAGGTAGCAGCTTGTTTGTGGTTAGGTCGATTGACGCATCGGCATGCTTGCAATTCCTGGACTAGCTCAACAGTTGGGATGGGTTGTTGGTCACTCGCTTTGCCTATGCTACAGTAACAAAAACAATATCATGCCGAATATATTGGTGATAAAAAAAAAATCAAAAACTCAAAACAAAATCGCGGAATGAAAAGTTCGAAGAGAAACAGTCTTGTCCGTTTGTTGTTGTCTCGTCAGTCAGGTGGAGTCTACCCTCCCTCTTCAACAATGTTATTATGAAGCCATGGTCGTTGTGCTAACTCCTCTCATGTTACAAAGGCCCCATACCTCAAAAAGTCTGTCAGTCGATCGTTCAGTCTGTTAGTCTCAGTTCGTCCCTGGCTCAGTCGTCACACCCATGTCCCCTCATGTCCACAAACACAACACCCACACCAAATACTAAATTAGCAATACATATTATTAATATGTTTTCTTAATTTTTATTTGAATATAAACTTCATAATACATATGTATATATGTATATATTTCGTTGTTAAAACTTACAATCACTTATTATAATCTTTTTGTTTTATATACATATATAAATTAATACTCTTCTCTTATCTTTAATTCTCTTATTCTCACAAAGCTCCACTCACTCAAAAATATATTAGAAAAAATATATATATTCATGTAAGCAAAAAAAAATCTCTTTCTTTCTAAGAAGAGGTTCTTACATATATCCTACATACATGTTATATTAAATACATATATATATATATATAGATATATAAATTTTGTTTCTCTAATTGACATATGGATCACTCATTAGTGATCTTACTCGAGTCGAGAGATATGGCTCCAAGTGCCATGTGAGTGCGGAAATAAAAAAATTAAGTTGGAGCGTGTGTTTAAGAAAAAAATATAAATAATTCGTAAAACAAACCAGCAATTGCAAAAGAAATAAAAAAAGGTTTGTAAAAAAAATATTTAAATTAATATCGGAAAAAAAGGAGTTTTATAAACGTCTTTTATAAACGTGTCTTTCAAAAAAAAGGAAGTACCATGGAATATATATTTTGATAATGGAATGAGTCAAAAAGAAGATTTTTAGAGTGAAAGAAGTTTAAAAAGAATAATAAAAAGTACTAAAAACAAAAAAAGTTACTTGAATGAGAATTTGGAATAAAGTAAATTTAGCAAATAATAAAAAAAATAAAAGAAATAATTAATATAATGTAATAGTAAAGCGCTTAAAAAATTGGACTTAGTTAATTCAAAAATTCTAATTAAAATATTCATATATATCCATATTAAATTATTCTCACTACTTATGCAGTGACCTATATTAGATAATTACAAACAAACAAAATTGTGATCATTATAAAAAAATGAGATGCAAATTGAAAATTTAGATTAATTAAGGGAAATTTATGGTATTGGTAAGTTGTAAGAAAATTCTTTGTAGTAATAAAAATTAAAAAAAAAATGTTGGTGATATGGTGCTGATTGTGTGCCTCCGTTCTTCCTTCACTCCCGATATTTAGGTGGCTGGTATTAAGAGGTGGCACTGGTAGATGTTATCCTCCTCTTCAAATGCTGGTGTGACGCCAAGTCACCGCAGTTTCAATCAAAAATTCGCGGAGGTCTCTTTTGTATTGCTTTACTGGCGACCTCCAACTCCAGTTAGTTCCAAGCTATTTTATTTGGATTGCACTTGAATCTATTAATTTCTCACATTTCACAACTTTTAATCTTAATACTTTATATATATATATATATATATATATATATTCACAGTTTGAGAAAAAACTTATTTTACTGCTCAAGTACACCACAATATTCTGTCCCGTTTGTGGTTGCTGGGCCTTATATAACTTTATTTTGACCTCATAAAACCACCGAAAGGTCCGTAATTCAACAAAAAAAAACCATATATGTACTACACGTATAATCTACACACATACTTGTACTTTCATCTAGGTTACTGTTGCTAGCACTACAAGATGCCCACCTCTTATCTCCGCCAACATGTCGCTAGGGTTATTTGCTATAATTTCTTAGTAACATTTATGTCAACATTTATATTTATACAGCCGCATACATTCACACATACCCATATTTGAAATCCATATATTCATATTTAAAGGTAAAGGCTGTCGTTACATGTTCTTATAACTATAGCTTACTACTACATAAATATTTCAAACAAAGTATTTAACATCCTCTATAATCATACCAAGACGTAAAAAAGTCGTAATTCATGAGACACAAAACTATATTGCTTTCGACTAGAATTCACTTAACAATTTGTTCAAACGCTATTTAATTTTTATTATGAAAATCATTATTTTGTAAAACAGCATCTAAAGGCTTTGGTATAAATTCTATGGGCTTATGAAAAAAGTTTTCCTGTTATTTTTCTTATTCTGAGGGCAAAACAACTGACCACAAAAGTTATGCATGTAACTTTGTGTTAAGCGGTGCAGATCTGCGAGATATACCCAAATACTTTGGTAAGGCTGATTGATGAATACCTTGAAAACTGTTAGTAAGCGTTTTTTTATGAAAAACGATACAGATTTAAACTTTTTGCGCCATGTGTTTTAAGCAATTGTGAAGTTGAAATAAAAACTCATTACACAACATACTCAGTTTTTCTGCCCTTGGAATGTAATTTTGCATTAAAATGAACAAATAAACAAGCTTCAACATTCTACTTTCGACAAACATTTATTTTTAAATCCCTAGAACAGATATTCTCAGAATTTCCGTCATTCATAACAGTGGATTTGATGTCTTCAAGGGGTTAGGTGGGTTTCAGAGGTTAAAAAAATGAATTTTCACTATTTTTTTTATATATATACAATCATATATTTTATCCAAACAATTCCAAATATCAAAGATACATATTTAAATAGTATTTTGTGTAATTTTTGTTCACAAATTCCGAAAACTCACCCGTTGATACCTCATCTCCCTTGACGTCTCAAAAGAAAATGCTATCGCCGTGGACAGCATAACTCATTATTGATTCATTTAAAATCGAAAAACCAAAAATATTTCGTTAGTACATAGATAAATCTCGTTATTGGACGAAGCAAAAAATCCAAAAAAATAAAATTTGAATTTTTAACAGACTTTGAACAAAAAAGCACATTTTTTTATCAAATGCTCGCCATGCATGGTCTCGAAAAAATTGGTTGTAATAAAAAAATCCTTCGTTCAATAACTAGATAATGTTATTACAAGATGTGTGCCAAATTTAAACAAAATCGCATTATAACTTCTCGAGAAATCGTGTCCACCGACTTAAAAAATAGATTTTTGAGATAAACGCGTTTAAAGTTTCAAATTAACACAGACATGGCCTGATGGGCGGAACTTCCAAAGGGTTTATCTCTGAGACTTTTACTCCGATCGATTTGAAATTTTATTAGAATGTTTTAAACATATTGTACAATTTAATAACACAAAAAAATTCAATTTTTTTTTTTAATTTTCAAACCCACCTAACCCCTTAAGGGGAGATGGTGGTCAAAAATTGTCAAAAAATCGACCTTTTTTAATATATCGAAAGTATAGTCGTTTAAAAATATACTGTTAAAATTTTGTAATGATATCTAGTATCGAGTATTTTCAGTTCTACAAGTCTTTGACCAGGTAGCGGCCGACCGCTCGAACTCATACACCTCCAACTTTAAACTCGTTTTTCTCAGAACAGCTTCTTTTTTTTTGCACGGCACAAGTAAAAAAACGTATTTATCTAAATCTGAAATTTGAATATGTTTTTCAGTACACTAGTAGCTATGTCCTGTAGCATAAAAATTAATTATTAACTTCATAACAACTAATTTTTTTAGCTCAAAGTGTACAAAAAATAAGCCTGCTTCGGTTATCTAAATTCAAAAATTCACTATTTAAGAAAAAAAAGATTTTATAATCTTGGTACAGGATATAGCTACACTTGTACAAATTAATAATCTTCCTGTTTTTTGTGTTTCAGATAAGTACAAGAGCCAAAATTTCCTGCGCCACCCACATTCAATTGTTTGAGAAAATCAACTTCAGGACCAATTTAAAAAAATTTTTTTTTTTTTAATTATCTAAGTGGTTTTGTATTCAATATAAGTTGTAAAATATATCTGCAAAGTTTAAATATTGCTGTTTATTATTATCACCTTAAAAAAATATTGAAAATGCCTGAAATTTACGATCTCAAGCCCACCATCGCCCCTTAAGAATTGCTTTACACATATGTAACTTTCGTTATACCATACAACAACCATCCAATCCAAAAAATACATATTTGCTTTTGTACTGTTTTGTAGAAACCAAAATTCAGTTTTGTATTTATTGGCTAGAGAAAATCGGTGATTCTCAAGCTCCAAACGGGCATTGAGGCCATTAATACTAAATAGTTTTTGAACTTTTTCATGCGCTGCTTGGTTTACATTGTTTGTAGCTACTCGTTAATATTGGGAGCTGAGATATGCGGCTTTTCACTAATTTACTCTCAATAGTGAACGTCTTTTATTCTTGTTTCAATAGCTCAATCAAACAGGAGAAAAGGATATGCATCTAATTGTGACAATAGCTCAATCAAACAGGAGAAAAGGATATGCATCTAATTGTGAATAATAATAGTAATATGCCGCCTGTTGCGCAAAAAGTAGAAAATCAAACGAATTATTGTCGAAAACAGGTTTTCAAATGATAGGCAAAATGCGAGGATGGTTTGCATTTACCTCGTAGTTACTGTATATATAGGGTTTTCCAATAATAGTGATATAATTTATTTAAAAAAAGACACTAATTGTAAGTAATAAGGCAATAATTCGGTTGTGGCACGTGTTTTGTGACACATAGCTCCACCTTGTTGAAACCAGATGTTGTTAAGATCAATTTCCCCAATTGTGGCCATAAACAGTTGATTATCATCGATCTATATAGCTCTCCATTGACAGTAATGGTGCTACCAGCTTCATTTCGAAAGAAGTACGGACCGATGATTCCACCAGACCAAAAAACCATACCAAAATGTCAATTTAGATAATGGTTGTTCATGAATAATTTTCTTCGGGCCAGAATCGACAGTTTTGTTTATTTACCGCACCACTCAGATGAAAGTGAGCCTCATCAGAGAAGATGATGTTCTTAAAATAGTCGTTATTGTTTTTAAGTTGTTCCAAGGCAAAATGAGCAACGTTGTTCTTGCGTCTGATGAAATTGTCAAAATGAAATTGTCAAAATTACTGAATACAATAGAAAAAATGGCATCTTAAAAAGCCAAGACGTTACTTGGAAATCATATCATCCCTATTGGAAAACCCTTTACAACACAGCTCCCGTCAATTGTTACCGATTAATAGATTTGAGCAAGCTGCGCCATTTAGCTTGCGTTTGACAGCCATTGAAAGCAGACGACCTTGTGAATTTTAACGAAAGTGGAAAAAAGTGGATTCCTTGTGCTGATTAAACATAATTTTTTGCGTAAAAAACCATTCCCGAAACCAAGGAAAGACTTGATAAATAATATTGGGACTCTGCACCATCAATTTTATTTGTTAAGAAATGGTTTACTGAGTTCCGTTAAGGCCGTACCAGTGAAATGAACGCTGAACGTCGTCGTGGACGATCGAAGAATAAATGTGGTGAGGTGAGGTGGCTGGGGCTGTAGGCATCTCAAGTGGCCAAGTACATCACATTTTACATGAATATTTGGGAAAGAAAAAGCTATCCGAGCGATGGGTGCCACTATTGTTGGCACACGACCATATGTGCAACCGTGTAACTACTTCAAAGGAGTGTGTGGCGATGTTTAACCGTATTCCAAACGGATTCTTGCACCATTTCATCATCATAGATGAATCATGGTTTCACAACTCCACAACAGAGATCAAACTGCAAGCAAAGCAGTGGGATTCTCCAGTTTAACGTGCACCAAAAGAGGCCAAGGTGGGTTTGACGGACAAAAACGTCATGGCTAAAGTTTCTTGGGGTGCAGGAAGTGTCATTCACATCGAGTACATTTAAAAGGGTAATCGATCATCGAGGAATGTTATTCAGAGCTTTTAAACTGATTATATATTAATTTGAAGTAGAAACGACCGCATTTGGAGAAAAAAGTGCTGTTTAGTCCCAGCCTCTATGGCAAAAATTCATAAATTCTTGATCCTGAAGAAATAGCTGGCCGCTAAGAGATTCGGATCAATTGAAAATATCATCACATAAACAAACGCCTATTTACAGGGCCTTAAAAAATATTATTTGGAAGGAGAAAAATCTATCGAGCTATGTGAAAAAGTCACTGACGTAATGGCACGTACTTTTATGAGCGCAAAACTCCATCGAACTACCGTTTGTTGTTGTTATTACATAAAGGTATATAATTCGCATCGGCATTCTTCGCGATTTATTTAAAAACAGGTCTGGCTATAAGAATGTACTTCAAAACAAACAAATATATTTTCACAGGCCTCAATTTGAAACTTGTGCATACAAGGCCAAGCGCAAAACACTTCTGTGAGTAACTGTAACAATCTTTAAATTTAAAGTAAATTAATTAAATCTTTAAAGCAGAAAAACTTAATAGAAAGGTGTTTTTTCATAACATCTAGGCGGCTTTTAAACACGAAACAAGAGATAATTGTACGCAATACGAAGTTTGCAGCGAGTTAGAGATCCTAGGCTTGAATCGCCTAAACAATTTTTATAACTTAAAACTCTCGAAAAGTGAAAGTATTTCAAAATATTTATTTACAGTGAATATTGGAATTCTATTGTTAGGTAGATAAAACCCCCCTTTCCAAGTGTTTCAGATGCTGCAAACTCACTTCACACACTTCAAACAAAATTACATATGCCAACCACTATACACTGCCTTTTAAAAACAGGGTAAAAACTCAATCAGGTTTTTTGAAAGGAAATTCCCAGCCAAGATTGCTGATTCGATCAGAAATAAATATGTTTAAGAACATTTGCACTTTTCGATGAAACATTGGAGCATTTCAGAAATGAATTGGAATAAAATTTAAATCTCTTTTTCCTAACATTTTGTGAAAACGTAATAATTTTGTTAGAAAAAGAAAGACCTTATATCTATCATCGAAATTGATAATATTTGTTGAGCATCTAAAGTCCGAGGAAACAACAATCCGTAAAAACATCTTTTAGAGCTTCCATATGGATCTACTTGTAAGTGATTCATTGCTTGGCGGTGATTCTTACCAAAGTCATTACCAGCGGGAAGCACTCGTTCTTTAGCAGTGAATGGTGATCAATATTTTAGAAAGCAAACTTGTCAGAAGTATGTTACAAAAAATAGCATAGAAAATATTTTTAAAGCATATATTTCGGAAAATACACATACATGTACATACAATCCAACATATAACTTCATTTCCATATATGTATACATATTGTTATATACATATGGCTGGAAAAATTGGTTATATAAGCAATGCCAGTTGTAAATTATACGATAACGACTCACGCTTGAGTAAGTCTGAGTTATCTCTCTACGGGCGTGCCGAAATATGTATAAACAAATATATGTGCGTCTTAGTGTCAACTGGCGTCACTTTCCAAACCCACGCTTTCACATATCCCAATTTACGCGAATTTCAAAAGAATATGGCTAAATTTTTTTTTATAAATAAATATAATTCATGTTCACTTTGCTGCTTCGCCGCAGTCAAAAGCAACCACACACACACACGTACATAATAACGTGAATTTTTTGATTTGAGCGTAGCTATGATATTTTTGATAGACAAGCAGCAGCCTTAGTACCCTGCTGTGAAAACGTAAACTAGTATACAAAAAATCTAGTTGAATACTAGCATGAAATAGGATGAAATCATACCAGTTCGTTATATGTATAGCAGTTCACCAGTAATGGGAAAAATAAAATATTAACCACCACGCCATTCGTGTTGTTATTTTTATTAAGCCACGACTGGATTTCATTTCTTAATGATTTACGTTGAAGAACGCATTATGTCGTCGCTCTTTTCGGCGTCGCGATAGCCGAGTGGTTAGAGGCTATCACTGTAACGTGAGGGGTTCACAGTTCGAGTATCGCTGCAAGCGAACTCATTTTTATTTTCAATTTTATTTGTGGTGAATTAAAATTCAACTGTTATGTGTTATATACTTATTGTAACGAACTTGCTAAATTCACCTCGATTATTCTCCTTTTGTTCGAGTCCGATCACTGGATTACTAAATAAACTCCCAAGATTTATTTGTTCGGTTTCTTCACCGTCAGGAATTTATTTCTACAATTTTGTCTTTAGCCAACGGCTTATTTTACAATTATTTTTACACACTTATTATCTGCTTCACTCAGCTTATCCGTTTCTCAAACACACACAGCTCACAGCAGTGTTAACTCCACTAAGTTGTCTATTCGTCTTCCCTTGTGATAGCGGCTGCCTCTCTTTTTATACCTCAACAGCGTGTATTTGCTGTCTACCCTTTTGTTTGTCCGTGGTATGGGTAATTTGCATTATACGGCCGCTTCTTTATTTTCTGTCCTTCCTGGAATTGCATTTACATTGTCAATAGTTTTGTTTGTCCTTGGTATGGGATTTTCGTCACATTATGTATAATAGTTCGTAGGACATCAGCGTGTTGAAAATACCAGTTGCTTAGATCGGAAATATATGCAAGATGAACTAGTTGGTGCAAAAATGCGAACTAGTAGGATTCTAGTTAAAAACTAGTATTTTTCTCTGCAGGTAAACTTCACACAATTGTGTGTGTATGTGTGTGAAAATTATAAAATGATATATAAGTACATGCGTGCATAGATAAATATTAAATTTACATATATAGGAGAAGTGAAAGCAAAGATAATTTTTAAGCGAAGAAAAGTGAATAAATTTGTGGGACTGATTTTCACTTCTTTTTTTTATTGTGTGCAGCTGGAGGAAAAATTTGTAATTTTGAAGCCACAAATGTGAATTTAAGAAAATTAGTATAAGCAAATACAAAATAGCATAAAAAATGATTAGGTTAAAATCAAATAAATTGCTTTACCTTCATTGAGCAAATTATCGATTTTTGCGACAATAGTACAAAGAACTAAGAAGCATTTATGTCTAAAAATTTTAAAGAATATCCCTAACCTTCAAAAGACGCGTGTATAAAATTTGACAGCTGTGTATTGCTTTCTGCAGGAAAAAAATACAGTTAAAGCAAAAACTTGTCTTCATGACGAGTTTCCGGACACTGCCCCATGAAAATCAACCATCAAAGATTGGTATGTTAAGTTTAGACGTGATGAAATGAGTAACAAAGACGGTGAATGCAGTGGGCGCACAAAGAGGTTATTACCGAAGAAAACATCAAAAAAACCACAAAATGATTTTGAATGATCGTAAATTGAATGAAATAGCAAGAACTCTAGAGATATCAACTGAATATGTACACCATATTTTTCACGAATATTTGGGTATGAGAGCTCACTTTTGACCAAAAATAGCGACTTTATTATTCGAAGCAGTGAGCAGTGTGTGGATCCATCATTTCACTCCGAAGCGAGGAAAACGCAACAGTTGGCTGGCAAGATTAAATAATTTTCTTCGATTCTCTTGAAAAAAGAAGGACCGTTTGAAGGACAAATTCGCCGAATAACAGCCGCATTTGAAGAAAAAGAAAGTACTGTTTCACCAAGCCAATACACCGTGTCACAAGTTAATGAAATCGATGATTTGGAATTGCTTCCGAATTTACCGTATCTTCCAATTCTGGCCCCAGCGACTATTTCCTATTTTCAGGTCTCAAAAGAATGTTCGCTGGGAAGAAATTTTCGTCGAATGAAGAGGTGATCGCCAAAACTGAGGAATATTTTGAAGCAAAGGACAAATCGTACTACAAAAATGGTATCGAAAAGTTGGAGGGAACTATGTTGAAAAAAAAAATGTTTTACTATGATAAAAAAAAATGGTTTTGCTATGGCAAAAAGTTACCATGGTAGGCCGGGGCCTTTCAATTGACCTGTTACATAACCTTACTAATGACTTCCGAAAGTATAGCATCATCATTAAAGCAACAAGAGAAATAAAATATATAAACATAGCGCGAATTAAAATAGAGTAAAACAGAAACCGAGATTGTCTCCTTTCTCTCATTCTCTTATACAAAATTATTCATTTTTTTTTGCCTTTTTCAATTTAAGATTATGTTAATAAATTTGTGCAATTCTAAAATGAAACACAATTTTTTTAACATGACCGAAACCAAACAGTAAGTTTGTTGTTGGGAAATATGGGGCTTCTAGCCGATCATGATCTACGAATAGAAGCCATGGTAACGGTGGGCAAGGAGCAGTTAAGCAAGAGAGCTTACAACTGGTTGAATTTTTGAAGGGAAGATATTTTTGTTCACTTAACGTGATTTATTTTTTTAAGAATTTTTTATTAACTTATTGTGGGTCCGCTAGTGTGCACATATCTTTTTTGCTTGCTAGCTTGCTGGTATATACCCTTAGTAGCGTTACGGTTATATCGTTTACAACAAGCAAGGTTCACACGTGGGTAACCTAAGGACATTCAAGGCGGAGCTTTCAGATTTCATACTACACCACAGGTATCCATTACATATTAAATTAGATTTTTTTATTTTATTTTATTTTGTTTTCTTTTATTTAATACAATTTTTTTTTAATTTAGCATATTATGTTTTGTTTTATATTATATTATTTTTATTTTAATACAATTTTATTCATCTAATTTTTATATTATTTTAATTTAATTTATTGTATTTTTTTATTAAATAATACAATTTTATTTTAATTAAACTTATTTTACTTTATTTTATATCATAGTATTTTATTTTATTTTAATTTAATTCATCTATATTTCTCTATTATTTTAATTTATTTTATATTATTTTATTTTTTTTTAGTATATTTTTCTATTTATTTCTTTTATTATATTTTATTTAATTTTTATTTAATTTAATTTAATTTTTTATTTTATTATTATTAAATTTTTATTTCATTTTATTTAATATTTTAATTTTTTTATCGTATTATTTTATTTTATATTAATTTAATTAATTTCATTTATTACATTATTTTAATTTTTTTTTTTATTTTTTTTTTATTTTTTATTTTTTTTTTTTAATTTTAATTATTTGATTTCAATTATTTTTTTTATTATATATTTTTACCTTATTCTATTTTATTTTATTTTATTTTATTTTATTTCGGCCGAAGATTGCTTCAGCAAAGCATATTTTATATTAAATTATTTTATTTTATTTGAAGTTTTCTTTTTCATTTTATTAAGATTAGGGAAAAAAATAATTAGTTGCCAAATAAATTGAATTAATATGTTTTATTCTTGTTAGGAAAGTTTTAATATTAACAAAGCGACAGGAAATATATTAGAAATTTCGTTTCGTCATTCCACTGAATTTCTAGTTATTTAATTACATTGCTTTCATCTTATTTCTTATTTATTTATTATTAAAATTGACACGTTGTCCTTTCCTTTTTGGTTTTGTCTCATTTACGCTTTCATTCATTAATTTACTCCCAATAGAGTTTTCCAATTATAAATAAATGTCAAATTTGTTAAGCTTTTTCTCATACCAAGCGCATCGCCTTTGAGCAAATATTAACGTTTAATGTAACGTTTCGCTGACAGAATAGGAACACAGGCACATACACATGCACACGAATAATAAATCGTTTTGATTTATTTATTTCGTACATTTTTAATGACATTTATAATTCCACTATTATGACTTACAAACAGACATGCAAACTCAAATACTTATACACCAAGGCACTTACAAACTGTGTTAGGCGATGCAAATATTATTTGACGTTTATTATATACTTACATATTTGCCATTTTGTGTGCTTTGGTCTGTGAATGAATGGAAGCAGAGAGTATTCAGTCTTGCATTTCGGGTTACCGAGCATAATATATAATCATACCCGAAGTTTTATTGTAAATATGTAAATTTGTAGCTGTGTAGGCCACAAAAATGCTTCCTGACTCTTCTCACATTAAAATATTTATTTATTTAAGGATAATAAAATGCGGAAGAGTGGGTTGGTTTTGGGAAAAAATTTAATAAAAAAATCACGAAAAAAAATAAAATTTTAATACAACTTTTTCGCTATTTAATTTGTGTGGGCACAGGATTTTTTAATCATAACTGGTTGCTTAATTAATTAAGCAAATTTTAACTAAACAGCATTTTTGGTTTATATAAAATCAGCGAAGTAGTGGGTGTTTTTTGGCGAAAATTACATAATATATCTTTACTAATCATGCCATTCATCTATCGAACGTTGCCAATTTTTACTGAGAAAATTTTTCTTAAGATACTGTTAATTGTCTTGTTATTAACATTAGTTAATTTCAATGACAAAAAGATCCATTCATAACGACGAGGGATCAGAAATCGAGATGGGATCCTCAATACAAAACACTGGAATCGGCAATAAACGGAGAACTGACCTACGTTCAATAGAATTTAAAAAGCTGGTATTAAGCAGAAAGGACTTTTTTCATGAGATCAATTTCGGGAAAGAGTTCCGTACACAAGCCGAAACTTTATGAGGGCCCAACCGCCTCAAGGTATATGCCTAACAAAACTTCAATATAAACTTTCCCGTTAGAAGTTGTACATATAGGGTTTTCCAATAAGAGTAATATGATTTCTTAAAAAAAAACACACTAATTGTTAGGGAAATTCAAGTGTGTTTTTTTATTTAATGTGAAGTACAATCGATACAATTAAGTTCTGAATATAACATCATTCAAAGCTTTCATGATTTCTTTTGCGGGAAAGAATTCGATGAACCCAATTTTCGACCACTTTTTCCACTAAATCAAGTCGTATGTCATGAATAGCACGTTCAATATAAACTTTTAAAGCTTCAGGAGAGTCTGGTTTATTGCTAAAGACAAATGACTTCAAATAACGTCACAAGAAGTAGTCTAATGGTGTTAAATCACAACTTCTTGGAGGCCATTGAATGTCACAATTTCTTGAAATAAACGAATCTCCAAACCTTTCTCGCAATAATTCGGTTGTTGCACGTGCTGTGTGACATGTAGCTCCGTCTTGTTGGAACCAGATGTTGTTCATATCAAATCAACTTCTTTCAATTTTGATCATAAAAAGTTGGTTATCATCAATCTATACCGCTCTCCATCGACAGTAACGATGCTGTCAGCTTCATTTCGAAAGAATTACGGACCGATGATTCCACCAGACCAAAAACCACACCAAACTGTCAATTTAGGCGAATGTTATGGTTGTTCATGAATAATTTGTGGATTTTCTTCGCAACATAATCGACAGTTTTGTTTATTTACCGCACCACTCAGATGAAAGTGAGCCTCATCGGGGAAGATGATTTCCTTAAACAAATCGTTATCATTTTCAAGTTGTTCCAAGGCAAAATCAGCAAATTCACGACGTTTATGGTGGTGATTGGATGAAATTGTAAACATTACTGAATATAATGGAAAAAAATACAGATTATGACATATTAAAAATGGCCAAAACGACACTTAGAAATCATATCATCCCTATTGGAAAACTCTCTATTTTTCAACTTATCAGTTTCGAAATAGAACTCAGAGTGAATGTCAACCGTACAGCTTTAGGAACCCTTACAGTAGTTTGTCATCAAAAATCTGATTAAGTTTTGTGGTATACTCAGGTAGCCCTGTATCATATTCTTACTTTCCATTCAGACATTTGCTAGTAGTTGCCCTATAATTCTTCTCATCGGTCAATGCATTTATTTTGATCCCTTCTCGCTCTCTATCGTATTAGGTTACTAATTTTAAATATGTGAGATATGTCAACAAATAGAGAGATTGAGAATATCCGAATATAGAATTCTTAAAAAAAATTATTGTGCCTCTGGTATGCAGAATTGACTCAATTTTCATTCAAAAAGTATCCCACGGACCTCAGCTACTCGACTTACCATCAGTTATGTTGCTAAACTTGAGAGAAAAATAGCATGAAAATGCTTTAGAGGTTAACTTAGAGCATTTAAACGTAAATAAAGCTCTTTGTACCACACTTTAAACAAAGACCGTAAATCCTGAAACAAAATAGGTGTGAACGTCAAAGAATGTTGGAGATGAGTTGAATAGCTAATGGAAACAGGGAGCTCAATATCCATAACGGGGTATAACATATTATATGTCTATTAAGGATGCTAATGAAAGAGTTTCAGAAGCACAAAAGTAGTTTTCTACTTATTTGATGCTTTCCTCTTCTTCGTCTAGTAGTTCTATACGGTGTCTTCAATGTCGAAAATTACTTAATCTATATAGAAATAACGGGTGGATCACGAAAAATTTGTGTTCTGAAATTGTAAAAAAAAAACAGATAAATATTGTTCAGTGATTTTGCCTTTATTGAAATGTCTCAGCATTCCAGTCAATGGCTACCGTAGCGGACTACTACTGTGATTGCGATCTCAATTTCGTGTTTTAAGACATAAATTCTCTCTGGATGGTTGACGTAACTTTCTTATCCTTAAGGGCTCTCCACAAAAATAGTCCATCGGAGTCACACACAGCCGCAATGCAGCCAATAGATTTCGTAGTTTGAGCTAATTAAGCGATTTTCGAACACAGTGCACAAAATATCAATTGTAACGTTGGTGGTGTGTCACGTAGCACCGTTCCTGTTGATATTATATACTGGTCAAGTCATCCTTTTCAGCATTTGCAAACAAATAATCCCTTAACATAGCACGTTAACGATCTGTATGAACTATAATGGCAGCTCCTTCATTGTTTTCGAAACGAACCAATGTTGCTGCCGGTGCATATGTGCGAAGCAAAACCACATCTAATAGTTTTCAGTTTTTGAACCAATTGGATTTTATAAGCCTCCAAACCAAAGACTTAATGCAAAAATGGAGCGCACAGAAGTGCGTGAAAGGTTTAAATTCTGCGAATGGTGTCGAGTGATGGTTGTTCGAGTACAGCAGCAATAATTTTCTCTAAACGACCTAGACGAAAACATTTATGGGCTGTTTTGTCCGATAACGAACCGATAACCGCAAACTGGAACTACCTCTACGCCGCTATGTCTGAATTTGATGTCCCCACAAAACTCATGCGGCTATATAATCTGACCCAGGATAATATCAGAAGCACAGTCTGAAATGGGTAGGACCTCTACGAGCCGTACGATACCAAACGAGTTTTCAGACAAGGCTACTCTTTATAATGTGATTTCTTCAATTTGATGCTGGAGAAAATAATACAGGCCGCAGAGCTAAATAGAGCTAAGTAGATCAGGCAAAATCTTCTACATGAGTATACAATTGTTGGCGTATGCCGATGATGTTGATATAATTGGCCATAACAACCGGACCATAAGTTCTGCATTCTCCAGGTTAGATAAAGAAACGAAGCGAATGGGTCTGGTAATGAACGAGTGCAAGACGAAATATCTCCTGTCATCAAATAAAAAGTCATCGCACTCGCGACTTGGCTCCGACGTCACTGTTGACAGTCATAACTTCGAAGTCGTTGTTAATTTCATCTATCTAGGAACCATCATCAACTACACCAATAATGTCAGCCTTGAAATCCAATGCAGGATCACTCTTACCAATAGATGCTACTCTGGACTGAGTAGGCAATTGAACCAAAACCCAAACCAAACTTTACAAGTCGCTCATCATTCCCATCCGGACATATGGTGCAGAAGCCTGGACGAAGTCACACATCTGATAAGTCGGTTTTAGGAGTTTTCGAGAGGAAAGTTTTGCGCGTTGGCAACGGCGAATGCCGCAGACGATGGAATGATGAGCTGTACGAGCTATACGACGACATTGAAATAGTTCAGCGAATCAAGAGACGACGGCTACGCTGGCTAGGTCATGTCGTCCGTCATGGGTGAAAGCGCTCCAGATTTGAAAGTATTCGATGGAGTACCCGCTAGCAGAAGCAGAGGTAGGGGAACACCTCCACTCAAGTGGAAGGATCAGGTGGTGAGAGACCTGGTTTCATTTGGTATTTTCGACTGGCGTCAAACAGCAAAGAGAAAAAACGAGTTACGCGCTATTGTTGATGCGGCTATAATCGCGTAAGCGGTGATTACGCCAAATAAGAAGAAGAAGTTAACCCCAAACTCAAAATTTGGCACATAGGGGATGTCATTGAAGATGTCAATGCTCAAATGAGACTTATTTTAAAAAGTAAACGGTAGACGGTCCATTCTGTGTAATATTATATGTCCTGAATGGCTGACTGACAGATCAACACACAGCCTTTACCGCTGATTGTGGAGACTTGAAATTTCGATGGCGCAAGCTGTGTATGACCTAGGCATTCATTAAAAAAAAACGATTTTACGAACTTCTACCAGTAAGGAGGCGCAAAATTTGTATGGGATAAACGTAAAGTTATTTGTGAACGACGGACTTCGAAACGATGAAACCGATTTTGATCAAATTTCATATTCGTCGGTGTATTTTTGCTGGGGAATGGACCAGGAACCGAAAAAAGTGTATTATTTTTGATTCGATTTGCCTGAAATTTTGATTGTAAATGTTATTAAAAACCGTTAAAAAAATTTTAAACTTTAAAGCCTTAAACTATAATAAAGATTGTTTTATTTCATAAGTATTCACACGTTTTAATATAATAATTTATATATTATAATGAAATATGTACCATAAAGGAACAAATTAAGATTTATTCAGAACGATTTTCAGTTTTCATTCGGACAAAGTCAAGAGCAAAAACATTATTTAATTGCCAAAATGCGCACCTCGCACCACCGTCCAGGATTAGCCGGAATCAAGTGAATGAAAAACCGACAGAAAATTACAAAGGAAGAGGAAACAAACCGAAATCATCGAATTGGGCTGTGAATAGTATTTATTAAATTAATGAGCAGAAACTTCAGCATGGCAATTTATTTTGATAAATGCTGTCGCTCTGTCGCATTCATTCACCTCATGCTGATGTTGTTGATGTACAAAAAGGCAATGGCATTGCCATTATTATTCGTTTTACTTTACGGTGGGCTATTTGCTGGCACTAATAGTTTGATTAGTGGTGAAGCATATGGTTCAGGGAGTTTACTGGCGCAATAATCAAATTGTCTAACAGAGGCAAAAAGTGTAATTGTTGTTTTTGGTTAATGTTGTAGCTGGTAACTTTTAGTGTAATTTTGTTATTGTTTTTTTTTCTTTTAATTTTGGTTTTGAACTAATGCATAGCCAGCTGTCTTTCTACTGCTTTGCTTTCTCATGCTCCTTCCCCACTTTCCTTTAATGCTTTTACCTTTTATTATTGCCTTATCATGCTTTGTTTTGTCTAGCGTAAACGGTAAACAGCAAATGTTGTGATAATTAAAGTTTATCATTTATTTATAAATGTGTTTGTTTGTGTGTGTTGTCCTTGCTTTTCATCACTACCGCCAGAGAAAACACTGAAAATTTGCCGATGATGGTCGACGTCTATGTGCACTTTGTTGTTGGTGTTTTCGGGGTTTTTTGTAGTTGTTGTTGTAGTTGTTTGTTTTTTGTTTTTTGTTTGCTGATGTTTTTGTACAATCATTTCTATTGTTTGCGTATTCAATGTCAAAAGATTTCACCTTCAAATGAAATGAATTAATTTTGGCAACAATCGACGGCTGGCAAATTGTGCACACATACACACATATAAAAGTGTGTATGTGCGTAAACATGCTTTTAGATGTATTTATTGCCTTGACATTGCCGCAATGTTTTGTGACTAAAATATTAGCAAACTTAAAAGGCCAGACACCTCTAATTTTGGGTAGCTGGAAGCAGTGCCTCCATAAATCCAATAAAATATATGCAAATACGAGTAAATATATACATTAGATTGGCTGGTTTGCTTTTCACAGCTCGTTTTACAGTGTGTAACCTACATACAAAGGGTTATCCATTTAGTTAGTTAGTGAGTTCGAGGGTGCAGGGATGTATTCCGACATCTGTTAAACTTGACTGTCAAGTCAAATATTTTTTGCTTTAGTTAAATTTCAGGCATTTATGAAAATAGATCGGTTAATAGCCGCACAACGCGTTAAAACTTTTGAAACCAACTGCAAAAATGGTGATTCAAACGTGGCCACGTTTCGTGCTTTAAGAGGGGATTATGGTGCATATAATCGTTCAACTCCTCAGGCAATTGGTAAAATTTTAAAGAAATTTGAAGGATCTGGATCTGTTACAGATATTGTAAGGCCTGTGCATTATTGTTTTGCTCGTTTCACCTCAAATATCGCTGCTCTAAGTGAAAGTGTAGCCGAAGACCCGAATGTGTATATATATCGACCATTTTAAGAGCTGGAACTTTCTTACGGCACACTATTGCACTTGGACTTACACCTGCATCCATATACAGTACAGCTCACACAACAACTGAAGCCAGTTGACCATTCACCGCATTGTCCGCAGTTACGTCGATTGAGTGCTGGAACAATAAGCAGTGGACCCCGATTTTTCTAATAAAATTTTCTTCAGCAACGAAATTACGTTTAAGACTCCGTTAAAAAACTTACTTTCTGGTGTGTTCTTTGGTCTGGAGGTGTGATTGTATCTTACTTCTTGGAAACCGATAACGGCGAGACTGTTACTGTCAATCCGGAGCGTTATGTTCGTATGATAATCGAAATTTTTTGGTTTTAAACCTGAAGAACACAACTTGGAAATAAGTGGTTTCAAAAAGATGGTGCCACATATCACACAACACGAGCTAATATGGGTTTTTTGCTAGAGAGACTTCCCGGCCGGTTAATCACTCGTTTTGACGATTTGATTGCCACCGAGATCGTGCGATTTCACCCTTTTGGACTTTTTTTGTAGAGCTACGCAAAAGACCGTGTTTATGCGGATAAACCTTTAAATCTTGAGCAATTGAAAGCCGATATTCGTCAAGTTATGGCTATAATACTGCCCAATATATGCCAAGAGGGAGTCGAAAATTACATACTTCCAACGGATCGAAGTTTGCAAAAATTCACGAGGCGGTCAAATGCAGGATGTAGTGTTTCGGACATAATGACAAGTTTCAATAATAATAAAAACATAATTTCACGAAACAATTTATTTCAAAAGCGTTTTTTACGTTTATTTTGGAAACCGCAAAATGGATAGTCCTGTATAATAATTATTCAGAATATTATTGGAAAGATATTAATTTGAAGCAGAAACGACCACATTTGGCAAAAAGAAAGTGATGTCCTAATGCAGGGGTTCACATGTGTGTAGAAATCAGGGCAAAAATTCATAAAATGGGCTATGTACTGATACTTCATCCAGTATTTTCTACAGATTTAGCCAACTGAGAATATTTATTGTTCAAAAATTTGAAGAAATGGTTGGGCGATAAGAGATTCGGATCGATTGAAGAGGACATCACAGGAACAAACGCCTATTTTGAAGGCCTTGAAAAAAAACTATTATTTGGAGAGTAACCGTAGATCAGAGTAATGGCGTTTGGCTTACTACTAGGCACTTATACTAACATTTTCATGGAAGACTTTGAATAGCAAAGAACGATTTGAGTGTTTATAATACGTCCCTCCTTTAGTAGATAAAAAAAATAACTCAGCCGCCCTACTATTCTAAAATATTAAAACGCAATTCACTAATTGTAATTAGGATTCTTTAGTATAGTTTCCCTATCCTTTTTAATACCAATTAAAAAATTAAATTACGTTAAATTAAATTATATTAAACAAAATACAGAAAGCCATAACAACGTATGACCGAGTCCTCCAATGTTATAGCAAAATAAATAACATAATCGATCCACTTTAATATGTATTGATCAAAACTAGACAACAGAGCGAGGTGGAATATACTCAAAAAATCCTTGATTAGAAAGTCCTTACGGTCAATGGATCAGTATAGTATTTTCTGTTAGCCGTGGAATGCCGCTTTCTACTTGTAAGCTCACTATAGTAGAGTTATTCTTAAATCGCTTAAAATGAAGGAGATATCCAGAATTATAGATCTTCTTACGGAACAACTTTTATTAGACAGGCACGTAGAGAGATTAGGTGCACCAAGAATCAACCTATGTCGAAGTTGTAGAGAGGAGAAAGAATGTGAAACGTTAAGATGCTTCGTCTTCATATGCTCTAAGGGGTAAGTTGAGTTGTTTAATGGAGGCAACCTTTAGGGCCTGCTGTTTACTCTAATCAAAAATTTACAATTATTATTTCGGTTAACAATTTAAAAAAGTATATAAATTTGTTCCAAAATATTTTCGACCTTAACTCTTTCTTTAACTGATTTAAAGCGTATAAAAAAAAATTAAAAGTGTTGGCAAGGCTCGAAATTATTAAGTTATGCTTACGTAGTATCGGGATATGTGGGACAATGCGTTGAAATTAATGAATCGTCCCAACTACCCTACGCCTCCCGTTAAAAATTTAATTTTTCAAACTATCAAAAACACCATTTCCAATAAAAAAGAATTATCAAAATCGGAGCAATCTGTAAGAGGTTATGCGTTTTCATACATAAAAAATATACGTCACGAATTGAGTACCTTCTTTCTCGTCGGTTCAAAATATCTTTATATAATATAACAGGTCAATTGAAAAGTACCTGGCCTGACACATAGATGCCTCTACTGTAATTAAATCCATTTAAATTTTTAGTTAGCCCTAACCTTCAAAAGACTCGCATACAAATTTAACAACTGTCGGATCATTATTTTGTTAATTATAGCATTTTGAGTGAAGCGAATTTTGTTATTGTGAAAAAAAAATGTATAAAAAGGAAGTTGAACCAAAATCTTGGCTTGATGACGAGTTTACGTATACTGCCTCAGGAAAATCAACCATCAAGGATTGGTATGCTAAGTTTAGACGAGGTGAAACGAGCATCGAAGACGGTGCACGCAGTGGACGCCCAAAGGAGGTTGTTACCGATAAAATATCAAAAAAATCCACAAAATGATTTTAAATGACCATAAATTGAAATTTAATGAAATAGCAGGAACTCTAAAGATATCATCAAGTGAATGTGTACATCACGTCATCCACGAATATTTGGGTATGAGAAAGCTCTGTTCAAAGTGGGTGCCGCTTGAGCTTAGATTTGACCAAAAACAACGACAAGTTGATGATTCGTAGCAGTTTTTGGAGATTTTCAAGCGTAATAAACCCAAGATTTTGCGTCGATATGTGGAAAAATGGCCGCATTTTAAGAAGAAAAAAGTGCCGTTTCACCAAAACAAAGCACCGTGTCACAAGTCAGTGAAATCGTTGGCAAAAATCCATGAATTGGGCTTCGAGTTGCTTTCGCATCCAGCGTATTCTCAGGATCTCGCCCCCAGCGACTATTTGCTGTTCTCAGATCTCCAAAAAAATGCTCCCTAGGAAGAAATTTTCCTCGAATGAGGAGATGGTAGCCGAACCTGAGGCCTATGTTGAAGCAAAGGACAAATTGAATTAAAAAAAAGAATTTTTCCAAACAATGTGTTACCATGGTGAGCCGAGTACTTTTCAATTGACTTGTTATATTTAAGAAAATTGAAATTTTCTAAAATCTCTTCAATTTGGTTACCATAATATACTCGTATTAGTATTTAACAGGTCGCAGCTTCGTAATTTTGTTCATTTAAAATTTCAAACTAGTGGCAAAGCTACTCTGATATCTATATGGTAGATTTGAAAAAAAATTTACAAGTTTGTATTTTTTATTTTTTTTGAATTTTAAAAATGTATTCAAAAATTGTCATATCGGACACCCTAATCTGCAAGTATCTCATCTATTGAAGAATTTAACTTAGAGGATAAAAGCATACATAAATTCAAATACATATGCCTACATCGCCATGAAAATGGGCTGACAGGCGTTTTACCTTGACACACGCTAATCAATCTAATCTGTTTGCCAACGGATGACAAGCACTGAGTTAATTAAATATTGTGCAATTGCCCGCAAAGAAATGTGAACTTGACGAAGGAACGAACAAACGAACGAGCGTGCACATGTATGACTGACGTACTGATTGAATACGAAAGGCGGAATATGCATGATTCACTGAGTGGCTGAGTGACTGAACGACTGAATACAGCCAAGTAGTACATAGATGGATAGGAGAAGAATATGACAAGGACAACGCTGCAATATTGCCTTATACACATATATATATATGACTATGTATGTATTTGTTTGTGATTGACTGACCGAACGCCTGTTTAACATGCAGACACACACACACCCATACACACAATTTAACGCGTGACAATGGCAGGTGAACAATTGTGCTGCTGATGAGCGAGCGAGCGAGCGGCCTCCACGTCTACTGGAGTGATAGACATCCAATCGCAAAAATTTATTAACAGTTTGTCAATTTTGCAACGGAATGAGTTGACTGATTGCATCTGCTATAATTGGTAATTCAATTAATCGTATTCAATGACTAATCATGCGTGAAGCCATTCGGCGAGATTGTAATCAGTTAATAAGTACATATGTACATATGTAGGTGCATATTTAAGCAGAGATATGATGTGAATATTACTAAATTAAGTGGAAAGACATATTGATTGATTTATTGTTAATTCTTTAAAATTTATTTATGAAGTGAAATGGTCAACTGAGATTGGAAAAAATTTAATTTCATTAAAAAAAATTTTATTTAAGAAATATAGGGTTTCTTGAAATATTCGAATCTCCAAACCTTTCTCGCCATAATTCGGTTGTTGCATGTGCTGTGTGACACGTAGCCCCGAACTTGCTGGAACCAGATGTTGTTAAGATCAATTTCTTCCAAATTGTGGTCACAAAGAGTTGGTTATCATCCATCTGTACGCTCTCCGTTGACAGTAACGGTGCTACCAGCTGCATTTCGAAAGAAGTACGGACCGATGACTCCATCAGACTAAAAACCACACCAAACTGTCAATTTAGGTGAATGTAATGGTTGTTCATGAATAGTTTGTGGATTTTTTTCGCACCAGAATCGACAGTTTTGTTTATTTACCCCACCACTCAGATAAAAGTGAGCCTGATCGGAGAAGATGATTTTCGTTATCGTTGTTTCAAGTTGTTCCAAGGTAAAATCAGAAAATTCACGACGTTTGAAAAAAATGACAGATCATGACATATTAAAAATGGCCAAAACGACACTTAGTAATCATATCATCTCTATTGGAAAACCTTTTATTTATGGTATCTTAGAAATTTTTTTTAGAATTTTTTTTAATTTTCCTCTGATCAACTAAACAATTTAAGCCCTAACAATTAATCAATCAAAAAATAATACGTTTAAATGAATCTAAATCTTTTAGTCCTATAGTAATTCCAGTTTTATTTTTATCAACACAAAATTAAACTAACTAATCCGTTGAGGATTGAACCATGTGTAGAAGTGAGGAAGGCCAACTTTTTTACTGCCATTCACCTAGGAGTGGCCAGAAACGATTGTTTTACATATGGTTCAAGCAACTAACGACATCCGCTCTTAGACCAAGTATCCTCTGTGTAGCCAACAAACATCCGTTGGGAGACGAGCTAAAAAGTGAGTGTGATATTCCCTGTGATTATGTGTAGAGTTTGGGAACCACCACCTAAAAAATACACTCCAATGAAATATCAGCAAATACCTGGATGAGAGACTCCTGCAAATGTTTAAAGGATAGCGATTTGAGGGCGTTCACCTGTAATGTCCGGTCCATTAATTGAGAAGGTGCCGCTGCCCACCAAGTTGATGTCCTCGTAAGATTAAAGGCTGACATCACTGCCATTCAAGAAGTGCAATGGAAGTTACAAGGACGTGAGATGGTGGGTCCTTGTTAAATCTACTACAGCGGCCACATAAAGTGGGACAATTTTGGTGTTGCTTTTGTGGTTGGAGATAGCTCCGTCGCCGAAGCTCAGCACTCACCTCAGTATATGAACACACAATCAGCATCAAAGCGAAGTTATTTAATATAACGCTGAACGCGTCCCGACGAGTAGAGAAGGACGATGAGACCAAAATTGCTATCTATGAGAGCCTAGAATGCAATTACGAGGGCTACCTCACCACGATGTTACAATTGTACAATTTTACTTGGCGATTTTGAAGCCAGGGTGGCCAAAACGGCAATTTTCACTCAACAGTCAGAAAATTCGTTGACTGGATTCCAGCAAACAAAAATTAATCGAGCTACATGACTGTCCCCCATCGAAAAACATGCAACCAAATCGATCATGTTATAATTGAAGGAAGACATGAATCCAGTGCTTAAATGCGTACGAATTATTATCTCATCGCAGCGGAAATACACGCCCGCCTCTGTGCAACAATTAACGCCCGTCAGCAATTACAAGGAAGGTTCGACATTGAAAAGCTGTAATCACGGCAGACAGCCAAAATGTTTTCTTTTCATCGACAATTCATTATAAGGGAAGTGTGGAAGAGAATATCAAACTCCCTACTTACTGCCATTACGGAAAGAATTGGTTTTCAACAGTTTCAGAAAAAGAACTGCTATGATGAGGAATGTCGAACTGCAGCTGAAGAGGGAAGAGAGAGGCGTTCGCAGATTAAAAAAAAATAAGCCGAAATACGTGACTATGAAGGGCTTGAGAAGTTGGCCGATATAGATAATGCCCGAGAATTATATGAAAAGATACGGCCATTTGCAGAATATTTCCAGAATGGAGCATATACTCATGTAGGGACCAAGAAGGTAATCTGGAGACAGATGTCCAGAGCATACTTAGTATATTGAGGGAGCACTTCTGTAGCCTGCTAAATCGCAGTGAAAGTGAAACACTAGAAGATGGCAAACCCTAAATCCGATCGATGGAGATGGTATAGACGTTCCATCAGCCGGCTTTAAAGAAGTTCGAATAACAATGTCCTGTTTCAAAAATAACAAAGCTAACGCCGATGACTTATCGGTAGAGCTTTTCGAATACGTTGACCAGATATTCATCACAAGACGAATATTGTATAAGACCCGCCATTGACATAGTTCAGTGAATCAAGAGCCGCTGTACGCTCTTAGAAAGTGACAACTGACGGAAGCAGAAGAAGAAGAAGACCTCCTCTCCGTCGAAGGATCATGGGGAGGGCACTTGGGATTTTCAACTGGCTGGATCTAAAATAAGCATAATTTTCATTTCAATCCGTTGAATACTCATCTAAATCGTACTTAGACTATAAGCCATTTTTCTAAAACATAAATATAAGAAATCTTTACTTCAAAATAAAAAAAAGTTCGCCATAAAAAAATTAGATTGAAATCTAAGGAAGAAACCTGTAATGAAGTGTCTAGTGATGGTGATATCGAAGAAATAGCATTGAACATCAACACTGTCTAAAAAACGATTGACTTATCTTTGAGATATCATCTGTTTGATAGAGATAAATTTATATTGCCCACTTTGTAAACCCGACAAGGTGTAATGAAACATTTTTAGTATCCGTTAGATAATGTTTGTAATAACGGATAATAATAATAATAAATGTTTTCTTTATATAACGAGACAATTCCCTAGCCAAAGCATAAAAAAGATAAAAATTCGAATTTTGGATGGACCACACGTCGGAATTTCAATAATAGATACTGATCTGTTAATTTCAATGACCAGTTTGGAGCTATTTGTGTTGAATTCGTTTTTTTTTTTTTGAAGTTATTAAAAACTTTCTGGGAAACCACAAACAATTGTAAATAATATGCTGGACAACTCCATAAACCTAGCATGCAATACATCCATCAAAGTGCGTTATCTCCACAGTTTCCATGGAATAATGGTTCCTTCAGCAAATAATAAGAGGAGACGTTTCAACGGAACCTAAAAACGGGACCTTGATACCTCCCAGACCCATGGCATCAGCTTTTGATGGCTAACGAATGTTTGAGGATGCAACTTGATTGTTTTCCTATCCGTCATTCACGAAAATCTCGAAATTTTTTAGAATTTTCGGTGTAAATATTTCTTTTTTCCTTTCAATTAAAAATTCATTGATTTTTATAACTTTGTTGAGTTGATAAGAATTATTTTTCCCGGTCTACTTAGACGCTTTAACAATAACCATTAAAATAATTATTTTTTCGCACCAGATATCACTCAAGCTCGACTTATCTTCTTCGAATTTTTTAATTTTTCCATACATTATTACTAAATAGTTTTTCGAGCTGTATCAGACAATATTTTGTTTTTGTGAAAAGTGAAAAAATTATAACAACAGTCTAAGTGGTAGAAGTTATAGCTATTTCGGAAACCACCACGTTTCCTCATCAGACTTCTTTCCGAACTTGGGATGTCCACCTCACAAACCAATGGTTAAACCATTAGGCTACGTGGAAAACTATTTTCTTATACCCATCCAGTTTGCAACAGTGGCAAATATTGTTATAGAGTATGCACACTTTAAACGTAACCTCTCCAAGGGGCCAATGCCGAGTTATTGTAGCTTAAAGTTTATACTTTTCATCGATGTATTTAACATGTACTTGTTTTTGGTTTATCGTAAAGCGTGTTTTTTATAGGGGTATAGAACTTTAAGTTGGCATTACTTTCCAAGATGGCGACCGATTTAACAGCTGTCAAGTGATTTATTCTCAGTTTGGCTTGGCAATTCATCATGAATAGACTCACTCACGTAAGGCGGAGATTCGTCGAATGGGCCCAAAACGAGATTACCGTTGTTTTCAATTTTCATAAGCGAATTTTGTTTAGCGATGAAGCGCACTTCTGGTTGAATGGCTACGTCAACAAACAAAACTGCCGCATTTGGAGTGAAGGTAATCCTCAAGTGTATGTTGAAACACCGTTACATCCAGAAAAACTGACTGTTTGGTGCGCTTTATGGGCAGGTGGAATCATTGGTCCGAACTTTTTCAAAAACGATGGTGGCCAGAACGTTACAGTCAATGGTGATCGGTATAGAGCCATGATTACTAACTTTTTCATTCCTGAATTGAATAACCATGATGTCCAGGAGATGTGGTTTCAACAAGACGGCGCAACATGTCACACAGCTCGTGCCACAATAGATTTATTGAAAGACACGTTTGGTGACCGCCTAATTTCACGTTTTGGACCTGTGAATTGGCCTCCAAGATCTTGTGATTTAACACCGCTAGACTACTTTCTGGGGGGCTATGTGAAGTTATTGGTCTATGTGGATAAGCCACAAACGCTTGACCATTTGGAAGACAACATTCGCCGTGTTATTGCCGATATACGGCCACAAATGTTGGAAAAAGTCATCGAAAATTGGACGTCCAGATTGGACTACATCCGCGCCAGCCGTGGCGGTCATATGCCAGAAATCATGTTTAATGCCATAAGATTATCTTTCGGATAAATAAAATTCATGTCAATCGAATAATCCATCGTTGTTTTATTGCAACTTAAAGTTCTATACCTCTATAAAAAACACCCTTTAGGTATAACGCGGGTGATCCATTTCCCTAATTTTTAAAGAAAAAAAAACAGAAAATTCAAATTTAATGGTGAATGTTTATTATCATTCCAAAGAACATTCTTTGGCACTTAATTTTTGAAGATTATGTCTTTCAAATGATGGCTGCGCCAACGTCTTAGATGGCCCATCTGTTGAGTCTAATTTTCGATGACTCTTTCAAGCGTTTTCACTGGTAACCGGCGAATGACACTCGCGATGTTTTACTCCAAGGCCTGAATCGAAGCGAGATTGTCCACATAGACTTTAGACTTTACATATCCCCACAGGAAAAACTCTAACGGTGTGATATCACATGATCTTGGTGGACAATCGACCGGCCCAAAACGTGAAATTATTTGCTCTAGGAAGTGTTCCCTCAAAAAATCCCCTGATTGATCTGGAAAGTGGCGCCGTATTGTTGAAAAAAAATGTCGTGGAGATCACGAGCTTCAATTTCAGGTATCAAATAGTCGGTTATCATGGCGCGATAACGGTCGCCGTTGACGGTTACGTTCTCACCGGCATCATTTTTGAAGAAATATTGACCGATGATTTCACCGGCCCAAAAACCACACCAAACCGTTGTTTTTTCTGGATGCCATGGTAGCTCTTGAACCTCTTCAGGTTTCTCTTCATCCGAAATGCCGCAATTTTGCTTGTTTAAATACCCATTGAACCAGAAATGAGTCTCAACGCTGAAAAAAATTTAGCTCGAAAATGTCGGATTTTCTTGGAGCGATAATGAAAAAAGTACCTCTACTTGGATCACCCTTTATATACAATAAAACGTTGTGAAGACCACTAAGATTCACTAACTTCTTTTCTCTTTTTTTAATTATCGCACAGTTCTTATCCCATTTCCAGATCCCCTTTCGTTCCTTAAAATAATAAATATATTTCTCCATTATTTAAAAATTAGTCTGTTGTCCAATTTCGATATATTTACATCATTCATGAATTCTTTCCTCATTTAAATTAGTCTCTTTTTATTGTTATCTATATCCGTTTCTCACACCAATCCCAAAATCAGCGATTCAACAACCGTTGAGGCTGAGGAAATTAACCCAAATGCACTTATTTAATTAATAACAATAAGTCAGCAGCAATAATAGATTAGCAAATGTTGAATTGTGAACAAAAACGAAAGTTAAAGGTGATAAATAAAACAACAACAAAAAACAGCAGTGAATTTTTTTTTACACATTCAATGTAGAATTGTCAAAAGGACAATTGTGGACAAATGATTTTATGAATTAATGAAGACCTTTTCTGGTGACACTTGTCATTAATTTTGTCCAATTACAAGCCAAACTTGCAAAACAACAATGAAAATAATAACAACAAAAAGTATTTGTAGAAACAACCAACTTTGGGTGCACATTTCGCGACACTGAGTGGTTGTAGGTGGTAGTATGGTGAGATTGAACAACGAAAAGGCGCATCTCGAGTGGCTTAAGCGAAATATTCATTGGATTCGCTTAATGACAATTCAACCGGAGTGTTCAAGTATTCACCGTGATTTGACACAAATAACGAAGGACACTATGAAGGACACTTGAGCGCAATTATTGTATTTTATTGTGAAGTTGCAGAACAAAATTGTTATTGGTTTAGACGGTTTAATGGTCGCGAAGCAAACTACGTATTTGACTAGTGAGAAAGGGAGAATTTAAAATATTTAAATAATTTCTGTCTGATGTTGGTATCATATTTACATAGAAACAAAAGGAATTTTAGAATAAAAAAATTTTGTAGTAAAATATGCATACCAAGGCAATCTTTTACACTTGTTCTCTCCCGTTGATAGTCTAATTATTCAACCAATAATTGCACACAAGGTAAAATAATAATAGTTTCTGCGGAGTCTTAATTTATTGGATCATTACTGTCGCCATAGTAAAGCACGCCTTTGATGGGCAGCTCTCTGCTTTTAGAGATAATCTTCTGTGCGAAGGTTGAATCGAAGTCTCTTTTTAACATTTTTCTAATCAATTAGCTCCAGTAGTGCTTTTATTTGATAAAAGTATACAAAACAGTTTTGAAGGGTGTTTTTTTTAGAGATAAGGTTTTCAAGAAGAAGCTCAACGTATATAATTCAAAGTAAAGGACCAGAATTTAGCTTTATTATAAAGATAAGTGTTCGCCAATATCTGCTAAAACTGATCTCGGGCAAGCGACCGCTGCGGTCGGCTGTAATTAATTCCAGCCAAGAGACCCAATTTTCGACAACTTTTTACAGTAAAACCGATTCAAGTATAAGTGAAAATCCAAAAAGTAACAGCTGTCTAAAGGACCAACTCCGAAAAAAGTATTGCCTCATTGAAAACTACATATCTCAAAAACACCCTTTACAAGGCTTACATCACACAAATAAGGATTGGTTGAAAGTTTGAATTGATTATATTTCTAGATCATTCTTAAGCCCATTACTTTGACGTTTTCTGTGCTTTTTCGACGGAACTTTCAGTTTGAAATGCTGATCAGATGTGATGAGTAGTTTCTTTGCATGCTGAGCAGCTCTTCAGTTATGCGTTAAAGCACTTTTCAAAATTCAATTCAAATACTCTCTGTTGTGTCTTAAAGAGAAAGCAAAGATACCTATAAACATTATTGTGGGACTTACCCGCACTAAAACTGCTCTCTACAATATCTCCTCGTAGCAGTGTTGCGTATTTCGTCCGTAGCATGCGCTTTAAATCCACTATATTTCGTTCAAAGTTTTTAATATACCCCTTTCATGTGTTCTCCTGTCAACTTGTTCAGGATTAACAGTAAATTTCGCAACTTGGTTGGCCTATGTTTAAGTTGACTTAGCACGAGCTTCCCTGTTTAAGACGAGGTTATTCTGAAAACTTTTTCTGGCATTCCTCAACCTGCTTTTACTTATTTTAGAGCTCTTTATCCTGGTAATAATTTTAAGCAAGCCTAAGCGGTTGAATGCTCCGAAGGATTGGTCGAGATAATAAAGGTTCACTTTCACTGGGCGACAGAACTTTTGCGCATCGACAGAAAAGAGATAGCCAATGAAGTGACTAAAGAGGCTGTTCTTTCAAAACAACAAGTAGTAATAGACCTTCCAAACCCATTGAAGGAAATGAAGTGCCAACAAGACACCTCTTGCATCGATAGGTTAAATGGTTTTGGAAACTAAAGGCTGGGGAATTGCGATGCAAAGTTTACTAAATTCTTACTAGAGACAAAAAGGGTTAGACTCTAGACTGCTAGTAGTCCGTAGCAGTATCTCCAAGTTAAGTTTGGTAGAGCAACAAAAGCCGGATATGCAAGGAATGTGAGGAGACAGTGAGACTCGGGCAATATGTGGCAGCCCGGCGTTGCCTGACTTACTATGTTAATTTGCTAAGAAAACAGTTATTTTGCTTAAAATACGTAACATTTAACATGTTCCTGCTCTGCCATACGATGAAAGGATTTGGTGGAGTTATGGACGCAGCTAGACAGTATATAACACCTTTAAATAAAATAAGATTGGAGCTCGATATTTCCAGGTGAAAATGCCCCTAGCAGGAAAGAAGAGGTCTAGAGGGCAAAGGTATCTTCTAAACCTATACCGATGGGTATACTACACTCTCCTTCTATCCGTTTACCAAACTCAAATACAGTGAGCAATCATATATATGGAACTATAGACAGCATTGCTTTCCTTATGATAAATTCCAGCACCGTTAGCAAGTGTAGAAAAGTTTTAGGTTCATAAGCAGGTCAACTCCACTAATACATAATCTGCTCCTAATATAATAATCCGGGCTATAAAAATATATTCGGCAAATAATAGCTTAACTTGAAGAATTCGAGACGAATTTCATACCATGCTCATTAGGAATGATCAAGAGAAAGCTTCATACACACTTTGTAAAAATATCTCAGAACAAACGAAACTCCATATCTAGCAGGAAGGTAACGAAACAGATCTGGCCCAAGTAAAGTGTGTTTTTTATAGAGGTATAGAACTTTAAGTTGCAATAAAACAACGATGGATTATTCGATTGACATGAATTTTATTTATCCGAAAGATAATCTTATGGCATTAAATATGATTTCTGGCATATGACCGCCACGGCTGGCGCGGATGTAGTCCAATCTGGACGTCCAATTTTCGATGACTTTTTCCAACATTTGTGGCCGTATATCGGCAATAACACGGCGAATGTTGTCTTCCAAATGGTCAAGCGTTTGTGGCTTATCCACATAGACCAATGACTTTACATATCCCCACAGAAAGTAGTCTAGCGGTGTTAAATCACAAGATCTTGGAGGCCAATTCACAGGTCCAAAACGTGAAATTAGGCGGTCACCAAACGTGTCTTTCAATAAATCTATTGTGGCACGAGCTGTGTGACATGTTGCGCCGTCTTGTTGAAACCACATCTCCTGGACATCATGGTTATTCAATTCAGGAATGAAAAAGTTAGTAATCATGGCTCTATACCGATCACCATTGACTGTAATGTTCTGGCCACCATCGTTTTTGAAAAAGTACGGACCAATGATTCCACCAGCCCATAAAGCGCACCAAAAAGTCAGTTTTTCTGGATGTAATGGTGTTTCAACATACACTTGAGGATTACTTCACTCCAAATGCGGCAGTTTTGTTTTCACGTAGCCATTCAACCAGAAGTGCGCTTCATCGCTAAACATCGCTAAAATGGACGTAGTGCGCGCTACGTTTTCCGCACAGAACCATTATTTTCGAAATAAAATTGCACTATTTGCAAGCGTTGTTCAGGCGTGAGTCTATTCATGATGAATTGCCAAAACAAACTGAGAATAAATCACTTGACAGCTGTTAAATCGATCGCCATCTTGAAAAGTAATGCCAACTTAAAGTTCTATACCTCTACAAAAACACCCTTTATATCTCTCGATAATGCAAACAAATGTTTAGCTACACAGGTCGATGCGGTCAATTTTTTTACACTGAAACTTACTTCAGAACCCGAAACCCCAAAACATAGGAATTTAATGATAAGTACCACACTGGAAACCCAAGAAACCCTCCTATGGAACTCTCCTTCAGGCTGCCTGGCCATTGCAGTGTTTTTCAGGTGGGGGTATCTGCTATTATGGAGACGGCAAAGGACGGTGATAAGGACATCTTCATTTTAAGCGACAGCCAGGCTGCTATAAAAGCACTGGGCTGGCTTACCTTAAATTCTAAAATTGTGTTAGACCGTTGCCGATCTCTTAAGGAGTTGGTCAAATAGGACAGACTGTCTCTCACGTGTTTCCTGGGTCATAAGGACATTGAAGGAAGCTATAAGTTGGAAGAACATGCTATTTGCAACTTGCTAGATGCTTTTCAAGGAATTTACATAAGAACAGACCGCGTCAATGTGGAATGAAACTACAACCTGAGGCAAACCAAAACAAACCTGGTCGCAATGCGACAGAAAAAGATCATAAGAAAAGTACTACTTAAAAATAGGCGACAAGGCCTAGGTAATAGGAGTTCTGATAGGCCAGACGACATACAGATAGACTAGGGGCTAGGGGGAGGTACTACATAGATGATAAGTAGGATGCGACTGACTTTTGGGACCCCACTTCTAGTTGGTCGGTCCAAAATCGCCGACGTTAAAGTCATGGCTTTAATGAGGTTTATCAGAGAATCGAAGTGGTTTATTTTATTATTATTCATATATTATTCATATTATTTTATTATCATTATTCAGGTCGAGATGCAAAACCTAATCTAACCTACTCTCTCAGCATTGCTTATATAGCAGCAAAACCACATTAAATGTCTACGCCACTGGGTGGCTCTAGAAAAGCTATTTTCATCCCCAGCCAAATTAAGTCCTTATCTTTTTGAGTACCTTTGCAATATATAATGGCTTTACCGGCGAGTAAGTTTTCTGTGCTACTCACGGGACAAAAATTGGACACCAGGCAATAAACCCTAAAAGAATACCAACAAGTTCTACCAAGACACTCTCCTTCTGTTAAAAAACAGTAAATAACTCACTAAACAATATCAACCATACTGCATTTTACTTTAAAAAAATTGAAAGAATTTTCGAAACTATAGATTACGGACCCTGAAGTTACATGCTGTTTGATAAATCAGTGACTTTTTGAATTTGTCGCGTATTTACTGCAAACACAACCTTGCTCCCGACAACTGTGTCGATAGCAGAAGACCTCGTGAGTTTTAACGAAAAAAAAAATTGCATGTGCTGATTAAGCTTTGTTTTTAGCGTAAGAAACAATCAGAAAAACCAAGGAAAGACTTCATAAATACTATGGGGACTCTGCATCATCAATTTTAAAAGTTAAGAAGTGGTTTACCGAGTTCCATTGTGATCGTACCAGTAAAAGTTACGCCGAACGTCGTCAAAAACGATCGTAGAATGAAAGTGGTTGAGGTGGCTGAGGCTGTAAGCATCTCAAATGACCGAGTACTACTTTGGAGATGAAAAGGTTATCCGCTCGATGAGTGCAGCTCACACACGACCTTAAGATCAACCGTGTAATCACTTCAAAGGAGATCTTGGCTATATTTAATCGCGAAATAAGACGTTGGTGATATTCAGCCGCTAGACGAAACATGCATTCACCACACCATAACAGAGACCAAAGAATAATCAATATAGTGGATTTCTCCGGCCGAACGTGCTCCAAAGAAGTCCATAGTTGGTCTGTCGGCCAACAAGGTCGTGGTCTCAGTTTTTTAGGATGCTCATTCTCATATATTACCCCGAAAAGGGTAAAACTATCACTGTCAAATTTTATTTAGAGCTTTTAGACAGATTCGACATCGATTTGTCAAAAAAGGAATTGTTCCATTAGGACAATGCAAGGGAGCATACGTGTGTAGTCACCATGCCAAAAATGCTTTAATGAGCTACGTACTGTTAACCCATCCAGCATATTATCCAGATTTAGCCCTCTGCGACTATTTCTTATTTCCGGTCCTGAAAAAATGTCTGGGCGGTAAGAGATTCGGTCCGATTGAAAACAAACGCCTATTTTGAGGACCTTGAAACACAATCATATTTGGAAGAAATACAAATATTGGAAAAACACTAAACTAAATGTATATAGCCAAAAGGAGGCTATGTTGAGGAATAAAAAGCTTATTTGACGAAAAAAATATATTTTATTCAAAGAGTCAATGACTTATCAAACCAGCCCCTTACCTTGAGATGGGCGTTAAAGATATTTTCAAGCATTATATGCACGAAAGATGAGTGGACACCGAACCTGGTGAATTGTGCTCGAGACTTTAACATAATAACATAAAATCAATGATAGATTTTTCGACCTTAGCCTGCAGCTAATACCAGCTAATCGCAAATACAAGAGACTCGTGGCTCCTTCAAACCAGTCAATGAGAGCACAGTAAGTAAAGACTTTTTTGGAATATAAAAGTTGGAAACCACATTTTCTATGATTTTTCCCTCAACTAGATACTACTTCCCTAATCGACATAGCCATACTCTGGTTGTGCAAAATTAACCTGCCAACCACAGAAGTATACAATAAAAGGCCCACTTGGATGTGTTATGCATAAACTCACGCTTACTACCCTGGAGAGAAAAATACTAGTTGTTAACTCGAATACAACTAGTTTGCATTTCTGCACTAGTGCATCTTTCATGTATTTGCCATGTCCTACGAACTGTCATATATATGTTGAATTTCTATTTCACCAAAAAATAACATTAAAAAATAAAAATAAAAAAAAGTTTGCTTGCAGCGAGATTGAGATTGGAACCATTAACCTCGCGAGCTACAGTGCTAACCTCTAACCACCGAGTTATCGTTAAGATGCAGCGAACAGCGACATGCTGCACACTTCAAGAGTTATTAGGAAATGAAATTCAAACGAGGCATATTAGAAATAACATCAATAACAAAATGACGTCGTGGTGAAAGTTGCTATTATTCCCGTTATTTGTGAACTGCTACACAAATAGCGGACTGGTATGATTCCATCCTATTTCATACTAGTATTTACCTAGATTTTTTGTGTACCAGTTTACTTTTCACTGCAAGATATAATCAATGTAGGCATTTAATGGAAACATTTCTTCCTGCCTCCTACTTAGACCCTCAGCAAGCATTTGTACACATTCTTAATTTGCTGTCGTTGCGGCTCGCATCCACAAATATGCATGCAATACATACATATGTATGTACATGAACACTTTGATGATTACACGGTCAATATGAGCCACTTATGTAGGTATGAGCGAGCATATGTAGGTATGTGTAAGAGTATATACTACGCTTAGAGCGA
This sequence comes from Neoceratitis asiatica, assembly GCA_030068015.2. Lineage (NCBI taxonomy): Eukaryota > Metazoa > Arthropoda > Insecta > Diptera > Tephritidae > Neoceratitis > Neoceratitis asiatica. Next base: position 52,277,072 of record CM061526.1, on the reverse strand, counting down.
CAAATGGAATTGGCAAGCAGTCAATTTGTGGTATCTTCAAATAAGGCGCACAGAGCCCACGACCTAACTCAAGCTGGAGGTAGTAGAATTGGACGCACGCTCAAAGTGTGACGGACGACATTCATCACAAATCCACATACAAGTAAGCGACATTTTACGGTGCATGATTTCATAAAATACAAACTCTCGTTTTGTTGTGCTAATGACGACAAAGACATCGACGACGACGACGATGACGACGATGACGACGTTAACAACGACAACAACGTCTATGGAGATTATGTCGCCAATGCTGACGATGCCAATGGAATTTCCGACTTTGTATATGATGGGTCACAACGCGCTGTAAATGGTTAACGATAAAAGTCCGTCCGGATGTGAGCACTGGCATGCACCAAACAACTATCCGCTATTAACTCTTGACATGGCTGGGCCAAAGCATTTTCACGGTAAGCAGCTTACAAATTGTTGCGTTAATTGAGAGGGAACTGTTTTGGTGTTTTGGTGTATACATACACACACAAGCATAAATAGTCAGACAACATGGGATGTTTTGGTGTAAAAAGCGCGGAGAAGTATGTGTGAAAAAGAGACATTTCGAGTGCTGGTAAATCACACAAGGAATGCTGGGTGTAGATACTACATATTTATCAAATGCCCCTTTCTTAATTTATTGTCATAAAAGCATAATATTGAAAACGCCTTGACAGCCTGCCTTTAGAATAGATAAAGAATCGATTGAGGAAAAACAAAAAAAAACTGTCCGCCATCGATGAAGCTCTATCAATATACCGCTGGTATGGTGAATTCAATCGAGGTCGTGGATCACTCCAGTACGAATTTCGTGAAGGTCGTTTAGTTGTTGTTCCCCAAAATATTGATGCTGCTTGTAAAATTGTCATGAGACCTATCATGAGATCAAGACAACTATAGGCATTAGTGGGACCAGGATAAAAAAACATATGTTCACGTTGGATCACACACATTTTGTCAATCGCTCCAAAAAAAAAGACTCGTATTGATTGGTCGAGTGAAATGTTAAAACAATACGATAGTGGTGCCTCGGAGCACGTCTATGACATCGTGAGAGGTGATGAAACGTGAATTTACGCGTATGAGCCCGAAAGTAAACAGTCGTCAACTGTATAGGTGTTTCATGATGGGACGAATCCAACAAAAGTTGTTCGCTCAGGGAGCACTTCCAAACAAATTGTTGATTGTTTTTTGTTTTATGGAAAAATTGAACTTTCGCAACCGTACCACTAGAATAACGCAGAACAGAACTGAGTGGTAAACAACCATTTGTTTGCCAGTTGTCTATCGAGAAATCAGTAAAACCATCCACCGAAGATGGATAACTCTTCACCACGACAACGCGAGCTCTCAAACATCGACTGAAAAAACTGCATTTATGAGTACTCAAAACATCGATTTGATGAGTCATCCAATGTATAGTCCTGACTTGGCACCGAATGACTTCTTTTTATTCCCGTAATTAAAAAATAAACTGAAAGGTCAACGTTTTCCGACACCTGAAGGGGCGATTGATGTGTTCAGAACGCATATTTTGGAGATATCTCAATCAAAGTGGCAAAAGTACTTCGTCAATTGGTTCAAATATATGGTATATGGAGAATGTTTTGAAAAACAATAAAGCGATTTTCGATGATTTGTTTTTATTTTCGCAAATTTCAAAATATATAATGCACCCTCGTAATGGGAGGATATGTTTCCTCGCGTAACTCTTGTTTTGAACTCTTATTCGTGCTACCAGATCGCTGCAGTGTGTTCCAGATCGAAATCTTCGCTAAACTGCTAAAAACATTGAATACGAATACGCTGAAAGAGTTTCCTTTATCTGAGCTATAGCCTCAACAGGGCAAACACTATAAATGTACTCCTATTCCGAGAGGATTGAACAGACTATTCCTCGCTTATATCTGTACTCCATATACATGAAGAGGAACTGCGGGGCAGATGAATTTGCTGGACAAAATAAAACCAAGAAGATACTTCCGTGTAAAGAACGCATTAGTATGCCTCTACTCAAATTTCTACTAAAATAATACATTCACAGCGTTAAGGTAGGAGCAAAACTTAAGCTATCGAAAGTTGAGGCAATATTCGACGAAATGTACCGGGAGAAGATCGATGGCTTATATTCTCCGAAAACGTAAGACATTGTAAAGGTAATTGGCTAGTACTCATTTCATAATATAATTAATGAGCTGCAGGAACGACGAAGAGGAGGACACGATTGACGAGCTGTCACATATTTGTTCTGCTCTAAATAGAAGTAGAATTCAGCATCTTGGAGTCACTTTTATTGATAGCCTTAGCTGTGTGGCAGCAAAAATCAAATTAAGCGACCCAATAACATTCGTAAGAAAGTCTAAGTGAACGGAAATGAAGCCGTGGGTCCAGAACAAATCTTTCAGGGCATCACAACGGATCTACTTTATTCTAAGTGAGTCGATGATCACATATCGGCAACCACTTCTACTTGGCTACCTACCTACTTACCTAGGTTAGATGAAGTTACACTGGTGGGCTACTAAGCCGTCTTTAGTGTCGGATGAAGTTTGAATCTAATTTGAGGTGTAGTAGTTGCCATATAGGACGCCAACGAACGCCAAAGCTCCTAGATATATGTGTCACGTTCTTGAGAGCACGGGAAGAAATTAAGTAGGTACCCCAACGTATCACTCAGATGTTCCGATCTACATGTAATATTGTTTTTAATGTCTATTTTAACCACAAGTGAACCCACGCTAACTCTCAATGGCAATTAGCGATAGATAAAATATTATTTGAAGTGTCGGAATTGAAGTACCGCTCTCTGTATGCAGAGTGCCTTGAAAATTTGTGTCCTCTCAAATATCATCCAAGATACTGCTGGCCTTTTCCGTTTTCTGCTCTAAATAGAGCATTTACTACAGTTTCCTAACCACATGCTCCCCACGAAACAACCCTGCATGCAAACGAGTCATTAAAAATTGGACTAAATGGATGGATCGTCTGAGACGTAGCCGCGGCCAGCATTTAAAAGAGATCATCTTCAAAAAAGTAAATGCGAAAGAATGTTCTTTCGAATGATAATAAACATTCCCCATAAGATTTGAATTTTCCGTTTTTTTTCTTTAAAAAGTAGGGAAGCTCGAAATGGATCACCCGTTATATTTTTATTGCCAAATAAAATCAGAAATATTGCTTGAACGTTGTCTCATTTTATCTTTAACTCCCACAAGATTTATTTACGTAAATAATTTTTTAAAGCCCTGAATCTTTTTGAATCAAATTTAAGTGCCAACTTTGGTACTTTAATGCAATACAATTTCTACACTTTAACTTAAGACGAAATTCAATATAAAATTCGCGCACTCACTTCGTAACGAGTTTAAGAAACCATAAAGCAGATACAGATAACAAAGCAAAGAAATTAGTTAAAAAGCCTAAGAAAGATAAAGTCCAATTGACGAAAAGTACAAAAAGTAATAATTCGATTACCAAATTACGACGAGTAGCAAGCTAACCAATTAGATGTTGGCCTAAAAGCCATCAGCATTTCGTTCATCACTTGGCGCCTCACAATATTCTGTATGGCTGCGAATAATAAGGAATTTCCGCACAAAGAGCAGCAAGTCAAATGGCGCATTACATTAATACTTACATAAATAAATATATGTATTTATACGTATGGAGGGGTATGTACGTAAGAGTATGTGTATTTGTTGGGCATAAAACAAATAAATAAGTTTATTTTCGTTTTTCATTAAAATTTTAAACAAAGAACTCAAATTTGCATAAATATTTTATTGCGACCGGAAGCTAGGCAAAAATTACAAACAAATATAAACGTCCTCTTTATCTCACCAGCGTACTCTCGATCTCTCTACTTATTCCGCCAGCTTGCTTCGCTGTCTTTTTGGAAAAATCTCCCCTCCATGGAAGATCCCTGCGAGAAAGAAATGAGCTAATGGCAGTTGTAATGAGTTATAAGTCTGACCCACTATTTCTTTCGCTCTCTTTCTCTCTCTCAATCATTAATTCAGCTCTCTCAAAACTTGTTACTCTTTCTAAATCTTTACTCCTTCCTGAAACCCCTTTATATGTGAGTGTAACCTAAGAACGACCCAATATATGTAGTTGGACATAAGTTAACCTCTAGTAACTACTACGAAATTGCTCTCTCAAGCAGGCGATATGTGGAGCGAGAACCCATTTTACTGTGTTTATAGATATGGCGAGTCCATGGATAGCTTCGTCTGATATTTAGATATACGAGTAGCTTTCCTTTAGGATAGAAAATCAATTCAAGCCAACTTCCTCTTAAGATTTGCAGTTTGTTATTAGATTTGCGTTACTTTCATAAATTTGCTGTATGCTAAAAAAGAAACCCTTGAGAGCAGGAATTGCCTTCCGCACTGAATGTGGCTGATAAAGAAGATCATCCAGACAACATACACTGCAGTTGGTGAACTAAGGGAAGAACATTTGGAACGTCCAAGTGTATTTCTGTCATAATGAGATCCCATCAGGTGCTTGAATGCTCCCTTCCCACTCAGTTGCACTCATATTTTCGGCAACTTTTCAAAATTTCTCACCGGGCCGCCACAACCACGCCATGGCGAAGGACCATAGCAATGTCATTCAGCGACGTTATGGTAGGCTGATTCATGGATTCGTTGACTCGTTCACAAGCTCATTGCTCATGCCATTCTCTTTACAATGCTCTTTTTGTTGTCATTGTTGTTGTTTTTGTTGCCCAGAAAACTTGTTGGCAGGATGAGTTTTAACGGACGCCGGAATCAGTGTGCTCACAACAGCGGCATTGGCACAAGCAACTTTTCACTTCCTTTGACAAGATTTTTTTTTATGTGTCCAACTTCTCCCGGGGAAATGGTGACCGAGACCACGAGGGCGCGCGGAATTTCGTAAATTGCGTACACGCCCAGGCGCTCATGAAAGCACAATGGTGAAGCTTCAAATGGTCAAAGGCGTCAGGAGCAGCCACAGCAAGAGTAACACCAGCACCAGAGCCATCATCAACCATTAACGGCGACCATAAATATATATACATATATAACCTAAAATCACAACAACACAATAAATATACTTAGAATTTTAGCAGTGGTTTGGGCTGGACTCTTGCTGGCTGGTGGCTGATAATTTCGGCTATGAGCAGACATACAGGGTGCTGGTTGCTTGATGTTCTGTGAGCTTGCCGCACAACAAGCAACATTTGCCCATTTACTGCCAGTCGGTAGCCTTTTACTATTACAACACTTGACATTTTGCTACTAAAGTCATAAATGGGGATGTCGCTCTTGTTAAATATTCTTAGTGATTTGGTTGTTATAAAGAACCGCAATTGTTTTCCAGCAGATCTTTCAAGTTCGCTAATATAACGGTGATTTTATACTTATAGCATAAAATCTTTGGAAGAATAAATTAAATTAAAATTTAAATAAATAAAAAATATATTAAATTAAATAAAATTATGTTAAATAAAATAAAATAAAATGTTCGATTCCTGGCAAAAGAAGTCTGATGAGGAGATGTGGTGATCTCCGAAACAGCTGTCACTTCTACCAATTTTTCTTAATTGTATAACAAAATATTCATTTAAAAATAATTTTTCTACTAAAAATAGGCCTTTGAATACAGCTCATTTACTTATAACCAAAATTGTATTAAATTAAATTAAATTAAGTTGAAAAAAATAAAAAAATACACAAAATAAAATAAATTAATTTCAAAAAAAATCATTTAAATTAAATAAAAGGAAAAAAATTAGATTAAGAAATAAAATATATTAAATTAAATTAAATTAAATGAATGAAAATAAAATAAATAAAAAAGTGTAATAAAACAAAACAAATTTCTATGAAAGAAAGGAAATTAAATTAAATAAATTAGTTTTTCAAGCTGCACCAGACCAATACTTCATAAGAACCACTTCATAGTGACATAGCAGTTTACAGCTACAGAAATCCTTAGCACTGATCGTGAATGTGCAGAAAGAGGGGAAAGTGAAAAGCAACAATGATTTGACCCGGCACACGCGTTGCTTAATGGTTTAGCCATTGGTTCATGCTGTGGATATTCCAAGTTCAGATCCAATTCGAACAAGGGTGTTTGGAAAGAAGTCTGATTAGGAAATTTTATGACTTTCGAATTAGTTGTAACTTCAACCGCTTAGACTATTGTTGTAATTTTTTCACTTTACCAATAAATAAATAAAAATTAGTCTGATCCAGCTCAAAAAAAAATCAAAATTAATTAAATTTATATAAATTAATTAGCTTTATTTGAGACGCCTATTGGTTTATTTATTAATTTATGATTTGAATATTTTGCTATAGAACATCTCCTCATCCGACTGTTTTTAGCATGGATAGAACCAACGGATCATGACATAACGTCCGACTGTTCTACCACATCAGCTAACATTAGACATGGAATTAAATTATATTAAATCAAACAGGAAGGAAATGCTGTATTGGGTAATGCCGAAGTCTTTATACCTTTTATGAATATATCTATCAAGTATATGACAAAATTCAACTTTCGATTTCGAACAATTTTTTTTATTAGTTTGAGTCGTAGCATTATATGTGCAACACTACATCATTCAAATAACCGCCTCGTGAATTTTTGCAAACTTCGATCCTTTTGAGGTAATTTCAGACCACTTTTTGGCACATATTGGGCGTTATATCAGCCATAACTTGACGAATGTTGGTTTTGAAATGCTCAAGAGTTACAGGTTTATTAGCTTAAACACGGTTTTCAGCATAGTCGCACAAAAAAAGTCTAACGGTGTCAAATTGCGCGATCTCGGCGGCCAATTAACATCGGCAAGACGAGAGATTACGATGCCGGGAAATTTCTCTAGCAATAAAGTCTATTCGCTCATGTTGTGTGGCATGCGGCACCATCTTGTTGGAAACACATATTATCCAAGTCGTGTTCTTCAATTGCAAGCAAAAAAAAAAACGATTATCATTCGACCATATTGCTCCGAATTGACAGTGACAGTCTTGCCGTTATCGCTTTCAAAGAAGCAACGTCTAATCACACCACCGCACCAAAGAACGCACCAGACAGTAATTTTTTTTTTGTTTAATTGCCTCTCTTCCATTATTTGAGGATTCCCGGAGCCCGAAATGCAAGAATTTTGCTTATTTACGTTTTCACCAAGTGAAAATGTGCCTTGTCGATGAAGAAAATTTTGTTGGAAGAATCGCGGCCCATTGCTTGTTGCCTGAGCACCCATTCGGCGTAAGTTGGGATCAGTGGTTGTGTAAGCTGGACTTTATATGGTTGCAGGTGTAATTCCAAGTGCAAAATACGCCATAATGTGCAATAAGAAAGCCTCAGCTCTTGAGATCGTCGAAAAATAGACACATTCGGGTCTTCGGCTACATTTTCACTTACAACAGCGGTATTTTAGGAGGAACGAGCAAAACGATTATGCACAGGCGTTACAATATATGTAACCGATCCACTCTTTTCAAATTTCTTTAAAATCTTACCAATTTCTTGAGTAGTTGGACGATTATGTGTACCATAATCTCTTCTTAGAGCATGAAACGTGGCCATGTTTCAATCACAATTTTTGTAGTAGGTTTTAATAATTTTAATACGTTGTGCTGCTGTTAAGCAATCCATTTTCATAAATGCCTGACCTTTAGCTAAAACAAACCATATTTGGTTTGACAGTTAAGTTTGACAGATGTCAAAATACATTCTTACACTTTCAAAATCACTAAATGGATTACCCTTTAAAATTAAATCAAATTAAATAAAATACCATACGACAAAATAAACGAAATGAAATAAAATAAAAACGATACATAAAATGAAATGAATACTAAATGAAACGAAATAGAATGAAATAAAACAAATTAATGGAACATAGAAGAAATTTAAAGAAATAAAATGTATTAAAGATTGGTCAACTAAAATAAAAGTAAAAAGAAAAAAACCAAAATAAATTAAAACAAAAAGAATTTACGAAATCAGTTTAAAATGAAATGTATTGGAAAAATAAAAAATTTAAATAAAAAACTAAAATAATATAAAATAAAACAAATTAAACAAAAAAGTTTTAATTGAAAGAAAAAATATATAAAATAAAATAAATAAATATTATAAAATAAAAAAGAAGCATAAAATGAAATGAACACTGAATGAAACGAAATAGATTAAAATAAAACAAAACAAATGAACAAAGAAATAATTTAAAAAAATGTTTAAGAATCAGTCAACTAAAATAAAATTAAATTAAGAAAGTAGACAGCCCATGCCATGCCGAAGTTTTTATACTCTTCATGAACATATGACATTTATTGCAAATTACAAAATTCGATTTTGATATTTTTAGTGTCAACATGAACTTGAATTCACATCTATAGAATACCAAATTTCACACTCTTAGATTACTTTTCTGCGGATTTATGACGCCAGTATCTAAACGAATCTATTGTATGAGGGCTATACGATATCGAAATTAGATTTCGATGATTCTCAGTGCCAATATGCAATTCATAATATGTGAACATTGTACCAAATTACACACTTCTAGACGATTTTTGGAGAATTTTTAACCGAAACCTCATATCTGATTAAAGTGGTTATATAAGGGCTATATGATACAGTATTCCGATTTCAATGATTTTCACTACCAATATGCAATTTATAACATGTGTATAGGATACCGAATTTCATGCTCGTAAATGCTTTTTTGACTGAGTTGTGGCCCAAACCTCATATCTATAAATATCGATGTTATTTTCGTCCGATTTCGATGATTTTCAGAGCCAATATGTAGTTCATTCAATTCTGAAAAATCGGTTGTATATGTGGTCCAATCCGGTGCTTCCGACAAATGATCGTTCAAACCTAAATATGCATCTTCCTATCAAGTTTGGTTGAAACTGACAGACGGACATGGCTAAATCAACTCAGTTCGTGGTTTTGATACAATCGGTATAAATTTTATTGGGTCTGTCTCTTGATATGATTTCTATGTGTCATTTTGGCCATTTTTAATATGTCATGATCTGTATTTTTTTCCTTTGTTTTCAGTAATGTTTACAATTTCATCATGGCAAGATATAGGCAAAAACAACTTTGCTTTTTTTGCCTTGGAACAGCTTGAAAATGAAAACGATTTTTTTTTTTAAATCATCTTCTCCAATGAGGCTCACTTTCATCTGAGTGGTGCGGTAAATAAACAAAACTGTCGTTTCTGGTGCGAAGAAAATCCACAAATTATTCATGAGCAACCATTCCACTCACCTAAATTGACAGTTTGGTGTGGTTTTTGGGACTGGTGGAATCATCGGTCCGTACTTCTTTCGAAAAGAAGCTGGTAGCAACGTTACTGTCAATGGAGAGCGTACAGATGGATGATAACCTACTCTTTATGACCACAATTTGGAAGAAATTGATCTTAGCAACATCTGATTCCAACAAGGCGGGGCTACGTGTCACACAGCACGTGCAATAACCGAATTATGGCGAAAAAGGTTTGGAGCTTTGATTATTTCAAGGAATTTTGGCATTGAATGGCTTCCAAGAAGTTGTGATTTAACATTATTACTCTACTTCTTGCGGGTTATTTCAAGTCATTGGTCTTTAGCAATAAATCAGACTTTCTTCAAGCTTTAAAACTCAATAGTGAACGTGCTGTTCATAACATACGACTTGATTTAGTGGAAAAAGTGCTCAAGAATTGGGTTCATCGAATTCGTTCCTGCAAAAGAAGTCGTGGAGGCCATTTGTATGATGTTATATTCAGAACTTAATTATATCGATTGTACTTCACATTAAATAAAAAAAACATTTGAATTCCCTTAACAATTAGTGTGTGTTTTTTCATTAAGGCATCATATCACTCTTACTGGAAACTCCTATAAAAACAAACTAATATAAAATATACAAAATAACATAAAATATATATATATAAAAAATATGAATAAAAAAATAAAAAAATAATATAAAATAAAATAAAATAAACATAATAAAATAATAAAATAACACACAAGAAAATAAAATAAATTAAATAATTAAAAAATTAATTTAATTAAATAATATGAATTGAAACAACATTAAATTAAATTAAATCTTAATAAAAAACATGAAAAGAAATGCAATGAAATAGAGAGAATAGAACAAATCAAAACGACATAAAACAAATAAAAATTATTTGGATCCTGGATGTAAATTTTCGGCCTCGTTCGAGTAGAACTCTTCCTCAGTTGTTACACTTTTCTCTAACCAATTCATACTCATAGTGTGTGTTTACTTATAACTTCATACTAGGACGTATTCATGTAGGTAAGCTCTTGCGCTTCTATTGAAAGCCGAATTTTATGACATTTGTTGCTGCTGCCCCATGGTGTTGGTGTTGTTGCTGTGCAAGCATATTTAGCTGATTTTTGCTTTACAACCATAGACGTTTATGCATACATAAATCGAAATTCATTTATGTACGTATGTATGTATTTTAAATGTAGCTGAACTACAACAATTTGAAAATGTTCTTTTCGCTCCAGAACCTTAGTCATTCGTCTTCCGAGGTTATGGCCTGTTTAGCAAGCTCCTTCGTACTACAAAATATGTTTGGTTAGTTATGTTTATGTGTGAGTATATGTAAATATGGCATTGTGAAGCTTATATATATGTATGTACGTAAATATGTCATTAGTTCGCTTTGCTTCAGCCACTTTTTGTTACACTTTATGGCTGCCTATCAGAGTGTAGCATTTATCGTTATCTCTTCCTTCCGCCAGCGGCTGACCAAATTTGGGGAACAGCGAACACTAAAGGGTGAACATATATAACAAATGATTTTTTTTACATACATTCATATGTATATACGCGAAGTTATATTTTTACACGGCTATATGTATTGTTTTTAGCAAAGTCTTTTTAACTAATGAATATCATATAAATTTAAATACATATATATGTATGTATGTATAGTTGTGTGTATGCATTGTCGACCATGTGACATCCGTATTGCCAGAAAATTTATTAGCCTTAACTAAAATGCGTCCGCTTCATTTTCCACTTTTTTATACACTTTTTTTTACTTTATTTTTTTTTCAGTGTCTTTTTGTTTGTTTTACTTGCATATTTCATAGAAGTGAAAAAATGCACTGTTTGTCCTGGCCGTTTTTACAAAAAAAAAAAAAAGACGCACACTCTGTAACCCTTTGCGTTATAAAATAAAGTGTTTTCTATTTTCACTTTTTTATGCTCAATGCCAAAGTCTATTATCTTTCTATGTAGAATCTGAGAGACTGACAAAAATTCATTTAATTTTAATGTCGCGAGCATATATTGTTCAGAGTAGTAAGTTGTTATGTATAGAAATTTTATTTATTAAATATTTTATACAAATTTATGGTATTTTACAAAATACTCTATAAGTCTTCTCAAAAAATTCAATGTGTTTATAACAGGACACTTATTTCGAGGTTCCCTACTTAAAAAAAAAAAACACAGAAATTTCAAATTTAATGGGGAATGTTTATTATCATTCGAAAGAACATTCTCTGGCATTTATTTTTTGAAGATTATCTCTTTCAAATGTTGGCCGCGGCTACGTCTCAGCTGGTCCATCCGTTGAGTCTAATTTTTGATAATTCGTTCTAGCTTTTCGACTAGTAACTGGCGAATGACACGTGTGATGTTTTTCTCCAAGGCCTGAACCGAAGTGGGATTGTCCGCATAGACTTTAGACTTTACATATCCCGACAGGGAAAAGTCTAACGGTGTGATATCACATGATCTTTGTGGCCAATCGGACGGCCCATAAAGTGAAATTAACAGCTCACCGAAGTGTCGCGGAGATAACGATCTTCAGTTTGAGGCATCAAATAGTCGGTTATCACGATACCAGTCGTTATTGATGGTAACGTTTTCACCGGCATCATTTTTGAAGAAATATGGATCGATGATTCTACCGGCCCACAAAAAACTCTAACCCGTTGTTTTTTCTAGATGAAATTGCAGCTTTTGAATCTCTTCAGGTTGCTCCTCGTCCGAAATGCGGCAATTTCACTTGTTTACAAGCCCATAGAGCGAAGCGATGTAGCTTGGGAAGGTCGAGCAGCTTCAGTTCTGGCACAAGCTGGATTTTTGTACGCTTTCAATTTAAGATTTCGATGTAAAATGCGCCAAGTCGTTCCATACGTCAGTCCGAGTTGCTGCGAACGGCACCGAATCGACTCTCCACGGTCGTCGTGTACACTCTCAGCTACGGCCGCTATATTTTCTTCACTACTGGGCGTGGTTTATTCGGTCGAATATTATTCAATAATGAAAGCTGAGTCTCAATATGGGTGATGGTGTTGCGAATAGTACACTCAGTAGGCCGATCATGTTGACTATAGGTTGAGCGAGGCGCGCGAAACATATCTTTTACAGAATTTTCGTAATAAAGTTAAATGATTTATAAACGTTGTTCAGGCGTAAGTCTTTCCATGATGAAATGCCAAACAATTCTGGACAAAAAAAACATGGCAGCTTGACACGACTCACGTGTATGTCAAAAAAAGGCTATTGAAAAAAGGACCTCTACTTGGATCACCCTTTTTATATATACACATACAAACAATGCAAACAAAAATAATTTATAGAGGAAATAGGCAACGTTGAGTACGATCTGAATCTTCATTTAGTAAAGAACGATTCGGAGAGGCCCTTCACTGATGGAGCTTTTAGTGTTGCTTAGGGCCAGTTAACGCAGCCGTTTAGTTTTGCGTGAAAACAAAATTCGGACAAATAGTTTTAGAAGTAGCTCCTTTTCGTGCAATCGATGACCGCTTTAAAATCGACGAAGAGCTGGTATTTGTTGATCCTTTGCTTAAGAGTCTTTTCCATGATTTGACCAATGGTGAATATCTGGTATATGTTGAATCTGTCAAGTCTGACGCAACAATGTTAAAACTCGATCAATTCGTTGACGGTGCATTTTAATCCATCAAACTGTATGCTAGATTAGGCCTTATATGTGATATTAGGGAGACTTATCCCACCATAATTTTCGCAGACTGTGTGGTCCATCTTCTTATGAGGTGTGAAGAGCAAACTCTAGTTCTAATAACCACGCATGCTCTCGTCCAAGCATATTCTGCATAAAAGCCAACTCTGCAAACTGCCAGTCCTTTGAATTATTTGATTAGTTCAGTCGATAACCTATCGGTCTCCGCGGATTTGTTATTCTTCAAGCGCACAATTGCTATTCAAATTATATCGCGGCTCTTTGACAGAACGTCTATTCCATCGTTATCGATTAGGATTCCAATTTATTATCTCTCATTTTCTCTGCACTCCATTTATAAGCTCAGAATGCTCTGAACCTCATCACTAAATCACCTATTTGCAAATCGATGGTGTCTGTTTCTCAATATAATTACTACGCTAAATTTGCTCTTCTTCAAATGCCGTGCATGTCACAAGGTCCAACTCGTTTACGTCTTTGCCGTCTTCGTCGCGTTTTTTGGGACAATGATAATTTCCGCCTTCATTCATACTCTTACTACGACATCAACCAGCTGTTTAGTGGTTCTTTTCCAATTAAGGGAATGAATATTCCCGGTCAATACCCTTAACTTGTAGGCCTGAGCACCATTGCAGTGATTGCTTTCGAAAGTAGATTCTCTCTTATGAGGCATGTTGACAATTCTCACTAGAATTGGTGTCTACGTGGAGAGTACCAATCTCAACATAAAATTTCGTTTGCGGGAGCTGGTTTAAATTGAGAACACACTTATATAGCGAGTCGCTTATCTGAAGATTCTTGTTTACTTGCTACTAAAGGCTCCAACAAATGGAGAAACCTACAGTTTATTGTAACACGCCTCTGAACGGATGATGTTTTTATAAGAAGTTTTTTTCATATCAGAGGCACATTCGGAGGCGTTGACAATCCCTGGCGAGCAGCGACCACTATTTCGAAAATTAACTTAATTATTTTATTTAAATTAATTTTCTATAATTTTGGATGTTTGTCGGACCAGGACTCAAACTCTATCCTTCCATATGCTACGGTACAGGCTGCCGTAAACTATTATCGATTACTGCTGTACATTTTGAGCAGGATCCGCCATTTAGTTTGTGTTTGACAGCCATGGAAAGCATACGACCTCGTAAATTTTAACGAAAATAGAAAAAAGTTAATTTTGTTTGCTGATTAAGCATTATTTTTTTTGTACAAAAAAACGATCACCGAAACCAAGGAAAGACTTAATAAATACTATGGGGACACTACAAGATCAATTCCAATGTTTAAGAAGTGGTTTACTGAGTTGCATTATGGTCGTATCAGTACAAGTGGCGCCGAACGTTCAGGTTGCCCAATAAAGGTCATCACGGCAGAAACCGTCGATAAAATCAATGGAATGATATTGGACGATCAGAGAACAAAAGTGCATGAGGTGGCTGAGGGTGTAGGTATCTCAACTGAGTGGTTCATTTGATTTTATCTCCGCGATTGATCACACTCACCACTTCAAAGGTGCCGATATTCAACCGGAGGCCAAACATACTTTTGTGCCGTTGCGTTAACGTACCAAAACAGCGACCAAAGAACAATAAAGATATTGGGTTTCTCCGAGCGAGGTAAGTGTGTCGGCCAACAATATCATCACCGGCGAATATTATTCAAAGCTTTTGGTTATTGATTTGAAGCAGAAACGACCACACTTAGCGAAAAAAGTGCTTTTCCACCAAGACAATGTACGGGTGCACACGTCTGTTTCTAGTGTTGCCAAGGCAAAAACTCATAAATTCGGCTATGAAATGCTACTCCATCTAGCATATTCTTCAGATTTAGCACCTGTCACTATTTTTTGTTTCAAAACCTGATGAAATGCCTGAGCGGTAAGAGATTCGGGTCGAATGAAAGGACGTTTATTTAGAGGGCCTTGAACAAATTTATTATTTCGATGGAAAACAAAAAATAAAAAACACTGGACTAAATCTATAGAGCTAAAAGAAGACAGAAAGAAGAACTGTTGAGAAATAAAATTCTTATTTGCCAAAAAAAGGTAATTTTGAGAGTCACTGACTTATCAAACTACCCTCGTAAATTAAAATTTCCAACGTAAATTCTTGCTTAAACACCAGTATCGTCTCCATCCATCATCTCGCCTAGTTTAACAAAATGTTTTCCTTATCAATCAGGATTTTACAAAGTCAGTATATTTATTTAGCAAAGGGAAAAACAACCTGCTACACTACGGATACACATTTCTCCGATGAATCAGTTCATTTTCTATTACATTTGTGGTTAACGGTTTCAAATTGCATTAAAGTCACTTTTAAACTTTTAAAATAAGTCCCAAACCACTAAAGTAACCGCAAAATTTCATTTTCACTTTCTTATGGGTTTCTCTTTTCTTCTGTCTCTCTCTTCTTTCCGTTGATCAAGGTCATCGATGTTGGTTGGCCTCCTTTCATTCTACCATTGTGTATTCTTTTGTATTCTTTTCAGCATAGTTTCATATTCATAGGAATTGTATGTTTGTACTCACATGTATGTATGTATGCATCTATGAGTGTTTGTGTATTTCGCAAAAATTTAACGAAATGAAGAAGTTAAATGGCATAACTTACATTAAGCAAATTGTTAGCCTGACACTGATTCCTTTTTTGCCATTGTCGTTGGCGTCCTTATTTTTCGCAAGTAATATTGGAATGGTGCAATGCTGGCTGGCGTTTTCACTTCATTTGCGAATAGACCAATTTAAGTAAAACAAAGGACCGCAAATGTTATTTGGTTGGTTGGCAAAATTAAAGTTATGTGTGTGTATGTGTATGTGTATTTACTCATTTCGCTATTTGTTAATGTATATAGTTTTACTTACTGCTCCTCGCTTTTGAATATACCCGGCCACGCTCATTGACCCTTTTAATTTGCAGCGACCCTTACGTTGTTTCTTCGTTCATACTCGTATTTGTTTTTGTTACAGGTTTCTGTTTTTGTGAATTTTTTTTAAGTGATACCCTAATTGGGCATTTCAACCAATGTTTGCATAATTTGTTTGCTGCTCTTCTTCCTTTTTTGTCATCTATCCAAGAGCACTTCGCCACCCTTTTGTTCGTCTCATTTCCTCTCAATCGATGCACAATCTGCTCCATCGCTGCTGCGGCATAACAGTGTACAATTTCATTACATTACATTTTTGCTTTGCCTTTTAAATACCGTTTTTTTCTTTTCTTTTTGTCTCAAATTTTATTTGTCATAATTTCTCTTTCAATTCCCTACTTTTATTTTGCGTAGTGACCGTGTCGTGGCCCATTTACTATTTGCCAAGTTCCGTCAATTCTGCTTCTTCCTCTACCATTTCCACACTTTTTTGCCTTTACAATTTTTGTGTGTGATGTGTTGTTGTTTTTTTTTTTTTTTTTGCTCATAACTTTTGTGACATCACAATGGTAATGTAAAACATTGGAAGGAAGCTGGAAGCTACGCTCGCACAGTTGCTGATTGTAAATGTAAAATGCGCAACAACAACAAGTGAGACTCTGTCGTATACTTTATAGCTTCCATGACATATTAGTGTTTTCATAATTTTTATGTTTCTAGGAAATTATAACCTAAAATATTAAATCTGAACCATTAGTTGCAAAAAAAATTTTAAGTTGACTAATATTATTGACTTCCTCTCTCCGCTTATAACGGTGACCCATATCTGGGAATTGCCTACTTTTTTAAAGAAAAAAAACACAGAAAATTCAAATTTAATGGGAATGTTTATCATCATTCGAAAGAACATTTTTTAGCATTTATTTTTTGAAGACTATCTCTTTCAAATGTTGGCCGCGGCTACGTCACAGATGGTCCATCCGTTGAGTTCAATTTTCGACGACGCGTTCGAGCATTTCGACTGGTAACTGGCGAATGATACGCGTGATGTTTTGCTTCAAGCCCTGAATCGACTTTAGACGAAAAACGAATAAGTGGGAAGTGGCGCCGTTTTGTTGAAACCAAATGTCGCGGAAAGATTCCACCGGCCCACAAACCACACCAAACCGTGGTTTTTTCTGGATGAAATGACAGTTCTTGAATCTCTTCGTCCCAAAAGCGGCAGTTTTGCTAGTTTACATACTCATTAAGGCAGAAATGGGCCTCGTCGCTGAACAAAATTTCGCTCGAAAACGTTTGATTTTTCTTTTTTTGAACTTCTCATTAGCCCATGAGCGAAGCGATGTCGCTGGGGAATATCAAGCACAAGCTCTATTTTGTACGTTTTCAATTTAAGATCTCGGTGTAAAATGCACCAAGTCATTCCATACGTCAGTCCGAGTTGCTGCGAACGGCGCCGAATCGACTCTCCACGGTCTTCGGTTACACTCTCAGCTACGGCCGATATGTTTTCTTCACTGCGTGCTGGACATGGTATATTCGGTCGAATATTATCCAATAATGAATGCTGGGTCCTAAGATAGGTGATGGGTGATTGCGAATGGTACGTTCAGTAGGCCGTTTATGTTGACCGTAAGTTGAGCGAAGCGCGAAACGAATTATTTACAGAACGTGAATTTTCGTAATAAAGTCGAATGATGTGTAAACGTTGTTCGGGCGTAAGTCTTTCCATGATGAAATGCCAAACAATACTGAACAAAAATAACATGACAGCTTGACACGACCCACGAGTGATCTGTCAAAAAAAAAGGCTATTGAAAAAAATACCAAAATCATGTTTTGTCACTCATTTTGAATAGTTATGATTCGAAAGTGCGTCTTTGAACAAATATTTGTACGAAAGCTAGGCGTTATAATCGTCCAATCCTAAAGCATTTCACTGTTTGATTGTGTTTGATTGCTCTTTTGCATAAGTTATAAACAAACAAATATCGTTTTAATAAACAGGGGGAAGGAAAATGTAAGTTGCAAGAGTGGTATGATTTTCATGAATTCATTCATTGTCAACCTTCTCGTAGCCATGAGTATACTTAGCAGAAATTTTCATGTTTTTGGACACTCAATTGACGTGCGAGTCTTGGTTATTCAGCACAGAAAAGAGAAGAAATCGTATGGTGAAATTTAACAAATTTTAATCTTAAGTCCACCAAAGATACAGACCTTTGTGAAAAAACTTTGAAACATATATATCCCCTGAAAAATAGCCGCGTGTTGGCGGAGACACATCAGCTTTATTCTGAAGGAAGCGAATGATGATCCTAAGTTACTGCTCCAAAATTAGCCGAAAACATCGCAAACTCATCAAGAAAGAACAATTCGAAGAGTTCTGAACGATAACGGCTTCCACAGTAGAACGCTACGTAAAAAGCCTCTTATTTCTGAAAAAAATCGTAAACTTCGCTTGGAGTTCGCTAAAGCACATTTAGACAAAGGAACGGATTTTTGGCAAAAAAAAGCTCTTTTTTACAGACGAATGGAAGTTCAATATATTCGGCAGCAATGGAAGAGCAAAAATTTGAAGAAAAGAAAATACTGCACTTAGCGCCAAAAATATAGTATCAACAGTGAAGCATGGTGGCGGCAACGTAATGGTTTGAGGAGCGGTTGCGGCATCTGGAGTTGGAAAGCTTGTTTTTATTGAGCGTAATATGGATCGGTTGAAATATAAATCATTGTTGGAAGCTAAACGGAAACCTTCGGTGGACATTTAGGAGCTTGGCGCTGGCTGGATCTTTGAACAGAATAACGATCCAAGCACACGGTCCATATTGTTAAAGATTGGTTGCTTTCACATGCTCCAAGGCCCACTTTAAAGCCCAGATTTCAATGTTATTGACGGCTTGAAGCTGTTGTTGATGTGAACGGTGGACCAACTAAATAATAAAAGGATCATGTTACCTGGTGTTAACGAAAGCTTTTGCGCTAAGATAAGTTATGTATGTACTTTATGTAGATCTTTGTCAATGTTTGATCTACGTTTTTTGTCATAGCTTTACTATTTTATGTTAAAAAATTAATTTTTATTATTTTTTATGATAAGGGAAAATATTTGAAATAAACTGTGTCGTTAAATTTTCCAATAAACCCTTTGGATTTTCAATTTAACGAAAACAAGGGCTGTATGTAGACTGCCACTGTATATGAAGCCGAGCTCCTCCTCCAATTTGTAGTTTTGCGTCTTAACGTTTTTACCAACAAATGGAGGGACCTACAGTTTATTCTAAGTCGTCTCCGAACGGCAAATGAATTTTTATGAGGAGCTTTTATTTCATGTCCGAAACACACTTGGAGGACTTGATATTCCCTGCCGAGGGGCGACCGCAATTAGAAAAATTAATTTTCTATAATTTTGGATGTTGCTCGAATCTGGACTCGAACCCATGCCTTCCGAATGGCAGTCTGCAATTCGGTTATCGTGGCTGCCAATTATGATTAATACATAACAAATTCCTGGCTCAACACCAAATATTAATTGAAAATGTTGAAACCCGAGTGCAGAGTAAGTGTTATGGTTAGCTCCACGCAACTCAGCATACAGATAATAAGCTTAACTATTGTATTGCTGGAACATACAAAAATCAGACCAAATTTACAATACTTTTTCCCGCTCGTGAAGGGTATAAGCAAGCAAATAGTAGAAGCAACAGTGAGCATATTTGCTACCATTCGCTCATGGCTAGACCCAAGTATCTACAATATATTACATATATACGTACTTTCCCTTGTTTCGCTTCTCAGAACATATTTTACATTTTATTCCGTTTGCTCCTTTTCAACTTTAACTGCTTTTAGCTACTACTTTTTTTGCTTCTTTTTTGATGCTTCAAATTCCGAGTAGTGATTATTTCGCAATTGTTGCCTTCAATTTTGTCGGTTATTGTTATTTTAGTTGTTGTTGTTATTTACGGTATTATAGTTTTACAATGGAAATGTTTATTCAAATTTCACAGCGAGGAAAAATAGCGACCGCAAAGTTAAAAATACGGAATCTCAGTTCAGTTCACGGTCAACGGTCAGCAATATGTTTTTGTACATAATAGAAATGCAAATACGCAACGCGTACGTATGTACATACATATATGTAAACTTCCGGCTAAAATGGTCATTTAACAAATACTTGAGAGATCTCCCTATATTATTATTGTCCTGTTGCTCCTCCAGCCAGCAGTCAGCTTATTAAGTAAGCTTTATTCTACGCCATACTACTTATTGCTGGTCAAACTGTTACGCAAATTGCTTGTCATTTTGTTCTTATTGTTGTATGGACGCGGTTGGGTCGTAACTTTGCAATTATATTTTATAATTTATAGCTATACTCGTAAATAAGGAAAAAGCAATTTAACAATTTCAAGTTTACTATTTTTAGTCACATGTGGGTGTATTATAACGGGTGATCCATTTCGAGGTTCCATACCTTTTGAAAGAAAACAAAACACGGAAAATTCAAATTAAATGGGAAATGTTTATTATCATTCTTTGGCATTTACTTTTTGAAGATTATATCTTTCAAATGTTGGCCGCGGTACGTCTCAGATGGTCCATCCGTTGAGTCCAATTTTCGATGACTCGTTGGAGCATTTCGTCTGGCGATGACGCGCGTAATGTTTTGCTCCAAGGCTTGAATCGAATTGGGATTGTCTGCATAGACTTTAGACTTTACATATCCTCCCAGGAAAAAGTCTAACGGTGTGATGTGACACGATCTTGGTGGCCAATCGACCGACCCAAAACGTGAAATTATATGCTCACCGAAGTGTTCTCTCAGTGGCTTCGTTTTGTTGAAATAAAATGTCGCGGAGATCACTAGCTTCAATTTCAGGCATCAAATAGTCGGTTATCATGGCGCGATAACGGTCGCCATTAACGGTTACGTTCTCACCGGCATCATTTTTGAAGAAATATGAACCGATGATTCCACCGACCCAAAAACCACACCAAACCGTTGTTTTTTCTGGATGAAATGGCAGCTCTTGAATCTCTTCAGGTTGTTCTTTGTCCCAAATGCGGCAATTTTGCTTGTTTACATACCCATTGAGCCAGAAATGGCTCTCATCGCTGAACAAAATTTGGCTCGAAAACGTCGGATCTTCTTGGAACTTTTCAAGAACCCATAGGGCGAAACGATGTCCCTTGGCAAGGTTCAGCGGCTTCACTTCTTACACAAGCCGTATTTTGTACGCTTTAAATTTAAGATATCGACGTAAAATGCGCCAAGTCGTCCACGGTCTTCGTGTACACTCTCAGCTACGGCCGCTGGACGTGGTCTATTCGGTCGAATATTATCCAATAATGAATGCCTTGTCTCAAGATGGGTAATGGTGTTGCGAATAGTACGCTCAGTAGGCCTATCATGTTGATCTTAAGCTGAGCGAGGCGCGTGAAACATATTTTTTACAGAATTTTCGTAATAAAGTTGAATGATTTGTAAACGTTGTTCAGGCGTAAGTCTTTCCATGATGAAATGCTAAACAATACTGAACAAAAATAACATTACAACTTGACACGGCGCATGCGTGATCTTTTAAAAAAAAGGCTATTGAAAAAGTCCTCTACTTGGAGCACCTTTTATAAAAGACATCAATGTCAGTTATTTAATAAAATTTTTAAGAGAATCAAGGTGGATGGATAAAGAAAGGGTAAAATCATGGTATCACAATGGGCCTACTCTGGCCTAAGTTTATCGGTAGTCACTCTAACTGAACCTAACCTACCTTAATGCCAAGTGAGCCAACGTGCTCTTTAATGGAGTGAAATTGTGTCTATTATGAAGTTCATTAAGAATTTTGCTAAATATTAGCGCTGATTTGTGACGATAAGAAGTTAAAAGTCAGACTATAACCATGTAAATTTTTAGACTTTTGCGATTGCAGATCTACTTACAAGACACTACAGTGATTAATGCAACTCTAAGTTGTCTCAGCAGCCTACAACAAAAGAAATTTTAAACGTCAATACAAATTTCGTTTAGATCTTGAGTCTACTAAATTCGTTGTAATTGACCATTCGCTTCACCCAGGATGCCTTGTAGAATGCAAATTATTGAAGCAGGCGGTGCAGGTGTCAGTTTTAAATATAACTTTATGAGAAGCAGAAGCAGAAGAAATCAATCTGCATGAATTTAGCAAAATGTTTCTTAAAAATTAATCAGAAAAAATTAATTTGAAAAAATCTGGGAAAAAAAATTTTTTTTACTAGTAAAATCTGCTATGTCGATGTTTTCAAGGATCTTTTCACCAAGGCGCTGAAATATTCCTGTTTCTGAAGATAATTTGAAAAAAAAAATTTAGATTTTTTAGAAAAACTTACTGTTTTGAGCACTGAAGTATCTCATAACTTTTCAACATCCTAAAAATTTCTCATTAAAAACTCTGCTACCGCAACATAACTTAAAAGTAACAAAAATTTAATTGAAAGTCGCCTTGAAACAGCCATAATTCCTGAGTAAATAAAACTTCTGCGAAACTTCTCGCACTGTTACCTATTCCTTTACGTGCATACATACAATCCTTAATTGGCACATTCGAATTGGATACTTAAATCAAATGTTTACTCTCCTCTTTGTGGCATTACAAAACGTGCAGTTGTAAGAATCATTAATTAAAATGTCCTTGTGCTTTACACGAGTATATCTGTATGTGTGTTTGCATTTGTGTTATATATATGTATATGTATGTACGCATTCATATTTCTTGGTTCATAATCTCATTTTATTTCTTCATGCTGATGTATTTTATGAAATATATTTTACAGGATTAACATAAAAAGGAGCTAAGGACACACGCGCGACGAAGCAGGCAGCGAGTTCTGCCGTTCGCAGCACGACTACAAGCAGTTAAAATGAAATGCAAAGAACGCGTACAAATAAAATGGGCAGTAAATGCAGCAACGACTACAACAACAACAACAACAGCTACTATACAACAACAACAACAGCAGCTCTAGCATCGGCTCATTAAAAGTCAAGGACGTAGTAAGCGAATACGACGAGTACGCTTAACTGCGAGTTGAGAGTTTGTCGCTGATTTCCTTCCCCATTTTTGCATATATTTACATATTTGCATATACATACATATGTATGAACAAGTATGTATGTATGTCCATTTGAATGTTTATATTTACCCATATGTGGTTTACATGTTACGCTTGTTGTGCCATCCGTATATGGGTTACTTCACGCTGAGATAACAACCACTCCAACGATGACGATGACAACAATAATAACAATAAATGGGACATACAAACATAAAATCAACTGTGCGGAAACATTTTGCATGGGGAGTAAAAGCAAGCACACATTAACTTTACAACATTAACACCAAATGGTTGGCCATTACGAAGGATTTCGCGACACAGCGACGGCCCAAAACTCCATCACACATATTATTCATGTTTGTTGTCGTCAACTAACATAAAAGCATATCAAACTGTGCAATTGCCACATGGTATTTGTATGTACATTTTGGGAATTCAGTGAAAACTTTATCCTTTGACCTACCGCAACAACGTACAGAGAGATTCAAAGGACGCGTTTTAATTTGACTTACTTTCAATATCATTATTGCGGCATCCGTTATCATGCTAAAAGCAAGGTATAATTTGAGACTGACTGACTCGTTTGAGTGTTGAGCGCAGGTCCCATTGAAAGGATTTGCGAACAGTTCGTCGGCACACAGTCAGCTGATTACTTTATTGCAGACTCTCTGATGCTTTTGAGCGCAATTCAGTATATTTACTGAGCTTTCATTCACAGCTGAGAGCCGTGGTGGAGAGAGTTAGTAACGGTAAAGGTGAATTATAGGAATATGGAGAAAGTAGGGGAAATTTATTCACCACAAGAAGTTTTTTTGTTTACTTTACGAGAAATGTGAATATATTCAGTAAAGAGTTTTGTAAGACAGCTATGGCCGTTCGTGACTAAGAGCATGACATACTACTCCAATGATTTTTGTGGAAGCTGCTGAGTCGAAGAAAAAGAATAGTCGTAACCCTCCTCTATCACTGGTCAGTTCTTCGCTGCTTGCTTCGCTGAGGTAGCTGCAGCTGGTGGTAAGAACTTCACAGTGGTGTTACATTGGGTAGAAACCAGCTCCAGGGAAAAAAGTTAACCATGCAGGCCAGGTATTGACAATCTTTGTTCGAAAGTAAACTGCTATCTCGCAAACGTTTCCAACTTCTTCCCTGAAATTTACAGCTACAACCAACGAAATCGTCACTCTTTACCAGCTGGAGGAAGAAGTACCGCCTTGAGCTCAAAGTGAAAGTCGATTACTTAAAAATTCTGGCGATAAATATCCCTAATCACATTCGACAATCTAAATTACAGAGCCGCAACAAAATTTTCAAATCGTTAGCCGGCAGCACTTGGGGTAAAGACGACGAAACGTTGCTCGCAACATAAAAGGCAATTGGCCGGTCAATAGTAAGTACGCTGAACTAATTTGGACGCCGAGGACTAGCGAGACGTAGTTAAAAAAGATAAAAGCATGTCAGAATATCGCTCTAAGGACCATGAAAGGACACCTCCTGATGCCACTGGCGCATCATGCTCCCAGTTAAGGAACATAATGTCATGCTGTGTAAGTAATATCTACTGGGATGCTACCGTCGGCCATACCGCAATATAGGCAAGAACCGCTTTAAAACGTCATCCACAGAGAGTCCGTAAACACCTTTGTGAACTCTCTTCCAAAGAATGGCGTTCTCGAAATCCAAGCACTACCCATTACAGATCAAAAGTTCGAGCTACCTCTAGATACCAAAGTAATACTGGCACAATGAAGATCTGGATATCTATCCAGACTCGATCCTGACATACTCAATGTATGTCCTGCATGCAGTTAGTCCCCGCAAACTACGAACCAAATCTTTGCGTGCCCCTTAAAACTAATTTTTCTAAACCCCCCCTCTCCCTCTGGTCCGAACACGTCGATACAACACGTTTCCTCTACCTCCCGCTAGACAACTAACAACAACTGAACTTCGCCTACAACAAAAAAGTATCAGATGATAGACCTCTCCTTTGAAGACGAGCACTGCAAAAGATTTAAGAGCGCCCCCAACGGGCTTAGGCTGAGAATGATGGATCAGACCTAGAAAATCTACCATTAACCAGATATTCACCATGTGCCCAAATTCTGGAAAATACGGAACTATAAATAGAAAGTGCAGTGTATGAGATCGTATAGTACCTGGCATGGGGTGGCATCCTCAAATTCTAATCGATAGGCACCCGACGCTTTATCATTCTTGTATTATTGTTCATACGGCCAATCACTATTCAAACTTCATCATAGTCGGGCGATGAAACGTCTATACCAGCATCATCTATTTGGGGTACGCCATCTCCTATGATTTCTACAACTACAATTAAGCAGGCTGGAGAAGTGTTCACTCCATAAACTCAATATGCTCTGAGCATCGAGTATCAGATCGCCTTTCCTAAGATAGGCAAGAAGACATTCCCCATCAGACCAGTTCTTCTTTCGACCTTGTTGGAAACTAATAGTTTCATTGTCTCTACGTAATGGAAAACCGAATTGTTGACGCGTACGCTCAGTGAGCAGAAATGCAGGTCAAGTAGAAAATTGTTTGGCTGTATGCCGTGTTTGCAACTTTTCAGCGATGAACCTTCCAAGTGTTTGATTACGAGCTGCTACAAGAAAACGCTCCTAGTCGATGTAAGGACCAGAAAGAGTACGCACGTCTAAAACACTTGATACATGCCTTCGGTCTATGACGAAATAATCGATGTGAATTCGTGTACTTTGATCAGGTCACCGCCAAGTAGCTTGATGGATATTTTATTTTATTATATTTATTTTTTCGCCCTTGCCCAACCATCGCAATTCTTAAACGCCGGTGACATCAGCATTTATATTTCCAAGTTCATCAACCATCTGGGCTGAACATTTTAGATGCATACTCTCAAGTCGCAATCCTTCGAACATTTTCCGTGGACGTCATAAAAGGGATATCTCTCCTAAAAGTTTTTGTTTGACTTGTAATTGAACTAGTCCCAAACCCAGTGAACAACGCCTTGCCCGCGCTTAACAGCACCTCTCGTGAACAGGCACTGCAATTCGACTTTAGTGAACTGTTTAGCCGCATTTTATTCCTGCTAGTGCTGCTCCTAACTAAAGTTTCTTAACTCTGCTTCCTTTCGGCGAAATAGTGGCATATTTTCGTTTTCATCCCCTACACAAACTAACTGCAGGGTGTTACCTATATATACAATTGTGATAACATCCTTATAAATTTCCCTACTTTGCATGGTATAACAGTTTTCCAGCGTGCGGATAAAAAAGGATATCTTTGCTAAAAATGTATGGAAATTATGGACGAATTGATTTGGGCGACGTCTGGCGAAGTTTCAGTCTGAAATGTTATGAATTTATAACACTAAAAGATGAAAAAAAACTTTTTTTCGAACAGTTTAATATTTGAAAACCTAGAGAAAGCTAAGGGAAATCAGAAATGCTCAAACCGCCCCTTATATATATTTCCTTACATACTTGTGTACCCAACTGATGAGCTCTAATGATAATAAAGCAAGAGAGACATTCTCTACAATCGCGCCGTTAGTTCTTCTTTCTCCAAACCGAACAAAGAAGCGCGACAAATGGGTCTGGTAGTGAAAGAGAACAAGACGAAATATCTCCTGTAATCAAACAATAAAACAACGCTTTCACGTCTTGGCACCCTCATCGCAGTTGACAGTCATAACTTCAAAGTCGTAGAAAATTTTATCTGACAGCATTAACTCCTGGAAACAACAATGTTAGCCTGGAAATCAAATGCTGAATTACTCCTGTCAAAATGTGTTACTTTTGTTTAATAGGCAATTAGGAAAGATTATGCGGAAGATTTAAAAAGTTTTGAAAGTATTTAACGCGAACCACGCCACAGAATAGGGAGGAACCTGCCTTCCCTTGGTGTGGCTAATTGGCGCCCAATGGAGAAAAGAGGAAATAACTCTAGTGCTATTGTTAACTCGGCTATAATCACTTATTGTTGTTGCTTCTTGATGTTTTGACCAACAAATGGAGGGACCTACAGTTTATTCTAAGCCGCCTCTGAACGGTCGATGTATTTTTATGAAGAGCTTTTATTTCTTATCAAAAATACAGTCGAATAGCCTGACGTTCTCTACCGAGGGGCGACCGCAATTAGAAAAATTAGTTTTCTATAATTTCGGATATTTCTCGAAACTGAACTCGGACCTAGGCTTTCCGAATTGTAGTACGCAGTGCTAACCACTCGGCTATTTCGGCCGCGTCATAAATTGCCTAGCGATTAATTCCAATTAAGCGAATGGTTATGAGTATAAAGCAACGGCTTTTTCATTTATTTTTTACCATCTGCCCGCCAAGACAAAAAAATTGATCCAACTTTAAGGAGGTAACGGTAAGATCACTCCAGGTTCGTATTTAATTATTAAGTTAAGGTACCTCAGAATGAGTTTGCAGGTGGTATCTATGAAAGTATTTTAAAGAAAATATCTGCTTTCGTTGTTTTAATGTTACGAGTCTTTAAATTAACTCACGGTCTTGGTTCAGAGAAGCCAGATTGAAAACTACGTTGAGAGCAACCTTTCATCCCCTTCTTCAGCCTATAGCACGGAACACATTTGGTTAGTTCTAACCTCCAACTCCCAAAAGTCGCTTAATCGGACTCAAGCTTTACGCTGGGTTAAAAAATTTCTAAGACGAATCAATGTATATTTGAATTCAGCGTTCTTAGGATCATCTTGCGAGAATTAGTTTGGAATTATTTCGTTGGTTTATAACTAAGATAATTTCACGTATTATGCTTTGTGCGTCATCTAGGGTGTTATTGTAATTAGAGATATTCAGGATTTTGTCTGAGATTTTTTGCATTCCCGCCATCTAGTGTGATTTGGAGTAAAATCAGGTTTTAAAAAAGTTATTTCGACGACATCTGTCAGTATATTATAACTTTTAACCGACCGAATATTAAATGCTTTTATGATAATCATCGAACCCGAAGAAGTGGCCGAACTATTTTAGTCAGCTTTTCACACTATATCCTTCGGTTGAAAAAAATTATGATCCTCAGCTACAAGCAATCCGCCATCTGCGCAAACTGTCAAGCAGCGCTTAATTTCTCCAGAGAAGAGGTTCAGGGGGTTATCGGGAGAACAAAATCCTCCAAATCAAAGCAGAGTTCCTCATCAATGTCCTCAATCTGCCTGTAACAACTTTAACACTTGTGAAAACAGAGTGATCGTACTATTGAAACCAACCAGCCAAAGGTGGGAGTCATATTCGAAATAACGCATTCACACCGCATGCGACTACGATTGCCTCCAAAGTATAAAGCCGCAGCCAAATCTTCAAATCCCTAGCTGACAGCACATGTAGAAAGGATAAAGAAACACTGCCGGTCACGAAGTATGCCGCACCGATTTGGGCACCGGCGACTAGCAAGACGTAGATTGAAGAAGCTACAAGCCAGAACACCGCCCTGAGTACCGCAGTAGGAAACCTCCGTCCTATGTTATATCACAAAACCGCTGAATAGAAAAAATAGTCTGTCAGCACCTTTATTAACTCTCTTCGCGGGAACGACATCATCGGGATTCAAGAGCTCGAGCTTCCTCGAGAGTATTACTGGCATAAAAATAGTCTGAATACTGTAGCAGACTCAATTCCTAGTTATCCGAACTCGACTTCGGCATAAGTATTTAAGGTACGCATACAGGTACTATACGATGAGACTCCGCACGACTCTTTGCATGCCCACTAATCTAACACCCTTCTCGCTCTGATACGAACCCGTCCAAACAGCTCGTTTCTTGGACCTTCTATTAGATGACCTCGACGATATTAACTAGCTTTGTCTGCTCTTAAGTGGAGTTGAGCCGCTACTATAACAACAACCAAAGTATCCTAACAAACAGCTTAAAATCACAATCGATCCTTGGTACCTGCCTGCACTTCTTCACTCCTTTATTAGCTCTCTTCCCGGACAGCTCAAACTGTCTCGCGAAACCCATGCAAACTCTGGATACTGTATCAGACTCATCTCCTTTCTGTACATATTCGACCCCAATATCGTGTATCCCGCATGTAATGAGTGCCCTTCTCTGCCCACAAAACCCACTCATCCAACACCAAACTCCTTCTGGTACGAACCCTTCGAAACAGTGACTAAATTTGCCTCCTGCAAGGTTGGGTTGAGCAAACCGTTACAACAGCAACACAAACAACTACCAAATTATCCAGCTTAAAAAAATATCGAGATAGGATTCGTATACTGAATTCACGACCGTCGATCATATTTATGCACTTTTTAGGATTGAGGAACCCTGTTGCTTCCCTTATTAAGGTAATGTTTTTAAGCATAATCAACCCTTGGTTGTCAGCCACTTGTTGACGGTTTGATTAGGCGTTGCGGAGGCCGCAACCACCGTAAGGGAGGCCGCAACCACCTGTGGATTAATTGAGTTAAAGGCAATTGTTAGGGTGAATTCTACCTAGCAACGGTCGCAACGTTGTCAACCGAAATGTAACCACAACTGAAAAAAGACTGTCAAACAGAACAAAGAAAGTTTTCACAAAGTGAAAAGCGATAAAGAATTAAAAAAAAATTAAAAATATTTGTTTAGTTAAAATACTCTAAAAATGCAGTTGAAATATTTGAAGACCCTACTGGAGGGTCAGGTAGGTGTAAAAGGTTTATCACAAATTGCAAATAAATATCCGTTTATCCACAGGAACAATTGAATCGCATTGCAGGCCTCGCTTGGTCACCAAATCATCAAAAGTTGGCCATCGCCACTGCTGACCGACACATTCTGCTCTTCGATGATGCTGGCGAGCGTCGCGATAAGTTCTCAACAAAACCATCGAACCCGGCGAATGGCAAGAACTCTTATGTTGTACGTGGTTTGGCCTTTAGTCCGGACTCTACCAAATTGGCCGTGGGCCAGAGTGACAACATCGTCTATGTGTACAAGTTGGGCGAGTCTTGGAATGATAAAAAAGTTATCTGCAATAAATTTCCACAAGCAAATGCAGTTACCGCCTTAATTTGGTTGTCCACTGGAGCCATTATTGCAGGTGAGTATTTCAATGTGTGTAGAATAATTGAATTTCAGAATGAGAGGAAGGTTTTACACATATTATCTGGTCGTAAGTGTCGCCTCGCTCGAAATAAAGGAAGCTTTAGAAAGTGGCGTCTACTAATTTTCTATGCCATCTGTACCTTCTTGAACTCCAGTGTCTTAAGAAATAAGTCCCAGTACCTTCAATATAAGTTTTGTAGAAGGAGATCATTTTCATGGACCGACCTCCACATTGTAAAGTTATCAGCTTATGAAATCTGAAAATGCTCTTTTCCAAGCTTAAGAGAATATTGAATTTTGGATCTTGGGCACGTCTTTCTAAGCAATTCTACATCACTTTCCAGTGGTAGGGTGTAGTGTGGTTTCTGGGTATGCCGTTACAGTCGCAAAGCTTTACTCAATTCCCACTCTTGAGTCTCTTGAGTGAGCAGCCCTAGTGCAAGATGAGGTAACCAACACGTTTGGAAAAGGGAGAAAGCTGCTTTGGAGCCACTAAGACATACATATTGGGTTTAATGATTCAGTGAAGTCTAATTGCAGGATCTGTTGGCCAGAGGTGCAATTGCGTGCGACCGTTGGTCTTGAAGCAAGCTGTTTGCTGTATAAATGTGACCTAATTAATACATCCTCACACAGCGAAGTTGCACGCGGCATTTGAGACACGTCATGTAAGAGTAGTTCAATGAAAACTCAAAAAAAAAAGCCTCGAATGAGAACTACAATTTTTAATGATGATCAGGCGAATGTGCGAAGGACGGTGTCGGATTCGTGATGGGAGATTTACTCAGTTGCCGAGTATTGACACTGACGAGTCCTCCCTATGGAAAAAACTCTCCAACTTTAAAAGTAATCGAAAGTACGCACTGGTGGAAGCAGAGGAGGAGGAGAGAGACCACCACCCCGTTGGGAAAGAAGGGCATTGCGACACTTGGAGTTTTAAATTGACGCTAACACACTAAGAAAAGAAACGATTGGCGTGTTGATACGTCTATAACCGCGTCCGTATCTAAGTCAATTAAAGCGGGGAAGATGTTTACCGCTCCACTATTCTGGTTTGTAACTTTTTAAAGACGGATTACTTCAGCATTTATTCCATTATTATTCCCCTGTCCCTCCATCAAATCTCAAATATATGTACACCGACACCAACTTTGCACGACGTCTCACCTTTGTTAGAGCTTTCAAAATGTTAAATTATATATCTCCTCTCCTCTAGGCCTCGATGATGGCAAAGTGCGCGCTCTACATTGCAAAAGCAATAAATCCCAGAGCTTATATGCCGCTGAGAGCATTTGCATTTCTTTAGCGTCCAATACCAAAGGTACCGGCTTCCTCTCGGGTCACAATGATGGCACAATAATACGTTACTTTGTCACCGATGATGCCAATGAGACGTCCGGACGTTTAGTACAACATCCAGTGCCGCCATTTGCTTTGGCTTGGCCGCAAGGGGGCTTTTGTGCTGGTGGCTGCGATCAGAAAATTGTCTTCTACGACAGTGTGGTGAGTTTCGAGGGTCCAAAAATGCAAAGTCAAACAAATTATTTTTATATATTTTACAGGGTCGCTCAGTACGTACTTTCGATTACTCGCGTAATGATCGAGAGATCACTGTAGCTGCCGCAAGTCCTAACGGCCAGGCTGTAGCATTTGGCAGTTACGACAAGATACGCATATTCGCCTGGAGTCCACGTTTAGCCGATTGGAATGAGAGTGCCATCAAGGAGATTAACCACTTCTATACGGTCACATGTGTGCAGTGGCGTCGTGATGGCGCACGGTGAGTCCACTTAAGATAACTCTGGAGTTTTTATATACTTATATATACATTTGTGAATTCTTACTAAAAATTAAGTTTGGCGATCACTTCTGTGACCGGCGCCGTTATACTCTTTGAGTCCGTTTTGAAACGTACAATTTGGCAAGACAAATTTGAGTTAATTTTCGTCGCACCCAGTCAACTGTTGGTGAAATCACTGCAGGAGCCAGCCGAACAGATGACTATCGAATCTCAACTCGGTCTGGAAATTGATGATGTACGCATAATGGGTAAGGACAATTACTTGGTGGCACGCACCGAAGACTCCTTGCTTCTCTGTGATCTGACACGGAATTTGGTTAGTGAAGTGCCGTGGTCAACATCGGGTCGCCATGAACGTTTCTATTTTGAAAATCCAAACGTGTGTCTGATTTTCAATGTGGGCGAGTTGAGTCTCGTCGAGTATGGCGAAAGCGCAATTTTGGGTTCCGTTCGCACAGAGTTTGTCAATCCACATGTTATCTCAGTGCGTCTGAATGAGCGTGGGAATACGCAGTAAGCTCGTGCTTCATTTTGGGTATCATTAAAAAAAACATATTTTTTACTTCTAGAAACAACAAGAAACTTGCGTTTTTACTCGACGCTAAAACCATTTGCATTGTGGATCTCTTAAATCAAGTCATAATTGCACAGGTGAATCATGAAACTAAAATCGACTGGATCGAGTTGAGTGAGACGGCACATAAGCTATTGTTTCGCGATAAGAAACTCAGGTATTAAGGTTCCCGCATTCTTCCCGGCTAACCCAATTGACTGTCTTCTAATCCTTTCATGTAGGTTAGTGCTTATCGACATCTACACGGGCAAAAAACAAACACTACTCTCGAATATCTCATTCGTGCAGTGGGTACCACAAAGCGATGTTGTCGTAGCGCAAAACAATAACAACTTAGCGGTATGGTATAATATCGATTTACCCGAACATGTGACCCTCATGGCTATACGTGGCGATGTTATTGAAGTAATGCGTGATTCGGTGCGTATAAAATGCATTCCATGCTTTGTGACCTCTGTTATATCTATTTATACTCTGCATCCGCTAGGGTCGCACTGTGGTTCGCTCGCAGGAGGGGCCAGCAGAGCACACCTATCAGCTGGATGAAGGTTTGGTAGAGTTCGGCACTGCAGTTAACGATAGCGATTTCGGGCGTGCAATACACTTTTTAGAGACACTGGGTGACAAGCCAGCCGCCAAGGCGATGTGGCACAATCTGGCCGTCATAGCTATCGAAGATGGTAATCTACGTGTTGCTCAGCGTTGCTACGCCGCACTGGGTAATGTATCGAAGGCCTACTATTTAAATGAAATGATAGAAGAGGCAGATAAGTTTGAAGAGTCCACGGGCACACCGGGCATTATGTGTCCGGAGGTGCGCGCCAAGCTTGCGCTCTTAAATTCTGATCTGCGTACAGCGGAGCGTATTTACTTGGAACAGGGAGATATCGAAGCTGCTTTAGAAATGTATAAGAAACTGCGCATGTGGGACGAGGCGGTCAATTTGGCGGAACGTCGTGGTTATGGTGGTTTACAGCAATTGAAGGAAGAACATATGGAGTTTCTCATGTCTACAGGGCAGGAAGAGAAAGCTGGGCAAGTGTTAGAGGAACAGGATGAGCCCGAGAAGGCGTTAAATCTTTTCTTGAAAGCCAATAAGCCAGCGCGTGCTGGACGCTTGGCCATGAAGACGCCCCACCTCATGGATGATCAGCAATTGATGTTGAAAATTACTGAGGGATTAATAAATTGTGGTAAGTTTTTATACTTTACTTTCTAGACCAAAGCGATCCACGTAGAGTTTGAGAAGAATGAAGAAAAATTTTACTGTTATTCTTACTCTTTGACTTTTACTAAAATAAGTATATTTACATTTACGCAAACAATACCCTACAGAACTCTATGAAATGGCCGGCGACATTGCTCTCAAGCTCTCACGTCCTGAGGCTGCAATGGGTTTGTATCGCAAAGGTGGCGCATATGCACGAGCACTCGATTTAGCGCGCGAAGTGGCACCCGACAATGTGACCAGCTTAGAAGAAGAATGGGGCGATTGGTTGGTAGAGCGTAAACAATTAGACGCTTCTATCAATCACTATATAGAGTCTGGCGCTACGCAAAAGGCGCTGGAAGCAGCAGTCGGTGCGAAACAATGGCGGAAGGCGGTGCAAATAGCAAAAGTGCTCGATGAACCTGAAGAAATTCAACGTTACGCATTAGATCTCTCAAAGCATTTGGCATTTTCTGGTGATGTGGATGGCGCTGAAGACTTGCTCGTGCGCGCTAATATGTTTAAAGAGGCTATCGAGCTGCTAAATCGCCACGGCAAGTGGGAGCGAGCTTATGCGATTGGCGAGAAACATCTACAGACCGAAGAAATGCACGATTTATTTGTAAATTTAGCAGCAGGACTGGAGGAACAAGGTGAGATATTTCGTGGCGGTACATATTTCCTTAGTAAACTTTATTCACATTCGAGCAGGCAAGTATCGCGATGCGGAGAAGGTTCTTTTAGCTGTTTCGGAACCCGACCTGGCAATTGCAATGTATAAACGTCGGGAGCTTTACGACTCCATGATACGTCTTGTCGAACGTTTCCACAAGGATTTACTCGATACAACACACCTACATCTGGCTAGGCAGCTGGAGTCTAAGGGTAAGTTCAAAATAGCTGAAGTGCATTTCATAGCCTCGGGTGATTGGAAGTCAGCAGTACATATGTATTGTTCATCGGGTCGCTGGGAAGACGGTTATCGTGTGGCTAAGCAAAAAGGCACGGATGGTGCAAGTAATCAGGTTGCATATATGTGGGCAAAATCGATGCCAATCGAAAGCGCTGTGCGCTTGCTCACTAAACTCGGGCTGCTGGACACTGCAGTGGGTTTCGCTTGTGATTCTGGGCAATTCGATTTCGCTATGGACCTTTGCCGCTTGGCGGGCAAATCGACAGATGAAGTGCACATGAAGATCGCTATGTCACTGGAAGATGAAGGCAAATTCGAAGAAGCTGAGGTGGAGTTCATCAAAGCCAATAAGCCAAAGGAAGCTATACTCATGTACACGCATGCAGGCGATTGGAAGGCGGCTTTAAATGTAGCAGAGTTGCATCTACCGGAGGCTGTCAATGACATATTAATCGGTCAGGCAACCGCTGCTTTAGACACGCGCAACTATCCCGATTATGAGGCGCTATTGTTACGCGCTCAACGTCCGGATTTGATAATTGAGCATTACAAGAATGAAGGCATGTTTGATGAGGCATTACGCATTGCCGAGGAACACTATCCGTCGGCAATGAATGATTTGCGTCGTCTGCAAGCACAGGAGCAGCGGCGTAATACTGAGCGGAACGACGATTCGCGTGCTTATCTGCAAAAGGCAGCTGAATTTGCAAAGCGCGAAGAGTTCCGCAAAGCCGCTGAGTGTCTCATGCAAATTGATGCGACAAACACAGACGATGCGGCTGCGGTAGAGCGTGCGCTAATTAGAGCCGCCGAAATATGTAACCAATTCTTGGAGGGTAAAGATGCTATAGAAGTGGCAACTGAGCTAGGACCACGTCTTTTGCAAATCAAGCAAATTGGACCAGCTGCGCAGCTATATTTGGCCGCAGATATGCCCAAAGATGCAGTGGAGGTTTTCATACGAGCCGAACAATGGTCGAAAGCACGACGTCTAGCTAAGGAGTTGGATCCCGAACTTATGATTTACGTGGAGCAGCAGCAAAAGTCCCGCCTCAAGACCGAAGGCAATGTGGAGCAATTGGCTGACATCGGTAAGTGCATAGATTACTTAAATTTTCAGTTTTTCATTCATTCATCTTTCAGACATTATGAGCGCTTTGGACATGCTCGCCGAGCAGGGTCAGTGGATACGCTGTCTGGACAAGGCTAAACAAATAAATGCTGCAGTTTTGCAAAAATACGTCGCTCTTTATGCAGCACAACTGATACGCGAGGGTGATTGTCTAACCGCGCTGAGTCTCTATCTAACCTATGGTGCTCCGCCCTTGGAGGCAAATTTCAATATTTACACACGCATCGCTATGGATTGTTTTGCTTTGCGCGAGGAGCAGGCTAAGGATGAACAGTGGAGAAGCTTACGCGATTTTCTCTACAAACTATTGAAGTCGCTACAATCCTCTGAGCATGCACAGTCACAAATTACCAAGAATATTGAGAAATTCCTCTTGATTAGTCATTTCTATGCTGTGCGCTCCGCTTGTAGACCGGTTCAATCTTTACAACCGATCGCTGCACGTATCTCTATCGCTCTGTTGCGCTATACAGATGTCATACCGGTAGATAAGGGCTTCTATGAAGCTGGTATCGATTTACGCAATGCGGGTCGCGAAGCTGAGGCTTTTGTTATGCTCAATCATTACTTGGATGTATGTGAAGCTATCGAGGAAGGTTCTGGTCATCTTGTAGATCATTCTGATTTGGCGGCTACAGATTTTCCCAGCTCGGTACCTTTACCAGAGGATCTACATTTGAAGAACGATCCTAATTTGCATGAAGAGGTGCGCGAATGGATATTGGCGATCAGTATGGATCAACAAGTGGATCAGGTAAGATATATATTTTACTGAGCTGAACAGTGTTTGGAAAGGGTCTACATTTTTGATGCCGTAAATGATAATAACTAAAGACTGTTGAGTGGTTCCAATGAAGGGTATTGTGAAAGTAGTAGTTGTGCTGGAACGTTTAGGGTTTGGAACCAACACCAGTGAAGCTCACTTAAGTCAAAGAAGACACAATATAAAGTACTATTGTCTTAATCTCGAAGGTACTATTGAAGGTTTTCATGAGCAAAGCTTACTTCAGCTCAGCACTATTCTTGTCTTTATCTCAAATGATAAATAAAAGAGTCCAATGGAGTGTCGTATAGGTTTCAGTTTGTGATATTTTGGTCGCGAATGGCCTGTATGTGTTGCTTATATGCGCTGGATCAAGGTGTTTAGACAGCAAAATGGCTACTTCATCCCTCATATTTCTCCATCCACATTTTTGCTAAGGAAAATTCTGATATTCATTTTCAAGGAGGTTTTTGGGCACATATGACATATTTTCAGTTCACTCTCACCTCTTATAATTTCTCTAATATTCTTTATTCCACAAAAAGGTACTACCTACCGACGACCGTGGTCTATACGAGTCGACTTTGGCACCGGACGAGCAACCTTGTGTATTGAGCGCTTATCCTGTACGTGGACGGCAACCGGTCACTTTTCAATCGTCTAATCGTCAAGCTAATCGCGATGTTTGGAGTAAATTTACAGTGGCCCTAAAAATGTCGCCTGGCAGCAAGGTGGCGGATATAATTGCATTCGTCGAGAAGTGGAATGGACAAGCTAACAGTTCAATGCATTAATTTAATTGAATCAGAATTGAAGATTATGTCATAAATCATTGAGTGGCAGCCGGTTATTAGAGATAAAAATAACACAAATAAATTAATATTTATTTTATTATTGATTGGTTTTATCCGCAAATAACGAACCACGCAAATTGCTCTTTTCATATTATATTTCATTTATACATAAGCACATATGTATGTATGTATATTTAGTCAAACTAAGCAAGATTTATGTATATCAATCACACTTTTCTTTAATTGATAAATTGTAATTGAAACTTTCACAACTTTTTATCAAGTTTGAAATAAATTTTAATTCTTTTTTTGATCCAAATATACGAGTACATATTAAGGGGTTTTCGTGTAATTATCATTTGAATAATTAAATATTGTAAAACGGACAAAGCAAACAATTAAA
Source organism: Neoceratitis asiatica (assembly GCA_030068015.2). Classification (NCBI taxonomy): domain Eukaryota; kingdom Metazoa; phylum Arthropoda; class Insecta; order Diptera; family Tephritidae; genus Neoceratitis; species Neoceratitis asiatica. The sequence continues at coordinate 52,239,447 of CM061526.1, read as the reverse complement.
GTAATATAATTAATGTATATTAAAGAGATCGCCAGCTGATGGTAACGGTGCTAGGCCACCAGTCACATCTGGCAACTGTGTTAAATCTGGTAAATTCGAGAGATGATCACGAATTTCCTTCTGCACGGCAACCATTCGACTTAGTTTTTGCTTATACTCCTACAAAGAAGAAAGAATTTGAAATTAATTGCTTTATTTACGCACTTTTCCTCCAAATACTTTGTACCTCTAAACGTTTTTCTGCTTGAGCCAAAAGCTCTTTTTGTTCCGCTTGAAAATCGCGTAACATAGAGGCTAATTTTGTACGTTCCTCCATTTCAGATGCCAAACGCGTATTATACTCATTTAGCAGCTGTACAGCTTCGTTAACCTGTGAATCGTGTAAAAACACTTCATTCAATTCATTTCATCACAAAATAGTAACAAAATAATAAAAGCTAACCTGTTTAGCCAACGCTTTAGCCGCATCTTTATCTTCCAACTTGGTAAGGCAACCAATTTCCGATATTTCTGGTGGCAAGTTAGCAATTCTTTCGCGCACCACAGCATCACTCGAAGCAGAGTTTTCAATATTTGTCAACGCTTTGATTAGCTCTTCTGGTTCTGGGGGTTCGCCTAATGGTAAGTATGGGCTTAGGTGTTCGGCATCACCATTTTGCCCTGTACTTGCTTTCTCCTCTGCACTGCTTGTTGGCCGCGATTTTTTTACTTTCACTGCTTTGCTCTCATCACTCTTACGCTTTTCACGTTTGTCAGACTTTTCTTTGCCGGCACTACCATTTGTGTTTTGTTCACTACTGACTGCAGCACTGCTACTGGGAGCAGCCGCATCTTTGTAATCTTTATTCAAACGTGCGCGATATTCCGCAATTTGTTTCGAATCATAAACACCACGCTCTTCCCAAATATTCAAAATCCGACCAAGGCTACCGAAGAGTTTGTCTGATGAGCACGTCTCAGCGATATGTGTAAATACCTTAGGCAGTACAAGTGCATATTCCTTGCCATATTCGGGACCTTTTTTCTTACTATTCTGTATGACATCATTGGCTAAATACATAAAAGTTAGCTTTTTACCCTCCGAAACAGCTAGAACAGTACAGGTATAATTATAATGTAAATTGTTATCAGTAAATTGCATCTTACCAGCTTGTAGATCTTTCAGCCAAGTCTTCACAATTGCGGCATGGTGTTTGCGATGATGAATTAGCCATAATGATAATGTTTGTATACTCTGTTGACTCGAATTTAATTCACCCAGCTTCTTCAGGAGCGCCGATTCGGAAAATGCCGACATTTTACCCGATGTTATCGGCGCTATTTATGAATTTTTTTTCAATTGTCTGCAAAACACGTAAAATTTCTTGCCACAGATGAAATAACAAGCCTTGTTTTCTAGATTGCACATTTAACGTTTTGACACTGCCGTTTGACATTACGTATGGTCAGAGAACGTAGAATATAGAGAATTCTACGTTCTCTGGCATGGTAATGTGTGTGAGAAAACAGAAATGGCATTGCCAGCGGTAATATTTACAATTTTTAATTTGCAGAATATTGCGCAACATTATTGTGCAAAGGCATGACCTAAACTATTAACAATTAGTTTTATAATTTTTTTAGTTAAAATAAACATTTTTTATTCTAAAGAAGATACTCCTGTTGACTTGTTGTAATTAAATAGAGAAATTACCAGTAAAAATACGAATAATTTTGGTTTTTGTCCTTTGAACAGAATTATACATCTCTAGGAGAGTTGTCTAAAGGCAAAACGTTTAATGTTGAATCAACTAGAGATTCCGGTAGTTCCTGAATTTTGGGTATACTCCTTTAAAAACGAATAAAAGATTTCTCAAAATCAAAGTTTCCATATAAAATGCCCATTGAAAGAATGGTATACACCCTTTAAATGAAAACTAGTAAGCTTTTCTAGGCCAAGAAAACAAAGAATTACAAAATATGTAGAATCGGGCCATGTGTAGAAGTTCCTGCAAGGGATGAAAGCTTGCAACTGTCATTAACCTGTGAGTTTCCAGAAACGATTATTACATATGGTTCAAGCAGCTCACGACTTCCTGTCTCAGACCAAGTATCCTCTGGGTAGCCAGGAAAAATCCGTCAGGAGGCGAGATAAACTGAGAAGGCCAATACCATACGTGTTTGCGTAGGATTTAGGACCAACTACATACAAACAAAGTACACTCAAATGCAAAATCATTCAAATAATAAGGCTCGGATGAGAAACCTCCTCTTTTGATGACGGCCTCTGCAAGCGTTTTAAGGATCACGATTTGAGGGTATGCACCTGGAATGCCCGGTCCCTTAATTGGGAAGGACGGGAAAAGAACGGAAATAAATGGGTCCATGTCAAATCTATTACAGCGGCAATATAAAGGAGCGCAAATTTGGTATTACGTTTGTGGTGGGAAAGAGACTCCGTTGCCGATTTGAGGGCATGCACCCCGGTGGATGAGCGTCTAGCCACAATCAGCATCAAAGCGAAGTTCTTTAACGATGCAAACAAATATGCTTTCTATGAGCGCCGAGAACGCACTTACGAGCACTTTCCCCTCTTTTTGATGGCAAAATTGTGGTAGACGATTTTAACGCTACGTAGGCAAGCAAGGTATTTTTGGCGCAGCGAATGGAAATTTCAGCTTTCACGATGAAACATTCCTGCCTCTGTGCAGTAAAGAACGCCAACACAAGGAAGGTTCGCCATCGAAAAGCTGCAATCACAACAGACAGCCAGCCGGTTTGCCAACCCCCTCACACTTCTACTCTCTAGGAGCGCTCTTCAACAATTCAGTATAAGCGATCTATTAGCTCTCGATAGTGTCGAAAAAAGAGCTGATAAGAGAGAGCTGTATGAGAAAGACGGAATGATACCGAAAGTTGAAAAGGGAAGCGAGACGCAGTTGCAAACAGAAAAAAACAGACCGATATTCATCAGAATGAAGAGCTTGAGAAGCTGGCCAACAGAATTAATACGAATTACAGAATTAATTACGAGAAAATGCAGGAACTTAAAATTGATTTCAAGACCGGAGTATACTCATGTAGGATCCAAAGAAGTGATATAGCGACTGATATCCAGAGTACACTGAATTTATGGAGCGAACACTTCTCCAGCCTCCCTAACTGCGGTGAAAGTAAAACATTGACAGATGGTGAACCCGGTTACCTAATCCAGAAGCGAAAGACGAAAGCGCATACGACGATTGGATTCTGAGTATGCTCTACCCAAACAATAAAAAATGAGAAGTAGTCTACACCGATTGTCGTGAAAAAAATTCTCTCAATATAGCAAGCCAGGATCTAGCTGGCGTATCGTATGATAGCTACTTTGGACTGAGTTGGTAATTGAAAAGAAAAAAAAATTCTTTCTCAACGAACTAAAACTAAATTCCACAAGTTAGCGGCTTCTAACTTCCCGTTCTGCTATATGGTGCAGAAGCGTTGCCGAAGTCGGCATCCGAAGAGACGGCAGAAGAAGTTTTCGAGAAAACTGAAGATTTATAGACCATTGCTCTGCAACGACGAATACCGGGACGATGGAACGATGATCTATACGAGATATACGTACAATGACATTGACATAGTTCAGTGAATTAAGTAACAGTGGCTACACTAGCTAGGTAATGTGGTATGTTTGGGCGACAACACTCCGACTTTGACAGTATTCGATTCCTTACCCGCTGGTGGATGCAGAGAAATATAGAAACTTCCGCTCCGCTTGAAGGATCAGGAGGATAAGAGCCTGGCGTCAGTCGGTGTTTTCAATTGGCGCCGAACAGCTGCATAAAATAACAAAGTCTGGCGCATTAGGTGGCTCGTCCACATCCCGTATAGAAGTTTTGAAGAAGTTCAGCTCTTAAGAAGGAAATTTGTATCCAACTAAGTAAACTATTCTGCTACTCTAAAAAATTTTACGGAATGAGCAAATACTTGTCAAATTGCCAGCATTTTGAAGAACATGAGGAAGGCGGATTACATAGGGAAGTCCTTTTTCTTGACTCAGTAGTAGCATTCGATAAATATTTCATAATTTTGAGAGAGCAGCTCGCATTTACTTTCAATTTACCAGATTAGTTCGGAGATCTTGTTGGATACCATTACAATATTATTTGATATCGGTATAAAAAGGAAGACGCAACATTTACGAGCTCAAATTTCTTCTTCTAAAAGGTAGTCGTGTGATTGTTGGACAGGCATGCTTTACCGCACGTAAATTCTTGAAACCCCAACACGCACGTGGGTTTTATTAAATATTTCCTTACGACACATAGACATGCATCCGGTTAGTTGGTTGATATGGCACACTTAGGCCTTTTTACCCATTGTGATACCACGATGAGGATCTTATCGACTTCTCAAGTGCGCGCACTATTTAGGGCATCTGAAAATGCTGTGAGATTTTTTACGCTTGCTGTGGATAACTCAGCGAGACAGTCGAAATAGTATGTTGTGAGACCGCGTTGAAGCATTGCGCTAAGTGCTGGACAGTGGTAGAGGTAGTGTTGGACAGACTCTTCCTCATTCACCTCCTTGCAAATGCGACAAAAGTCATTTGAGAAACATTCTATTCTTCTGCCGTTCCCATTAAACAGTGTCCTGTTATTACACCACCTGTTATTACACCAGTGGTGATACTGATTGATAAGTAAATTTCTTTTCATTTTAGTGGCTAGCACTAGCCATATCTATCTTGTCAGGTTACTCGTGGACTCAAATTCAGTGAGTCATTGAGTTTTGAGCCAACTGTAAAAATTGATAAACTAAACGCTGTCGCCAGTAAACAATATATGGTCTTATGTCCCATCTTTTGGCAATGACCGCTTTACAAGCGTATAGAGCAATTCAAGCTTTACTTGTTCTTTTTCCCACTATATTTACCGCATTTTTTAATAGATCAATTAGAGTCTGGGAATTTTTCCCCTTCCCCAAGGGCGACGTCATCCACGTAAGCTACCACACCGTAGCCAGTGCCCCTCAGTTCTATTAGTAGCGTGTTAATAGTAAGACACCAAAACAGTAGATCGAGAACTCATCTTTTAAAAGTGCCCCTTGCGGTGTACCTTGTGGCCAACGCGCTGCCCAGTTCAGCGAAGATTGGACAGACTGCCTCTGGAAGTACATTGTTAAAGGCGCCTTCTATATCCGAGCGTATATTCTTTGAAGGCAAGCCTATGCTCAACACAACCAACTACATCGTGTCGACGGATTTTCCCTTAGTGTAAGCAAGTTGGTCTCCCAACAGGCAATACGGGGGTAATTTTTCTCGAATATTAATATCTAGCATTCTCTCAAAGATTTTTGGAAGAAAACTAGTGATGGCTGATAGGTCAAAAGTCCTTTGCATTCGCGTGATTGGCCCACTCCTCCTTTGGAAATATGGTGACCCAAGTAGAGATACTTTTTCCAATAACCTTTTTTGACAGATCACGCGTGCGCCGCTGGCATTTCATCATGGAAAGTCTTACGCCTGAACAACGTTTACAAATCATTCAAATTTATTACGAAAATTCACGTTCTGTAAAGAATGTTTTTCACGCGCTTCGCTCAATCTTGAGACCCAACATTAATTATTGGATAATATTCGACCAGCACAAAGTGAAGAAAATATAGCGGCCGTAGCTGAGAGTGTACACGAAGACCGTGGAGAGTCGAATCGGCGTCGTTCGCAGCAACTCGGACTATGGAACGACTTGGCGCATTTTATGTAGAGACCTTAAATTGAAAGCGTACAAAATACAGATTGCGCAAGAATTGAAGCCGCGGGATCTTCCCAAGCGACATCGCTTCGCTCTATAGGCTCTTGAAAAGTTCCAAGAAGATCCGAAGTTTTCGAACCAAATTTTGTTCAGCGAAGAGACCCATTTCTGGCTAATTGGGTATATAAACTATAAAATTGCCGCATTTGGGACGAAGAGCAACCTGAAGAGATTCAAAAACTGCCATTTCATCAAGAAAAAACAACGGTTTGGTGGGTTTGTGGGCCGATGGAATCATCGGTCCATATTTAAAATGATGTCGGTCAGAACCGTCAATGGCGAGCGTTAATTGAGAGAACACTTGAGAGAACATCGGATTAATTGAGAGAACACTTCGGTGAGCAGATAATTTCAAGTTTTGGTCCGGTCGATTGTCCACCAAAATCGTGTGATATCACACCGTTAGACTTTTTCATGTTTGGATGTGTAAAGTCTAAAGTCTATGCGGACAATCCCGCTTCGATTTAGGCCTTGGTGTAAAACATCACGCGTGTTTGACGAATCATCGAAAATTGGACTCATTGGATGGACCATCTGAGACGTAGCGGCTTCCAACATTTGAAAGAAATAATCTTCAAAAAATTAATGCCAAAGAATGTCCTTTCAAATGATATTAAACATTCCCCATTAAATTTGAATTTTCTGTATTTTTTTCTTTAAAAAAAAGTAGGGAACCTCGAAATGGATCACCCTTTATAACCTTCACCTTGATCCATCGCCTGGAAATGTAGTCTTTGTGGAGACCCAGTGTAGATTTCACATACTAGTGGGGACAGGGTGGCTTTCGCTTTTCGGCACCAGCAGTTCAACGGGAAATATGCCAACCGCTTAATATGATGAATAATCAAAACTCCAAATCAATGACTAATCAATTTAGTGCAAAGGAAGAATTAAGACAGCTTTTTTTCTGTGTTTATACAATTAAAATTTAAACAAATTAATCTCTCTACTAAAGTACTGCAGTAGTCGTTAAATACATACAAATTTACTCATTGAAAGGGATATAAAAAATTGTTATCACTCAAATAAGCAGCCATAAAAACATTCAACAATGCAGGAGGGGAGTCTAAATGTCAAGGCATTCAAAACTAAATTTTATTGCAACTTCTATCATTGTCTTGTTTAATGTTTACATGAAAGTGTAAGATACCAGCAGCCAAACGCTCCTTCCTACACGTGTTATTCGTATGCCGCCTAATCAAATCAAAAAAAAAAAAAAAAAAAAAGTTCTCACCTCTCCCGCTGATAACGCCAGACAGGTGTCGGAGAACACCATCAACAACCAAAAAGTGTTGGCCTCTTCAGTCTCGCATCAAACTCGGTAAGTTACGGTGTGGAATTAATCGGCTGTGCGGTCATTGTATATTGTAGAGTGTTTGGTGGCGCTTTTAAATTTTTTTTCTGATTTCAGTTGTTGTTGTTTTTTGACAAGTGGAGCAGAATTTTTGAAAAGTTTAAACGGCTTATCAGCGCATTGGGCATGAGTAATTTGCGATACAACCTGTTGAGTGTTTGATAATTGAGGATCGTGGCTCAGTCGATTTGTCGTACGGTTGTATTTCAGACGGTATTAAATGCTTAAAAAGTGTAATAATTAATAACGATCAATACAATAAGTTTAATTTGTTGTAAATATTTAAGAATTATAAAAAGTAATAATTACAGCGATTACAAGTGTTGGGTGAAAATCTATTAATTTATCATAGAGCAATCAATGATAATGAAATTATGAAATATTGTTTAAGCTTCGAGTGATTCGAGCAAGTCAAGTGGTGAAAATATTTTTTCCACAAGCCAAACAAAATAATTAATTTATAAGCACTTTCACTATAACGGTGAAAAATCGCATATAACAACAGTGATTGTGCTAAATATTTTACCGTGAAAAAAAAAACGACACTCCGTAAACAGGTAATGTCGGCGTAATGGATTGTCACTCTTGTTAAATTTGTATTTGATAATTGGTGAATTTTCTGATTGACGTAACGCTTGCAATTAAATTGATAAGGAATGAGTGTTTGCATACCTTTGCTGACAAATTTGCGCGACTATGAGGAAATGTATACAAATATATGTACAGAACTTTGTATAAAAATGTTTACCGGTTAAAATTAATATTTTTTCTCGGCACATATTTATGTTACATCCTTTTTTCCACTTCGTACATTTCTTTCAATTCAACTACATATTTAATAAGGGCATTTGCCTTCAAGTCTAGATTGTTTGCAGCGACATTTTTTCGGAAACCATGGCGGGACACACAGCTCCTGTAAATGTTTTATTTCAATTGTTGAACGATTTCCGCTTGTAAATAGCAATAGCTACGGAAGTATGTACGTAGGATTTTTTCAATATATGCATTTTTGCCAAAATGGCGGGTCTATAAAGGAAAAAGTAACAGTTTGGCCTAAAAAATTGTTCGAAATTTGTTAATAAAAAAAAACTATGCAAGATAAAGAAAATCCTACGTACTTCTGTAGATAATTTATTTCTGAATATGTTGTCAAAATCTCAAGTGAATCGGTTGTAAATTGTTTGATTTATGTTTCCGGCCAACTTAAAAAAGCAGTTTTGAGATAAACGCGTTTAAGGTTTTGAGTATGCTTTACTCCCTGAAATAGACGCTTCAAATAGAGAACAAAAATGGGGCATTTATCTGTCATAATCCTTCGAGATAACATTTTTGAAACCATAATGTATGATTTGAAAGAAAGAAAAATCCATTTTCCGAAAATCCTAAAGTGGCCTAACCCCTTAAAACTTTATCTGATCTGTAGATTTCTGTCTGATCTAAAGATTTTTTGTAGAAAAATATATATACACTATTCGAAAGCCCGGGTTCGAGCAACATGCAAAATTATAGAAAATAAAATTTTCTAATTGTGGTCGCCCAGGCAGGTAATGTCAAGCCCTCCTCGTATATCCATTAGCCTTTCTATGACTTTCAGCATCTTTAGCATTACCGTGTGTTCCTCAGCCCGGTTTTAGTAAGAACACCATCTTGACTAACTTGAGGTGGAGCGATATATATTATATATATTCGGCTCTTTGCAACCGCCGAAGCGATTTTCCGCCGAGCTACTCCTCCAATTCGTGGTTTTGCGTCTTGATGTTTTTACCAACAAATGGAAGGATTTACACTTTATTCTAAGCCGCCTTCGAACGGCCGATGGATTTTTATGAGGAGCCCTTTATCACTTGTAAGAAATGCATTCGGAAGGCTTGACATTCCCTGCTGAGGGGCGACCGCAATTAGGAAAATTAGATTTCTATAATTTTGGATGTTGGTCGAGTCGAACATGAACTCGAACCCAGGCCTTCCGAATTGCGTACCACAATGCTAACCACTCGGCTATTGCGGCCGCCCGACAGCCCAACATGCATATATAAATAAAGAGTCGATCAACAGGAACTGCCATGCACGAGGTGATAGTCTAATGGAAAGGCCATTACCTCACAAAGCAGTGCACAATGGCTGCCATTTTTTGACATAGAAAGGGTTTTTAACAATATAGGATGAAGCAATATCATTAATTCTATGTTACTGAGTGAGTTAAGCATTAAAAGGCTCAGAACAAATTACGTAAACAGAGAGACTCCTCAATGAGGTGTCCTTTCCCCGCTTTTCCCGCTGATATAATATTTCAACTCAATGGAGTAGTAGTGAAAGCAGTAGCATATGCAGACGCCATAGTGTAGAGCTCTTTGCTTCAACAATCAGTAAAATATTGGAAAGAATTTTACGAAGATTACACCTATGAGCCGCAAACAATGGACTAGGTGTTGACCTTAGTACAACGGAGCTGCTGCTATTCACAAGTAAAACCGAAATACCTCAATTCCCTCTTCTCCCAACAATTTCTTTGTCCCCTATAACCAAATAAACAGGTTAATACCAAACTGAACTGGAAAATTAACATTGAAATACTAATAAAGAAAGCTTACATTATGCTATTACACTTGAAAGAGAATACTTAGAAGAAACTGGAGCTTCAAACCGAATATAAACTTGTAGATATATTCACCCATCTTCAAACCAATTCTTACATATGGAGCATTAGTTTGTTGGTCACCATTAAAGAAATAATATAATATAAGAAAATTAAATGGAATATGGAGAGCAGCCTGTACAGGGGTTACCGGGGCTATTAAATCATGTCTGACTGATGCATTTAAGTTGTTCCTACATTAACTGCCCATAGAGGCTTTCATTCGGAAAGAAGAAGCTATAAGAATTAAGGAGTTGAATGGTTGGAACCAGAAAAGTTATGGATATAGCAATATCCTGAACCAGCTTATAACAACTTTAAATAAATCACACTATATCCCCAAAGGTTTCGATTGTTACTTTCAAGTAAGTATACCCTCTAGACGTCAATTGAGAAGAGGTTTAGTAGGTGAGGAGGATACCATCCTCCATCTGAATCTATGCCGACGGATCTATACCAAGGATCTTGACACATTTCTCTCTCCCTACCCGTCTAACTAACTCAGCTGGCATCTTCCAAGTGGAAGTACTAGGCATAGAGAAGGCTCGTGTCGGTCTATAGAATAACTTTGAGAGGATACAGAAAACAACCATACATACAGACAGCCAGGCGGCATTTGCTAGTCTTGTTGTCGCCAAAGATTAATTCGAGCGTAGTCAATATCTACAGGAAGTTATGCATAGTATGGATTTCCGGTCACAGAAAAAGCAGTCGAGTTGGCCAAGTCTGGAGCCTCTTTATACGAATCCGAGGCATTGTTAATACCATGCCCACTAGAATTGATAATTCGAAGCGGTTTTATACACAATTTGAAAAAGTAGCATAGGACAGATGGAATGCTATAACCAAATGCCGAAGCAGATATGGCCTAAGTATGACAAGACAAGAACTAAGGAATAGGTGCAGGGAAAATATATACAGACCAACGTGGCATTGGCCATTTGTAGGACATGCGATAAAAATGGGTCTTCCCTATAGCAATGTTTCCAGCTGCTATAAATAAGAAAGGAATAAGGAAATAGCTTTCCACTTTCTCTGTACATGCCCAGCTTTATCACGAATCCGACATAGAACACATGGAGTCCATCAAGTTCCAAACCTTGAATGACTGTCTACAAAGAGCATGACTTTTATAAAAAGTCTCTCATTGAGAGCACCAAACGGTTTCAACGCAACGATAAAACGAGATAGAATAAATTTAAAGGTCCTACGATAGGTTCATAAAAATGGCCCATTTAGCGCTAATTGAGCCCTGGGAGGCTGCACTCCAACTTACATACCTACCTAGTTCCATCTTATCTGTACTCGATCCCGATGTACTCAATGTATGTCTCTTAAGCAATGAGTTCGCCTTCTTTTCATTTGCATTTCATCTGTTTGGTAGGTGGTTCTGTTGTAAAAGGGGAACCTGTCTGCGGGTGGTCGCACCTAAGCCATGGAATATATTTATTGTGTCAGAGAGTTCCAATTAAGCTTTTCCCATAAGCCTCGAGCTCGGAGCAGTGTGGAAGATTTGAAGTTTCAATCTGCTGAAGGCTGGGTACTCGCAAAGGAAATGCTACAGCGTTTCGTCCTTCTCTGTTCTATTGTACCTTACCAAGCTTGTTGAGTTGGTATCTTTGGGATAGGTGCTCCGTCAGTACACCCACAAGAATAATTAGAGTTATGTCTGTCGGTAATCAACTCTGCTCCTGGACCATAAGTGTTAGACTGATTTAAATGCTATTTAAAGACGCTGAACGGTCTCAGGCAATTGATGGTGGCATAACCATGTCATAACCTTTGATCTGAGACTCAAGCGACATTCACTCGGTTTCCCTTGATGATATGTTTATTTCATGTTCTCACCCATTTCGAATGTGTGCTAACACATTTAATTGTCTTAATTGGCGCTTCTTCGCTGTCTACAAGAATCTATAGATTCCCCTGTTAAAGCGGTTGTCCATTTGGCGCCTTCAACAATGCTAAAAATCTTTGCTTGGAAATACAGAGTTTTGTTCATTGAGTTTAAAGCAACCTTGGTTATTCGGGGGGTCGCCGTCTACCTTACATTGTCTACTTTGCATTTGGAGCAATCAGTAAAGCTGGGATATCTCAAGTATTGCCTTCCGGTCATTCTTCCCTGCCACAGAGAGAGTAGGTAGCTTGCACCTGGCAGAAGGTTGCTGATTCCCAGCTTTATAGTGCGAGAAGCGTACATTCAATAAGATTTTCATACAGTCTTCAAAATTTGATGCCCTGTATCCTTGGATGACCACCCCAGCATTTACCGATATTAAAGTGTTTAGCTTTGTTGAAGACTCAACGACAACTCCTTTTCACGTCGTTTAGCTCTGCAGTCATCCAAAGTTTATCTAATGTGAAACCGGCCTTGTGAAGAGTGCAGGCACCAATGATGCTGACTGTAATTTTCTCTACTACTGAGTCAATATTCGATCTGGAGCTCAATTTTACAGGTACTGAGAATGTATTTAATGACAAACCGCAAACCGACTCTTCTAACACCCCTATCATTTGTTCGCTCTCTTCGAAGCAGTTCGTTTCCTGGTCACCCCGTTAGATGACTCTATTGGCATAGGTTGGCTTATAAGGAAGGTCTAGCCAACTGTTACAACCAACCGACCAAGTACCAACTCGAATAAGAGCTGCTACTTCAAAAATTGTAATATTAATATAAGTACATTTTTTTTAAATAAGGCATTTTTTCGGGGAATCCTTCATTGAAATTCTCATCCCATTTACCAGATAGTTACAATGTTTTCCAGGTTAAAATCTCCGCTCTCATGCAAACTGTGAGATACTTTGGAAACGAATGCTCACGAACAGAAATACTTCACATACAGTAACAGTCAGGCAGCACCAAAAGCTATAGACTCGATCTCGACAAACTCTAACATCGAGCTGAACTGAGCAGATATTTCTTAGGAAAACAGAATAGACTATCCCCTGCTTGGGCTCCTGCTCACAGAAACATAGAGGGGAACTGCAGGGCGGCCGAATGTGATAAGCAAGGTAGGACCAATCAAACTAGTCCGAATAAAGAACGCATTGATATGCCTCTAGCCATATACAAAACTCCTACTAAAGGATTGCACTCACTGACAAGCCTCACATGTCGAGGCTAACTTCATTGAAATAGGACCGGAGGAGATTAAATGACTTACATTCTCTGTAGAAGTAGGCCGGACACACAGCTCCTGTAAATGTTTTATTTCAATTGTTGAACGATTTCCACTTTTAAATAGCAATAGCTACAGAAGTATGTACGTAGGCTTTTTTCAATATATGCATTTTTGCCAAAATGGCGGGTCTCTAAAGGAAAAAGTAACAATTTGGCCTAAAAAATTGTTCGAAATTTGTTAATAAAAAAAAACTATGCAAGATAAAGAAAATCCTACGTACTTCTGTAGATAATTTATTTCTGAAGATGTTGTCAAAATTTCAAGTGAATCGGTTGTAAATTGTTTGATTTATGTTTCCGGCCAACTTAAAAAAGCAGTTTTGAGATAGATGCGTCTATGTTTTGAGTATGCTTTACTCCCTGAAACAGACACTTCAACTAGAGAACGCAAATGGGGCATTTATGTGTCATAATCCTTCGAGATAACATTTTTGAAACCATAATGTATGATTTGAAAGAAAGAAAAATCCATTTTCCGAAAATCCTAAAGTGGCCTAACCCCTTAAAACTTTATCTGATCTGTAGATTTCTGTCTGATCTAAAAATTTTTTGTAGAAAAATATATGTATATACCGAGACAAAAGTCAGTACCAAAAACCATATTAGGAAGTCAAAAATGTAACTTCCTCTACTCTTTTCCCATGGAATGGGTTATCGAAATCCAAGCACCTCCTGTCTATTTCCGCGGACTTAGCTCGTTTGCGGCAGCCGCATTATCCGTACTACAATTCGAAAGCCTGGACCGGAGGAGATTAAATGACTTACATTCTCTGTAGAAGTAGGAAATTTTTAAGGTATTGGCTTTCTGACCGGACTTTTCCTTGTAGGACGGCATGCAGCAAGACTTATGGCCTCTTTCAGATTATGATGTAAGAGTTTTAGGAACTGCGAAGAGGAATGGACTATTTATTTCTATTCGGGAATTTGTGCGGAAGCTGTCCATCATACCAAGCCATGTTCTCTAGAGACATTATCTCAGAACAGTATCCCTTTTTTTTGGCAATTTCTTCTAAATATTCCCATATTAGAACACTCTACTTTAATTTCGTACTTGCGATAATGAAGTTTCCATGGAAATGTTTTGATGAATCCAGAAGAAGATTCATTCATTTATATACTTATATATATCTAGAAAGATCTACGAAATAGTTTAAGAAGCAAGGAGTTGGAATCGTGCCTAAATTATTTTATACTCCTGACTACTACCATTAGGGCTCCGCTGAATCTTCAAAAAACTACTTTGTGATAAACGATATTTTTCATTTTGTTATTAGACGGTGAATAAATAAAGAGGGTAGTCCGATCCGTGAGCATGCCACGTATAATTGACCGTAAAAAAAACTCGCAGTTTCTAGATTCGATCCCAAACCTTAATATATTGGCCTTGTGATTTGGTAATCGGCAAGGACAAATGCAAAAAGATTGATGTCGTATTAACAGAAACTTCTTATCCGTTGGAGTCATCGGAATATTTGTAATGAAAGCTTCGTCAACTTTCAATTTTCCAATCAGTATTGTCGCCTAAATTACATTGATCATCAGTTTACTAATTACCGAAGGCGTTTCGATGTAAACTTTCAGTCGGCTTATGTTTCGAAAAATTACAAGTATCGTATGGCCTTTAACGATCAATTGAGCTTTAGTAGACCAGGTACAAATCGTGCCAGGTACATTGTTTACATGTGAGGAAAGATAAGTACTATACATAGACTATCCAGACCTTCGTATAAAAATTTAAGCAAGTCAACCCTAAGTGAGTATTTGATTAAATTTTAATTCCATATCTGAAGGAGGACAATAAGATATAGCCTTCCGATTTCGATAATTTTCAGTACCAAAGAGCAATTCGTAATATATATATGAGTCGAATACCAAATTTCACGTTGGTACCGAGCACCTTGTGACTATCCTTTGCAATTCTGACAGACCATACTTACCCAGCGTCAGTTTTCAGTGTCGTTTAAGTTTTCGGGGATACCAAAATCAAACATAGCGATATAGGGGCAGTTTCAAAATCACCGTCGAGATGGTAAGAGTTGGTTCTGTTTTCATTAACATTTTCAAGAATTTCGCACATTGTGAATACCTTTCCTATGTTGGGTCTATCAAGTCTAACCTCACACCAATAAGGCCTTATCAGTGAGTTTACGGATGATGTTAGTCTTTCGTACCATACACCAGATAGAACTTCATGATTTTGTGAAAACTGTGTGAAAAACTGGTCGTATATACATATGCTACAGTTGTCTGATCCGACAGGTTCGTTGAAATATCTCAAAAACTGAGGGGCTAGCTTGCTTTCAAAGAGGCGGACGCATAGACGGACGGACAGACGGACATGGCTAAATCAACTCAGCTGGTCATTCTGATATGATCTACATTAATTTTAGTGGGTCTATCGCTTCTCCTGCTGGTACGCATATGAAAAGTATAAAAATCGAGTCCGGAAAAAGGTGTACCGGTAATTAATCTATTCCAACTAACTTGGTTTTATATACATACATAGATAATGAGTTTACTAAATTAGTCAATAAGGAAATACAACAAAGTATACACCTGTGGAAACCCTGATTGCAAATATATTCAAGTGCATAAATTTCCAATTAAAATCCATGACCGTTTTAGCCAATCCAATAGATAGTATAATGTAAATATTACGTTATTTATACAGTAAAAATATTGCGATAACGGTAATGCAATATTTTATGAAATATTACATAATTAAATGAAACAACTGCTGTATACTAACAAAGAAAGCTAAAATGATTCTACGAAAGGCAATTGCGAATGTCTAAATCTCACACGCAATAATTTATATCTTAATTTTTTTGAGTTTCGTTTTATATACGATGTATATTCAGAAAGTAAGTGTACTGAGACTCCCACGTTCGGTGGGATATTTTTCGAGGACATTGAAAACTGTCGAAGTGATAGAACATTTCGTGAATAAAGTCAATCCAGTCTTGCGCTAAGTGCTAAATATACGGCGTGTTCTCGCTTGGAAGGGAAAACTTCCATTTATGATTAATGAGGTGAAAACAGATATGGTGATAAAGCCAAATTCTAACATAACGACATAGGGTCAGTTTCAAAATCACCGTAGATGGCAAGAGTTGGTTCTTTTTCCACTAGCATTTTCTAGAATTTCGCACATTGTAAATACCTTTTCTATGTTGAGTCTTCTACTTTTTTTCTTCTGTGGCAGAGCGTACTCCGGTAGATCCGACCACATTCTGAAAAGAAGAAGCTATTGCTTGCACCTCATCAATTTTTCGGCACCAAATTTGAATAGCTCAGCCATGAATCGCACGAGTGTGTGGATGTGTTGTCACGAGTTTAAAAACGGTCGTACGTCTGTTCATGATGAGACGGAAGACCTTCAATTGTGACTGATAAAATGTCTGAAAAAATGCTCTCAGTGCTGATGGCAGATTGACTGTCGAGGAACTTATAGCGTTTTTTTTTCAAATTTCCAGAACTCTACTACGCGAAAAAATCACAGAAGCCTCGGATATCGTAAATTGTCCGCGATATGGGGTTGGTGTGAAACTATGCACTACAGTCTAACGTATTTTTTTTTTTGGTTTGTCACTTCTACCAATTTTTCTTTATTGTATAACAAAATATTCAATTCAAAAAATTCTAACAAAATAAGTCTCTGAATAAAGCTCATTTACTTATAACCACAAACAATTACAGGCCGCATTAAACAACTCAAAAAAATTTAACATCTACAAGAATTCAAAACACTTATTTTCTGGATATGTCTCGTGCGTATGTAATCGCTGAAGAGATTTTCGGTCGGTGTTTATCTGCCAGACACATTAGGTAAATTACAATTTCATGGTAACACTGATAACACTGATTTCTTTTCCCCTTTTTTTTTTGATTTGAATTAAACAAAGGGGTTACAAAAAATTAATAAAAAAGTTGTTAAGATTTTGAGTTTGAAGCAAAATTGTCGAAAATTTATATATGTATATTTTGCGTTAAAAAAAAATATATATATAAATCACCTATTAATTTGATGAGAACTAATAAATACATTAATGAAACACTTCCATAAGCATATCATTATAATATGTTATTAATGGCTTATCATAAACAAATATAGATAATTAAAATACAATTTTTTGGTAGTGAAAGATAGTAAATGTACATACGCATGTACGAGTATATACATATGTTTATTATCTATAAATGATAAATTGGAAATTTAATAAAAAATAGTATGAAAAAACGCGCGTCTTCCAAGCCCGCGTCTTCCTTGTCAAAAAATATATATTAAAGGGTGATCCAAGTAAAGATATTTTTTTCAATAGCCTTTTTTGACAGATCACGAGTTGGTTGTGTCAAGCTGTCATGTTATTTTCGTTCAGTATTATCTGGAATTTCATCATCGAAAGACTTACACCTGAACAACGTTCTGAAATCATTTAACTTTATTACGAAAATTCACGTTCTGTAAGGAACGTGTTTCGCGCACTTCGTTCAACCTATGGTCAACAACGACTAACGGAGCGTACTACTCGCAACACCATCACCCATCTTGAGACCCAGATAATAATAATGATAATAATCGACCGAATAAAATATAGCGGCCGTGGAGAGTCGATTCGGCGCCGATCGCAGCAACTCGGACTGACGTATGGAACGACTTGGTGCATTTTATGTCGAGATCTTAAATTGAAAGCGTACAAAATACAGCTTGTGCAAGAACTGAAGCCGCTCGACCTTCCCAAGCGACATCGCTTCGTTCTGTGGGCTCTTGAAAAGTTCCAAGAAGATCCGATGTTTTGGAGCCAAATTTTATTTAGTACCTGAAGAGATTCAAGAGCTGCTACACCCCTCAAATCGTAATACTTAGTACTTTTTTCATGGTCGTCGTCAAAAGGGGCGTCTGAACTTAATTTGAAGTATCAGCATTGGTCTGTAAATATGCAAATTTGATCATATAAGTCATAAGGATTAGAAGAATAATACTGTAAAATCCAATGTAGCCTTCTCCACCCAGTAAAGATCTTGCCGATCTTTCTCTCTTTCTGAATTTCTAAAACTGATTTCTCATTTTCAGATCAACGATTCAAAAATAGCGACGACAGGCAAGAAACATGAATTCATTTTTAGAATCTGCAACTGAAGATAGCAAAGATCATGAGGAAGGGCATCAGATAAAATTAGTAAATCAAAAGAAATGGGAACTGGGCTATCTCAAGGTAAGAAAAAAGCTATAATTTTGCTTAATAATAAATATAATTTTGCCTTCAATGTCAGCGCAAGTGTCGCAATCTTGAACTGGAATCCTACTATGTGTCCTACATGAATCGTTTGCGTTTAAGCCATCTGGGCATATTCATATTTATACTAATACTTATAGCGATAGTACATTCCTTGCTGCTTTTCATAACATTTCCAAAAAGTGTAAGTATGTATGATTTATATCAAATATATTTGAAAACTTAGAAACTTTGGTTATAATGAGAGAAATTTGTAGGAAAATAGTGATATTTATTTGGATATTAGCGTTTACATGGGCTGCACTTTGCTTATTCTGGTGGTATTGCTTTTCAATTTTCGTTTAACGCTCAATAAACGTTATGAATGGTTGACTTTCAGCACAATTTGGTTAGCGATCTCTGCGCTTGTTTTGATGGGTAAGAGAGAAAGGTACTGTGGGTGGTTATTAATGAGATTATGTATTGTAAAATTTTTCCCAGACATCTCTATACCCATCTATCGTGCCGTCCAGGACTATAATATTGTCGTACCAACTTACTACAGTTTCATCATATATGCCACATACATATTTATGCCAATCACTGAGGATATACACGCCTTCATTTTGGGTGTGTCTGTCTCCGCTTGTTATATGATTTTGTTTTCCTTCGTCACATATCGTCGTCGTATGGATGGCACACGTGAAATTGATTTACCTAAAATTGTTTCGGAAGGCATATTTATGGCTTGTGTCAATATGTTGGGTCTCTTCTTTCGGCTGACACGCGAAGTAGCCATACGCACTACATTTCTCGATAAACGACAATGTGTTGAGGAGACTTTGGTTTTGCGCGCTGCCAGAGATCAGGAGGTTAGTTGAAGAAATATACATTTAGATAAATCTGAATAAAGGTATGTAAGACGAGATACTCTCGTTGCAGAAAAGTCTTCTACTCAGCATCATACCAGCGCAGATTGCTAATAAAATTGAGGAGGATGTGAAGATGCGTATTGAACATTTGAAGAAGAGCAAGAAACACAGGCGATCAACACACGATGACATAGAGTAAGAAAATTTGTATAAGAGAAAGAATTAAGCATTCCTTTTCAGTTTGGTTCTTGTCAGATACTTTTGAGAGCCATATAATATGAGAATAGATATAAGCACCGACACCCGAGCTTCGCAATGAATTGGTTTGTATATATACAGCCATGGTCACTCAAATAGCACATTCTTACTTCGAACACATATATAAATAATCAATTAAAAAGATATATGTACATATGTGACAGGTCAATTAAAAAGTGCTCGGCCTACCATAGTAAAACACGTTTTTTTGGCAAAATTAGTTTTTTGTACTCAACAAAGTTCCCTTCAAGGGTGATGCACTGATTCTAGCTACCCTCCAACTTTTTTAGATATCACTTCTGTAGTACGATTTGCTCTTTGCTTCAAAATAGACCTCAGTTTCGACGATCACCTATTCATTCGACGAAAAGTTCTTCCCAGCGTGCATTCTTTTGAGATTTGAGAACAGGAAATAGTCGCTAGGGGGCAGATCTGGAGAATACGGTGAATGCGTAAGCAATTCGAAGCCCAACTCATGGATTTTCGTCATCGATTTCACTGACTTCTAACACTTTGCATTGTCTTGATGAAACAGCACTTTTTTCTTCAAATGTGATTTTTTTAAACAACGCTATGGAATAGTCGCTATTGATGGTTCTTTCTTTTTCAAGGTAGTCAAAGAAAATTATTAAATGCGCATCCCAAAATACAGACGCCATAACCTTGCTAGCCGACTGTTGCGTTTTTCCACGCTTTGGAGCGGGTTTATCGCGTGCAGTCCACTCTGACGACCGTCGATTGGACTTCGGAGTGAAATGATTGAGCCATGTTTCATCCATTGTCACATATTGGCGCAAAAGCTCGAAGTTATTATTACGCTTTAACATCTCCAAACACTGCTCCGAATCATCAAGTCATCGTTATTTTGGTCAAAAGTGAGCTCGCGCAGCACCCACTTTTCACAGAACTTTCTCATACCCAACGCGCTCAGTTGATATCTTTAATGTCATTCAATATCATTTTGTGGATTCCCTCGGTATACAACTCTTTTGGGTGTCCACTGCATTCATCGTCTTCGGTGCTCATTTCACCACGTCTAAGCTTAGCATACCCATCCTTGATGGCTGTTTTTCCTGGGGCAGTGTCCGGAAACACGTCATCAAGCCAAGTTTTTGTTTCAACTGTATTTGTTCCCTTAATAGTGTTAACAGTTTGAGTCTCCTGATAAAAGACGTTTTTTCAAAATAGTATGAAATGTAAAATCTGTTATAAAAATATCATATTTTCTAGATCTCAAACCATTATTAGTGCTAAATATTTATTTCTGCCCTAGTATTTTGAACTATGTGTGCCCAAAATTTTTAATTACAGCTCACCTGCGTTCCATGCTCTCACATCTTTCTATGAGGTATGAGATTCCACGATTCCTTGACTCGCATCAGATTTTCGAAAAGTTTGATATTTTTCGCAGATATCTTTGTTTTAATATCCTTCCATAAATTTTACATTGGGTTGTGATCTAGGATCTGCCCTGACCAATCCTAAACTCAATCCTTTTGCCATTTTTTTTAATTATTTGCATGATGGTTCTTTCTTTTTCCGTGGCAGAAATATACACTTCAATCATAGCTTTACTAACTGAATGTTTTCTTGTCTGTTGAGTGTACCTAGTATTCAAATCTTGACTTCTTGGACGACAAACTGTACTTTATTCTATCCATTTATTATTGTTTGATCGGTCCACAGTATATTCTTAAACATAACTTTGCTCCCGGTTCTCATTTAAATCGAATTATTCATTTATTTCCTGCATTATTTGTCTATATGACTTAATGTATCTGCCTTGCCAAAGAGAAACAATATCTCGTATGAAACACTTTGTGCTATTTGCATGACCATAGCTGTACCTTTATACTCCTTGCGTTGCCCTTCGAACAAACCAATGGGGGCAACCCCATCTAGACAGATTTTGTTAAACTCTTCACCTTATTTAAACTCTTCTTCTACTTTTTCAAACTTTTTTAAATTCATATGTAATTTAATGTTTACAGATGTACACCTACTCCACTCTGGCGACAAATGGACACTGAGTAAGTACCGTTATTTATTATATTATATGTATATATGATAAGTTTTAGTTGAGTTGTTGGCTAGCAACCAACGCATTTAGGCCTACAGTCCCATTGTGATATATCATTGGCGCCATGTATTCAGCAATTAATAACCCTGTCTTTCCGATTTTCAGTACGCATTGTCAACCATTCGGCTATTGTGACTACTATAGGCCCATTTTGGTACCGGTGCTTATAACATAAAGTATATATTTCCCGTGCAATTTGAATTGCGTGGTTGATGAGGCCGGAAAGTCAACCGAGGTAGTGTGGGACATCATTACATTAGTATGTTATTATTCTTCTTTGAAGCCCTATTAAACAGCCTGCCGGTATACGACGATGGTAAATCTTTCCTTGCCTTAATCTTTTTACATCCAACGGTTTCCATATCTGTCTGGTCACGTTGTACGTGATCTCATTCATACATCTAACGTTTGCATTTTTTTTTGGAAAGGTCCAGTTTTTTTTACACCCTCATCGTGTATATGGCTTATTCTTGCTAGAAGGCTTCCTCCTTTTGTGATATAGTCGCAAAATCGTGCTTTAATAGCAGCTTGGCTAACAGAATAAAGCGTGTTTTTTATAGAGGTATAGAACTTTAAGTTGGCATTAATTTTCAAGATGGCGACCGATTTAACAGCTGTCAAGTAATTTCTTCTCAGTTTGGTTTGGCAATTCATCACGAATAGACTCACGCCTGAACAACGCTTGCAAATAGTGCAATTTTATTTCGAAATTAATGATTCTGTGCGGAAAACGTATCGCGCACTACGTCCATTTTATCGTCGACAAAATCGTCCATCAGAGCAGTTAATTCGATTAACCATGGAACGTTTTCGCACCACGTTTACACTTATTGATAACTCGCATCCCCAGAGACGCCGTACGGTGCGTACAGAAGAAGCTATTGCTGCTGTAGAGCGTAGCATTGAGGAAGACTCGAATGAGTCCATCCGCCATCGAGCACAGAAATTGGATCTGTATCCATCCACTTTATGAGAGATTTTGCGGAAGGATCTTGGTTTGCGTGCTTACAAAATTCAACTCGTGCAAGAATTGAAGCCAAACGATCATCAAGTAAGGCGTAGATTCGTCGAATGGGTCCAAAACGAGATTACCGTTGTTCCCTATTTTCATAAGCGAATTTTGTTTAGCGATGAAGCGCACTTCTGGTTGAATGGCTACGTCAACAAACAAAACTGCCGCATTTGGAGAGAAGGTAATCTTCAAGTGTATGTTGAAACACCGTTACATCCAGAAAAACTGACTGTTTGGTGCGCTTTATGGGCTGGTGGAATCATTGGTCCGTACTTTTTCAAAAACGATGGTGGCCAGAAAGTTACAGTCAATGGTGATCGGTATAGAGCCATGATTACTAACTTTTTCATTCCTGAATTGAATAACCATGATGTCCAGGAGATGTGGTTTCAACAAGACGGCGCAACATGTCACACAGCTCGTGCCACAATAGATTTATTGAAAGACACGTTTAGTGCCCGCATATTTTCACGTTTTGGACCTGTGAATTGGCCTCCCAGATCTTGTGATTTAACACGGCTAGACTACTTTCTGTGGGGCTATGTAAAGTCATTGGTCTATGCGGATAAGCCACAAACGCTTGACCATTTGGAAGACAACCGCCGTGTTATTGCCGATATACGGCCACAAATGTTGGAAAAACTCATCGAAAGTTCGACGTCGATTGGACTACGTCCGCGCGAGCCATGACGGTCATATGCCAGAAATCATATTTAAAATGTAAAGCCACAAGGTTATCTTTCGGATAAATAAAATTCATGTCAATCGAATAATCCATCGTTGTTTTATTGCAACTTAAAGTTCTATACCTCTATAAAAAACACCCTTTATATCATGATTGATAGTCCTTCATATTTAAGCTTCAGATTGTCATTCAGCAGCTTACTTGATTGCAATAAGTTCTGCTTTGAAGGCCCTGCAATTGTCTGATAGTGGGCTGTAACACTTTGCCATCCGTTATGAGCTATCTCTGAAGTTGGCTTTAGCTGTCTGGAATTATTGTGGAGCGTAGAGTGCAATTAAAGCCTTCTTTAAAAAATCATAGAATTACATCATGTGGTAGCTACAGTTATTAGACGACAAGCTTTTTAGAACCTGCAATCGGTGCTTATAAACTTTTTATTAACTACATAGAATTAAGAAATTGATCTTTGAGGATTCTTTTGAGAGCGAGGTCTGCAAGTCTGTGATTGTATACGATTATCGAATCAATAAATTGCAACAGATTTTGCAAAGAATGAAGCTCCAGAAAACGGTTCAAATATTTGAAAAAAGCTTATCGACTATAGTATTATTTTTAAAGTCATTTATTAAAAATAACAATAAAATATGAAAGATATAAAAATTATATTATAATATTTAATTTCATTTTATTTCATTTTTTCTTTTATTTATTTAATTTATTTTGTTTTTATTTAACTTATTTAATTTTTTAATTTTATTTATATTTTTTATTTATTTCATTTAATTTAATTTTTTAAATCATTTATATTTTTTATTTATTTCATTTAATTGAATTTTTTTAAATCATTTATTTTAATTTAAGCTTGCTTAATTTATTTTAATTTCTTTATTTTATTTTATTTCACTTTATTTTATTAACTTTCATTTTAATTTTTATTTTTGTTCTATTTTTATCTTTATTTTAATCTATTCATTCATTTTTTTCTTTTAGTTAATTTAAATTAATTTTGTTTACATTTATTAATTTTATTTAGTTTTATTTCAATTTCATTTAATTGTATTTTATTTTTTATTTTTTGCTTTTATTTAATTTTTATTTAATTTTATTTTATTGTTTGTATTATTTTATATATATATATATATTTGGCGCTTTGTAACCGTTGAAGCGATTTTTGGTCGAGCTCCTCCTCCAATTTGTGGTTTTGCGTCTTGATGTTTTACCAACAAATGAAGGGACCTACAGTTTATTCTAAGCCGCCTCCGAATGGCTGATGGATTTTTATGAGGAGCTTTATTTCATATCAGAAATACTCTCGGAGGGCTTGACATTCCCTGCCGAGGGGCGGCCGCAATTAGAAAAATTTATTTTCTATAATTTTTGATGTTGCTCGAATCTGGGCTCGAACCCAGGCCTTCAGAATGTCAGTACGCAATGCTAACCAGTCGGCTATCGCGGCCGAGTATTATTTTACTTTATGTTATTTCGGTTAATTTTATTTTTATTTAATTTCGTTTAATTAAATTTTTTTATTGTATTATTATTAGTTCTTTACTTTATTTTTTATTCCTTACGAGTGATCCAATTTGAGGTTGGCTACTTTTTCAAAGAAAAAACACAGAAAGTTCAAATTTAATGGGGATCGTTTATTATCATTCGAAAGAACGTTCTTTGACATTTATTTTTTGAAGATTACCTCTTGCATATGTTGGCCGTGACTACGTCTCGGATGGTCCATCCGTTGAGTCCAATTTTCGATGACCCGTTCGAGCATTCCGACTGGTCGAACTGGCGAATGACACGCGTGATGTTTTGCTCCAAGGTCTGAATCGAAGCGGGATTGTCCGCATAGACCTTAGACTTTACATATCCTCACAGGAAAAAGTCTAACGGTGTGACATCGCACGATCTTGGTGGCCAATCGACCGGCCTAAAACGTGAAATTATCTGCTCACCGAAGTGTAATCTCAATAAATCGATCGATTGATGCCATGTGTGGGTAGTGACGCCGTCTTGATAAAACCAAATGTCGCAGAGATCACGAGCTTCAATATCAGGCATCAACTAGTCGGTTATCATGGCGTAATGGTTATGTTCTCACCGGCATCATTTTTTAAGAAATATGGACCGATGATTCCACTGGCACACAAACCACACCAAACCGTTGCTTTTTCTGATTGAAATGGCAGCTTCTGAATCTCTTCAGGTTACTCTTCGTCCCAAAAGCGGCAAATTTGCTTGATTACATACCCATTGAGCCAGAGATGGGTCTCACCGCTGCACAAAATTTAGCTCAAAAACGTCTGATCTTTTTGGAACTTTTCAAGAGCCCATAGAGCGAAGCGATGTCGCTTGGGAAGGGAGCGGCTTCAGTTCTTGCACAAGTTGTATTTTGTACGCTTTTAATTTAAGATCTCGACGTAAAATGCGCTAAATCGTTTTATACGTCAGCCCGAGTTGCTGCGAACGGCACCGAATCGACTCTCCACGGTCTTCGGTTACACTCTCAGCTACGGCTAATTCACTGCGTGAATAATAAAGTTGAATGATTTGTAAACGTTGTTCAGGCGTAGGTCTCTCCATGATGAAATGCCAAACAATATTGAACAAATACAACATGGCAGCTTGATTTTAATTCATTTTGTTTTTATTTTTATTATTTTATTTTATTTTATTTAGTGGTTTTCTGCTTTTTAATTTCAGTTTGGTTTTTACTGTATTTTGTTGAATTTAATTTTTATTGAATTTAATTTTTTATTTAATTTGATCTGTTTTTAATTTATAAGTAAAATGTTTATTTTATTTTTATTTTATTTATTCTTTTTATTTTCTTTAATTTAATTTAATTTTGTTTCGTTTTTATTTTTATTTTTTTCCTTTTGTTCTTTTGTATAATCATCTTTTTATTATATGTATTATTCTATTAGATATTATTTATGTTTGTATATTACTTCATTTTATTTTATTTTTTCTTACATTTCATTTTAGTTTTTTATCATTTTATTATAGTATATATTAATATATTTTATTTTATTTTATTTTATTTTATTTTGTTTTAGTTTGTTTTATTTATATTTATTATTATTTTTAATTTTATGTTTGCTTTTATATTTATATTATTTATTTTTATTATTTTTTTTTTTTTAATATTTTAATTTTGATTATTTTCTTACTAATTTTTTTTTAAATTTATTTATATGTTAATTTGTTTTTTAATTTAATTACCACAGGAAACTCTTTATTGAACCCCACAATGATGTCTCGATTTTGTATGCGGATGTTGTCAATTACACTTACCTCACTACTACCCTAGATGTGAAGACTTTAGTCGAGACGTTACACGATCTTTTCGTTAAATTCGATACAGCTTCTCAGGTAAAAGGGCTTCACTGTTTTATTCATACTCAACAAAATAAAAATAATGAAACCCTCACTTGCAGGAATACAATGTGCTGCGAATTAAATTCTTGGGTGATTGCTATTACTGCGTAGCAGGCGTTCCACTGCCAAATGAGTATCATGCGAGATCGTGTGTATATTTAGGTTTGCGCATGATTAAGGACATACGAGATGTCAGGTATTTATTTACACATATTTTTTCTAAGTCCACTAAGTATTTCGCGGTTTGTCACCTCTAACTAGATCAAAACGAAAGTTGGATATTGACATGCGCATCGGCGTCCATTCGGGCAATATACTCTCCGGTGTAATTGGCGCAAATAAATGGCAATTTGATATTTGGTCAAAGGATGTAGATATTGCCAATCGTCTGGAGTCAACAGGTGAAGCGGGGCGTGTACATGTTAGTGGGCAAACACTGCAGCAACTGGATGGTGAATTTATTTACGAGGAAGGTACAGCAAAGGCACGAGACGATCCCGTGTTGCGTAAATATCAGATACGTTCGTTTCTAATAAAGCCGCCGTCATCAAAAGTTAGCAAACTTGAATTTATCTCAGTGTGACATTAAATATGGTATGACATGTAATAAAAGTATTTTTTATGTTTCGTAGGCGAGTTCATACATTACGATGAGACGACCAAAGTCATTACGCAAAAACTTGGAAATGAGACAAGGTTTGGTAAGTTTTATAGAATGAATAGTTAGTGATGCAGTTATTTCATTAAATTTTCTTTTTCTTTTTTGTAATAACAGGATCCGAGAAGCGACTTATCCACGAATTTCATGCAGAACAGCATAAGTCAATATAATCACATACGGAATCAAGCTACTCTTGAGATGAGCCGAGAGGTGGATAAAATGCCCATAGGCAGAATACAGTAAGATATTTTAGATATAAGATTGATCTCAAACATTGTAGAATTTACTGATATTTGAACAAAGCTGTAATTGGTTAGGTGGTTCAAAGGGAAAAGTTGAAGATTATACTTTCACAAAGCAACATATAAGAGATCTAATGGTTTTACCGCTATCTCATGCGCTACAATTCCGGAGCAATGTCAAAGCTATGTGGAAGAGTGGAGGTTAGGTAGAACTACTTCGCATCGAGAGAGATTTCTACCAGCAGCGAAAATTGCAGAAAAATTTATGGTACTAGATTCTCTCTATGAATGGGTCATATGCGGATATTTTCCCTTGCAGAGGGACAACTTTTCTATTTAAACCTCCTGTCAAGAGAGGATCCGCTACCAGGATCCTATATGTTCTCGTGTATCACACGAGTTCTTTCTTATTGGGATTTTTAGCAATTCCAGCACTGGGCGAACAACTTGTTACCTGATTAAGATACCCATATATGAGATCATACCCTGGTCACGAGTGCTCATCATCTGCATAGGCAATTACTTTACAGCCATAACTTTCCTGCTTCTTAAGCAAATCCTTGATAACCGAGATCCATAGGACAGGACACTGCGTTTCATAGTGCCCCTGTTATTCTTGCGTTCGAAGCGTGAATTTCCCCATTCAGCTTCGTTAGTTCTCTTGCATAAAAGAGTTGTTATAAAGCGTGTTTGGTTAGATTTAACTCCAATTCTATACAGCCAAGCTATGATTGCACACTGATTGATATGCATGCTGCTTCCTCGAAAAATAGTCCTGAGGGAGCGTACTCCTTATATACAAGGCAATGAGCCTTTCTAGTATTTTCAATAGAAAGGCGGATAGACTAACTGGTCTAAGGTCTTTAAAAGAGACACATGCGAGCCCCTCCCGATTTTCGGAATGAAAATCATCTTGACTCTCCTTTACGCTCTGGGAATTTACTCTAATCTCATGCAGTTCGCAAAGATAGGAGTAAGCCATCTCCATGATACCCCCATAGCTTTTTATAGTTGCGCTGGTGCTAGGCCATTGATTAGGTTTAAACCTAGCCTAGTTATTTTATACAACTCCTATCCTTCGTAAATTCAAGTTGTATATATACATAGTAATAGAGGTAATTTTTCCATAGCCTTTTTTGACAGATCAAGCATGGGTCGCGTTAAGCTGTCATGTTATTTTTGTTCAGTATTGTTTGGCATTTCATCGTAAAAAACTTACGCCTGAACAACGTTTACAAATCATTCAACTTTATTACGAAAATTCACGTTCTGTAAAGAATATGTTTCATGCGCTTCGCTCAACTTATGGTCAACATAATCGACCTACTGAGCATACTATTCGCAACACCGGGTCGTGAGACCAAGCATTCCTTATTAGATAATATTCGGCTGAATAGATCACGTCCAGCACGCAGTGAAGAAAATATAGCGGCCGTAGTTGAGAGTGTACAAGAAGACCGTGGAGAGTCGATTCGGCGTAGTTCGCAGCAACTCGAACTGACGTATGGAACGACGTGGCGCATTTTACATCGAGATCTTAAATTGAAAGCGTACAAAATACAGTTTGTGCAAGAACTGAAGCTGTTCGACCTTCCCAAGAGACATCGCTTCGTTCTATGGGCTCTTGAAAAGTTCCAAGAAGATCCAACATTTTGGAGCCAAATTTTGTTCAACGATGAGGCCAATTTCTAGCTCAATGCGTACGTAAACGAGCAAATTACCGCATTTGGGACGAAGAGCAACCTAGAGAGATTCATGAGCTGTCATCCAGAAAAAACAACGGTTTGGTGAGAACGTGAGAACCGTCAATGGCGACCGTTAGCGCGCTATGATAACTGACTATTTGAACCAGGAATTGAAGCTCGTGATCTCCGCGAAATTTGGTTTCAACAAGACGGCGCAACTTCCCACACATCGCATCAATCAATGAATTTATTCAGTGGGGAGATAATTAGCCGTTTGAGGCCGGTCGATTGGCCACCAAGATTGTGCGATATCACACCGTTAGACTTCTTTCTGTGAGGATATGTAAAGTCTAAAGTCTATGCGGAGAATCCAGCTTCGATTCAGGTCTTGGAGCAAAACATCACGCGTGTCTCAAACGAGTCATAGAAAATTGGACTCAACAGCTGTACCATCTGAGACATAGCCGCGGCTAACAGTTGAAAGAGATAATCTTCAAAAAATAAATGCCAAAGAATGTTCTTTCGAATGATCATAAACATTCCAGATTAGATTTAAATTTTCTGTGTTTTTTCTTTAAAAAAATAGGGAACCTCAAGTGTACTGAGGAAATCAATTCTTTCTATCTTAAATAATAATCGCTATAATATCCTATAGAAATTATGATAACATATTATCTTCACAGGGTCTCAAAAATATGTTTTGGACACATGAAACGTTTAACGCAAGATGAAATGGAAGAACAAATTTTCCGTAGCAATATTACCTCGGTATTTCTATTCTTTAAAGATTGGCGCTGGGAGCTGATGTTCATGAAGCAACCGGATTTTATGCTCAAATACAGCGTACTTGTGGCCTACATAACGCTCTTATGTGCAATTATAATGCAAGCAGTCAATACGACGTGAGTTAGAATTGTTTAGAACTTATCGAAGCAATTTCCTTGAATTTGTAAAAAAAAATTTCGATAGACAAACTCTCGCCTTTTGGGCACTCGTTGCTGTGAGTAATGTTTTGCTGATAATCCTATTGACTTTGGTATGGTATAAAAAGCTATGGATAATGTTTATAAGTAAAACGGAATCATCGAAACCGAAACTAAAGATTAGTAGATGGTTTTATAAACTCTCCGATAGTATTCAGCGAAATATCATTGTGCGTAGCACAATCTACTTGGTCGTCATAGTATTGCATTCAACTGGCATACTACTGCAATTGGTATGTGAAAATGGTTCTACTTTTCAACATGCAAACACTTTTTATTGCTGGATGAAAGCTAATGTAATTTCCTTTCAGTTAGATTGCAATAAGCATGCAGCTGTGGGTGAGCCCATGATGATTAAAGCCAGAAATGAGACATCCTGTTTTAATGCTTGGGTGAGTTAATGTTAATTTTCTCTCATATTTACTTAATAGATTAATCTCTCTTCTTTCTCTTTAATTTTCAGGCCGTCACCGAATGTTTTATGCTCAGCATTTGTATTACTTTTCTTTTTACACGCATTCCATTCTTGCTGAAACTGAGTGTTGGCATTGTAACGCTGATCTTCTATACGGTTGTGGTAACCTTGTCGTATAGCTTTGTTTATGGTCAGAGTCTGAGCACTAATGATACTTTGTATCCAGAATATTCACACATCTTTGTGATGTGCATAACGGTGGGCATATTCCATTTGATGGATCGGCAAACGGAGTTTATAGCTAAAGTGGATTACAAGTAAGCATTTCTTTATGAAAAAAAAAAGAAAAAATTTCAATAAATATGTATAAATAAAATTTAGCTGGAAACGTCAATTACTCAAGAAGCAGGATGATGCCAAATTCACTAACGAAACGATATCCATACTAATCAATAATATTCTGCCATCACATGTCGGTGAGTAACATAAGAGCGAGCATTAACGTTGCGTTTCAGATCTTACAGGTCTTCTTAGCAAGAAAGAATTCATATTCCTGTGATCCTTATTATAATTTTCTACGCCCGATTTAGCTTAGAAATATAAAATAAAAATTTTAATTTTAAAGTTTTCTTTTATTCGATTTATTTTCAGCCGATATTTACATGTCCCGACAAATGACGAATGAGTTATACTACGAGGAGTATGATAATGTTGCCGTTATGTTTGCAACAATACGAAATTACGACACTGAACAAGTGGGCATACGAGTTTTAAATGAGATCATTTGTGATTTCGATGAGGTGGTAAGTAAAATTTCTAATTTTTTCATTTCGGAACCACGTCGTATAAACTCATTTTTGGCATGCCTAAAAACGCCGCGAGATTACTTATGCTTTCTGAATATATCCCAGTGATATATTCGAAATACTTTTCCTCAAAACGATCCAATATCTACTAAATAAACATAGCGCTCAACGCTGAGAGGTAGTTTTTTGGTTATGCTTCGCCTTGTAACTACCACAGAAGTCATTAGAATTGTTCCATCCTCGATCGGTCATAAGAAACGGAACCAATTGCCATACTAATGAAAACTTATTTAAACCCAACATGGACCTAATTTGCCTGATCACGTTGTACTGGGTTCTTACCGTCATCTGCTAGTTGTTTCTTCTGTATAAACTCTTCTTAGATGCATGCGCTTTTCCAGTTTTTCGACGCCGTATTTGAGTAAGTCTGCTCCCGCCGCTTTATTATTTTTTAAGTGGGCAATCACTGTTCGAACTTTATCTTAGCTGGGTAATGCCATTTCCGGGTGTATCACTTTCACTGCCTTTCAGCAGGCTAGAGAAGTGCTCCCTCCATACAGTGAGTCTGCTCTGCACATCTCTTACCGGATTACCTCTTTGGTCTCTACATGAGTATGCTCTGGAATTGAAACCTTATGTAAGTCGCCGTATCTTTTCATAGAATTGTCGGGCATTACCCTTGTCATCCAGCTTCTCTAGCTATTTATGCTCACGCATTTCAGCTTCTTTCTTTTTTTTTCAGTATCTATCCCGCTCTTACGAGGATATCTACCAGCTGGACAGGGACCTTCCCAATTAGAGGGCTGGACAAGCATGCCCATAAATCGCGATCTTTTAAACGTTAGCAGAGGTCGTTATTAAAAACGTGCGCCTCTCAGCCGATACAATTGCTTATTTTCGAATGGAGTGTATTTTTTATGAGGTGGGTAACAAACACTAAGCACAACCGCGGGGGCTTCGCCTTCTCACTTCAGCTCACCTTCAACCTAATTTTTGTTAGCTATCAAAAGGACAATTGATCTAAGACCGTAAGTCGTGTGATGCTTGAGCCATATGTAAAAGAATCGTCTCTGGCCACTCCAGGCAAATGATAGTCAAAAACTTTCTTCACTTGCGCAATCCCCATGAGTGATCATTGGTGAATAAATTTGTCCGAGATCTTCGGCTTAGAAAACTTTAGGTTTTTCCATTTCTCTCTTCTTGTAGAAAGATTACATCTTCCAATATCTATGCTATCTGTCTCTACTACTTTCGCTCTCTCAAAGCTGAGTGGTGTTCAGTATTGCGTTACAGTCCAAACAGATCAAATGTCTGTTTTACAAGTTTAGAATATTCTTAACCTTTCCTGGATTTACGTTCCAGTTACATTCACTTTCTCAGATTATCTCAAGGAGAGCATGATCTAAGTGAAAAAGAGTACCATTTCTGTCTTCTCGGGATATTCTTATACTAAGAGTGTAGTCTAATGGATTATTGTCACTTTTCGACATTGTATGCTTGGACAGCATACTCAAAATGTGTAATATGGGTAATAGTTTTCACTTGGACTTGCTCTTATACTAAAAAAAAATTGCTTAAGGTGCGAGACCTTTACAGAACAGTCGGAGATTGATGAACCATTTGCTAGCTAGTTCTTTAAGAAGGATTTCCTATTTGTTCGCCGCCAGTCTCAGACTCCTTGCAAGATCATAATTAGGTTCTACTTGCGAGCTTAAAGAGCAACCTTGTATCTATTAATAGGCTCCAATCCTTTGCTTTTTATTCATAGGGAATCTACAACTTATCCTGCTTCTCTGAAAATTTACAGGGGCTTTTCGGAGGCCTTTTAGTTACGTATCATAGTCAAAAGAAAAGAAAAGTTTCAAAAATGAACCAGAAATTCATAAGTAAGTCTCTGCTTGATTTGCTGCCGTTAGCCGAAATTGTTACGAAAGAACATTTAGGAGACTTTATTTCCCTCAGATCCCAATGTAGTTCTAATCAATAAAACTGAGAATGATTTCAAAAAACAAAAGAATGGGTTTAACAAGAAGTAAGGATGCTGTTGGATAACAATAAAAATGCTCAATCCAAGAAAGGAACCTAGGACTTGGTTTCTAATAACACTCTGGGAAAGTATAGGATTTTTCATCGCGAACTTAATCACAATTTTGTTATACTCGCATTCACAATCACATTCTTTTTATTCCTTATCAGCTAAATACTTATATTGGAAATAGGAAAGTGGAGAAGATCAAAGTGGCCGGTTGGACATATATGGCAGCTTGTGGTTTGGATCCCAAACGATCGGAGCATCGAAAAACGCAGACGGCCTACCGTAGTTCATCCTTGTTGCCAAATGGACGTAGAAGTCATTATTGTAAGAATTCTTAAACTGAAATTAAATGATGGAATTGATTTTTACTAAAATTAAAAAAAAAAAATTGCAGCAAGTCGACGACTTGTCATCGACGAAGAAGCTCACGCAGTGGAAGAGCTGCCTACTATCAGCACTCAAATCGGTACCAACTGTATTAGATTGCAGGAATACGAGGGCCACAAAAAGAAATGCAACAAACTACAAGAATACAATGACGTGGTGTTCGTAATGCTGCAATTCGCTTTGGAGTTGATGCGTACCATGAAGTCGTTCAATATGGAGAACTTGCAATGCGAGGATGGTGATGTAGATAGAGGTGCTTTGAGAATAGGTAATTTTCTAATGGTATTTATATGTATAGTTACGTCACTGTATTAACTTTCTTTTTTTAAAGGCATCTCAAATGGACCCATTATGGCCGGTGTGGTGGGTTCTTATAAACCCCATTATGACATTTGGGGTAATGCTGTGAATATGGCATCACGTATGGATTCAACGGGCATTGCCGGCTCCATACAAGTCACACAGAATACTGCAAAAATATTGGAATCTTACAATGTCAAATGTACTTATCGTGGTCTCACATTCGTTAAAGGGCGTGGTCATATACCCACGTATATTGTTGAAGTCGATGAATCGTTAAATTTTGTAAAGATTCACGATGAGAATATCATAAGTTTGGAGACTATAAGTAGTATTGAAGAGGAGACGGCGGAGTGCTGAATTATTTATAAATTGTAAATTATATTATAAGTCATTCAACAAAAAAGTAAAAGTTATTTACTAGTCAATAAATTGTTTTGAATAACTTAAATATCATACGTTTACCAAAAAGTTTCCACATAATCTAATCGGCAACGATTCGAACAGGAAATATGTATATTCTTTTTATTTTTACTCTGACTGTCTTTTTAAATAAATTCTTCGGAAATTATCGATTAGAGATTCCCAGTCAGTTAACAAAGCGGATTAATTGACAATTAGTGCTGTTGTGTGAACACACCAAACTATATAAATATTATAAGTAAGCTAGGTGTCGCCTCTGTTCAAACTTCCAAAAAATTTGAGGAATCAGGTAGAGTTCTTTATTAATATTATTGTTATTAAAAAGTGGCTTAATCACTCTGGAAATGTAGGCGAATGGATGTTATGTCCCTTAACTTAAAGAAAAGTTATTTTTAAAATTAACTTTAACAAAAAACTAAAAGCTAAAAGATTTGTTTCTTCTTCAACGCCAAATTCTTTTCAAAGAATTTCACTATGGAATATCAAAAAGAATCATAAATCACCGCTCAGATAGAAAACCGGTGATTGGGCCCTTTCTAAAAAAGGAAATACAATTTTTTTTTTGATAAAAGAGAAGCGCTTCAACCCAATGCAGCAATGACAAATTTTTCTATCTATGTCTCACTATGCTTCTGGGCCTATCTCCAACATAAGTTCGACCGCATCTGAGATAAAAGTCACAACAAAAACGTTAAATATAAAACAAAAAACTTTACGTGGTTACGACCATATAGCACCACAATTGCTTACAGAGCTACCAAACATTGCTTTCAGTTTCTTGTCTCCTTAATGACAGTTTTGAACTTGGATACCTTCTGAATATGTGAAAATAGTTGCAGATTATCATGATAAGCAGAAAAATCGCTGCCGTCATCACTTTATTAGCTTGTTACCTGTTCTTACCAAAGTTTTTGGAAAATACTGCTATCCGAAATATTTAATTTTCTCCACAAACAGGGTTATCCATTTAGTGATTTCGAAAGTGTACGATAAAATTTTGACATCTGTTAAACTTAACTATCAAACCAAACATGTTTTGTTTTAGCTAAAAGTCAGTCATTTATGAAAATGGATCACTTAACAACCGCACAACGCGTTAAAATTTTTGAAAATTACTACAAAATTGGTTCAAAATTCAATCTTTTCGTGCTTTAAGAGGAAAGGAAGAGGAAAATTTTAAAGCAATTTGAAGGAGCTGATCAGATATTGTAAAGACTATTCATCATCATTTTGCTCGTTCCATCTCAAATATCGCTGCTATAAGTGAAAGTGTAGCCGAAAACCCGAATATGTGTATTTTTCGAGGTTCTCAAGAGCCGAGACTTTATTAAGGCACGTATTTACACTTGGACTTACACCTGCATCCATATATAGTCCAGCTCACACAACAACTGAAGCCAGATGACCATTAGCAACGCCGTAGCTACGGCGATTGGTTGCTTGAACAACAAACAATGGACCGCGATTTTTTCCACAAAATTTTCTTCAACAACGAGACACATTTCTCACTCCGTCGATACCTTAATCAGCTAAATTGTCGCATTTGGATATCCAAGTATCCTCAAATAATGGAAGAGAGGACATTACACCCAAAAAATTCACTGTCTGCGGCGTTCTTTGGTCCGGTATGGTATGATAACCCCTTTTTTAACACTCAAGATGAAGATGATGACACATGCTACATAACACGAGCGAATATGGCTTTATTGCGAGAGAAATTTACCGGCCGCACAATCTCTCGTCTTGGCGATGAGAAGTGGACACCGAGACTACGTTGGACTTCTTTTGTGGGGCTACGTGAAAGACCGTGCTTATGAGGAGAAACCTTTTACTCTTGAACTTAAATTCGTCAAGTAGCTTTTATAGCTTTAGCCCAATATATGCGAAAAAGTGTTCGAAAATTACCTCAAACGGATCGAGGTTTGCAAAAATTCACCGTGCGATCATATGAATACTGAAGTATTTCACATATAATGCCAAGATTCAAACTGTATAATAAAAAATGGATAATCCTTTACTAGTTCTTCGCATTGCCATTGATAGTGGGATGCTATTTTTGTTGAAAGAGTATTGCTCGGCAATATTTCTTGGAGTGGCTAAAGTATGTTGTTCAATAAGGTATGACGATATGACATGAATGACGCATATACAAAATTAAAACGACTGCCAAAAAATTTCCATCAGATCTTCATATAATTTCTTACTAACAGAAGGTTTACAATTGAAGTAAAGGAATTTATCTCAGAGGAGATTGCAATTATGGCTTGTGTTCCTCAATTTAGCGTATGTTGGTCCAATGTTGTATGTCTTATTTACTGCTGACGTTCCAATGAGCGCAAAAGTACTAACCTCAACAGACGATACCGCTATTGCATATCGAAGCGAATGTCCATTCAAAATCTAGCAGTTGTCAGCTCTATTCCTCTTCGAGCAGGCTAAAATTTCTGCTCGCCATCCTTTCGTATCATGTTGTAAGTTGTGGAGTCATGCCTCGGGGAGCTCCATTGGACCGTAGAGGTCTGGGGGGTACCCATAGTCCATAAGGCTTCGGGAGCAGCTGGCCGTTAATGCACTTAGATTAGAATTACCTGATGACCTAGGCATTGTTAGGTTTGCAAAAGGGTGGCAGCCATTGGCGGGCCAAAACTCGGGTCAACGTCGATGCATAGAGCCGGCTCACGTGAGATATGTAAACCTCCTCCTTGCCATCTCTTTGCGGAATCTTAATTGTGCACCAATAATTAATCAATATTTGCTAATTGTTTTTCTGTTTTTGGAATTAATCATTTGACGATCAATCAATTAATACATTCCCTTTTCTGGACTCAAGAGATGCTTACTCATTTGAAAACTAGGTAATCAAAGATAAAGTGTAACGAGTTCAAGTGTTCCTAAATATTTATCAGTATCAAAGTATCAGTATCAGAGCTACACTGAGTTTTAAGCCAGTCCATTTCCAAGCCCAAGACAATAAGAACCAACTTGATTGCGAGCTTTTTGAGGAATTTTTTAAGGAGTGAAAAGACATGGATAATTTTTTTTTTAATAAAAATTCTTGTAAAGGGTGATCCAAGTAAGTAGAGGTACTCAATAGTCTTTTTTGACAGATCACGCGTAAGTCGTGTCTAGCCAACGCTTACAAATCATTCAACTTTATTACGAAAATTCACGTTCTGTAAAGAATGTGTTTCTTGCGCTTCGCTCAACTATTGTGCGTACTATTCGCAACACCATCACCCATCTTAAGACCCCGCATTCATTATTGGACAATACTCGACCGTATAGACCACGTCCAGCACGCAGTGAAGAAAATATAGCGGCCGTAACTGAGAGAGTACACGAAGACCGTGGAGAGTCGAATCGGCGTAGTTCGCAGCAACTCGAACTGACGTATGGAAGGACTTGGGGCATTTTTCGTCGAGATCTTAAATTGAAAGTGTACAAAATACAGCTTGGGCAAGAACTGAACCCGCTCGACCTTCCCAAGCGACATCGCTTGAAAAGTTCCAAGAAGATCCGACATTTTCGAGCTAAATTTTGTTCAGAGATGAGGCCCATTTTTGGCTCAATAGGTATGTAAATAAGCAAAATTGCCGCATTTACGACGAAGAACAACATGAAGAGATTCAAGAGCTGACATTTCATCCAGAAAAACCAACGGCTTCGTGTGGTTTGTGGGCCGGTGGAATCATAAGGTACATATTTCTTCAAAAACGATTACATCAATGTCGATCGTTACCGCGCAATGATAATCGACCATTTGATGTCTGAAATTGAAAGTCGTGATCTCCGCGACATTTGGTTTCAACAAGACGGCGCCACTTCCCACATATCACATCAATCAATGGATTTATTGAGAGAACACTTCGGTGAGCAGATAATTTCATGTTTTGCGAAGGTCGATTGGCCACCAAGATCATGTGATATCACATCGTTGGACTTTTTCCTGTGGGGATATGTAAAGTCTAAAGTCTATGTGAACAATTCCGCTTCGTTTCAGGCCTTGGAGCAAAATATCGCGCGTGTCATTCGCTAGTTACCAGTCGAAATGCTCGAACGAGTCATCGAAAATTAGACTCAACGGATGGACCATCTTAGACGTAGCCTCGGATAACATTTGAAAGAGATAATCTTCAAAATATAAACATCCGAGTGGGATTACTTTGAATGGGACAACGGTCTCCACGTTTATTAAAACAAATCCATTGTCTAACATAAAATAAAACACTAATGGTGAAGAAACTCAAAAATATCATTGACAAAAGTCTACATACACCACGGGTTTACTAGGGTTGTTATGGCGGTAAGGTACCCTTTTTTTACTATTTTTTATTTAATTAAGTTTTCTAATTTGCTAGTATTAAATTTAGTTGTGATTTAAGCGCATTAGTATCAACATGACTCCGCGAAAAGAAACATCCATTGACGTAAGAAACTTGGTTATTCAGCACAGAAAAGAGAAGAAATCATATGGGGAAATTTCAAAAATTTTGAACTTAAGCCCACCAAAGGTACAGACCATTGTAAAAAATTTGAAAAAAATGTATCCACCGAAAAACAGTCGCGTTTTGGCCGCCCGAAGAAACTAACTCGAAGAGACATCAGCTTTATTCTGAAGGAAGTGAATGATGATCCTAAAGTTACTGCTCCAAAATTAGACGAAAACACCGCAAATTCATCAAGAAAGTCTGTCCATCCACGAACAATTCGAAGGGTTCTGAGCGATAACGACTTCCACAGTAGATCGCCACGTAAAAAGCCACTTATTTCTGGGAAAAAAAGTCGTAAACTTCGCTTGGAGTGCGCTAAAGCACATTTAGGCAAGGGAATGGATTTTTGGCAAAAAATCTTGTTTACAGACGAATTTAAGTTCAATATATTTGGCAGCAATGGAAGATCAAAAGTTTGGAGAAAAGAAAATACTGCACTAAACGCCAAAAATATAGTAACAACAGAAGAGCATGGTGGCGACAACGTATTGGTTTGGAGAGCGGTTGCGGTATCTGGAGTTGGAAAGCTGGCTTTCATTGAGGGTAATATGTTTCAGTTCTAATATAAGTCATTAATG
This sequence comes from Neoceratitis asiatica, assembly GCA_030068015.2. NCBI lineage: Eukaryota > Metazoa > Arthropoda > Insecta > Diptera > Tephritidae > Neoceratitis > Neoceratitis asiatica. Next base: position 52,199,997 of record CM061526.1, on the reverse strand, counting down.
GAAGTTAATTTGAAGCCTTCGGTGGACAGTTTGGAGCTTGGCGCAGGCTGGATTTTCCAACAGGATAACGATCCAAAGCACACAGCCCATATTGTTAAGGATTGATTGCTTTATCATGCTCCAAGCAACTACACACACCACCTCAAAGCCCACATTTGAAAGTTTTTGAACATGTCTGGGAGATTTTTGAGCGAAAAATTAGAAAAAAACAGATTTCCAGCTCAGCATTACTCAAAGGACATCTTATTGAAGCTTGGGACAGTATTACTCCCTCAGTATTGACAAATTTAGAAGCTTCGATGCTGTTATTGATGCGAACAGGAGACCATCTAAATATTAAAAAGAACATGTTACCTGATATTAATCAAAGTTTTTGCGCTAAAATAAGATATGTTTGTACTATATGTAGACTTTTGTCATTGTTGGATTTACGTTTTTTTTTGGCATAGCTTAACTATTTTATGTCAAAAAAAAATTTTTTTTTATGATAAGCGAAAATAGTTGAATTAAACTGTATCGTAAAATTTTCCAATAAACTTTTTGGATTTTGAATTCAACGAAAACAGGGTGTGTATGTAGACTTTTGTACGCCACTGTATATGACGACATCAGTGATTGCCTCTGTCGTTGAGAATTGTTCTCTATCGCTCTCTCTCTCTCTCTCTCTCTCTTACACTTATAATAACGAGGATTTGTGATGATTGTGACCACTGAGTCAAAAAAGACGTTTCAGTTACATTTTTTGCAGAGAATATCTTTTTGTTGTAAGCTTTAAATATTTTATTTCAATTTTCATAATTTAATATACATACATACAGAATAATTTATGAATACATCCAACAACACTTATGGATATATGGATATTTGTCTTTTCGTCTTTATATATATATATATGTAAATCTGCATATTTATATTATTTTATATGTACATATGTACTTGTATATATGTAAATTTGTATGAATGCATGTACTAAATGTAATAAGTAGGATACAGTTATAAAGTAAAAAGTAGATTTATCAAAAATTTTCAAGTACACAAAAATTCAAATATTTTTTAACTCTTTTTTCAAACTCTTTATGTATGTATGTTGGTATAAAGCGTTTTTGGAAAAACCTTAAAAAGCACCACAGATTTTGTGCTACATGTGCATACATACATATGGATGCGGCCTCCCCAAAGCCGTAAAAATATGCCGTACATATGTATATGCATATGAGTTAGTATATATATGTAAATATATGTGTATGTAAATGTGTGTATATAAATAAAAAAGTATAAAAATATATATGTAGGTGTGCAGAAAATGTTTATGTAAAAACTGAAAAACATACATAAAAGATAAATTAAAAACAAAAACAAAAATACTTAATTTAAGCACCGAAATTTTCAAAATCAATAAAGCACCTAATTCAAATGCACATACATATAATTATATATACATACATATGTATATACGTGATCTTTTCATTGTATATAAGAATGTGCGTTTGTTTACAAAAGCGTTACATAATATTTTTTGCACAACCCATCACTGTGCACTATTTCTAACGAAATTATTTGCAAATTCAGAAATTTGTATCGTTGTCCTCTTAGTACTGCACATAACATAGCATAACACATAACGCATAAAATAAATTGTAGAAACATTAAAAAGAAAAGAGAGAACTTTTCGAATATAATGTTTTTCTTCTTCTTTTTTTGTCCAGTATTTCCCCCAGCATTTCACTATTCAATCCAAAATTTATTCATTCGCTCCTGTCAATAGCACAGCATCCTCTGGTAGGGGTTTTCGTTTATAGGAGCCCTCGGTGACCAAATAAACAACTAAAGCACCAAAAATCACATACAACGAGCCTATACAGTTGGCCATGACGCCAGCATTCGAGAAGGATGAATAGTCGGGACTGTAAAGTTGAAAAAAATAACAATTAAATTAAATTATAAAATTAAACATTCAAAAAAATGTTGAAAAATAAAAATACTCACATAGCGAATAAAGCCTTTTCTGTGAGACCCATCAACGCACTAGCTATAGCCAAAACGAATCCGAAGAGCCCAAAGTAAATGTGCAGTGGCATGTATGCGACCTTGAGTGCCTGTCGCCAGCCAGGTGCCAGGTATGCTGTAAATCCTGCTACATACTGTAAACCGAATACGATCACAGCACCCATACCCATCCACGAGTGTAGAGAATACATGTTCGGTATGGGTGGGTTAGGCAAGTTGTGCGAGTCGAAAACGGTAATCAAGGCAATGACCGTGAGTACAAAGGCAGTCAAATGGATGCCGGCATGTGCGAGTTTCAGCGTCTTCTTGCGTACATTGCGGAATCCGCGGTAGACCAGAATAGCTGTAAATTAAATTTAAAAAAATTATCAAATAATCTCTCTTTTCAAACTTGTTGAAATTTACTAATAACGAGCTTTAAAGAGTTCTGTGAGCAGCTTTTTTGATTTTAAAATAACTGAAAGGTTTCGGAAAGTAATTAAGACAATAATTTTAAGACAAAATTTTTTTTCTTCAATACTGTAGCTACTAGTTTTAAGGGTTTCGAGAAAATCTAAACCGTCTACAATTTGGGAAAATCATTAGTCTGTAAAGCTTTCTAGGATAGCGTTGATGGTTAACAGGGCTTGAGAAACTCTCGAAACAATTAAACTTTCGGCTGAGACGTAATGTCAACAATTCTTTTGCTTAGCAAGATATTATCTTATGACTTGCTTCCGAGTATTTATTACTGAATCATTATTGTATGCATGCTTAAGCGTTACCTAAGACCCTTAAGAAAGAAATCATCGTGTTCCGAATGATTACGGTCAAACAAAAGTTGCCTACCTTTCAGATACATGGCGTACTTCCATTCCTCTTTCTATAACCTTGCCAAATGCTATTTTTTGGACGCGTCTTAAGGATGGGACCTTAGGGTCATGTGTAGAAGTTCGCGCAAATGAGGACAGTTTTTGACTGTTATGCACTTGGGAGTGGCTAGAAACGATTCTTTTATTTTTTTTAGACCAAGTATCCTTTGGGTAGCGAACAAACATCCGTTTAGAGACGAGCTAAAGGGAGAAGGCGAATCCTCGGCGGTTGTGTGTAGGTTTTGGGATCAGCTACATAAAGAATGTTCTCCAATTAAAAATCAACAAACGCCTCAGATAAGAGACTTCTTAGTGAATTTCTTCAACATATCGCTGATTTGCGCCCATGCCCCGAAGGAAGAGATGGACGATGTGACCAAATAGTTTCTGTGAATGGGTAGGCAAAGAAGGTATTTTCGGCGCAAACAGAGTTCACTTCGAAACAACCCCAAACTGAATAAGGTTAATCCACTTCGGCACGTTCTGTAAAGAATGTGTTCAACTTGTGGTCAACATAAGCGGCCTACTGATCGTACTATTCGCAACACCATCACCCATCTTGAGACTCATCATTCGGCGCCGTTCGCAGCAAGTCGGACTGACGTATGGAACGACTTGGCGCATTTTACGTCGAGATCTTAATTTGAAAGCGTACAAAATGCAGCTTGTGCAAGAACTGCAAGAACTGAAGCCGTTCGACCTTCCCAAGTGACATCGCTTCGCTCTATGGGATCTTGAAAAGTTCCAAGAAGCTCCGACGTTCTCGAGCCAAATTTTGTTCAGCGGTTAGGCCCATTTCTGGCTCTATGGATATGTATATATATATATATATATTTGGCGCTTTATAACCGCTGAAGCGATTTTTGGCAGAGCTCCTCCTCCTTGTAATTTTTGCGACTTGTTGTTTATACCAACAAATGGCGGGACCTATAGTTAATTCTAAACCGCCTCCGAAGGGCTGATGGATTTTTATGAGGAGCTTTTATTTTATTTTTTATTTCATGTCAGAAATTAGAAAAATTTATTTTCTATAACTTTGGATGTTGCTCGAATCTGGGCTCGAACACAGGCCTTCAATGGCGACCGTTATTGCGTTATGATAACCGACTATTTAATGCCTGAAATTGAAGCTCGTGATCTCCGCGACATTTGGTTTCAACAAGGCAGCGCCACTTCCCACACATCGCATCAATCAATGGATTTATAGAGAGAATGCTTCGGTGAGCAGATAATTTCACCTTTTGGGCCGGTCGATTGGCCACCAAGATCATGTGATATCCCACCGTTAGACTTTTTCCTATGGGGATATGTAAAGTCTAAAGTCTACGCGGACAATCCCGCTTCGATTCAGGCCTTGAAGCAAAACATCACGCCTGTCATTCGCCAGTTACCAGTCGAAATGCTCGAATCAGGCATCGAAAGTTGGACCATCTGAGACATAGCCACGGCCAACATTTGAAATAGATAATCTTTAAAAAATAAATGCCAAAGAATGTTCTTTCGAATGAAAATAAACATTCCCCATTAAATTTGAATTTTCTGTGTTTTTCTCTTTAAAAAGTAGGGAAAAGTGAAATGGAAAGGTGTAAAAACATCGGCATGACCGCAGATAGTACTTTTTTCCTGTTTTGTTTGAATGTGCTGATTTCGATAATTTTCCGATCAAAATTCGATAATTCCACGATTTGATCGTAATTTGCATGGTAATTGAAAATGAATTACGCACTTTTTGCGTAATTCGCTATCCAAAATTTGTATAGCGAGTTAAGTCATTCGCGAATTACGATTGAGAGAGCGAACAACGTAATTGGGGTGACGTGGAAAAGCCATATAATTATGCTTGCATATATTATACAATATGTATATGCATATGTACATAGCATATATATGTACTTGTATATGCCCCCACTGTTACATACTGTTAGATTGTTTAGGTGTGTACTTACAATTGCCATATAAGAATATCAGGCCGATTGTCATAAATAGCGGATGCCAATTGAATTCGAGTGAGGGATTGGCAGTACCGCCAACGCCACCAAAATGTATGCCAATCCAACAGCTAACCAAAATAATCATTGTCAAGCCACATAGTTGTGTTACCACGTACAACACTTTGAAGTTTGTCAAAGTGGCGTCCTCATCCATTTTACCTGTAATTTGTAGGTAATAAAAATAGTCAATATAATAAAAAAAGGCAAAATAATAATAATAATAATAACAAATTTTTTTTATAATTATGAGTATACTCACATAATATAAATATTTATTTAAATGTTCTACATCAAATCATTATTATTTTTTTTTGGAAACAAATTCGGACATATGTATGCAAGTGTGTATATAATGGTATGCACTTGTGTTTATTTACAATCCTAGCGTTTTATGAAAATTGGAGCATTCAAGCGAAGGTGCAACATATTTTCTTCGCTTTTTTTTCTTCTCATGTACAAATACAATATCGTAAATAAATAAGTGGCAGTCAGTGCATTGCGCTGAGGAAAGTTTTGAAAACATTTGACTCTAAATGACTAAATAAATATAAATATGCGCATATATGTAAACAAACAACACAACCTACATAACCTAACATATACATACATACATATACTCGTACATACATATATAAATTTACACTTGTAACTTCATTTATAAACATAGCTTTTCACTTGTTAACACATATGCCCGCGAAGTGTTACACAGTGTGGCAGAGTAATAATTTTGAAAGGAGGGAGTTAGTTAAGTGATTTCAAATAATGGGAGGAAAAGCTTTTATATTAAGTATAGGGTGTATTAATTTGTTTAGCATTCACATACATTAGTAAAAATTTTTTTATAATTTCTCATTACAGTTCTTGTGCTCGGGGTTCAGAAAGGTAAAAAGATTAAAAAATTAAATTTTTGTTGGAAATTTTTGGGTAAAAAATTTATTTTTTTATTCAGTTTACGCTTAATTAACTTCAAACTTTTTAATTTTGAATTACGCATTGAAAGAAAAACCACTTGTAATTGATTCTGAAAAACTTTTGCAACTCTTTCCGTGTTTGTTGATTTATTTTTCAATATTTTGAATTAAAACACTTAACATTTGCTTTGGGTAACTGTGATTGTGAAATTGTTGAAAGTTATAATGAAAAAATTTCTTTATTATCATCACGTTTCACCTTAAAAATAGTACAGAGCTTTTCTTAAGCAGCTTTAGATATTCTAAAGGCGCAATTGAGTACCTACTCTTTCGAAATAATGCTCTAAACTCAAAACTATTACATTTATTTGTGTACCGAGTATCCGTTTAACATTTGAATACTGACTTTTGTTTAGAATTGCCTGAAGAAAAATGGTGTCGAAGCTTTTAACTCGCTTTACTATGTTGAAGGCGTTGATCCAATGTGGACTGACTGTAGTGTTTTTCCTTGACTGCACTATCTTTGAAAACTTGTATTACCAAAAGACCACTTTGAATGCTATCAAAAGTGGAATATTTCGGCAAAAGCTGCAACTGTAGTTACAATATCTACTGTCAAAATTACAAGAAAACAATAGTTCAATTGAAAAGTCCGCGGCCTGACACATAGATGGCGCTATTAGAATTAATTAATTAATGATTTTTAGTTTCCCCTAGCCTTCAAAGGCTGAGTGTATAAATTTGACAGCTGTCGGATTATTAGTTTGTGAATTATAGTATTTTGAGTGAAGCAACTTTTGCTATTGTGAAATAAAATGGATAAAAAGGAATTTCGCGTGTTGATAAAATATTTCTTTTTGAAGGGAAAGATATAGTTGAAGCAAAAATTTGGCTTAATGAAGAGTTTCCGGACACTTCCCAACGAAAATCAAGCATCAAGGATTGGTATGGTAAGTTTAGACGTGATGAAATGAGCGCCGAAGGCGGTGAACGCAGTGGACGCCCAACAGAGGTTGTTATCGCCGAAAACATCAAAAAATACACAAATGATTTTGAATGACAGTTGAAATTGAATAAAATAGCAGGAACTCTAAAGATATAGACTGAATGTGTACATAATTTCATTCACTAATATTTGGTTATGAGAACTTTTGACCAAAAACAACGACGAGTTTATGATTCGAAGCAGTGTTTGGAAATGTTCAAGGGGAATGACCCCGAGTTTTTGCACCGATATGTGACAATGGATGAAACGGCTCAATCATTTCACTCCGAAGTCCAATCGACAGTCATCCGAGTGAACTGCCCTTGATGAACCCGTTCCAAAGCGAGGAAAAACGCAACGGCCGGCTGGTTATGGCGTCTGTATTTTGGGTTGCGCTTGGAATAATTTTCATTGACTACCTTGAAAAAGAAAGGACCATCAACAGCGACTATTACATAGCGTTGTTGGACCGTTTGAAGGACGAAGACAGTGAAATCGATGGCAAAAATCCATGAATCGGGCTTCAAATTGCTTCTGCATCCACCATATTCTCCAGATCTGGCCACCAGCGACTATTTCCTGTTCTCGGATCTCAAAGGAATGCTCGCTGGGAAGAAATTTCCCTCGAATGAAGCGGTGATCGTTGAAACTGAGACCTATTTTGAAGCAAAGGACAAATTGTACTACAAAAATAGTTTCGAAGAGTAGAGTCACTTTAATCAGTTTATCACCCTTGTTCCATTCGAATAAAAAAAAATTAATTTTGTCAAAACAATGTGGTTTACTATAGTAGGCCGTGGACCTGTTAGAACAAAGCTCTATTCAAAACTTTGCAGTGCTTCAATTGCTTAAAGCAAAGCTACATTCTGTCTCTCCTCATACGTTCGGGTAGTATAGTTTAGATCTCTCAGTAAAGGTTCCGGCTCATATCGGTTATTATGAAGTCTGCTATAAATTATCATATATAGCAACAGCTAGTAAGTAACTTAATTCGAATATAAACTGAATGAAGAAGACTAGAAATTGACTCTCTTATTAATTTTTATTGTTTTTAAATAGATTCTATCATATCAGATTAGATTTGATATCTCGGGCTCCACGTTACCGATTGATAGTCACACCAATGTGAAAAGTAATGTTATGTTCAGGGTCCCAGCTGAATAAAATGATGAACCTGTTCCAAGTAATTAGTATATGTAAAAAGCTGTATGTATGTTTCGTCGGGAAAAGCTCATAACCTTACATTTTGAAACTTTTGGGTGCATTTGTCTTATTTTACACCATTCAATTATTCTGTTTAGGTCTTTTGACGGCAAGACCTTTTCATTTACCGAAGTGTTAAATTTATGAAGTTTAAATTAAACAGCACAGAATAAGTATCACTTATAAATAGTGAAAACATAGTCGGGAATAAATGGTTACTCAGGGACAATCCTGCAAAAAGTTCAATAGAATGAAATAGAACTTTTAAATTCTCAAAGAGTAGTGCGATCGTATAAGTATGAAGAGACCCATTGTAAATATAAAACTGAGTTCTTCAGTGTACCACGGACGCGTCAGCTTTTAATTAGCACAAATACGTTTAGAAACCATACTTATTAAATAAGTAGAACACAGTGAAATTAAAATGTGCATTAATCTTTTCCTAGTAGAATAATTCGGGCAACGGATGGGATATCGGCTTACCCCTAACTTGTCCTTTATTATGGGCTTAATTTGACGCTCGACATACGTTGGCTGACAAAAATCGCAGTTTGAATTTCAAACTGGTATTACGGGCATGAATCTCTGTCGAAATTTCAAGTTTTTAATGATTTAATGTAAATTTTCATTAATTTAATCATGAGTATAATGCACGCATTTTCATGACGCATATTTTGACACTTTTCCTTTTTATACCTTACATGTACATGAAATAGTATACGAGGTGTATTCAAATAAAAAGGTGAATTTTGAATTTTTTTGAGAAGTACTTATTTATTCATCAATATCTATTTTGTGCCCTTAAAAGTAATTCCCCTCGGATATAATGCATTTGTGCCAACGCTTTTTCCAATTCTCTAAGCACTTCTGAAATGTGCTTTTCGGTATTTTGACTTGATCTCATCAATTGTGGCAAAACGCTTTTCTTTCCTTGGTTTCTTTAGTTTTGGGAATAGGAAAAAGTCGCAGAGAGCCAAATCTGGTGAATACGGTGGTTGAGGCATGATTACGGTTTTTTTTTTTGGGCAAAAAATCACGAATAAGCATTTATGTGTGAGCTGGGGCATTATCGTGGTGCTGAATCCACGATTTGTTTTTCCATAATTCCGATCGTTTGAGCCGTATTGCTTCACGCAAACGTTGCATAGCTTACTTGTAGTATTCCTTATTAACTGTACGTTCTTTTGGCAGGAACTCATGATGCACCACACCATTGTGTGCAAAAAATCAGTCAAAAAAGCATCTAATAGTGTGAAGTTAAAAACAGAAAACCATCGAAATCGAATTTTGCATTTTGCAATAAACTCGATATGCTCTTGAAAGCCCGCACCGCAGTCTTGTTTAAATTGATTTTGTTTGCATTTTGGAACAAATTATATTTGATTTCATTTATTTGTCGAAACTTTTGCTATTCTTTAATGAAAGAGTGTCATAATGTCAAAATAAAAATCGTTCGATTGTGGCTTTCAATTACAATCGAAAATGGAAAAACTGACTTATAATATGGCAAGTAATTTATCGATTAAAAATGTAGGAATTCGATGTGACTGAAACCTCTCATTTAATATAATTTTAAATGGTTTCTTGTGTTGCAAGCTTTCTTCAATTACATATTAACATATTATCAAATATTCCCGCTCATTTTGTTGTCACAATTTTATATAAAATATTTATAAGATTGTGAAATAATTATCGATTACATTGATGCGGTATTGGTAAATAGTACAGCTCTAGATACCCGGGTATTGAGCACTGCAAGCAGCTCGAAACTCGATCATTGCTCAACTGCTCAACAGAACAAAAAAAAATTAATTTTGTATGTCAAAGTTTCTTTGGCGTTTCAATGATTTTTACACTTTGCATAAATAAATTTAAAATTGATAAAAAAAAAGTTTTGAGAAAAAAGTCCAAGTGTTTGTCAAAATACTCGATATGTTCGTGCTCGGCTCGAAAATTTTTCGCTCGTTGTTTAAATGCTCGCACTGCTCGAATGTTTGAGCAAAATCTGGAGCTCTAGTAAGTACCAGAATTAAGTTTGAACATGTTCGAAACAGCTGTTTCTCGCAAGAAGCGCCGGAAACGTCAGATTAAAGTTGAAATTTTTAATACTTTCAGGCGTTCTGGACTGTTCAAACTTGTGGTGGTGGAAGCAGTATCATACATTTGCACTGAGTTAACTTTTTTGACTGTGCAAAATTATAACAAATTATATTTAATTACAGCTAAAATGATACCACAACGTCGAAAATAAATCATCACAACATTCAAAACATTACTTCCGTCGTCCTACATACAAACGCACTTTTAATCATAGTTAATAGATAAATTTTGTTTTATTATATTAAATATAATAGAATATAACAGTGGGTAAACAAATTCATTTTTACAATTTTGTTGTTTCAATGCGACCGTCATTGAAATACCCAAAAATCTTCCAAAAAACAAACATTATCACAAATCGCCCATCAATAAAATCGCTACGTGTCTGACTTAGATAAGCAAATAATAGCTACTTTTTCAGGCCACAATAATAAAATCATAAAAAAATTCCAAAATTTGTTTGAATGAAACGCATGTAATAAAACAACGATCGCAACAATAAATTAAGCGTCAATTAGTGAAGACCAATTAAGAGTACTGCAGTAATTTGAAATACTTTCGATTTCACGCGATTTCCAATCACTCCACATGATGTGATAATTAATCATGTACAGTTATGTGTACTCGTATAGAAATTTATAAAAAATATTAACCTTTTACTTTCTGAACAAGAAAAGAAAATAGATCAAAGCATTAAAAATTGAATTTTAACTGACGGTAAAAAACAAAAATATACTGCACCAAATTAACTCACTTTCATTTATAAAGGGTTATCCATTTTGCGCGTTCCAAATTAAACGGAAATAAAATGCATTCAAAATATTTTTTTTCATGAAATTCCTTGTTAGTAAAAAGTTTGAATCTTGGGATTATATCCGAAATACTAAATCATTCAAACGACCGCCTCGTCAATTTAAGCAAGCTTTGATCCGTTTGAGGAAATTTTCAACCACTTTTTGGCACATATTGAGCGGTATCTCAGCCACAACTAGACGAATGTTAGTTTTCAAGTGCTCAAGAGTTAAGGATTTATCCGCGGTAAACACGGTCTTTCACGTAGCCCTACAAAAAAAGGTTCAACAGTGTTAAAATGCACGATCTTGGTGGCCAATTGACATTGCCCAGATGAGATATTAGGCGACCGGAAATCTCTCACGCAATAAAGCCATATTCGCTCGTGTTATGTGGTATTTAGCACCATCTTGTTGGAACCACATATTCTGCAAGTCGGTTGTTTCAATTTCATTCCGAAAAAAGTCGGTTATGATACGACCACAACGCTCCAAATCGACAGTGACAATCTCACCGTTATCGTTTTCAAAGGAGTAAGGTCCAAACACGCCTACGGACCAAAGAGCGCACTAGACAGTAAGTTTTTCTTGGGTGTAATAGCATCTCTTCAATTATTTGAGGATTCTCGGAGTTCCAAATTCGACAGTTTTACTTACTTATCTACCGAGAGAAAAATGTGCCCCGTAGCTAAAGAAATTTTTGTTATAAAAATCTCGGTCCACTGCTTACTTCAGTTGTTGAGTAAGCAGGACTCTATATGGATGTAGGTGTAAGTCCAAGTACAAAGTCCGCCATAATGTGCCGTAAAAAAGTCCCTGCTTTGGGAACGTCGAGAAATAGACACATTCGGCTCTTCGGCTACACTTTCACTTACAGCAGCGATATTTGAGGTGGAACGAGCAAAACGATTATGCACAGGCCTTACAATATCCATAACCGATCCAGTATTAACAAATTTCTTTAAAATTTTGGCAACTACTTGAGTAGTTGGAAGATAAAGCACGAAACGTTTGAATCACCATTTTTGTAGTAGGTTTCAACAATTCTAACACATTGTGCGGTTGTTAAGCGATCTGTTTTCATAAATGCCTGACTTTTAACTAAAAACACAACATGTTTGGTTTAACAGTTCAGTTTGACAGATGTCAAAGTAAAGCTGTGCACTTTCGAAACCACTAAATTCATAATCCTTTATATGTATGTGCATATGATTGTATGTGATATGAACGCAAATGTGAATCATAAAATATTTATTGCACTCATTTCAAGTTATCAAATAAAGATTTCTAAAATTACGGCTAATCATGTTCTGCATGCCATATCTAACCATATATACATCCATAAATGCCTCATTTAATCTCGATTATTCAGTAAACAGTGCCCACAGCACGTATACTGATAACATTATATTAATCGTTTTCACTATCTTCAATTAATATTTTTAAAACGATCCACATGGCTAACTACATTGTATGTATGTATGTATTCGAACATTTTTTATTGAACATATGTAGTACAGTAGTTGCAAAGATGATCGATGCGTCTACGAAAAAACTAATTAAAAATTACTTATCGAATACGAATACTAGAACATATGTACATATGTACATAAATTTATATTTGGAAATTTCCAAAAAATGCATATGTTTTAGTGAGTTATGACATTGCTAACCTCATAAAGGACGAGTAATCCTTTCATAATTTTATACTATTTTCAAGGCGAATTTAACACGAATTGTTGTATTTGTACTCCTGCTCTCACTTTTAAATAAATTCACTATTTCAAAGCTTTATAAATACTTCCCGACATTAAAAATCCAGAAAATTTTAAAAAATTCTGACAACACAATACCGACACAACATAAAACAGAGATAAATACATCACATAATATCCGGACAACTCTTTGTCCAGATAGCATTTTTATCAATTTACTGGAAAAATTAAAAATATACTATAATATATATATACATAAATATGCATACATTCGCTGAAGCGAAAAAAATATTTAATATGCCAGTCCATTCAATCGGGATATAAAATCCAGATAAAGTATAAAAATAATTTTCAAAATCGGGCGATTTTCTATTTTTTTAATAGTCTGCCTGATATTTTGTAGCGATCCTGTTGTGTCTGGATATTTTTTGTGTGTATTACGTTTTGTCGTGATTTGGTCGTATCTGGAATATGTCTGATCTAGATTTGGTAGTGTCTGAATGTGGTTCGGAATTTTGTGTTTTGGGGATTTCATGTCTCCGGATTTCATTATAGACCCAATTATTTAATAGAACATACATGTTGCTCTACTTACCGTGTTTTTCGAAATTTTTGTAGAAATACGAAATTTTTTGCCGAAATACGAGGGTTGTTCAAATAATGGAAACAACAAATTATTGTTTCATTAATTTCAATATATTTGCCCAATTTAATGTAGCCCCCCCTCAAATATAAAAGGTTTCCGTCAGTAGTTTCACCAATCTTCGTAGCAGTTCTGATATTAATTTTTTTGGATATATCCTTGAGATCTTCCAGCGATTCCATTTTTTAGCTTAATCGTGACCAATTGTCGGAAAATTCAGTCTCGTCGAAAGGTTTGAAGCTACACCGAATATGGTTGTCTGTAGCAAGAAATTCAGTTAAAAATGTTATCAAGCTAAATAGATTGATCGAAAATCGCGCAACCAAAACGGTCATGTTGTTATATATGGGAGATATATCTCCAGTGTTCTAGATGTGCGTATGCTTCGAGGCCCAAACACCGATTCGGACCAGTTGTCACAGCCAAGACACGCATCCGCCTCTGAGTAGGAAGGAGCACCCATATTAAACAGAAGGAAGGTTTTGTGGAGACGCATATCAAACTCCCTATGTAACTGTAGACTGCCTACCTCGCAACGTTGCGTTCGACCACAACATGTGCAGGGTGGGATCGATACCAAGAGCAGCAGTAAAAGGAAAGGAAAGCGTGAGAATGAAAAGCTTGAGGAGTTGGCCAACACGGATAATGCTCGAAAAGATTATAAGGAAGTGCACCGACTTACGGAAATTATCTGAAGCGAACACTTCTCCATCTTGCTGAATAGAAATCATGAACTCGAATGTATACTCGAAGATTGCAACCTGAGTGTACTCTGCACATCTGCTCCAATGGTTGTGAGATAAGCCTCCTCAATATCGCATATAAGGTCCTTTCGAGCAAACTGTGTGAAAGATTCAAGCTCAGCGTCAACGAACTAATCGAAACTTATCAGTGCGGATCCTTTTATTTTATGTCAGAAATACACTCGGAGGGTTTAACATTCCCTGCCAAAGTGGCGACCGCAGTTAGAGAAATTCATTTTTCTATAATTTTTGATGTTGGTCGAGCCCAGGCCTTTCGAATGGCAGTACGTACTGTTAAACACACGGCTATTGCGGTCGCATGTATATTCACTCCAAGAATAATCCAGTGCAGAATGACTCTTGCCAACAAGTGTTACTTTGAACTGAGTAGGCAATTGAGAAATAAAGTCCTTTCCGGTAGAACAAAGACAAAACTCTACAAGTCCCTCATCATTTCGTTTCTACTATATGGTGCGGAGGACTGGAGGATACCACCAAGATCTGATGAGTTGGCTTTAGATGTCTTATATAGAAAGGTTTTGCAGAAGATTTATGGTTCTTTGCGCATTGGCAGTGAGCAACACCAACAACGATGGAATGATGAGTTGTATAGGATATATGGGGTTCTTGGCATAGTTCAGTGAATCCAGGGACAGATCCTATTCTCCGCATAAAGCGATCCAGCTTGGAAAATATTAGCTGCAGAACCAGCCGTAGGAAGCAGAGAAAGAGGAAGACCGTATTCGTATTTCCAATTAGCGCCAAACAGCGAAGTGAAGAAACGAGGGAGCACTGTTTTCAATTCGTCTAAAATCATGTAAACGGAAGAGGAAGAAGATTTGTGAATTCAAATCTATTTTCATCGCACCTGAATTTTTGATAATATGTTAATTTGCGAGTATTCATGTGAAAATTAGAAACTATAATGACAAAAAAAATAAAAATTTATCTTTCAAACAAGCCAAAAAAAACTGCTTGCAAACATTTTGAGTAGAAAATTATTTTTCAAAACTTGGCAGAAGTAAGTACAAAAAGCTGATAAGAATAGTTATTTGAAATACATATGTATGTATGTAAGTAAAATAAGAGAAAACCAAATCACAATCGTCAATTATTTCAAATAAATAGAAGCCTCCAGCCGTATGTGTTAACCTTGAATTTTTGGCATTTTAACCAAGTTTTTGACATTTACATACGTATGAATTTTAAATGAGTTTTTGGCACATGCCTATATGCGTATATAGTATGTATGTATGTATGCAAATATTTATGATTTTTTTTTTAATATTCGTATACTTCAAGTTATGTTTCTATATAGACATTTTTGCGCATAACTCTTGGGATAACTACTATTCTTTCGTCCGTTCGTCCGTTTGTTTGTGTTTTTATTTTACATGTATGTGACTGTTGATGAATAATAATAATTTTGCCATTCTTCAATTGTTCATGAACATTCCCATAATGTCTCGCTGTAATCACCATTATGCATGCATTCCTACGCGGTTATAAAAAAAAAAAAAAAATTAACATAAATAAGTAAGTAAATATAAATGAAAAATATGAAAAATATATACGTATTAGTGAGTACATACTTATTTATTAAAGTATAAATAAAATTATATGCAAATATGGCCAACACAAAATTATCGCCATTGAAAGTAATTATTAAGAAAATTAACTTCAATTAAACTGTAAACTCATGAGTAATAAAATTAGTTACAAAGTGGAGAATTGTAAATTTTATTTATTTGATTTTATAAAGATAACACTTAGTTGTGCGATAGGAGTTTTGTGTGTCTTTTTAAGCGTTAACAACTCTTAGTAGATATTCCGCAGAAATAAAATCGAAAATTAAGAATTAGAGAATTTGATATGTAATATTTTTATTTTGATATGTAGTTTTTATCCATTTGGTAACGTAAATATACATACATCTGTTGTGGATGTCAATTGAAAAGTCGCCGACTTACCATAGTAAAGCACTTTTTTTGGTAAATTTATTCAACATAGTTTTCTTCAAGGGTGATACACTGATTACAACGACCCTCCAAATTTCCAATGCCATTTTTGCAGTACGATTTTTCTTCTTCGAGCTTTAAAATAGGTCTCCGTTTCGGCGATCACCTCTTCGAAAATATTTTTGCATCGTACATTCGTTTGAGATCTGCGAACAGGAAATAGTCGCCGGGGGTCAGATCTGGAGAATACAATGGATGCAGAAGCAGTTAGAAGTCCAATTCATGGATTTTTTCCATCGTTTTCACTGGCTTGTGACAAAGTACATTGTCTTGATGAAACAGCAATTTCCTAAGCATTCAGTTGATATCTTTAGAGTGCCTGCTATTTCATTCAATTTAAATTTACGGTCATTCAAAATCATTTTGTATATTTTTTGATATTTCCGTCGGTAACCTCTTTGGTTGTTCAGTGCTTTCGTCGGTTTTGGTGCTCATTTCACCACGTCTAAACTCACCATACCAATCCTTTATGGTTGATTTTCTTGGGGCAGTGTCCGGAAACTTGTCATCATGCCTAGTTTTTGCTTCAACCGTACTTTTTCCCTTCAAAAATGATAGTTCTTCAACACACGAAATTCCTTTTTATCCTTTTTTTGACAATAACAAAAGTTGATTGACTTAAAATGCTATAATTCGCAAATTAATGATCCAACAGCTGTCAAATTTATACATATATTGCAGATTAGGGCATTATTTAATTAATTCTAATAGCGCCATCTATGTGTCAGACCGGGAACTTTTCAATTGATCTGTTATATTAATATACGCGTTTGAATTAAAGTAGCTTTTGCAAGTCTAAAGGATTTTGATTAATATGATGATACAATAATACCATGTATAATTTATATTAAAAAATATTGTATTTTAAACATTTTGAATTGAATATTTCATATCCTTCTATTCCACAGAAATGTTTTGTAATGCCGTGCTATTTTTTATGAGGTTTGCCTTATATATACCGGGATTGGGCAACCCTAATGTTGCAATCTGGCAACTGACAACTTTATCGTAAAGTTTGACATTTTTGGTGTTATACATATTCAAAGCATTTTGACATAGTGGATTTACGCGCATGAGAATGAAAGTAATCAGCAGTCGACTGTATGAGTGTTTCAAGATGAGGGTTGCCTATTTTTCTGGAAAAACTAGGCATTTCACAACCGTAACACTAGAGCAACGCAACGTACACAACCATTTGTTGTCTTTGAAGAAATCAGAAAAACTATCCACCGAAGACAGATGATTCGAGCTCGCACAAATCGACTGAAACAACTGCATTTTTCAGCACTCAAAACAGCGATTTGATGAGTCATTCACAGTAAAGTCCCGACTTGGTACTGTAGGACTTGTTTTTATTCCAGTACTTAAAAAATAAACTGAAAGGACAACGTTTTTCGACACCTATAGAAGCGCTTGATCCGTTCAGAACGCATTATTTGGAAATGCCTCAATCAAAGTGGCAAAAGTGCTTCGACAATTTGGTTCAAATGCATGCAAAAGTATATAGATTTTTCAAATACAATAAAGCGATTTTCGATTATTAATATTTGTTTTTGTTCTCTAATCCCGAAACATATAATGCAACCCTCATATTGTTGCATACTTTCATGCTTTCTTTTGCCACGTTGCTTTTGTTCAAGGCCCACGCGTTATATATAATAAATTAAAAATTAATAAATTTTATAATAAAATATAGATTTTCGATCTGGGTTAATTTTAATTCTCCTTAAATTAATATTAAACGCATCAGCTGCGCAAAGCTGAGGCACTAGAAAATTTTAAATTTCAATTTGTGCTTTTTAAAGCAAATTTATTTATTTGTTCAACTGCGACTGATGATATTAGTTTACATATTAAAATTAACGGTAGAACCACAACCTGCATTTCCTATTGAGCAGTTGAGTGTATCTACATAAATTCTTAATATGTGGGATCACGAAAAGAGGCAATCATGGGAAAACACAGTGATGGCGCTTGGGTAACAGGCCAGCAGTTGGCAGAGGCAGACTTTTCAGCGCCTCTAATATTGTCTAAAGTAGTGAATATTGGGGGAACACTTCCAACATAGCGACTGAAACATTTTGAGAGCCGACAACGTCTGTCATCGCAGACAGCTCTTTATTGCTATATCAAATTTTATTTTTAAGAATCCTCTTAAAGTAAGTTAAACCAAACAAATTTAATTTAATTTATCGCTAAAAATAATATATTTTGATTTTTTGAATGCTAATTATTTTCCAGTGTCAAATGGAGGTGACAATTCTGTATTTACTCATCGTCGCTCGAAAATTTATCTTATGTTATGTTAAGTACGCTACAACGCCCATTTATTGCACTTTTGTCCTTGTGTCATGTCGACTTCTAAGAATCTATTCCCATAAGAGCGTATGTGCTTTTTGACTGGTGACGCGTCTCTTACAGTTATCACTTAAGTTAATTTACATAATACTTTAAGCTGGTTTTCTATGAGGAGCTTTTTTCATGCCTAATATTCAAATCAGTCAGCAAATTACAGAATGGCATTGCCTAACTGAGTCGAAACTGAAAGAACCACGTAAAAGTTCATCGCAAGTTAATATTGATTGTTTTCTTTGATTACTATAGCGGCTGACACGGCTATCTTTACTTTATAAGGCACCGAATGAATTCTTTTTATTTCCGTACGTAAAAAATAAACTGAGAGATCAACGTTGTTCGGCACCTGAAAAGGCGATTGATATATTAAGAACACATGTTTTGGAGACATCTCAATCAGAATGGCAAAAGTGCTTCGACAATTGGTTCAAACGCATGCAAAAGTATATAGATATTAAGGGGTTAGGCCACCCTAGACGGCTACAAATAGACCTTTTTTGAGATTTTTTTCGGGAAAACTACTACTACATAAATCTGATTTTTGACAAAAGGCACTTATTATACATATAATTAACTGCTTATAACTATTTTTTAAGAAAAATTAATTTAAAAATGGCGGCTATACAGCGTTCTCCCTAGGATGTCTCCATTTTTTGGGAACCACGGCTGGACACACAGCTCCTGTAAGTTTTTTATTTTAATAAGTTGTTGAACGGTTTCCGCTTATAAATAGCAAGAGCTACAGAAGTACATATGATTTTTTCAATATATGCATTTTTGACAAAATGGCGGGTCTATAAAGGAAAAAGTAACAATTTGGCCTAAAAAATTGTTCGAAATTTGTTAATAAAAAAAAACTATCTACGTTCTTCTGTAGATAATACATTTCTGAAAATGTTGTCAAAATTTCAAGTGAATCGTTGTAAATTATTTGGTTATGTTTCCGGCCAACTTGAAAAAAACAGTTTTGAGATAAACGCGTTTAAAGTTTTGAGTAGGCTCCCTGCCGACCGGACGGCCTTCAACTAGAGAACGAAAATGGGGCATTTAGAAATTTTTATCTGTAATAATCTTCCGGGATAACATGTTTGAGACCATAGTGTATCAGTTGAAAGAAAAGAAATTCCTTTTCCGATAATTCTGCAGTGGCCTAGCCCTTAATGTATTTTGAAAAATAATAAAACAGTTTACGATGATTAAAATTTGTTTTTGTTTTGTAATGAAACCCTCGTATTAAGTTTTTTTTAAACAAATGGAGTTATATAAATCTTAAAGTTCTTGGGGAACGTGAGATCAAGCATTGGGGAAAAAAGAAAATATTCTATTGAGGTCAATGGCGATGAAATGGGGTTAGTTTAAAGTGCAGAAATATTATTTGTACAAAGAAAATCAGGTTTTCGTTCAAAATCAGTGGTTTCATAAATAAGCTGTTAAAAATGTAAAAAATACGAAAATTTTCAATATAATTTTATTTTTAATTTTTTTAAATTTTTTTTTTTTTTTTTTGAAGAAACTTTTGAACTTTGAAGTATTTTTTAGTGGTATTTAATTTATATAGAAATGGTAAAAAATAGAGTTTGGAAATTTGCAGCATCAAAATTGTGTTACCAATATTTACTGAAATGATAATCTCGACGACCTTTTGGGACCGAATTCATTGCACTTATCGTCCTAGAGACTTTCCCAGCAATATCAGTCATAAAGAAAAATTGCCCAATCAAAATTTAAGACAACGAAAATTTTGTTTTTCTCTAAGCTTTTGTAACCCTAATTTAATATTTTAATTTGAAGCCTTGAAACTAAAGTAATTAGCGGAAAATCAAGCGCAACACCTTTCTACCTTACATTCCTATATATATATGTATGCACATATTTATCGAACTTACAAGCCTACATATCTATGAATACATAAATATTTCTGTTCTCCAATGGGTTTTGAAATTTATGTTAATTATCTACATGACTCCCTTTAATGGGTGGGCAAGTCTATTGACTATGTATACATACACAGCACAACATACATACTGCATTAAAAAACATGTATCAACTTCTACGTACATAAGTACAAGTAGTTACATATATGTATAAACATATGTAATGTCCAACATGACGCATCAAATATTTGCAGTTTAATTTATAACGGCATGTATTTTAATTAATTAAAACACTCATAACAAAAGGGCAATGCGATTGGGTTACAGACGCTAATTACTTTTACTTGAGACGAGCGAACAAAGGTGCATACATACACACATCCATATATACTTAGAAACATAAAAATAGCTGCCACTGCATTAAGTCAACCGCTGAGCTGGCATAGACCCACCGAAAAGCAGTCTTAACACTGTAAAATAATGGAAAAATTCACTTTAAAACACACACATATACACACGTATACACTCATCCACAACACGAATAACTTGTAAACTACCAAAAGTGAAAAAAGTGAAATTGAGCGCAAACGCGAACGCGAGCTTTAGGCGAGTTGAACGGGGCAAGAAGGCAAGTGGAGGAGGCAGAAGCGCTCCAGAGTCAAGCATGGCGGCGCCTTGGTCGCGTTTATTGAGCCAACTTTGACAGCATCGCACAGGCAGACAAACTTACTCGCTTACAAATTTACATATAGACATTAAGATACATAAATGATTTGTGTCTTTATATACATATATATATATTTATGTGCATGCTGCATACATACAAAGCTAACTAAGTGAAGTTATGTTGTGCACACGCAGGCCGGCAAAACAACTTTTACTGCCACAGCAGCCAGCCCCCCACCACCACTTGCCAGTTGCCAGCCACCAGCCACAAGCCGCTAGATACTTGTTGCAGCTGGCTAATGGCCAAGTGTCAAGGCAATATTGATGGCGTGGGGCAAGGCAGCGGCTGCGCTTGGGGCCTTATCTATTGTGCACCCCGCATACATACACATGTATATTTGTATTGAGAAACCAGTGCATGCAATGCACATTTTTACCTGCAGTAGATTGTTGCATCGGCTGTATATTGGCCTGCAAGCCAGCGGATTCTTGTTTCGGCGGCTGCTCTTGAGCAGCTGCTGCTGTTGCCTCCTTCGTTGCCGGCGCTACAGATTTCGCATTCATATTGCCGTTAGACGTGGCGTCCGTTTCGTCTGACGCGGCCTTAGCCGGTGGAGCAGCTGCCACCACAACGATGGCGGTTGGTGCAGCAGCGGTGGTAGCGGGTGTTGTTGCACTGCTGCTTTCCACATTGTCGCTGGCAACAATAACATTTTCCACTTTGCTGCCGATTTCAATATCTTTATCGTTTTCGGACGGCATGATTTCTATAATTTCCACTTAATTCGATTAATTTACTTTTTTTTTTGGTATTCTTGTTTTGTTTTTGTTGTTGGTGTACTTAGTTGTACTAATTTGTTGTTATTTTATTTTATTTCTATTTTTGTTGGTTTTTTTTTAGTTGCAGTTTGTTGCAACGTTTTTGCTTTGTGTGTCGCACGCAACTCTGCAATGCACACCAATTGCCAACAACAACAACAACAAGTATAATACTCAGTTAATTGAAAAACGAAAAGCCCAACAAAAACTATGTTAACAACAAAAATTTAAAACAATAACTATGGCAATTAATGCGCTTGCCGTTTTACTTAATTTTTGTTTTTGTTTTTAACTTTTTGATTTAATTTTTTTTTTACTTTTTCACTTTATGTTCACTCAAAATTAACCAACGCAAATAATGGTCTATTCACTCGCAATGCAAACAGCCAGACAGGCAATCGATTTGGCAAATTAAACAGCGAAAATAATGAATTTGAGTTATTGAACGTGTTTTTTCTTTAATGAAAAAATGTGATTTTTTAAAGAAAAACTAAAACAGCGCTAACGACAACGCGATACAACACAGCGTTCTGGTGGCTTTCTTGCGACTGAATCGACAGTCCGTTGCTGTTTAGGCATGAAGCTATCGTCATCGTCGTCGGCGTCGTCGTCATCGTCGTGCAAGCCAAAAACGTTAGACGTCAACGTAGCGCACTATAACCAACCACCTGCTGCCGCCCCATACCCGTTTTGCTTTCGTTAGGAAAATACAGTCCGAAGCCGCATAAATAGAAATGCTTTGCCGGTGTCTACTGGTACGGGGAGAATTTCCATGCACAGATGTATTTTAATTAATAAATTAATTTATGATTACTCATAAAATATATTTGTTTACAAGTACTAAATACATACACATATATGTACATATAGGAATGCAAATGTTGTAATTATAGGTTAGGTGCTGAAGTATTTCGCTCATATGTTTTATACATTGTGAATTGAAATTTTAATTTTTCATTTTTCAAAACAAATGTTACGCATTTGTTAGCACTTTTGTTATGCAACCGTATCCAGCATTTACATTTTACATTTAATAGCTTTACTTGTTATAAACCAAATCTCAATAGTATAAAAATAAAAATATAATTGTAGGCCAGAAATATATTAAATTAAAACAATCATTGGTTTTGTTCAGTTGATTCTCCGACAGGGTGAAAAGTTGATGAATATTGGAACGAGTTCCCGTCGTCCCTTGTCAAATTTGGTTTGGAGACAAACCGGTTTCGGCGTCGGGAACTCGTTCCAATATTCATAAAACAATCATGTTTATTTTTTAACATTTTATTTTGTTTTATTACTTCGTTTTAGTAAATTATATTAAATTGTTTTATTTTCATTTGATCTTTTAATTTTTTATTTTATTTTATTTTGTTTCTATTTATTTATTTTATTTTATTGTATATTACGTTTTGTTATTATTTAATTTCATATTGTAACGTTTTTCGTAACTATTGATTGCTAAATAATAGTCCAAGATTTGTTTGTTTGCTTCTCAATCGTCAGGAATTTACTCAGCGTTTATTCCGCCCTCAATAATTACAATTCTTTACTATACACAATGGTGTGATAGTGACTGGGATAGCTGCAGCCGCTCCGTTTATCCTTGACGGCAGTTCAAACATTCCGTTCAGCGCTAACTCCTCTACCTGCAGTAGTTGCTACTGCTCTTTTCGTCTGTCCTTTTTACGGGGAACTTGCATCATACTGGCACTTCTTTTGTCTGCCCTTTTGTCCCTCGTACGGCGAATTTTCATCATACTGCCGCTCCTTTTGTCTGTGCTTTTTATTTGGAAAACTCGTCACTTTTTTTTTTTGTATGTCCTTCGTATTTGGGATTTCCGTCGCAATATTATTTAATACAATTTACTTTTATTAAGTTTATTTATTTTATTTTATTTTTATTTTTTTTATTTTTATTTTTTTATTTTTATTTTTATCATTCATTTAATTTAATTTAATTTAATTTTTATTTCATATTATTATATTTTAATTTTGTTTATTTTCCTTTAATTTTAAAAATTATTATTATTGTATTTTAATTTTTTTCATTTCATTTTATTAAATTTTATTCTATTTAATTGTTTTTATTTTTACTTTAATATATTTTATTCTATTTAATTATATTTATCTTAAGTTTATTTTATTATATTCTATTTTAATTTAATTAGTTTTTCGAGCTGTATCAGACGATATTTCTCTTTTTGGGAAAAGTGAAAAAATTACAACAGTCTGAGCGGTAGCAGTTGTATCTGTTTCAGAAACCACCACCCTTGTTCGAATTGGATCAGAACTTGGGATGTCCATAACACAAACCAGTGGTTAAACCATTAGGCTACGTGTGTGCCGGGTCAACCCATTGTTGTTTTTACACTTTTCCCTCTTTCTACATATTCACGATCAAGCGATCAAGTGCTCTAAATTCTATAACTTTAAACTTGTCGCAATGTAGTTGTTTCTTTTTTGTGTGAAAATCTGCAAACAAATATACTAAGACGCGTTGCCTGTCAAAAACTACATTGCGACAAGTTGAAGCTAAAATTTGATTGTTAGAGAAAATTTTATTCGTTCGGTAGGCTCTTCCGTAATTCCTAGATGCTTTTTCAGGTCACTGTTAATTTAATTTATTTTTTTTATTATATTTAATTTTAAATAATTTTAGTTTATTCTAATTTCTTTAATTTTGACTTTATTTTATTCTATTTAAATTAATTTAATTTTATTTCGTTTTTTTATAAATATTATTGTATTTATTTTAATATAATTTTACTAAATTTTTTCTATTTTAATTTAGTAATTTTTTTATTTATGTTTCATTTTATTTTATTTAACTTTATTTGATTTTGTTTCATTCGAATTCAATTTTGTTTATTTATATTATATTTATTCTATTTTATTCTATTTAATTCAATTTTATTCTATATTTTCATCATTTAGTTTATTGTATTTTTTATTTCATTTTAATATAATTTAATTTTTATTTAGTTCATTTTATTTTTTTCTTTCAATTTAGTTTTAATTTATTTTATTCTATTTCAATTTAGTTTATTTTATTTTGTGTTCTATACTTTCTTATTTTATTTTATTTTATTTCAGTAAATTTTTATTTAATTATTTTTTTTATTCTACTTAATTAAATTTTATGCTATTTTTTCGATTTATATTAATTTAAGTTTATATATTTTTTTTATTTGAATTTAGTACATTTATTTATTTTTTTATTTTAATTTTATTATATTCTTTTTAATTTTATTATATTCTATAATTTTATTTTAATTTAAGATATTATAATTTTTTACTCTATTTAATTTCATTTGATTTCTAATTAATTTATTTGTTAGTCCATTTAATTTAATTTTATTCTCCTTTAGTATAAGCAAATATATTTTTTCAAATATTATTTTATTTTGTTTTATTCTACCTTAATTTGTTTAATTTTATTACATTTTATTTTATTTTAATCTATTTTAGTTTGATTTTTCAAATTTTTTTATTTGCTTTTATTTTAATTAATTTAATTTATATTTTTTTCCATTTCAATTCAATTTCAATTCATTTATTTCGATTTATTTTTAATTTCATTTTATTTTTTATTATTATTTTTAATTTTATAATTATTATAAGTATATATTTTTTTTAATTTAGTTAATTAAATTTATTATATTTCAGTTTCCTTTTGTTTTATTTTATTTGCTAAATTTAACTTTATATTATGTTATTTCAATTTCAATATCAATTTAATTTAATCCTATTTTTTGTTTATAATATAAATTAATTTTATTCTGTTATGTTTATTTAAGCTTTGTATTTTTTATAATTATTCTCCAATAATGTGGTAATATACTGTTTGAAGCATAAAATATCAGATGTAAAAAAGTAGTCCCAACGCCAACGTGCATTCAATATTCGCTTGCGATATTTTTTCTAACTTCGAAGATAATTTTCTCGCATGCGATACATTGATTCATGGAAGTAATAAACACATTCTACAATTCGTTTCGGCTCCAAGCGTAAAGTGTAAACACAAATGGTAGACAAGTAAAATTTTTACAATATAGACATTTACCTACCCAGTATATATACACACACCTTTATCTAAACAGTTTTTAACTAAATATACATACATACGTAGACTCATACAACAGAAAGTGAACGATTTACAATTAAGTGTATAAGCACATTGTTTACATCTAAATATTGTAAATATGCAAAATGTGACTATGCCAAGTGCATGCCCAGTTATAAATATGACATTTTTAAATACCAAACAAGTAGTATATGTATGTATGTAAATGCATAAGTAGAAGCGAGACGTTTTAAGTAAGGTTTTAAATAGGTTAGAGATAAGAAGTATTAAATTTGTCAATGGAATAGTATATACATACGTATGTTCACGTGTATACCTGCAGTTGCTTAGGTGACTACTTGGAATAACCAGAAAAAAGTTAGGCGAGGGCCTACTTGTTTATCGAACACCGTTTATTCAATAAGATGCAAACGGGATGCATCCAGTAGCTTCTAAATACTTTCTATTTCCCAATATTCCTGAAGCTACTTTTTTTTCAAAGTTTTCCCCATTGAGAATGAGTCTGGAATTCAAGTTGAGATCTAATGTTTTCTCAAGTCGAGAACTTAGACATATGAAAATATCATATTGCTTAAATAAGAATTGGTTGTCCACTTGAGGTAAACTTGAAAAACAAATTTGGAAACTGGAAGTAGAGTCGAATCTCCTCTTAACCTCAACCCAATTTCCAGCAAAAATATTTGTCCGGTTCTAACGATTAAAAAGAGAGGATATTTAATTGGATATACTTCATTGTATAGAAGAAAAGAGAAAAATTCGTGGAGCCGATTTCTTAGATTGTTTAGTGGCTGAAAGCATGATTTCAGAGATCACTACAGAGCTCTCTAGACGAATACAGGACTGAAGGAATGCTGTATTGAGTAGTAAGGCTATAAAGTGCTTTGCAATTCGACAAAGTCTTCTTTAAGTATTAATTCAGGGACTATGCTTTTTCGATGAGATTCCACGCAAATCACCTACCGCTCAACTGACAATGAACGAAAAGATCGACAGACTTGCAATTGAAACCCAGCGAGTAACTGAGCTCAGAGCTGTTGACCCCGAAATCGGTCGTGAAAACAATTAGTGATTTTTTTCTTTTATATTGTGATGTGAAAATCAAATTTGGGGATATATTTATCAAAATCACTGCATAGATAACTGAAAGGTTCAGGCAATTCAAGGTTTGTTTTTCAAATGTGAAATGAAATTATGTTAGAAGTGGAGTGAAAGTGCCGGATTGTTTTTCTATCCGATTAATCCAGTGCTACCGCTTTCTTCAATTTTGTTAAGCTATGAGGTATATCCAGAAAGCAAATGTACCGAATTTTTCATACTTTAGTACATAAATTAAGCTATTTTTCGACATAGTCGTCATACTTCTCTATACAGGTGGTGAAGCGGGGAATCTATTTTTTGATGCCTTTCCCCGAAGTAGTTTCCCACCAACCCCTTCGTCCACTTCTTCTTCTTCACCTCCCCCTTTACCTCTTCGTCGGCTCAAAACCTTTTTCCATTCATGTGCAGCTTCAGGGAGGTAAATAGATAGTAATTAAAAGTTTCTAGATCAGGGGAATGCGCCGGATTGTTCAGGACATCCCATTTAGCCGGGAAGCAGCTCCTTCTTGGCGTTGGCCGAATGTGGCCTGATAATTTCGTGCAACAGGTAGACTACATTTGTCAACTTGCCTCTCTGCTTGTTCTGAACCGCAGTTTCCACATCATTATAAATCTCAAACGGAGGTTTTTCCTTCAAACGAGATAACTGATGATGCCGCGTATTTCGCACTTGGCGGGAGACTGGATTATTAATGTTCACGAAACGTGTTGTTGTGGCCTCGACAGTTCTCCCGTACTGATCTCGAATCGGTTTCGTTGCAAAGGGGAGAAGTCTGGCTACACTCCCTTGTTGTCTTGCCAACACGATGAAAATAAAGTCCCTCCGGCCGTGAGAGCCTCTGCCGTCAAGTCGGTAGCAGCACGTGTTATAATCCAAACTTAAGTACTGGGTAGACCAAGATTTAAAAAATTATTTCTTAATACCTTCGATCTTCTACGGTTAGTGTTAAAATCATAAAAAATCTACCTAACCGTTTCGAACGTCCTAAAACTGTAAGTCCTTTCATTTATAGGAAGAATATCGAAACGCATACGAGAATTCGGCGGCAAACATCGGCTCTGCACATAGACTGCTGCAATATTTTGAAGAAGCTGCGCCATTCAGTTTGTGTTTGGCAGCCATTGAAAGCAGACGACCCTCCGCCATCAATTTTAATGGTTAAGAAGTGGTTTAATGAGTTCCGATGTGGCCGAACAAGTGAAAATGAGGCCGAACGTTCAGGTCGCCTAAAAAAGGTCGTCACGCCAGAAATTTTAAATAAAATACATGGAATGATATTGGACGATCGGATAATAAAACTGCGTGATGTGACTGAGATCATAGCATCTCAACTAAGCGGGTAAATCACATTTTATCATGAATATTTGGCCATGAAAAATGTATCCCCGCAATGGGTGCCGCGATTGCTCACACACGATGTAGCCACTTCAGCAGTGTGTTTGGCGATGTTTAACTGCAATCCAAAAAAAATTTTGCCGTTTCGTTACCGTAGACGAAACATGGATCCACCACACCACGCCAGAGACAAAAAAACAATGAAAACAGTGGGTATTTCCGGGAGAATGTGCGTCAAAGATGGTGAAATGATCACCGGCGAATATTATTCAGAGCTTTTGGGCAAATTCGATATTGATTTGAAGCAGAAACGATCGCATTTGGTGAAAAAAATGTTCGGTTGCATCAGGACAATGCACGGAGCACATCTGTGTAGGCACTCCCCATGGCAAAAATTGGGCTAGGAACTATTACCCCATTCTGCATTATCTTCAGATTGAGCACCCTGCGACTATTTCTTATTTCCAAACCTAAGAAATGGCTGGGCGGTAAGAGATTCGGGTCGAATGAATATTGGACGTCCTTGAAACCCTATTATTTGGAAAGAATGCAAAAAATTGTGAAAACGTTGGACTAAATGAAAGGAGGATGTTTAGAAATAAAATGCTTATTTGCTGAAAAAAATATATTTTATTCAAAAAGTCACTGACTTATCAAACGGCGCTTTAATATATAAATTATTTTTGAAATATGACTGTCTTATCGTCCAATTTTGTTTTGTCGCACAAAATTTGCATAAAAATAATTTGTTTTAATCTAATCAGTAATCGCAATACAAACTTACATATGTATATTCAACAACACTTCACCGTTTTTTAATTATTTTCTGCGGAGAAAAACATTGATCAAACAATTTTTTACACGGCACGCCCAATTTTGATATCATGAACTTTTAAAATCAAACACTCATTTGCATTCTCTATATTTATACCACTTTCGAACATTCAAAATAAGGAAATTAATTTGATCTGTGTGCGAATACCCGACGTTTGGACATTTGATAGTGAATTCCTTTCGAAACGAACTAGAAACAAAATGTTAGAATATATAAGTATATGAAAATGTATGTAGTATGTACAACTAGACCTTTTCAAAAATGGAATCGCATTTTCAAACAATTGGAATTTTGCCGAGATTGATTTCATCATTTTTTTTACTGACAATCCATCGCCCATTCATACGTATACTTTACACACATGCAAGTAAATTTGTTGAGTTACCGGCCACGGTTGCACCTGTAACGAATTTTAATGACTCACACGCCAGCCATTAGTCAATCAATATGATTGCCACCAGAGAACAGAGAATACATACATACATACAAGCGGACGTAGACATTTTTATGTACGTGTATGTGTGTAGATATGTAAATTTGATTTTTATAATTGTTATTATTCCTTTTTTTTAATTTGCGTTTGAAGAAACTATGCAATACTTACATACATAAAGGGTGATCCAAGTATAGGTACTTTTTTCCATAGCCTTTTATTGACAGATCACGTATGAGTCGTGTCAAGCTGTCATGTTATTTTTGTTCAGTATTGTTTGGCATTTCATCATCGAAAAACTTACGCCTGAACAACGTTTACAAGTCAATCAATTTTATTATGAAAATTCATGTTCTGTAAAGAATGTGTTTCACGCGTTTGCTCAACTTATGGTCAACATAATCGTCCTACTGAGCCTACTATTCGCAACAGCATCACCCATCTTGAGACCCAGCATTCATTATTCGATAATATTCGACCGAATAGACCACGTCCAGCACGCAGTGAAGAAAATGTAGCGGCCGTAGCTGAGAGTGTACACGAAGACCGTGGAGAGTCGTTTCGGCGCCGTTCGCAGCTCGGGCTGAAGTATGGAACGACTTGGCACATTTTACGTCGAGATCTTAAATTGAAAGCGTACAAATTACAGCTTGTGCAAGAACTGATGCCGCTCGACCCTCCCAAGCGACATCCCTTCGCTCTATGGGCTCTTGAAAAGTCCCAAGAAGATCCGACGTTTTCGAGCCAAATTTTATTCAGCGAAACAAGCAAAATTACCGCATTTGGGACGAAGAGCAACCTGAAGAGATTCAAGACCTGCCATTTCATCCAGAAAAAAAACGGTTTGGTGTGGTTTGTGGGCCGGTGGAATCATCGGTCTATATTTCTTCAAAAATGATGCCGGTGAGAACGTCAATGGCGACCTTTATCGCGCCATGATAACCGACTGTTTGATGCCTGAAATTGAAGCTCATGATATCCGGTTTCAACAAGACGGCGCCACTTCCCACACATCGCATCAATCAATGGATTTATTGAGATAACACTTCGGTGAGCAGATAATTTCACGTTTTGGGCCGGTCGATTGGCCACCAAGATCGTGTGATATCACACCGTTAGACTTTTTCCTGTAGGGTTTTGTAAAGTGTAAAGTCTATGCAGACAATCCCGCTTCGATTCAGACCTTGGAGCAAAACATCACACGTGTCATTCGTCAGTTACCAGTTGAAATGCTCGAACGAGTCATCGAAAATTGGACTCAACGGATAGACCATCTGAAACGAAGCCGCGGCCAACATTTGAAAGAGATAATCTTCAAAAAATAAATGCCAAAGAATGTTCTTTCGAATGATAATAAATATTCTCCTTTAGATTTGAAATTTCGGTGTTTTTTTTCTTTGAAAAGAGGAAACCTCGAAATGGATCACCATGCACACAATATACGTTAGATTGTTAATATAAACATATTTGAATATAATATAGTGTTAGAATAAGCAATTAACCCTTTGAGGGTCTCACATTTCAACTACTTTTACGCATATATTTTTATACTTACATACATATAGTTTTTCGAAATCGCAATAAAGTTTTCAAATACATGTATTTAATCCCAATCGTTCAAAATAGTAAATAATTTAATCAGTCTCAAATTAAAAATTTTCGCACAACTGATTAACCAGTGCAAACCACATCTAAGTATTAATTACTTCAATGTGAGGTTATGAAGTTAATACGAGATTAATTTAAAATCGCCGCTTTTGGTGATAACCTTAAGGCACTTGTAATTGATTTTTTAGCTGATAAGAATTAAATATTTTATTTTTTCCGTGCGAAATGCTGTTTGCGTGCAGATAAGTGAACGCTGCCTTGGAAGTTAATAATATTCGGGTTTTTCGATTAATAATCGAAGTTATCGAAAATATGTTGTCGTTATCTCTTTATTGATGCAGAGGTTAAAAAAAAGGAATTTTCACTATTTTTTTTATATATACAATCATATATACATATACATATTAAACAGTATTTTGTGAAATTTTTATTCCAAAATTTCGAAAACTCAGCCGTTAGTACCTAATCTTCCTTGACGTCTAAAAAGAAAATGCTCTCGCCGTGAACAGCATAACTCATTATTGGTTCATATAAAATCAAAAAACCAAAGATATTTCGTTAATACATGGATAAATCTCGTTATTGGATGAAGGAAAAAACAAAAAAAAATTAAATTTTAATTTGTGACAGACTTTGAACAATAAAACACATTTTTTGATTAAATTTTCGTCATGCATTGGCTCGAAAAAATTGGTTGTAATAAAAAAAAATCCTTCGTTCAATGACTAGATAATGTTATTACAAAGATGTGTGCCAAATTTGAACAATTGCTTTTCGAAAAATCGTGTCCACCGACTTAAAAGATAGAGTTTTGAGATAAAAGCGTTTAAAGTTTCAAATTGACACAGACATAGCCTGATGGGCGGAACTTCCAAAGGATCTATCTCTTAGAATTTTACTCCGATTGATTTGAAATTTTAGGATAATATTTTAAACATATTTTACAATTTAATAAGACAAAAAAAATTGTTGTTTTTTTTAATTTTCAAACCCACTTAACCCCTTAAAAAAGTAATGCTGACATCACCACAATCCAGGAAATATGATGAATGGCACAAGGACAGAAGAGAATTAGTCCTTGTGACGGTTATCACAGTGGTCACATATAAGGTACACAAGTTTGCTGTTGGATTTTGTGGTTGGAAAGAGACTCAGTCGCCGAGTACGAGGTTGGTTTGATGATTCAGTGATTTTTTGAATAAAATACATTTCTTTCCAATTTTTATATTTCTTCCAATAATAGGTTTGTTCCTGTGATGACCGTTTCATTCAATCCGATTCTCTTATCGCCCAGCCATCTCTTCAGGTTCGGAAATAAAATATAGTTGCATGGAGCTAAATCTGGAGAATATTATGGATGGGGTAAAAGTTCGTAGTTCAATTTATGAATTTTTGCTATGGTGACTACTCACGTCTGAAACCCTGCATTGTCCAAATGGCGCAAAATACGACTAATTCTCCTACAAATCAATATCGAATCTGTCCGAAAAGTCTTAATGGCGTATGCAATGGTGATCGTTTTACCCTTTTCAAGGTAATCGATGTGAATGGCATCTTGTGCATCCCAAAAAAAATGTGATCATGACCTTGTTGGCCGGTCTGTCGGGTCTCCTTGTCCTTCTTTGGTGCACGTTCACCCAGAGATTCTCATTATCTTGATTGCTCTTTAATCTCTGGTGTGGTGTGGTGGATCCATGTTTCCTCTATGGTAACGAAAGGGCGCAAAAGATTATTTTGGATTGCGTTGGATATCGCCAAATAGCCCTTTGAAGTGATTGCACGATTACGCTGATGATCGTGTGTGAACAATCGCACGGACAGTGGTGGAACGGTATTTGAAGCTTCTTACTTATCACGTCTAGAACTAGCATTATGCGATAATCTACAGTAGACAGAAAGAAAGTCGATCGCAACACGAGTTGTATGTAGGAAATACGTTGAAGAGGAAAGCGAGACGCATTTGCCGAGAGCTGAAAAGTGAGTTAATACAAAAAACTTAAGGAGATAACTAACAAACAAGTCATATTAGAAAATACTACGAAAAAAAATTCGGGGGCTTACAGACAGTTTCATGATGAGCTTTTTTCTGTAAAGTCCATCTGACAGTTGCAATTCAGAGTTGAATTGAGTTTATGTAGGGAACACTTCTGCAGTCTACCTAATTGTAGTAAAAATTAAATACACTGAGAAAGCGACCCGAGCACCCGATCTGATAATTTTTTTTTAGAAATTGAACGCAAATCTTAAAATATAAACACAGAGATCAGCTAATATTTCATACCACTACTGATATTTTTAAATTTTGTTTTTCGCCATTCTTATCTAGGCGCTTTAAATTTTTTTATTTCATCAAAAGTTACGTTTTCAGTGCTTGAATTTTAGTAACGAGAAAAATAACAATTTTCCGTTTTTGTAATCCAAACTAAGAGTACTAGGCTATGTACTAATGTGCCTTGAGCTATAATACTGTCCAACCAATGCATATATTTATAACACTTTCGACACATCTAACCCTCAACGTGTTAATTGCCATAGCAATAACACTGCAAGTTTAGTGAACTACACTAAAAAGGGCACAACATTTTATCGGACCGTAGCCATTTAGCTAGTCTTTCAACAGGTGCCCCATGCAAAATGCATTCGTCATTGAGTGCGACATGCAAGTCGGATATTTTTTTGCCTTTAACTATTATGGATATGTAGTAGTGCTATTGCGCTTTAAACATTTTACCTCATAAATACTTATTGCAAAATACAATAGAAAATCACTTAAATACTAGATTTAATTATGCGCATAATTATTTGTTTTGTTGGAATGAAACACGATTTGTATGTGGAGTGTTAGTGTACACAAGCATGAGAGGGAGGATTAATTTCTCATGATTTATTATATAATTTGCTATAATGTTGTTTACAAAATCTGTGTTGAATGAAATCCCAAACATTTCAGGAATTTCAATTTATTATGATATTTTTGAAGTTGGCTAAAACGTAAATAGACTTAAGTTAACTTGAAATTAGAATTCGAAGCTCGTGTTGAATGACCTAACCTCATTCACTGATATCTCATGCAAATCTCTCAAATGTGAAACAAATATCCAAACAGCGTTTTTTTGTTTCAGAAAATAACAATATTTGCAGAGCGACCGGAATAGCCAATTGTTTAGCAGTGCATACTACCTTGAGGAAGGTCATGGGTTCGACCAACATTGAAAAAACAAAAAAAAATTAATTTAAATAAAAAATTTTGATTAATTTTTCTAATTGTGCTCGCCCAACGTCAGGGCATGTCAGCCCCTCCGAGTGTATTTCTGTCGTGAAATAAAAAAATGACTGTCAATAGTGACGTGGGAACCAAGACGCGAATTTACTAATTTTTTTGCTTGATGGCACAATACTAAGAATAGAAACTAGTGGAGCTGATTTTGAGATCAATGATATTGAGATCTTTGGAATATACCTGCAATTGCACACTCTTATGGAGAGTTGTACCTTCTCTATTTCACCCTGTAGGCCTTATTGTTTTTCTAGCTTTAGGTTGGTGGCCGCAATAGCCTAGTGGTTAGCATTGCGTACCACCATTTGGAAGGACAGGATTCGAAGCCTCTTTTGACCAATATCTAAAATTATGGAACATTTACTTAAATAAGTAAGGTTAAGTTAATTTTTCTAATTGTCGTCTCTACTCTTTCTCTGTTGAAGCGCATGAAGCGTGAACCCCTCGAAGCGTATTTCTGACATGATATAAACTCTCCGCATAACAATCTAACAGCCGCCCGGAGGCTACTCAGAGTAAAATGTTGGAAAAAGCATCAAATTGGAGCAGGAGTTCGGCCGAAAATCGTTTCATCGGCTTTTGAATACTTTCTTGTCAAACGAAGTATATTAATACG
Source organism: Neoceratitis asiatica (assembly GCA_030068015.2). Classification (NCBI taxonomy): domain Eukaryota; kingdom Metazoa; phylum Arthropoda; class Insecta; order Diptera; family Tephritidae; genus Neoceratitis; species Neoceratitis asiatica. Next base: position 52,165,038 of record CM061526.1, on the reverse strand, counting down.
AACTAAATGAGTCGACCGAAGTCAGCGAAGAAAACATTTTCTCCCACGATAGTACAACTGCGTTCAGTTCAACATATGCATGTCTCTTCAGCAGTATTACCAGAAATTCAGAGTGCCTTCTCCCTATCAAGCCTGGATGTCACTCTATTTATTCCTCAAATAAGCAACTCTTTCCCCCAATTTGATAATTCTGCGGGTTCGAATGGACAACAAAATTGCATCTGTTGGCTAATTTCATAACAAAGAAGAAGAATAAGGATACGGAAAAGGGGATATCATCTACTATTTCTTTCGATCTCAACCTTCAAAAACCCTAAAAATTCTCTTTATTACACTGCTTTTTGTATAAGAAATAAATTGCATCGGTGATTAATTCAGCCTGCATTGCTGGTAAATATCTTCTGCATACTCCATAAAGTGTGAAAACGGAAGGAGCGGCAAGGCATTATCCACCACAACTACCTCGTCAGATATTTATTGCTTATGAGAAATTCACTCGGAGGAGCTGGTTGACATTCCAAAAGTGGTGATTCAAACATGGCCATATTTCGTGTTTTAAGGAGAGATTATGTTGTACATAATCGTCCAACTACTTAGGCAATTGGTAGAATTTTAAAGAATTTTGAAGAGAAAGGATCGGTTACAGATATTGTAAGGCCTGTGTAACATCGTTTTGCTCGTTCCACCTGAAGCAGCCGAAGACCCGAATGTGTCAATTTCTCGACGTTCTGAAGAGCTGGGACTTTCTCGCGGCACATTATGACAAATTTTGCACTTGGATCTTAACTTAAATGCAGATGAAGTCTAGCTCATACAAAAACTGAAGCCAGCTGACCATTCACAACGCCGTAGTTATGTCGATTGTGTGCTTGAACAACAAGCAGTGGATCGCAATTTTTCCAACAAAATATTCTTGAGCGGCGAAGCACATTTCTCACTCGGTGGATACGTAAACAACCAAAATTGTCGCATTTGGGGCTCCGAGAATCCTCAAATAATTGGAGAGAGGCCAATGCACCCAAAAAAACGTACTTTCTGATGGGCTCTTTGGTCCGGAGGTGATTGGACCTTCCTTCTTTCAAAATGATATCGGCGCGACTTTCACTGTCAATTCGGAGCGTTAGATAACCGAGTTTCTTTTGTTTTTGGCCTGCAATTGAAGAGCACGACTTGGACAATATGTGGTTTCAACAATATGGTGTCACATGCCACACAACACCAGCGGATATGGCCTTAATGCGAGAGAAAATTCCCGCCTGCGTAATCTCTCGTCTTGGCGATGTCAATTCACCACCGAGATCGTGCAATTTGACACTGTTGAACTTGTTTTTTGTGAGGCTACGCAAAAGACCATGTTTATACGGTTAAACCTTTAACTCTTGAGCACTTGAAAACCAACATTCGCTAAGTTATGGCTGAGACACCGCCCAACATGTGCCAAAAAGTGGTCGAGAATTACCTCAGATGGATGAGTTTGAAAAATTCACGAGGGGTCATTTGAATGATGTAGTGATTCGCATATAATGCCAAGGTTCAAACTTTATAATAAAAAAGGAGTTTGATGAAAAAATTACTTTAAATGCATTTTATTTACGTTTCTTCTGGAAACCGGAAAATGGATAGCCTTGTATATAAATGTAATCAAAATAATTATACATATATCCTTATAGATAAAATGTAAAGGGTGATCCATTTCGAGGTTCCCTACTTTTTTAAAGAAAAAAAAAACACAGAAAATTAAAATCTAATTTAGAAAGTTTATTATCATTCTAAAGAACATTCTTTGGCATTTGCTTTTTGAAGATTATCTCTTTCAAATGTTGGACGTGGTTACTTCTCAGATGGTCCATTCGTTGAGTTCAATTTTCGATGACTCGTTCGAGCATTTCGACTGGTAACTGGCGAATGACACGCGTGATGTTTTGCTCCAAGGCCTGAATCGAAGCGGGGTTGTCCGCTTAGACTTTAGACTTTACATATTCCCACAGGAGAAAGTTTAACGAAGTGATATCACATGATCTTCGTGCCAAATCGACCGGCCCAAAACGTGAAATTATCTGCTCAAAGTGTTCTCTCAATAGATCACGAGCTTCAATTTCAAGAAATAAATAGTCGGTTATCATTGCGCGGTAACAGTCGCCATTGAGGGTTACGTTCTCACTGGCATAAATTTTGAAGAAATATGGACCGATGATTTCACCGGTCCACAAACCACAAGAAACCGTTGGTTTTTCTGGATGAAACGGCAGCTCTTGAATCTTTTCAGGTTGCTCTTCGTCCCAAATGCGGTAATTTTGCTTGTTTACATACCCAATGAGCCAGAAATGACTTCATCGCTGAACAAAATTTGTCTCGAAAACGTCGGATCTTCTTGGAACTTTTCAAGAGCCCATAGAGCGAAACGATGTCGCTTGGTAAGGTTGAGCGGCTTCACTTCTCTCACAAGCTGTAATTTGTACGCTTTCAATTTAAGATCTCGACGTAAAATACGCCACTTCGTTCCATACGTCAGTCCGAGTTGTTGCGAACGGCGCCAAATCGACTCTACACTCTCAGCTACGGCCGCTATATTTTCTTCACTTTGTGCTGAATGTGGTTTATTCGGTCGAATATTATCCAATAATGAATGCTCTGTCTCAAGATGGGTGATGATGTTGCGAATAGTACGCTCAGTAGGCCGATTATGTTGACCATAACTCGAGCGAATCGCGCGAAACACATTCTTTACAGAACGTGAATTTTCGTAATAAAGTTGAATGTTTTGTAAACGTTGTTCAGGCGTAAGTCTTTCCATAATGAAATGCCAAACAATATTAAATAATTATAACATGACAGCTTTACACGACTCACGCGTGATCTGTCCAAAAAAAGGCTATTGAAAAAAGTACCTCTACTTGAATCACCCTTTAGTAATATATACATACAAAATAAAAATAAAATTGCGAATAATTTATCACTTCATTTACTTATCCATACATATTTAAGTATGTACAAACATACATACATATATGCATGTAATATCTTTATACAATATACATGCATGCATACATACTATATGAGATATACACATAAAGTGCAAACAACTAGTATATATTTTAATATAATTTCCAATATGTTTAATAAAAATGTTCACTAATATATGTATAAATAAGTAGATTTCATTAAGCATTTATATTTGAATTGTCTTTTAATTTAAGTATATTCCATAATTTATTGTACACTATACCAACTTGCCTATAATGAAAATTGGAATTTTCATTTCTTCCAATTTTTTTTTATCGCCTCACAATTTGCTTGTTGCTGAATTCTTATCTTTGCTCCGCTGCACGAGTTCTCAACTTTAATGAATGCTGTATAAATTAACAAAAAACAGCAACAACAACCAAGATATATACACTTAACTTGAGCTTGAACTTTATTTTCTACAAATGTACAAGATGTACGAGTATGTAGGTGGCAACCAGCTGATAAATTGCTTGTACTAAATGTACGATTTCATCACTTCAGTTATCTTTGCATTTTTTGTTCAGCCAAAAATCACTAAAAATTCTCTTTTCATTATTAACTATTCGTTCCGACAACTGATGACGCACAGCTACAGCCCACAACTAAAAGGATGCGGAAGCAGCAAGGAATTTCAAAGGACTATCAATGATTTTTCTATAGAAATGAAATGCTTGCACATACAAATATATGTACATATGTGCTCCTCTACAATGAATTTTCTACCATATGTTGCTTTCATGCGCAATACAAACCAACAAAAAAAAAAAAAAAAAAAAATTGGAGTCAAAGAGCAGGCAGCTGTAAACGAAAGCAAAAGTGTGTTTGTGCTTTTCAAGTGTAGCTCCAAAATGAGAATTACCTGTTGTGTTGCTCTCCGCAACGCTTCTGCTGAGACTAAAGATATGAACTCTAACAGCGAATGTAAGTTGACAGTGTTGTGACTTTGGGCATATGTATCTAAATTGGTAATGTATGTATCTAATTGGTGTGGAGGTATACAATTGAAATAAATTATTTTGTAAGCCGATGGGAATTCAATAGTTTCGTAGCTAACATAATAAATATTTTTACTTGCAACTACATTTAATACTTTCAAAAGCCTAGATATAAAGATCAGTGAAAGGAAAAAATTCCCGGCTACTATGTGGAATTAAGAAGTTATGGATTCAACTTCCGGTCAAAAAAAACCCTTAATAATAAATTTTATATTAATAATAAATTGAATATTAAAACAACAGAATACATGTCTGATTTTGGCTCAGTTAGAGTACTCGTCTGTTGAGTCAGGATCCGTTGATTCGAGCCCTGCCATAATAAATCTGACAGCAGATTTGGTGACCTCCGAAACAGCTATTATCTTCATCAATTTTCTTTTTTCCAAAACAAATAAAAAGCTGTAGATTTATTTTTTAAATGGTGGTTTCCAACATACTAGGTGTGGTTTAAGGAAAACGTAAATTTATAACTTTCTTGAAAAGTAAGAAAGTAATCACCCTCGGATATAATACACTTATGCCAACGCTTTTTCCAATCCACGAAGCTCTTCTAAAATGAGCTTTTTGGTATGGACATCAGCTCCTTCTTCGATTCTGAATTGATCTCATCAATTGTGGCAAAACGCTTTCCTTTCATTGGTTTCCTTAGTTTTGGAATAGGAAAAATGCGCAGGGAGCCAAATCTGGTGAATACTGTGTTTGAGGCAAGATTACGGTTTTGTTTTTGGCCAAACAATTACGAATATGCACTGATGTGTGAGCTGGTGCATTACGAGTATCGTGAATCAGAATCCACGATTTGTTTTTCCACAATTCCGATCACTTGAAGCGGATTGCTTCACGTAAACGTTGCATAACTTCCTTGTAGTATTCTTTATTTACGACCTTTTGGCAGGAACTCATGATACACCACACAATTGTAATCAAAGAAAACAAAATTCACCTTTTCCTTTGAGCACACCTCGTATACAAAGTAAATCAAATCTCTCTGATATAACGGGTATGAGCCGCAAATTTTTCAAACCGGACCCGAAAACTTGAAAACTCTAAAAACAGACTCATGTTGTTCAAATGAATGAAAGCTTTCCATCTTTGAAAATATTGGAAACAGTACCCACTGGTGGGAGCAGAAGAGGGCTATCACCACTCGCTTTGAAAAATGAGGTGTGGATGCGCTTAGGATGGATCAAATGAACACTGCCTAAGTTTGGTACAAGGCTTCCTGAGTTTTTATTATCTTACAGTTAATATATGTATGTGCGTATGCTTGTCCACAGTGTAACATGTCCATATGACAATTAATACTCAATCAATCTCTATTTGTTAAATATAGTTAAGCTTCAGATCTCTTCATCTACTTAATCGGTACTATCTGTTTCGTATTCTGGCGAATCAAATTACTACTTCCTGGATCTTTATAAAGTACATTATGGCTCTTTATAATAAAACTCTCTTCACATCCAGCCCATATAAAAACTATTTAAAACATTTCGCGAGCAGTGAAAAAATTGGAGGAGCAGAAACACTATTTTTCTGCAATAATCGCGTAAGCGGTGCCTAAGCCAATTAAGAATTTCGGAGAGCATGAGTACTCACTGCTCAAATACTGGAACTATATGTCTTTCATATTTTTTTATTGACACATTTTTCGTACTCGCGTGCTCCGGAATTATGAATCTTTCAGCAATTTGATAAATTTTGTTTTCTGTATTTACACTTACGCCAGCAATCTTCAAAGCACTTAAAACAATTTTTTTGCCCTTGTTTAACTCCTCTTTCGATGCAGTCGTTATAGACCTTTAACGTGCCCCTTCAATTTTGGGGGCAAAAAAGTCAAGGAGAACCAGGTCTGAGAAATACGGTGGCTTCGGCACCATAAATACGCTGTTTTTGGCCAAATAGTAGCGTACAAGCAGAGATGTGTGAACAGAGTCTATATCATACTATCATAGTGCAAAATTCATGTTTTGTTCTTCCGCGCTTCTGGCGGATTACTTCACGCAAACTGCACATAACTTAATGGTAATATACCTTAATGAACGTACGATCCTATGGCAAGAACCCATGATGCAAGATACCCTTTCAATTGGAGAAACATTTTTGTGGGTGGGTAGCGATACATTTTGTACGTAATTATATTGAAGCCTGTAGTAAATTCTGAGTCACTTTGGAAGTTGCGGAAGTTTAGAAGTAAAGCTAATGGTAACTACAATGTAAATAATTATTTCGATGTTGTTTTTACCGTATTTAAAGTATAGTCGATTATTCCCGAATAAATATGTTTAATGGTTACTTATAATTGGCAATTTTTAATCGCTGAAGCGATATTTGGTCATGTTCCTCCTTTAATTTGTAGTGCGCGTCTTGATGTTGTTCTAACAAATGGAGGGACCTACAGTTTATTTTAAACCGCATCCGAACAGCAGATGGTTTTTCATGAGAAACTTTCAGAATCACACTCAGTGGGTTTGACATTCCCTGCCGAACGGCGACCGTAGTTAAAAAAAAATATATATTTTCTTTAATTTTGGAGGTATGTCGGGTCAAGACTCAAACTCTGGTCTTCCGAATGGCAGTACGCCGCCAAATTAAAAGCTAAAGATTTTTATTATTTTCATCTTTTTTATTACCTTATTTACTTCTTAAACCACTTTATACTGCAGGAGGGAGCTTAGGAAATCACTCATTTGAGTAAATGAGGTGCAATAAAAATAATCCACATATTTTGGTGAAGAAATAACACTTCATTTCTTCTAGATGATCAAATTGTGTATAAAAATATTATCTTTCCCGAAAGTTCTTAACAAACAAAACCGTCATATGAATTAAATATTTAACTTTTCTGTAGGATTTTTATCTAAATTATCATACCTACAAACAACGCAAGCAAACAAGTTTTTAAGCAAACACACAACACTGTCTGCGATATTTCGTTACTCTCCCTCTCTCTCATAAACTATTTACACGGGCAATTAAGTTAGCAAACCACAAGTTCTTGGTTTCAAATAACTAAACGACGTGGCTGCATTGTAATTAGATCACTGTCATGAGAAACTAAACTTCTAGCTTATCATTTTGATTGCACTTCCCTTATGAAAACTTACCGCAAAGTGTGATCAACCGAAGAATTACAATGACGTTAGTAGTGATCAAATTCCAAGTATCCCTTGTGGGCACTCTTGTGTTGTTAACCGCAAGGGGTTTCACACTCTCTTTAAGTATTTTTTTTTTAAATATATTAGAACGCACTAAATTACTCTCGACACTAAATTATTATTTGTAAAAACAATAACCTGAAAATATATCTACTACAAAAATTGCTATAGCAATGAGATTGTCGACAATCGGAAGGTACTCATAAACGCCGAAAATTTAGCAATAAAAACAATGAATTGGCAAAATTTCGCGCAAAATAATTAAGAAGAGAATAATAGTAGACCACAAAACTGTGAATGTACTGTCAGTTGGACGGCGCGGCGCGCAACTAAAAGCTTTGTGAATGTTCTGCTGCTGACTGGCGAGGTGATGGAGACGATCTAAGCGAAACCTCTCTTTGCTTGGCGTTGGGAGGTTTTGTTGATTTGTTTATTTTCTTTTCTGCAATATCAGCAATCATAAAAATACATACATACATATGTATGTACATACTCACATATGCATGTTTCATTTTTATATACATACATATGTATATACAGATAGAAGTGTGGGCGCTACGGTTGGTCTGAAATTTTATTCAATTTTTCGAATTCTGTGCAGCAAACGTGTGTTTCTGGCTTTGTTTTGGTTCTAGCTGCGCACGGCGGCTCAATTCTGCTGAGGCGGCAGTGAAAAAAATATTTTGCAAATGTATTGCTGCGGGGAAGTACATACATACATGCATACATCTATACGCATTTACAGAGTGCGGGAGTCAAAACAGTGATTTCTTTCACTTACAACTGGAACTTACCACAATAAAGATGATTATTTGCCTATCTATATTGGGTTATCTTGAAAATGAACGATTTGTTGTACACATATACGGACATTTAAATTACAAAACCTTGGTCCAAATTCCAAAGCAAAGAAGAAGTCGCTCATCTTTTGCCAAGGCCCATATTGATCGTCAAGCACTATATATGTACATAACTTCCAGCCTTTAGATTAAGGTAAACTAATTGGGAAAGCGAAAGTATCTTCCAAGAATTAAGATCCTACTAAGGTAAGAAGAAAACCAGCGGAAGTGTAGAACAATACAGAGCCCGTGGTCAGAGTTTCTGCTCTTTTTGACGATCTTGACCAAACTTTAAGCATATAGCAACCGCGGCAAAAATTTTCAGCCGAGCTCATCCTCAAACAGCTGATGGATTTTTTAAGAAGAACTTCTATTTCATGTCAGAAATACACTCGGAGAGCATGCCATTTCCTGTCTAGGGGCGGCCGCAATTACAACAATTAATTTTCTATTATTTTGGATGTTGGTCGCACCCTTGTTGTGTGTGTCTTGATGTTTGTTTTTTTGCAATAAATGGAAGGAACTACAGTTTTTTCTCAGCCGCTTCCGTGCCTCTGTTTAACATTAATTTCTTATTTGAAATACAGTCGGAGAGGTTGTTATTCCTTGCCGAGAAGCGACTGGAACTGAAATTATTTTTTCTATAATTGGTCTGGCGAGGATGCTAACCCATGATTATTCGGCTATTGAGGCCGTGAAATACTATAGTTGGAGAAACTTAACTGAACATGTACGGAGTGTTATAGACACTTACACTGACACCGACACTGACACGTTAATGTTGTCGTGCTATACTTCGCCTCGACGTCGCAATGGACAGGAAAATGTTAGAAAACTTTGGAGCTTTGTATGTACTTATATATGTATGTCCGGTATCAGCTTTATGTCAGCTTCGCCGACAATTATCTCAGTTCAAAAAATAGTTTCAATAGTTCTAGCGACAGTCGGGGTCTTTATACCCGAACGGTCGATTTTTAGCCACTAACACACTATTACTCCCGCGGTTACGATGACAACAACCAGCAATACAATTATTCACAAACATATCGAAGTTATCCTAATCAAAACGGTTGCGAGAAGCTATGAAAGCCGAGACATTAACTTGAGCGAATGAATTTTGACGTGAGCGAATGGATTTGGATGTGTCAAGAAGGATAAGATAAGGCTCTTATAGCCTCCTGGCTCAACTAGAACTCAAAGATAAACAGATAAAATAGGCGAACTCATTGAGGCCAATTTACTTTTGCATCGTCCAAACAATTCGAGGAACGCCCCCAGGGTAAAAGCATCATCCTTTAATGGCACAATCTCTTTCAAAATCTTTAAGTAACAGTTCGAAAAGACGGCGACAGCAAATAACTGGAATATTGAGGAAAAATCAGCTGCACTATTCGTTGTGTTGAATGGGCCTGCAGTAGAAACTTTGCAGATAGTTCCCACATATGAGAGAGATGACTACGAGACATTAATGCGAACCGTGAAAAGTCACTATGGTAGCGAGCATAGAAAGTGAATCTTCTAGATGGAATTAGAGAACCCCACTATTAGAAGCCCAACGGAGCTCTGAAGGAATTTGCTTGGGGATTGAGCGGATAGCTAATTGTGGTTATGGAGGAATATTGAAAAATTACTCGAAAGGATACAAATTCAGAGGTTTATCAATGGAATAAGAGAAAATTAAAGCAAGTCAACATTTGCTGAAACTGTCTCGTATGCTCTTACACAGGAAAGGAAAGGGTCGCACTCTTGTGTAGACCAGTGTACAAAGCGAATTGTGTGAAATTGAAAAGTCTAGACGTGATAAAAGGAATCTTGGAAGCGCCACAATTCCTCAAGAAGAAATGTTGTAGTGATGCACTATCAAAGAGATTAGTACCAGGATTTGCTACAAGTGCAGAAGATCATGAAACTTCGCCTGCGATTGCAATATGGGTGAAGGTTGATTGCCTCATGATCTCCGTCTCGCAAATCGGTAATAAAGAGAGCAGTTTTACTATCTGCGGATGTCTGAATGGATATGAGCGAGTACTAACTGTGGAAGAGAGCGCATCGCACTTCATCATTCGATCTTACTTGATTACCAAGGAAATTGGTCATTGCAAGGAGCTAAGTTGAGAACAGTAACTGGTGAGGACACCAAGGTTGTAGGAAAAGCCACTTGTGAAGTCATAATCGGGATTAAAACAATGTTACTTAAAATCATAGCGGAAATCCTAGATGTAGCCATAGTTGGTGTGGACTTTATCCTTGGTCAAGGAATAACGATTGACCTAAAGAAAATAGTAATGGAGTGTGGCAATATGAAAGTACCGCTTAGTTTTGGTCACGATCCTGTATACAAAGTTAGGAAATGCGCTCCTGGTAAAGAACGAGCAGCAGAAAGAAAATATCCATTGAAATTGAAAGAAGATGTCTCGTGTCCTAATGGATAAATCGCAAAAAAAGATTTCATAAAGGAGACTTAGTAATGCTGTACAATTCTCCACGGTAGAAATGCTTGTTGTATCCGATATTGCAGTGCAAGCGGGAAAGTTATCGAACGAGTGAATAACGTGAAGTGTCGAATCCAGACCGTTGGAAATCCAAAAAACAAGATGAAAGTGGTCCACCTGAAAAGATTGGCAGTGTTTGGAACAGAAGGTGTGTCTGATCGCCACGATCAAACTTAGGTGGAGAGCAGCTTGACAAAAGTACCAACTGCGCCGGGACATGAGCAACAGGAGCAGTCGCAGCAACTATCGCAGGTAATCGAGTAGAAAGCACAGTGGCGATAACATCGGAGTAAACAGTGTGTTTAAAAGAGGTCAAACTGTGTGATTATGGAGATTATAAAATAATCCATTGTGTATAGTAAAGATAATTGTAATTTATGAAAGCGTAAATAAACGTTAAGTAAATTTTTGACAATTAAGAAGCCGACAAAACAAATATTGGACTTTTATTTAACAATCCAGTGTCGAACTTGAAGAATTTGGGAAACCAACGAGGTTAATTATGAAAATCGTTAAAATATGTATGTATTAATATATGAAAAGATTTTAGTCTATCTTGAATGACGTGGCCGTCGTCCTAAGTTTTAAAACTCTGTTCCTTTCAGTCAGGTATTTTATGTTTTCAACTTCCCCATAATAACTCAGATTCAAAAGTGAATTTTCGAGTATTTTCAAGGCGTTGTAATCCAGGATAATATAAAATTTTAATTACTACAATGAAGTTTCTTCTATTTATTTCAAAATAAATTCTTCAAGTTACACACACATTCATATATATATATATATATATAAATTGTTAAATACTTATATATATATATATATATATATATATATATATATAAGTATTTAACAATTTATATATGCGTATCTCGTACGAAATAAAAAATATTTTTCTACTGATATGCATTCTCCATAAGAACTCTCCATATATTATATGCTACAGTAGTTGATGTATTTGTTTACTTGACAAATTGTACTTGCAATACAATACTTCTTATACTATAATGCAATTGTTTTTATTTTTCTACAATGCAAGTCAATTTATATGCAAAACAATACAAATACATAACAAGTCAATTGAAAAGTCCCCGGCCTATCGTAATAAAACACATTTTTTGGCAAAATTCATCTTTTTTATTCAACATAGTTTCCTTCAAGGGTGATACTCTGGTTATAGCGACCCTCCAACATTCCTATATATCCGTACAATTTGTCCCTTGCTTCAAAATAGTCCTCAAGTACGGCGATCACCTCTTCAATTGACGAAAATTTCTTCACAGCGAGCATTCTTTCAAGATCTGAGAACAGGAAATAGTCGCTGGGTACCAGATGTGGAGAATACGGTGGATGCGGAAGCTATTCGAAGCCAAATTCATGGATTTTTGCCATCGATTTCACTGACTTGTGGCACGATGCATAGAATGAATATTGAGTTGGTGAAACAGCACTTTCTTTTTCTTCCCATGCGGCCGTTTTTCGGCGATTTCGTTCTTCAAGCGGTCCAATAACGCTATGTAATAGTCGCTGTTGATGGTGCTTCCTTTTTCAAGGTAGTCAATAAAAATTATTCCATGCGCATCCCAAAATACTTGTACAGACGACAAAACCTTGCCAGCCGACTGTTGCGTTTTTCCATGCTTTGGAGCGGGTTTATCGTGGCAGTTAACTCGGATGGCTGTCGATTGGAATTCAGAGTGAAATGATCTAGCTATGTTTCATCCATTGTCACATATTGACGCAAAAAATCGGTTACGCTTGAACATCTCCAAACACTGCTCCGAATCATAAACTCGTCGTTGTTTTTGGTCAAAAGTGAGTTCGCGCGGCAACCATTTTGCACAGAGCTTTCTCACACCCAAATATTCGTGAGTGATATGATGTACACGTTCAGTTTACATCTTTATAGTGCCTTTCATTTCATTCAATTTCAATTTACAGTCATTCGAAATCTTTTGTGGATTTTCTTGATGTTTTCATCGGTAACAACCTCTTTTGGGCGTACACAGCATTCACCGTCTTCGGTGCTCATTTCACCACGACTAACCTCAGCATACCAATGCTTGATAGCTGATTTTCCTGGGTCAGTGTCTTGAAGCCCGTCATCAAGTACAGCTTTTGTTTCAACTGTACTTTTTTCCCTTCAAAAAGCAATATTTTATCAACACGCGAAATTCCAAAAGTTGCTTCACTCAAAATGCTAAAATCCGCAAACTAATGATGCCACAGCTGTCAAATTTATACACGTGCCTTTTGAAGGTTAGGGCTAACTAAAAGTTATTATTTAATTAATTCTAGTAGCACCATCTATGTGTCAGGCCGGGGACACTTCAATTGATCTGTTATACGTATATATTTAATTAAAAGCCAACTAAGCGTACAATTTTCGCATGTATGTGTTTACTCATTGTAATTAAGTTCAAAATAGGCTATATTCTTTTGTTTAGTTCACAAGCTGATTTTGAGAATCGATGTTCGCGGTCTTATTGCATTCGCTCTTTGATTGTGATAAAACAGATGTTGGCAGTTACATACATATATGCATACAAATGTCTCTCTATAATATTTCAATAGGTACAATATATGGTTGACACACAATTCTGGAATCAACAACTTTTACATTCATATGTACATTTATAAAATCTCTTTCTGAGACTCGCTGGTCAGATGAAGTCCAATTGCTAGGTACAGCCTTCCATCCAAATGAATCTATTACAAATTAAAAAATAATCTGTAGCAAATTTTTAAAATAAATTCATAGCCATTTTCAACAGAAATTCAAATATTATTAATGTCTAGCTTATTCTCTTACAGAACAAAAACAAAACCTTGTAGTATTCCTTATTTACGACCTTTTGGCGGGAACTCATGATGCACTACGCCATTGTAATCAAAGAAGAGAAAATTTACCTTTACCTTTGGACATACCTCGTATTAAATACTTTACAAATTATTTTCAGATATTATAAGCATCTAAATATAAAAAAAAATCACTCATACTCACTGTCGCCACTAAAGTTTTAAACGAAAAATTACTCAAAATTTACTTACAATAATGAGATTCTGTTATTCCAAATAAAAGCCGATGACAGATAGAACTTTTGCGTGACGTTGCGTGATAGCTTTGACTTTAACGTCTAGAAAGAATACAGGCAATTCTGGGAGATAACCTTCATGCCAACGCAACGCCGGATGTGGCCATCTCTCATCTTTTAGCGCGCGTTGACCGTTTTCTGATATTAATATAAATTTATTTACTCAATTTAATGCGAATTTCAAAGAATTTGGAAAAAGAAAACTTCAAAACAGATGTAATTTTTTTTTTTACTTAATACAACAGGTTTTAGCTTTTTAATCAAAAATTATTTGTTAAGAAATATATTCATTGCGTCATACAGGCTCATTTTTCACTTTACTAGAAAAGTTTATAATGTCATGCAACGCAAAAAAGTCATATCTGCAATCGGCTTAAGTATAATAATTGAGTGCAAATTGTTATTGCTGATTCACATAAATTAAATGTCAAACCGCAAGTTTGGGCCGCGTTGCGTGACAGATTGACTTTGACATCTCAGATAAATGCATGCAGCTCCACGGAATTTCTCACATAAGCAAGATTGACAATTAAAAGTTTAGCAACTCTCATCCTTTTGCGCTCGTTGAGCTTTAGCTGAATTTGATTTCCAAAGAATTTAAAGGGAAAACTGCACTTTTCTTCTTTCTTTCACTTTTTATTACAAATATTATTAAAATTACCAATATTCGATTCTATAGGGTAAATATAATTTATAAATCTCTTAGAAAAAAAATTTTAGCAATGTTTTACAGAATTAGCAAACAGCAGATGTATATAATATCAAGTAATTGTTTGAAAAATATGTTTTCTCTTTGGCATTCATAAAGTTTCATCTATCAGGTAAGAAGAAGCAAGTATTTTGAGATCATGCTTTAGTATTTGGTATTTCGAAAAAGATCAATAAGACAAGAAAATGCAAATGATTACTTGAACTGGTTTTCAATTATGTTTGATCCGTTATATTTTTGAAATAAGTTTTTGTATTTGGCCTTAAAAAAATTTTAGTAGGCTTGAAAAATCCTGTATGTAGTAAATATTGTGGTCTAGGTCCTAGGCCCAAAATGTTTGATTAAATATTTTTTGCGGTAACCTACAAAGCTATCAATTGTGAATAGTAATCTTACAAAGTAGAAGAAGCAGAAGAAAAAAATAATTGCAGTGGTGTAAATAAATAAGTATAGCGTGTTTCAAAAAGATTTGTCTTTATTTTGTTTACTTTCAATAATTTTTAGTTAAAATTAAACAATGCTATCAAATCTAATTGTTACAACTCAACGCCTTGTAGTTATTATTGGTGAGGCTGGAACATAACCGTCAAATAACACAATGTTCCTGTTATAAAATCTATTGCATTTGCAGATGATACCGCTCAGGAAAAAATATCACAACAAATACTTACACAACTTTTAAAGGAGCAAGGGCAAGATGAAGTATCCACCATAAAAACACTACCTTTCAGTACAGATTTAAAAGCTTGGGATACGTTTGTAAATTTCTTTAGAAAATGTACAAGAGATGAAAATAAATGCAATGCCATATTACCGCCACTTGCAGATCTCTTAGTCTATCAAAATGCGGAGAAAATCATACATTTTGTCCACACTTTACTACACTCCAAACAAGTGCAACGAGTCTTTCTATGGATTACGCCGGCTAACATTGCACATTCACAAGCTGAATATATGGTAGCTGCTTTTGAGTACTTAGCTGATTTAATAGTTCATTTAGAAACAAACAATACCCTGTCCATTGTCGCACGCAAAGCTGGTGGTGCTGTTACAAACAAACGCTACACGTACACAAAGAATAATAAAGAATTTCTAATTGAAGCAGTACAAAAATCACCAAAGATTCCACCAGCTGACAAAACGGATGAGTCAACAACGAATACGGTGGGTACGACGTTCAAAATTGAATTGAATGAGGATGAGATGGTGGCGCGTAATACACTTAAGTTGCCTTATGAAAAGTAAGTAGATATTGTGTTATGAAATTGAATATTTTTTGTATATGTAATTGTGTAATTTAATTACAGAACATCTGAAACGAAAGAAAGCTCAATTATCTACACACCAGATGCTGGCGATGACTTTGATGAAGAGGAAGAAGATCCTGATGAGGATCTCTTGATATAAAGTGTTCCTAATTTTATTATTTATTGAATATTTTTTTTTAAATAGTTGAAAAATTTGCTTCATGAAAGTTACATCGTGTTATAAATTTTTTCACTGCCGGATTGGCGTGTCCATTTGCAAAGTAAAATTTGTAAGAAAAAAAAATTGTGGAATAAAAATTTTATAAACAAAAATTTAAGTGCGTACATGTGTATATATGTATTGGTATTTGTTTCCATGGAAAGATTATGCAAATTTGCTTATATTCGGTAATTTAATCACAAGACAAATATAGGAATTGAAATACGCTCTTTCGCTTATTAATTTTTTATAATGTATTTTAAATAAATTTTCTTTTAGTTTTTATTAAAATTGTTAGTAGTTGAACACGAAAAATGTAAGTTTATTTATAAATAATTTAACAAAATTTGCTAAAGATTATTTAAGTTGTCGCAAATAGGTGAAATGTATCGCACAATTCAGTTTAGGTATCTATGTGTATATGCAGATGTGTATGTTGCAAAAAAAAAACATTAGACAGGTTACATTAAATATTTATTTATTGCTAATCTATCTAGTGTAAGTATATCGTTTAAAAAGACGGTATCACATACAAATGAATATGTATGTGTGTAGTGCATATATTTTTATTATTAATAATGCTTAAAATGTGCAAAGATAAGATTTATTAGCAAGAAAAGTTATTAAAAAATTCATTATTCTTTCTTTTACTTTGTATCACAAGATTTTAAACTTAATAATAATCAATGAACAATTTGTTCATAATTCTAATTTATAATTACGTTAGCAGTCACACTAAGTTAATGTCACTCGTTATCAAACTAGTTACAAAAAATCTTTCGTAAATATTTATATTATACAATAATAATGTGCTTTAATATAAAAGTTTGCGATTACGTATTCAAGAAAAAAAATTTAAAAAAATAAATAAAAATTAATTAAGACTTTGTATAATATATTGAAAGATATGTTTGTTGCTCTAACAAAATAAATATCTTATACTTATTAAACTTTTTGTATAATTTAAAATTGCAAAATCATAACAGTATTTCACATAATTAGCGCTTATAAAACAATTGTTTGGCAAATATACATACACATACATATATGTATATAGTTAAACTTTGGTTGATTATGAATTGGACGAAAACGTATGATATTTGGCATATGGCATAATGGGACGACTAATAACAAATAAATATAAATGTACATATTTAATATGCACACGTTGTTATGTACATACGTATATACACAGGATAAATACGTATTTTAAATGCAAAATATTATAACAAATACATATAAATAAAAACATCTTAAAATAACGCCAACCCACACATACATCATCCATTCATCAACTCTTGAGCAAAGCATAAACATCACTTTTCGGATCTTCTGCCAGCGAACTCCAAGGTGTCTCTCGACATAAATGCAACTGCTCTTTTTCGCCGAATTTCATTTGCAGCGCTTGCTCATCCACAGCGCATGACTCACGAAAGAAGTAGAATTTGCTAACTAAATCGTCCACCCAAGCGTCGAGCTCATCACCGCTGCGCTGCGGTTTTGTACGCTCCTTAACGAGCCGTTGTTCATCTAACGGTGTTGGTAAATATTGTTGCCACTCAGCAGGCATTTCAAAAGTAGCCGAGAGCGATGACTCTGCACCGCCATTCACTACTTTCGCACGCTCCGGTTTGATTGGTTTGCCGGCGGCTAATGTTAATGGCACAACGAGGAATTTGGTTTGTGCATAAATGGCAGTGCGTCCAATTAATTTTGCCGTCCAAATGCCGGGCATAATGGGTTGGTTTAGTACAGCTTTCGAGTAGTTTATGGCATCGGTTTGTGAGTCTTCTATATGCAACTCGTTGAAGTCCTGCAAACGTCCGTGTGGATCTATCCACAGCAGTGTGAGATTGTATGAATGAGCGGCATCATTATGCGCCGACGCACTGGCGCCGGTGAGCGTAAAGCTCAATACAAACTCAGTGTAAGGTCCAAGCATCTTAGCGAAATTACGTGAGATCTGCTCTTTTAGGTCGAAATCAGAAGCAACTTCGAAATTGCGCAACCTCTTCGCTAATTTCGAATTTTTAGCATATTTCACATACACAGCTGGTCTTATACGTGTCTCAAGCGCGTATGTATGATTGTGTGCACTGTCTCTGAGCTCGTAACGCATTAAGAAACCTTTATATTCATCTTTATGTAAATAGTGTGTTAACTCTAAAAGACGTCCTGACTGCATGTGCGTATGTCGTGATGCGATGCGTACCAAACTTTCGCCAATAGTACGAAGCAAATCATCACCACTTCCATGGGGATCAGCAGTATCATAAAATGACTGCCAGTAACTATGTAAGTTTGCAACTTCATTGCTAGGTGCACCGAAGAGCCACTCTTCTAATTGCAGTAGGACAGCTTGATTTATTATTGGTTCAAATTTACGTGCAAAAAATAGCATTTTATTTTCCGTTCCCTGCAATCGTGGCCAGTCGTCCGGTTTAAAGTCATTTGGACTACAACCACACCAATCTACCACATGCTTATATTGACATTTACAGCCAAGTTTCCGCTTCCAATTAGTCACATGCAGATTGTTATCTATATATGCGTTGCAGAAACGCGTATTACGTAGCACTGTGTGAAAGAAGGATTCAGCTGGTAGTAATGTATGTCGGAAAATACTTAGAAGACCTTGCAATAGTGGATTATGTGGCGATTCATTAATCACGTACTGTACAAAGGGCCGTGACAATGCCACCCAATCACTGCCGCCATCAATTTGTATGCCATTCGGTAACTCTCGGTCACCTATACGCCACATATGCGTATCACATTCAACAAAGGTCTTATCTAAACCTTGCTTCTGTACAAATCGTTGAGTTTCGCGCCCATGACTTTTAACAAAGTTGTGATCCTTATTTGCCGTGAGGAAAGTTACTAATTTATCTACGGTTTTAACAGGAAAATCACTTTCGCTAAGATTTATGACGAAATCCCACTGCCACCCCGAGGCTAAAAGATCCTCCATACACTGCAAAAGCATTGTCAGTAAGGACGCGCCACCCCAAATAGTGGAGAAGCGTTTACGACCTAAGCGTATATTAGGAAATTTGGCTTCCAACTCGAGCAGCTTGCGGTACAGATATGCTTGACGCTGCAGAAAAACAAAATAAATGGCTCATTTTAATACAGAAAATCATTAGCATATATACATAGAGGTCAGTTAACCAGCTGGTTGCATAAAAATTCATATATATATATATATATATATATGTGTATACAAGTGTCTTTAGCTAATGATTAATCTAAAGATAATACAATTAACAGCATACTTACTGCATCCACATGTATATAGAACACATGTTCGGGCGAGTAAAGTGTTTTAATTAAACGATGTACTTGCCGCAGAGCACGGCCATTTAATGTGAGCAAAAATGCAATTCGTACTCGCTCAACGCCTGGAGGTGGATGTTTAGTATCAGCAATTTGCGGCGTGAATTCTGCAGATAAAAACGTTGATTAATTGCATAGAAAAACAAAGAAATTTTCTATAAAATAAAAATGCAATAACATCACATTTATCGCTCAAAATTAATAGTGAATGAGCTCAAGTCAGTTAAATGTGGAATATCCGCTTACTTGCAATTCCTGTTTCGTACACATTCATACTGAAATAACCACCACAAATTTCTTTATCGTCACCAGAGCATTTCATATTACAACTAGAGTCAGGCAGTTTAGCTGATAGGGGCGGCATATCAGCGCCACAAAAACATTCACTAGCATATTGCACCCCTGCATAGGGAAATCCAGACAGTAGGCACAGTCGCGTACACTTTCGTATGGTGTTGGTCGTTTTAAAATTTGTAAAATAACCAGATAGTAGCCGATATTCCTTTTCATCTTGATAGCAACCTAGCGGCAAATTTGCTGTATGATTACCGACGGGACAATAGGTCGGCAGTTGTTGAGCATAAAAGTTGCCCTCCTGGATGGCACATGCTATATGAGCAATCTGTTTACGGCAGTCCTTTGTTTTGGCCCTTTGCAATGCTGATATAGCTTCTTTGGCGGTGATGTTACAGTCAGCTTGAATGCCATAACGGTCGGTTTGCTTAGAGCCTGTATTAACACTGTTTTCCTGAGGTTTTGTAATTTTCACTAATTGCTTTTTCTGTAAACCAACACTTGAATCATCATTATCGTGCGCAGAGTGTTGGTTCGCAATAACTTTGTTTAACGAACGCTTTTTATTTTGGTACTTAATGTATTCCGTCGCCGCTGCTGTCGTTTCCGAAAATAAATTTGTATTTGCAGCAATCACGTTAGAACTGGTTATATTTAAAGACTTGTATGCAAGGAATATTTGCACACCCAGTATTATAAGGCCCACCAAAAAGAATAGTTTGTAACGTCGCAGCCAACGTAAGGCCATGTTTTCAGACATATTGGTCACTGCTTATGATTTGGTTGATGTGCAGGAAGTGTTTGGTATATATAAAGTAATCGGTGTTTACGCTGATCAGATGCTCTCCTGTTTGCCTTGGGGTTGATTGAACTTGTAGGGCTCCTAGTGTCGAGTGCATACCAAGCACAAGGCATGACAGTAGTGTGGACGTATTATGCAGAATTAAGAGTACTTATGGAAATTTTCTCGTTTCTTTATAAAAGTTTTTCACATTTTACTTATAATTAGCATTAGCAACTAAAAACAAACAAATTTCGCGTGTTTTTAACGTCAAATTAATAAATTTAATGAGGAAAATTCGGGAAGATGAAGAGTGAATATTCACCATAGCAATGAAGGCAGGGATACTCAAACTGATTAACTTAGCATGATTGGTTGCTGTTTTTGTTGTAACTGCAGAGAAATTCCCCAAATTGGGCCTCGGGGAATTTTGCGGCAGTGCCAATCCTTGGCCGAAGAAAAATCCGGGACGTTCCGGTATAAAATGAACTTTCTTATTTAATGATATAATAAATGCAATTGAAATGAAGGCCAATCATAAGTTTTAACGTAAATTGAATGATTTAAATTTATTCTTATTAACTGTCATACTATCATCTACTGTGAACTTTTCTACCGATCAGCTGATATAAAGCTTTGATGTTTTCTTTTGTCTTCATTTCGTAAATTTAGTGTTCA
The DNA here is from genome assembly GCA_030068015.2 of Neoceratitis asiatica. Classification (NCBI taxonomy): domain Eukaryota; kingdom Metazoa; phylum Arthropoda; class Insecta; order Diptera; family Tephritidae; genus Neoceratitis; species Neoceratitis asiatica. The sequence goes on along the minus strand of CM061526.1, from coordinate 52,144,194 downwards.
TTTGTCTGAAGGGATTGTGTTCAACTTTTTTTTTTAATTCAGAAAATAAATTTCCTTTTTCTAAACAAATATGGTTGATCCTAATCGTAAAATAAACAGATTCACAGATAGAGATATAGAATTTCTGGACGAGTGTGAAGAAGAATTTGCGAATCGGTTTACTGATGAAGACATAGATTTTGTCAATCATTGTTCTAAACCCCTTGCCGATCCCCCAATACTGGATAATTGGGGCTTCCCAGGAGCTGGAAATAATAGTCGGGGCGGCAGTGGTGGACAACGTAATAATTATGGTGGTGGAAATCGTGGTTATAACCGTGGATGGAATAAATGGGGGCGGGACAGAGGTAATGACCGAGGATATAGAGGCGAAGGTGGCGGTAAGTCCTACAGGCATAATAACAGAGAATACAACGACAAGCCTTATGAAAGATATAACCGAGGAGGTAACGACCGCAAAGAACGTCCACACCAACCGATGAATATTCGAAGAGACTATGGAAACTTTGTTCCAGCGTCCAAAGATTAGTACATATAATGGAATGTGTTTAGGAATTTTTGTGAAGTTGCATTTGAATTGTTCAAGACTATTTTATTTGCTCTTAAATTGATGACATAAGGATTTTGTATTATGCGCACGAATGCGTTTTGTTTTGCTTTAATAAACGACTTATATATATATATGTGGCTTACACATTCTTTTTTTAAATATTTATCAGAAAGTGTAATAAGTACATATTTCTACACACATTGAAAGTGCCTAAGGATGTACGCAGTTCCATTTACACCCTAGATTCCTTCAAGTCATCAGCGACTTCATCATCATCGCTGTCAAGTGCAGCAGCAGTTGACATGCCAACACCCATCGCGTTTAATAAATTCGAAACCGGCCCCGGACCTCCCAATTGTGATTTATAGCTATCCACAATATTTTTCAATGCATTTACATTAATATTGATGGGTTTGAATGACTCGATATCGTCAAAATCATCATCAGTTCCTTTAGTGCTACTACCAGATTTCTTACTTTCAAATGTTTGACCAATTGTAGTTTTCGCCAGTTCCCTATCCATTTGATCCATATACTTTTTGATATGTACGTCTATATTCTTATTGGTGTTTGACATTGTTTCGAAATTGTGCTCCAAGTTGCCATCATCTTCATAATCACTCATTTCAGAATTAGAATCCCACTTATCTTCAGGTATAACAAAATCCAGAAAATTTCGTACATGTGTGCTGTCCTCGGTTTCTGTGTTGGTTTTTTGGCTACGATTGGTTTTCACTGTTTCTTGTATAAGTGAGTTTCTATTGCAGGCTTTGCGCATTGAGTGATTTTTCTTGACTTTTGCTTTAAAATCAGCATTTCGCTTTCTTGTTTGTGAGGCGCTAGTTCCACTCTTCATTTCCTCAGTTTCCGTGTCTGTGTTCTCATCGTCGTCGTCATCATCTTCACCTATTCCTTCGTAAGTTGACTCTTTGTCTAAGAAATCAGCTATATTTTTGGTGAATTCCTCAGCATTTATATCGCCATTCGGTTTGTATAATTTTTTAGGGCCATAACGTTCCAGTAACATGGCATCTAGTTGGTCTGCACTAATGTTAAGCCAATCATCCGAGTCACTTGGCTAAAAAAGTGTAATAAATAACATAATTATATTATAATACCACAGTGTTGAATAAAATAAATTTACTTACCTCCAAATTGTTTTCCTCATCACACAAAACATCCTCCGATATTTCCATGCTTTTTAATAAATTTAAAATTTCTCGGCCGACTAAAGGGGCTGTGCGGAAACGTTCATTATTTTTGGCATAATATGTACGTGCCTCATTTAATAACCTCTTATATTCCTCTGAACCCTCTAAGTTTTCTCTAAAATAACCCTTTGCGGATAAATTTTTAACATACGCCCGCCAAGCAGGATCATTTTCTTCTTTACTGGCACTCTTTGCTTGTGAAGCTAGAATTTCAAAACCGCAAGCAATTTTTATACCCACAATTTGTTCCTTATATTCTTCACTATTGGTATTATCAGTAAGTGACCAACCAACTTTTCGATCAGGTTTATAATTGGTATGCATAAGCATAGCGTATAGGCATCGAGTAAAACGTATATTGCTACGCACACATTGCTCTGGTGGGAAATAACGCATGGAACGGCAAGCTTTTAAGTCGATTGAATCACGTTCGCAAAATGCACGCACAGCTGAAGCAATTAAGGATGGCTGTTTCTGTAGCAATGCAGCAACGCCTAGCGGCAGACGCGCTATTTGCCGATGGACGGCTGGATTAGTACTACCGTTGAAATCTTTCAAACGTTCATCAATGCAACCTTGAATTTCCTCTGCCACACGATATAGTGTTGGGTTCTGTCTAATTTTTTCAACGGCCGTAATTACCGGTATTAATTTCGTTGAGTTGGATGGTGAATTTTGCACCAATTGCATTTTACCGTTCGCCAAATATACCTTTGAATTATTATTTTTTAAACAATTACAATATTTGTTTATTCCACAGAAATTGTCTTAACTTACTCGCTGTTCGCATGTGTCAGGATTAGCCCAGGTGGGTAGTGCATCAGCTGCTTCAATCAATAAAAACTCGCCATCAGCATCTATAACGCGTGCAATACAGCCGGGTATTTCACGTGTCAACTCAAGTAATAAGTGCACAATGAACCATTCATCTTCAATATTATCGCCATAATGTGTTACGCCGTGTAGATGTGGTGGCAACGGTAAAGCTATTTTATATGAATATGTAGCAATTATAAAAACAAAAACTATTATAACAAAAACTCACCTGTAGCCGAATCGTTGGAGCTATCTTTAATTTCGTCATTCAACAGTCTTTCCTGCGCACACTCAGTACGTTTTTGCAATTGAAATTCGTCTTTGTGCCAAATATAGCCATAATTTGTCACTATCCTGTCCACAATTTCTAAACATTGTTTTTCAAATAAAGCCAGTTGGTTGCGTAGTTCTTCCAATTCAGCACCATCATTTTGCACATTTGTTAAATTATCTGGTAATTCAGGAAACACGAAATATTCCACATAATCGTCATCTCGTACGAATTCCAATTTGCAACCAGGCAATTTCGACATTATAATAAGCTCTCGTTAATATTAAATGTTTTAAAATTTCAAAAATAAAATCTGTAGAAGCTACTGATTGAAAGTAATTTCTCAATTTATCACGTACACGAATCGTTTGGTTGATACCACAATATTAAATATTCATAACCAATAATCTTCACCAGACAGTGTGGATTTGCATCCTTTGTTTTTCATCGTGAACCTGACGGGAAGAAAAGAGCTGCCAACTTTCATAATTTCAAAATACACAAGACTTTGAAGGAAAATTTTAAGAGCGGAACTTTTTAAAGTAAATTACTTAATGACTATCATAACAGTTTAGAATTAGTTGATGCGATTAATTCATTAAAATAACTATTAAATTTGAAATTTTTTAATTTATTTCAATTTGTTGCTTTTCCCTACTATTGTGAACGAATGGGCGAATGCATTTGAAACGAACAAACTTTTTAACTTCATTTACGAGCCCACATCATTCGTAAATATTTACGAATGAGGGGGCAGAAAATTTAAGTAAACAAAAGAGCCTGAAACCTATTCATGAACAAAGAAGTCTATTGTAATGCCCCTTTTACTTCAACTGAATATTCATCTCAATAAATTCCGTTCATAAAACTTATGAATGGGCCTAAAAAGTTCAAATTACCTTTTCAATTGTAAAAATGTGCTATGAACCGGTTCATGTTTTTCTTTTTTTGTTTTGCTACGAACATACTTCAAGTGGTTGCAAACCAAAAGCATATACACTGACAGCGAAGTAATGGTGAACTGTCAAAGTGAAAAGAAGAAAAAATGGCTGCTTTGTGTGTTTCAATTTGAGTGGCAGAAAAATTTGGTAACTTCTTGGCCACAATTTTAAGCAAGTTTTTTCGAAAGATATAAACAAATCTATTTGCACAAATAGTGAACAGACATAAAAAGTGACATATAAATATGCAATAAGCAATTTTAGTTAATAGTTGTGGGCAGGAAAGAGAGTAATTACAATGGAGGGCACCGAGATATGTCAAGAAGAAGACAGATTGGTATCTGGTGAGTAAACTACTTGGAAAACTTAAGTTTTTGTAATATTCCAACATATAAAGTTGAGAAATTATATTTACCAACTATGTGCTACAGCATACGCAACATAAGATGGTGAGGCCCATCACAATAGACAGTCTCTATGATGCTTAGCTATTTATCACTGCCACCGCCCCCATTTTTACGCAAACACATACTTATTGACCTCAATTCGATGAAGATTGCAGACGAATGTAAAATCTCATTTTTCGCTGTAATTGCAACCACTTACTATATGTATATTTGAAAGTTATTTTGTACTTATTTTTACAGCGGCAAGAACCACATTTTAGGGGAGATTAAATCCAAAATATTTACCTACCATGTTCATACATACAGCCGTACTTTGTTAATGCATACATATATATATACTATCATACAATTAGCGATAATTTTACTGCAGAAATACGTATTAATGTATTATTTTTATTTTTCGCAGGCGGAATATAAAATTTATCAATACCACATATGTAGGTACACTTTAATTAGGAAACAATTAAGATGGTTAATAATATTACAAAAAAAAAACTGCATCCAGGCGAAACCTTGAAGACATTCAGACTTCTTTTTACTATTATATTCTGAAGAATTTAGCAAATTCAACCTGCAACAATAATAATTGAGCGGAATGCAGTTGCAGTATGTATTAAAACTTTTTCAGGACTGATTATCCTGCCACTACCGCATCAAATCGACATCAGTAGAGAAAAGTGTTACTCATACGACATGGTCTAGGCTTTTACTTAGAAATTTTAGTCTCAAAACCGAGGACATGGAATGCTCATCTCACACCCATTTTAATAAATGTATAACAATTCCATTTAGTTACTGTAAAAGTGATATTTTTTCGTAAGGATTTTCTCAGCAGTATTTCTAATGACCACTAATGATGCATTACTCTAAGAACTTACCTAATCAATTTTAGTTTGTAATAATAATTTACTACATAAAGTCCATCAGCAACCGCAAACATAACACAAACAACTGACTATTTGCTTGGCTTGTTTTTTGCTCCCCTCCTTTTTTCAATACAAATCCAATATGTACGCGTGTATATGTATGTAAGTGTGTCGAAGAGCAATACTGCCGGTATTTTAACAGCATAAACGAATATGGGGGTATAAGACTATTAGTTGAAATGTAAATGGTTTTGGCTATCACATTATCGCGCTCCCGACGCAGATACAGACTTACACACACACACACGTACCCTCAAAGAGGTAGACAAAAAAACTGATGATGGCGTTAATAACAATTCTAAATAGACAATTTGCTTTTACTTTGTTTTCACTTGAGTCTTCGCATATATATATATATATATATATATATATATATTCGTTATTCGTTATTTTCCATTTATACACTTCGCTTTATTGCTGTTTTTAATGTAGTATTTTTCGTGGTATTGTTTTTGTTTTCGTACGTTTACAAATAAGTTTTTGGATTTCTTCGTTTATACACAAGTATTATGGGTGTTTTGTTTTTGTTTTTGTTTGATTTTGTTTTTTTATCGTTCTGCTTATATTTCTTTTGCCTCCAAAGGTCTGACTCTCATTTAGCTTATTTTAGCGGCAACAGTTTATGATTAGCAACGGTCGTATTTGCATGTCGCGAATGATTTCATAGTACGCGCTCGCATGAAAAAATAAAAAAATAAAAAATAAAAAATAAAAAAAATATTCTCAATACAAAATTTTTGATTGTGACGTTAAATGTATATAGCATATCATCGCTGGCAGGAACATTAATACCTAAATAATTGCGTGTAAATGTTTGTATGCATGTGTGCAATCAGTGTGATTTCGATTTACTTATTATAAGTGTTGCGAAACAATTTTGAATACGTCTGGTGAACAAAAATTCCATTCAATCAGAAATTGTTGGGGGTCAAACACTCATTGCACAACGTTTATTTTTGGAAAGGTAGTTACATTCTTGTGATAATTATATAGAATAAGTTAATCAATTTACTTTTTGAGCCCTGAAAGTTGGTAACAGTAATATATTATACAATTATTTTCCATTTACATATAGTATTTTCCAACAATACTAAGTAAACATACTTTTCAAATAAATAAGTGCGTAAGTTCATTTGCTATATGCATATATATACATGTTTACATACATACAGACATAAATATTTATAAATATGCTACACTCTGCAGATTTGTGGCGTAAAGTGTTTATAGTAATTTACACACTGCTACAAATACATACATATATTTGTATATTTGTATCTTGAAATTCTATTGCTGGTGATGATTATTTTGATTTTAGCTGCTTTCAGCTTTCTTGCTGTTATTGTAGCCGGTTTCATATACTCCTATGTATTGATATTATTACATTCATTTACATATGTACGTATGATTGTATTTACATACATCTGTGCGTGCATATGTATGTTTTATAGTTGTCGACAATTTGACTATCGAACTTCTGAATGTTCCCAGCTTGGTGGGACGTTTCGGTGTGCAGCGAGTGGAACGCGCGTCATATTTTTGTCATTTGCCGCTGAGCTCATAATTTTGTGTAATGCTATGGCACGCAGCGGCGAACTCTCGTTTAGTTAGTTCAGCGCGCGCGTACGCTAATTAATATATTTTTGTTTTTGTCACACCCAACTCATAAAAGTGTTGAGACTTTTTTTTGCAAACACTGTGACGGAAGAAATACTAGCGCAAACAACTTTTTCATAATGTATGAAAAAAATACAATAAAAAAAAATACTTATAAAAAAGGGAAAAGAATTCAAAATAAAAATTAAAAGAAAATTAAACTAAAAAATTAAAAAAAAATTAATTAAAACAAATATTAAAAAAATAAATAGAAAATAATATCCAAAAAAAAAAAAATTGCTAAAAAAAATAAAACAAAATTGAGTAGAAAAAAAAATAAACTAGAAATAATTGAAACAAAATAAAAAAATGTAAAAAAAAATTAAAAAAAAATTAAAAAAAAAAAACAAAAAAATAATGATAAAAAAAAATTAAATGAAAAAAATTAAACTGAAATAAATTAAATTAAAAACAAAATAACTAAAAAACAGTAAATTAAAACAATGAACTAAAAAGATTGAAATTAAAAAAAATAATAATTGCAAAAAATAAAAAAATAAATTATAAAAAAAAATAAAAAATAAAAAAAAAATAATAAATATAATGAATAAAAAACTGAAAAATAAAGAAAATAATTTAAAATAAAATAAAATAAAATAATTTAACAACTTTTCCCTAAAGCACTAAAGAAGGAAAAAAATGCACACTAAAATAAAAATAAATATATATATATAAATAAATAAAAAATAATGATAAATGCAAAAAAAAAATAAATGAATTAAAAAAAAATGAAAAAATTTAATAAAAAAAAAATAAATAAAAAATATAATAAAAATAAAATAAATTAGCAAAAAAAAAAAAATAAAAAAAAAATAAATGAATTAAAAAAAAATGAAAAAATTTAATAAAAAAAAAATAAATTAAAAAAAAATGATAATAATATAAAAACAAAAACAAATTAAATGCAAAAAAATTAAACTAAAATAAATTAAATTAAAAAAACAGTAAATAAAACAACGAACTAAAAAGATTTAAATTTAAAAAAATATTAAAAGGAAATTATATAAAAATATAAAAAAAAAATATAAGAAATAAATAAATAAAAAATAATAATAAAAATAATGAAAAAAAAATAAAATTAAAATAATAATAAAAGTAATAATAAAAATAATAAAAAAATAATAATAAAAAAAATAAAAATAAATTGAATATTTTTTATACAGCAAAGAAAAACGATAGCACTAAAAAAACGGAAAATAAAATTCAAAATAAAATAAGCAAAAAATAAAAAATAAATAAAAAAATTAAAAATAATAATAATAAATGCAAAAAAAATAAAAATTTAATAATATAAAACAATAATAAATAAAATTTAAAAAATTAAATTGAAAGAAAATTAAGCTAAAAAATTAATTAAAACAAATATTAAAAAAATAAATAGAAAATATTATATAAAAATTTTATAAAAAAAAAAACAAAATTGATAAAAATAAAAATAAAAAAAATAAAACAAACTAGAAATAATTGAAAGAAAGTTATTAAAAAAAAAAAATTAAAAAAAATTAATTAAAAAAAAAATATTAAAAAATGTAAATGCGAAAAAAAATAAAAAAATAAAAAATAAAAATAATCATGATAATAATATAAAAACAAAAACAAATTAAATGAAAAAATTAAACTAAAATTAATTTAATTTGAAAAAAAATAACTGAAAAAACAGTAAATTAAAACAATGAACTAAAAAGATTTAAATTAAAAAAAAAAATAAAAGAAAATTATATAAAAATATAATATAAAAAAATTAATAAAAAATAAAAAATAAAAAAATAAAAAATAATAATAAAAATACTGAAAAAAAATAATAAAAATAATAATAAAAGTAATAATGAAAGTAATAATAAAATTAATTAAAAAAAAATAATAAAAAAATAATAAAAAAATAATAAAAAAATTCAAAAATAAATTGAATACTTTTTTATACAACAAAGAAAAATGATAGAATTGACAGCTGTTTCAGAGATTACCACATCTCCTCATCAGACGTCTTTTGCCATTGACCAACCAACAGATCCTGACTTCACAAACGAGTGCTCTACCACTGAGCCAACAAAAAATACTAACAAGTGCGTCTTTCGAATAAAGCTCATTTCTCATAAAATAAAATAAAGTTAAATTAAATTAACTTAAATAAAATAAAATAAAATTAAAAAAAAAAAAAATAAAATTAAAAAAATTAAATTAAAATTAAAATATTTAATTTTTAATTTTTATTAAGATAAGTATGATTAAAAAAAATATATAAAAATTAATAAAAAAAAATAAATATATATAAAAAACAATATTTAAAATTAAAAAATAATAATATCAAAAAATAAATTTAAAAAAATTCTACTATAAAAAATAAATTCAAAATAATTAAACTAAAAATTAAGTTAAAATAAATTAAAAAAATAATTTTTTTTAAACAAATATTAAAAAAAAAAATTTAAAAAAATTAATTAATAAAACAAAAAAATATTAGTAAAAAAAATTTAAAAAAATTTAACTAAAAAAATAAATAAAAAAATGAAATAAAAAAATAAATAAAAAATAAAAAAATACTATAAAAAAAAATGAAAAAAATTGAATATATTTTTATGCAACAAAGAAAAAGATCACCACATCTCCTCATCAGACGTCAGGGATCGAACCAACGGATCCTGACTACACAGGCGAGTGTTCTACCACTGAGCCAACATCAAAATACTAAAAAATGGGCCTTTTGAATAAAATAATTTCTCATAAAATAAAATAAAATAAATTAAATTAAATTAAATTAAATAAAAAATGAAAAATAAAATAAAATAAAAAAATTAAATTAAATTATATAAGAAAAATAAAATTAAATTAAAAAAAAATTAAAGAAAAAAAGGAAAAAAAGTATATTAAAATTAAAAAACATTAATTGAAATGGAATGAAATGACATAAATAACAATAAATTGAAATTATAAGAATTATAAGAAATAAATAAATAAAGTTTAAATAAAATGCAAAATATTTTTTGAACAATTTTTTTTTTCAATTATGATAATCATTTTTTACTTTGGTACTAACGTGTGAAATACATCCAGAAGTTGAATAACTGTGAAAATTAGTTGTTATCTGTTAATTATTTTCTTTGCATTGAAATTTGCGCAATTGATATTTACAATTGCGTACTACTCTTGGATTTGAATTTTATATATGTAAGTATGTACAACTCAATCTTTTAATTTATTTTGATCCAACGCGTACAGAGAGAATGATGAGAGATATGCACATTAAATACGAAGAAATTCTCTTAGGTATAAGTAATATTTTCCGAAAGGAATTTGAATTGAAAATTTTCAAGAGATTACAATTTTTAGTTTATTATTGTTGTTATAAGTATAAATTTTGTTGTTGCAATAATACTAAACTACTTTTCGTTAAAAAGTACTTTTCGTTAAAAAGTAGTTTTAGTCCGTTTTATTCGCGTTAATATTTTGATTAAAAATTTTCTTTTAAACCAATTCGATCAGTTTCCATTTGAATGTCAAAACAAATTAAGAAATCAATGCTTTTTACCGTTTCTCATTATCGTCATACGTACATACGTAGTTATCTACATACAAATGTACATATGTTGAATACGTTGAACTTTGGAAATATTGATCACTTCAAATCTATCAATTCTTTGTTTCACTCAACACATTTCCAATTAACGATTTCACAAATTTTGCACCACATACTTTTTTCTCGCATTTTTGTATGTTTATTATTAACACTCGGGACTCGTTTAAAGGTGGAAGAAACAAAAAACAAAACGATTACATTGTAGAAATGCGGAAAATACCGACATTACACAAATACATACACACCTATGCGGATACCTTAATGGTAAAATCAATCAATAGAATTTTTTCAAGTTCAATTATTTCCACGCTTTCTTTTTCATTTCGATGCGTTCTCGCGGTAGTTATTCGGATTTTTGTTTATCGCCTTTTGGCCTATATATATATATACCCCATTGGTGGCATGAGCGTTGTGTGTTTTAAGGGTTGTCATAATCATTTGGATATAAATATATTTTTGTGACTTCTTATAAAGGGCAAATATGGCATTTGCCACTTTTGGCTTACGGTGAATGCTATTATAGTAAAAATATTTAAATGTTACCTACACTTAGGCGCATGCAGAAATATCAGCAATATATAAGTAAACTAAATTCTATTAAAATTAAAATTACGTCGCAAAAAGAACAACAGGATTGATTTGGTTGCTTGTTTTGCGGTGCGGCGAGAGTCATGTAGCTTGATGAAGCCGGGAAGTTGATCAGCCGTAGCCCATTTGCTTGTTGTGAAGGCTTTCGACTGTTGCGCCAAAAAAACCTTTACTCGCCCTGGCATAACGAAAATCATCTAGCACAATTTTGTAAATGTGGCGGGGGCAGCGCTCATAAAGAAAACATTTTTAGCCACATCGTCTATTTCTTCCGTCGCGGGGTGGGCAAATCAAAAACTTCTCTCTGATGCGTATTGTGGATAGATGTTCATCCACCAGTGTGAACGTCAGGACTCGGCGACGGCATCTCTTCCACAAAACCCAACACCAAATTTTCGCTCCTTTATATGGCCACCGTAGTAGATTTCACAAGGATCCAGCTTCTTCCGTTCTTGTCACGCAATGCGTGGGTATGAAGAGCTTGAGAACCTGGCCGACAAGGCTGATGCTCGAAAATTCTATGAAAACATACGGCGACTTACAGAAGGTTTATAGACCGGAGCATACTCATGTAGGGACCCAGGAGGTAATCTGTTGACAGATGTCCAGAGCATACTTTTTGTATGGAGGGAACATTTCTCCAGCCTGCTGAAAGGCAGTGAAAGTGAAACACCGTGAGATGGTAAACCCGAAACCAAAATCGACAGACGATCCAAGTTCGAATTAGCCACATGCCCGACGATTGGAAGTAGTGTGCTCTGTTTAATCCAAAAAATGGAGACTACTCTTCCCCAATTATCATGGGATAAACCTTCTCAATATCGGCTATCAGATCCTATTTAGCGTATTGTGTGCGAGATCAAAGCCCACCGTTAACACACTGTGTGGACCTTATCGATACACACCTAATACTTAAAAATTTGGGAGGAGGAATCGGAGAGCCGTTCGATACCAAACGAGGTTTCTTCAGACAGGGTGACTTCTTATCGTATGATTTCTCTAATTTGATGCTGGAAAAAATAATACGAGTTGCAGAGCTAAATAGACCAGGTACAATCTTCTACAAGAATGCACAATTATTAACGTATGCCGATGATATTGATATAATTGGTCATAAGAGCCGCACCGTAAGTTCTGTGTTCTCAAGGTTAGACAAAGAAGCGAAGCGAATGGGTCTGGTATTGAACGAGGGCAAGACGAAATATCTACTGTCATCAAGTAAACAGTCATCGCATTCGCGACTCAACTTCCTCGTCACTGTTGAGAATCATAACTTCGAAGTCGTAAATAATTTCATCTATCTAGGAACCAGCATTAACACCACCAACAAAAAATCTACAAATTGCTCATCATTCACGTCCTGACGTATGTATGGTGCAGGAGCATGGACCATGTCGATATCCGAGGAGTCAGCTTCAGGAGTTTTCGAAAAAAAAGTCTTTTGCGCTTTGGCAACGGCGAAGATAGCAGTCGAACAATGAGTTGTACGAGCTATACGATGACATTGACATAATTCAGCGAATCAAGAGACAGCTGTTTGGTTACATCACGTCGTCCGAATGAATGAAAGCACTCGAGCACTCCAGTATTCGATGGAGTATTCGCTGGTGGAAGTAGAGGAAAGGGAAGACCTCCACTTCGTTGGATGGATCAGGTGGAGAGTGATCTGGTTCCACTTGGTGTCTTCAACTGGCGCCAAACAGCGAAGAGAGGGAACGAGTGGCGCGCTATTGTTGATTCCACTATAATCGCGTAGACAGTGCCTAGGTCAAAGAAGAAGAAGCGAAGCATCGTCAAAAATTTAAAACCTTTCTAGCCTTGTTTTTCTTTATTTTAGACCAGTTAATTTTCATAAGTTCATTGCTATGAATTATATGCACCTGCACATATGAAAACTCACGTTTGCTACTCATTCGCCTTATGCTGAAGTGCATTATCATTAACAATTTGTATATAATAAAATTACTTAAACTTAATTGATGATTTGTGAATTTGTTTTGAGGTGCTGATAAACACGTGCTATTTGAAAATATTCAAAGTTTGAATTTTTTTTAAATACTATTGAAGCGAATTAATCAATTTTTGTTTTGATTATGAGTTTTTAAACTTTTTAAAGGCATGAAACTATTTGTAATACTATTTGTAGGAAGAAGAAAAAGCGATAGTAACCAAGCCCCATTAATATATCAAAATTTTAACTACTAATGAATGTTGAGTAATTTAAAACGCCACAAATTATATTTCGGTACCCTTTATTTCGCATTCTTCTCTTTTATTCGTTCCAAAACTATAAAAAGGCCAAACTTTGACTTAATTTTTACAAAGTTACGTATACGCACCGACATCATTAGGTAGATCGGTTTGTAAAGCTCTTCACGAAATTTATTTTTTTGTAGGTACTAAGTTTCCGTGACGAAGAGTACTAACGTGTGATCTATTTCGATGTTCCCTACTTTTTTTTAAAGAAAAAAAGCACAGAAAATTCTAATTAAACAGGAAATGTTTATTATCATTTAAAAGAACATTCTTTGGCATTTATGTTTGGAAGATAATCACTTTCAAATGTTGGCCGCGGCTACGTCTAAGATTGACCAAATTTCGATGACTCGTTCGAACATTTTGACTGATAACTGGCGAATGACACACGCGATGTTTTGCTGCAAGGCCTGAATCGAAACAGGATTGTCCGCATGGACTTTAGACTTTACATAACCCCACAGGGAAAAGTCTAACGGTGTGATATCACACGATAGACCGGCCCAAAACGTGAAATTATCTGTTCACGGGAAGTGTTCTCCATTGATTGATGCGATGTGTGGGAAGTGGCGCCATCTTGTTGAAACCAAATGTCGTGGAGATCACGAGCTTCAATTTCAGCATCAAATAATGATAACCGACTATTTGATGCTGAAATTGAAGGGCGATTTTTGAAGAAATATGGACCGATGATTCCACCGGCCCACAAACCACACCAAACCGTTATTTTTCCTGGATGAAATGGCAGCCCTTGAATCTCTTCAGGTTGCTCTTCGTCCCAAATGTGACAATTTTGCTTGTTAACATACCCATTGAGCTAGAAATGGGCCTCATCGCTGCAAAAAAATTGGATCGAAAACGTCGAATCTTCGTGGAACTTTTCAAGAGCCCATAGAGCGAAGCGATGTCTCTTGGGAAGGTCCAGCGGCTTCAGATCTTGCACAAGCTGTATTTTGTACGCTTTTAATTTAAGATCTCGACGTAAAATGCGCCAAGTCGTTTCATACGTCAGTCCGAGTTGCTGCGAACTGCGCCGAATAGACTCTCCACGGTCTTCGTGTACACTCTCAGCTACGGCCGCTATATTTTCTTCACTGCGCGCTGGATGTGGTCTATTCGGTCGAATATTATCCAATAATGAATGCTGGGTCTCAGGATGGGTGATGGTGTTGCGAATAGTATGCTCAGTAGGCCGATTATGTTGACTAAAAGATGAGTGAAGCGCGCGAAACACATTCTCTACAGAACTTGAATTTTCGTAATAAAGTTGAATGATTTGTAAACGTTGTTCAGGCTTAAGTCTTTCCATGATGAAATGGCAAACAATACTGAACACAAATAACATAACAGCTGGACACAACTCACGCGTGATGTGTTAAGAAAAAAGGCTATTGCAAAAATTAACTCCACTTGGATCACCCTATATAAATAAATTAGTTTTGAAAAAAAAAATTACGACTATTGAACATTGGAAAAGATATATGTATGTATTATCTGTAAATAAAACTGTTGCTGTTGTTGTTGTAGCCGCAGAAAATTCTCTAAATGGGGCTTCGGGGAACATTGCGGGTGTGACGATCCTTGACCGGTTAAAAATCCAGGTCGTTCCGGTATAAAGAACCGACTGTCGCGGGAACTATGGATTTTAGTCGGCTCTTACGGCAGGCATGCCTTACCGCGGGTAAATTCTTGAACCCATAACCCGCAGGGGGTAATGTAAACAAAACTCATTATGATCGCTCAAAAATCACCCTTAACACGCTTCTCTTATAATTGTTTATCAAACTACTTTTTTTATTGACGCTTCGTCTAAGCTACTGACCTACTTGATAATCGTAAATAAGACCTAGAGTGCAATGGTTTATTATATTTATAATTCAGCAAGCACTTGTTTATTAAAAAAAAGTTCGCAGACATTAGATTAGACTTCGATTATTATATATGTGCGTAATAAACTCAACGCACAGCGCTATTTTGGCAAATAAAAAAGTAATTCCCCTTACTAATAAATACATATGTACATACATACTTAACTAATTCTATATCTGCTTCTCTTCTCTTTTTCAGCTACGCCACAACATTCAAATGAAAATGTAGCCTACACGACGACGTCAGCACAACAATCCAATGCTATTTGCGTCCTAAGTTCCCCGACGAATAGTCCAACCGCAGCAGCAGCAGCTGCTACCTCTAACCAAAAGCTCTATGACGATGGTTATCAGCAACACCAACAACAAATACCACAGCCAACAAACGATAATAGCAATAACACACATCAAAGCGTGAGTGGAGTTGGGTGCGCCAACAGCAACAGCAACAGCAATAGCAGCAACACACAAGCCCAACAACGTCATTCCACGAATTCCACCAACGAATACGCATCAACACCGAAATCCTCGCGCACGAGTGGTGGCACGGCTGTGGGTGGCGCAAATTCGCCCATAAACCTTGCCGGCAGTCAGTCGAACAATGATGAGAACACGCAGACACAGCACTTCAATATCGATTGTAGTGCCATAAATGAGTCACAGCATATCAGCAACGCAGATGGTGTCTATTTAGTAGATAATACGAATAACAGTGCTATCAGCAATAGCAATAACGCTAATAGTAGCGTTACAAATAATAATAATAATACAAATACAAACACAAATAGCAGTAGTAATACTGGGAATGATAACAACGTGGTCGGTCGTGCCCAACCGCAATCAGCCGCAATTGTAATTTCGACACCTTCCGCAGCAACGACAACAGCAGCAGCAGCTGTAGCAGGAGGAGGGGGAGGAGGAGGAGCAACGTCAGCTGCGTCAACAACAAACGCCTCTTTCGCAAATACCGCGTCAATTGTTATACCACCACGTCAGGCATTACTACCCTGGGGCACACATTCTCGTTCGTCCATTATCAACGTTATACCCTTTACACAAGGTCTCGATATGCCGTTAACACCGGGTGGCACGCAAATGTCAGGTGGTAATGAGGTCAACTCAGCACCACCTCGCCCCGGCGAAATTGTTATGCGCAATTTATTTAGTGATTTCACAGTGCAGGCGGAGAAAAAGATCGAATTGGTTATGCTGGAAAGTGCCGATAAGCATTTATCGAAGTTATTGCAGCGTGGTGAGGATCAACAGTTCGATCAATTGCTTTCAGCGCTTGGCTCCGTTGCCGAGCATTGCTTGCCATCGCTATTGCATACGCTGCTCGCTTGGCATCGCCGTCAACTATCCGATGGCGAAATAAAAAATGATCTCAAACGCATTGAAAAGAATGCGCCACCGAAACCCGCCACCGATTTGGAGTTTCAATTACAACGCCGTGAAGCAGCTGTGGAGTTTATATTTTGCTTGGCGCTAATTGAAATACTCAAACAGCTGCCCTTCCATCCGGGGCATGAGGATCTCATACGAAATATTGAGAATTTGGCTTTTAAACATTTCAAGCACAAGGAAGGTCAACAGAACAATCCCAATGCGCACAATATTCACATAATCGCCGATTTGTATGCTGAGGTGATTGGTGTTTTGGCACAGAGTCGCTTCTCTTCGGTGCGTAAACGTTTCATGAGCGAATTGAAGGAATTGCGCGCCAAGGAGGCGTCCAATTCGACAACGCAGTGCATTATTAGCCTGCTGATGGGTATGAAATTTTTTCGTGTTAAGGTAAGTTGTAATTTTTCTTATAGAGAAAAACAGTATTTTAATAAATTCTTATTCACTCTGCTACTGTAGATGGTGCCAATTGAGGAATTCGAGGCTTCTTTTCAATTTATGCACGAATGTGGTCAGTATTTTCTAGAAGTTAAAGATAAGGACATTAAACATGCGCTGGCGGGTCTATTTGTGGAGATTCTAGTACCAGTAGCTGCGGTGAGTATATAAAGCAAGACATTTTTTTTATACTAATTTTTAAGGTTTTGTTTTTCAAGGACTATTACTGCGTGAAAAATATGCAAATCGGTTGCTT
This sequence comes from Neoceratitis asiatica, assembly GCA_030068015.2. Taxonomy (NCBI): domain Eukaryota; kingdom Metazoa; phylum Arthropoda; class Insecta; order Diptera; family Tephritidae; genus Neoceratitis; species Neoceratitis asiatica. Next base: position 52,127,032 of record CM061526.1, on the reverse strand, counting down.
TAAATGAGATTATCTGAACTTTTGGAATTGTCCAAGACAAGTCCGAGTACTAACCTACACTTTCTCACATGAAATAGTCCAGGCTTGAATGAAACTTCTGTTCGTTGTTGTTGTCGTTGTTGTTGGGACTAGCTGACCCCGCCTAGGGTCAGGTAGGTCCAGTCGAAGTCATCGAGATCATCTAACGGGAATCCCAGGAAACATGCTGTTTCGACTGGTTCGGACCAGAGGGAGAGGGGAGCTGAGTCGGGTTGAGTGGGCATGCAAAAAGGTGGTTAGTGCCGTGCGTGGATTCGTTTCATGCGAGACATGTGTTGGGTATGTCAGGGTCGAGTCTGGATAGGAGGGAGTTGATTCTGCTACAATATCCAAACCTTAATTGTGTCAGGGTTACGCCGGTCTCTCGAGGCAGCCCGAGCTCACCATTCACAGGAAGAGAGTTCACAAAGATGTTAACGGACTCTCGGTGAATGGGTTTTATGACCTGTCTGTACGCCGTCCCGTCAGCGGGTCTTGCCTGTATTACTGTATTGGTGCGCTGGCGCCATCGGGAGGTTTCCTGTCACGGTCCGAAGGGCGGTAGTATTTAGACAGGCTTGTAACTTCCAAAATCCTTCGTTCAGCTGGTGAAAAGGTTGACCGATGGTTTTGCAGGCTGTATGATGTAGATGTCGTGCAGTGAAGAACTCTCAGGACAGCCGGTTTTTTGCGCCGGAGTTGACCCGGACTTTATCTGGCCAAGGGCTGTCACCCTTTCGACGACCCAAGCCCGTTCAGGTCCTCAAGTAACGCTACTCTAAGAACTCTGTTCGTCGGAGAAATGGCCGAAAAATTGCAGTTTCCACGAATGTGGGTCATTACACAGATTAGAAATGCCATCAAGGCGTTACCCCCTACGCCAATTCGATCTCGAATACCCTCATCAGTGTACTCATATTAGAGTTTGGACTAGTTGAAAACCATGCTAACATACTACTGCAAAAGGTCGGAGCTTTTAAGGTCCTGCAATTTCGCCTCCAGTGCAACTAAGCTTTGGATCAATGTCAAATCTCTGTCTCGAAAAGCGTGAGCTATTTGGGTAATTTCTCTCGTTTTTCCAATAGTGAAGACTTTTTCTACTCCCGTGTTTCATTCACCAACCTGATAATTCGTTGCCCCTACCAAAACGACCATGCGATCAAACTGGCTTCGTAGCACTAGCCTATGGAAAGCTTTTTTAGTGCTATTATCAGACACTAAGGACTCTTCACTGCCACCGGAGCATATTGTAATGCATTGCTTGTAGTATTTGAAATCGAAGCGACCACCCCTACTGCGGTGCCACCCCCTACGAGCTACATGGACTAAATTCAGATATATTTAACAAAACCGCTGAGCTCGACGGGTTAGGGGATCAAGAGTTTATCCACGGTAAGGCATACCTGTCGTAAGAGGCGACTAAACTCCACAATCTGGTCTTTATCCGGCCAAGGACTGTCACTCCCGCAATATTCCCGGGAAACCAATTTAGGGAATATTTTGGTGGTTACAACAACAACAAAACAGAATTTAGATCATTCCTTAACATTATTCACGAAGAATTAATCAACACTATCCTTTTCTAACAAAGAGCTGGAGTTGTCGATTAATATTGGTATTGTTAAGTTTTTCATATTGTAGCGGACTTATTTTGTACCTATTCCACCCAACGTATATCTAGCCTGCAAAGAGTCCCCGCTCAACACTGAAGAGCTCTTAGCATGTACCCTTGGCGTAACTTTTTCGAAAGAACTCGTTTCTTGAGCCTCGATCGATAATGTCGACTAGCTTTTCTTGGTAGCGCGTTTAGCGAACCGCTAAAACAAGAACAACAACATAAATGGGCTTCTTCTTTCAGTGATCTAAGAAAAGATTCGTAGTAATTTTCCTAACAGAACAAACTAACAGCTAAGAGGCTTAAATTATCAGCGAGTTCTTTTAGTATAGAAATTTAATTTTCAGTTACTCGGTAAAAGTAGTTTACGCTGCTAAACCTGCTATAGTTAGCGAATTACTTCTAACTCTATTAAGGAAATATTTCGTCCAAGCCACATCAACTCTAGCAGACAGTTCTTCCAGTGTTCTCATACGCCGACCAGGGACTGATCTCCCGTAACCTGCAACTGCCATCATAGCATTAAAGTCAGTTTTGGTGATTTTATTAACAGTCTTAAAAGTTTATTACGTCAAATGATTATTTAATTATACATTTATTTTTAATTTCAGGCTGTGAAAAATGAGGTTAATGTTCCTTGTGTGAAAAATTTCGTTGAGCTTTTGTATGTACAAACGCTGGATGCTTCAACAAAATCGAAACACCGTTTAGCATTATTTCCGTTAGTAACTTGCCTACTATGTGTGTCGCAAAAAACCTTCTTCCTTTCAAATTGGCATTACTTCTTGGCCATGTGTTTGAGTAATTTGAAAAATCGCGATGCCAAAATGAGTCGCGTAGCATTGGAGTCACTGTATCGTCTCTTATGGGTCTACATGATACGTATAAAATGTGAATCGAACTCAGCGACACATTCGCGCCTACAAAGCATCGTAAACTCGTTATTTCCAAAGTAAGTACAGTGAAAAGTGAGAGTGACTGAGTTGGATTTTACATTTTACTTTTTTTGTTTTTTTTTTTACTTGCCACACAGGGGTTCCAAAGGTGTCGTGCCACGTGATACGCCGCTAAATATTTTTGTAAAAATTATACAATTCATTGCTCAAGAGCGCTTAGATTTCGCAATGCGTGAGATTGTTTATGATCTACTTTGTGTGGGTCGCTCAATTAAGGTGAGTACGGACGTCCATCGTTGTTTTGTTTTGATTAATACTAAAAATTCGTTTTTGTATTCTCTCTTCAGTTAATTTTGAATCCGGAACGTATGAGCATTGGCCTTCGCGCTTTTCTTGTTGTAGCCGATTCCTTGCAGCAAAAAGACGGTGAACCACCTATGCCACGCACCGTGCCCGTCTTGCCATCCGGAAATACATTGCGTGTGAAGAAAACATATATTAATAAAATGCTGACGGACGATACAGCGCGTAGTATTGGCATGTCTACATATTTTCCACATGTGCGTCGTGTTTTTGTCGACATTCTACGCGCATTAGACGTACACTACGGTCGTCCATTGATGATGACAAATACACAGAATCAAAATAAAGAACCAGATGAAATGCTTTCGGGTGAACGTAAACCACGCATCGATCTCTTTCGTACATGCGTCGCCGCCGTGCCACGTCTCATACCGGAAACGATGACCGCGCAAGAGCTGGTCGATTTACTCTCACGCCTTACCGTACATATGGATGAGGAACTGCGCATATTGACACATCAATCGTTGCAAACGCTGGTTATAGATTTTCCGGATTGGCGTCAGGATGTCGTGCACGGTTACACACAGTTTCTAGTGCGCGATGTCACCGACACTTATCCGCAATTATTGGAGAATTGCACCAGAATGCTATTTGTATTCCTCAATATTTGGCGTTGTGCAATTAATGTCAATGGTAATGGAAATTCCAACAACAATGCGTTGAAGACCTCTATGACCGCTGTTGTTGGTGGTGTTGGTGGAAATGCAACAACAGGCGTTGTAGCGGGTGTTGGTGCTGCCATCGGCGGTGGTGGTGGTGGCGGCGTAGCAATACCGGGCGGTTTAGTTGGTGTGGGTGCTGGCAAAGACACCGCTACGAGTCAGCTCTCAAGCGCTAGTAATGTGAAGAGTGTAAATACGAATTCAAGTGGTGCTTCGAGTATTACCTCAAGTGGCATGTCTAGTATTACACAAACTACTGTTATAAATATTGGCGATGCTGCTAAGAAGAATGAGATACCTCTGGTGACAACATTGCACTTTGTTGAGGGTTTCGCTTTGGTTTTGCTCTGCCATTATCGACCATTCTTGCGTAAGTTGGCCGCTATGATTCTCAAAGAAGTGAAAAATCTAATGAGGGCGCTTGGTATACCAGAAACTGAGCCGCCGGTTATCGATGTGATTGACAAGTGCTGTCCTCAGGTGAGTTAGAGGGTCAAATATAACTGAAATTCAATGTGGCTGACTTCTTGCATGAATATTTCTTTAAAATAGGGATTTTAAAGTTTTTTTTTCGTTTTGTTAAAAAAAAACAAGAACTTTGAATCCAAAACAAATATTTTTGTGCAGCCATTAATATTTATATACCTTGCCGATAACAATAACTCTTCATTTCTAACATTTGCAGGTCTTAGAAAAATGTTTACCACACTTGCCGCCCTCGGAGAAGACTGCAATACTCAATGCTAATGCCATTGATTTACAATGGATTACCGAGCGTACGAGCGGTGTATGGATGGCTGGTTTAATATTAGATGGTTGGTTAAACGCAATTTTTGTACCCAAAAAAATGATAAAAATTAAATTCAGTTTCCTTAGACACATCCAAATCATCCACATCAACGCTCAATCTATCACAAGGCAGCACAACACATCAACAGCAACCATTCGATCCATGGTCGATGGTATTATTCGGTTTCTTGGAGCGTAATCGCATACTACAACAGTGCCCCTCAGCCGTGGCGCAAGCTTGGCCCATTTGTTATTCGCGCGTGACAACACTCTATAGTGTCATAGATCCAACGTGAGTGTTTAAGTTTGCTGTTTATTATTAACATATTTTGTGAGTAATAACACATGCTTTTTTTTATTTATTTACCAGTCCTGTCAGCGATAATCGTGCTTCCCTGCTACGTAGCTCAGCGCCAACAAAAAAAGTGCCCACCGAAAGTCAAAAAGATCTCTATTTAAAATTATGGCGTAATCAAGTGGCCTGTGCTATGCGTCTGGTACCGCAAATACCTAGTGTGGCAGTGCGTTGCGCTTCGCCGGATTTGAGTTTGAGGTAAAATGTCTTAAACCTTTGCCTTTACTTACATTTAACCTTTAAGTGACTACTCATGACATAAGCAGCTATTTGTCGATCGCCTTTTATGTTTTGTTTACTATATTATTTGTTTTTTTTTTTCTTAAACATTTTTTAATTATTTTCTTTTTGTGTTTATCAATAACTAAAATTTTATTTATTTATTATTAATAATTAAAATTAGAAGAAGAAAAAACGTTTCACCTTCGCCGCCATTTTATTTGACACATGCATTTGTTTGTTGCTTGTGCTTCATTTATGTTGTAAAATTTGTTTGCAAAATATTGTTGAAAAATAGCATGTTTGAAATCCATACTGAGCGCAATTAGAAAACTGTATTGATATTATGTATTAATTGGCGAAATATATGCTTTGAGTAATGTATATTTTTTATTAGATATTTCTTGAACGTTCAGCTCGTATTTTATTGTAGATTTTTATGTATTATTAGGCTCATCCGATCTGGTTATTTTTTGATGCAAATAAATCAAGTCGATTTCCCTCATCCCTCGAGTCCGATCACTGGATTGTTAAATAAAAGTCACCAAATATGTTTGCAGTTTCTTGATTATAAAGAATTTACTCCTTATGTCCTTTTATTACTCAGTAACTTACAATTCATTTCACTATTTACAATCACTTGTATTACAATTTTCTCAATGTACTATTTTTATTTCAGTGGTGTTACCACCAATGCGTTCACCTTACGACTCATTGACTTAGCTCGTCCCGATCAGACACATTTGCTGTTCCAAACGCAGCAAGCCTCTTTAGGTGGACCACTGTCATCTTGTTTCTGGGCCTCCTAACGTTCTGGATTCGATACACTACGTCGTTTTGTCGTTTGATTATCACTGCATTGAAGTTTTGGGGACCGACCTTTCTTCCCTTGTGGGTTGTACAGCAACACCAAATCTCCATTTTGAAAGCCATCGGAGTACATCGCCTTGCCACCTCGTCAATAGTTCTTGCGACAGTCGGGTCTTTATACAGGAACGACCCGGATTTTTATCCGACCAAAGACTATCAATCCCGCAATATTACCCGAAGTCCAATTCGGGGAATTTTTCTGCGGTTACAACAAATAAAAACAACAACAACCTCGCCTTCATTTTGTCACTCATAATTTGAGTTCGCTGTCGCACAAGAGCATATATCTCCTTTAACTCTTCCTCGAGAACGGTAGATGCTTCCTTCCCAATTCTTCTCGCATCACCATTTATTCCAAATAGTTTCAGGCACATCTCCTAGAACACGGCCGATTCAAAGTTTCTTCCTTGGTGTGAATGCAATTGTATAGGCGCACTGTACCTGGTAACCCAATTGTGAGTGAATGCATCCGCAACTGTTTTGGCTTCCTGGTTTGGAATTGGGCAGACCTCAGGCCATTTACTAAAGTAGTTCATAATCACAAGAACGTATTTGTTTCCTTGTTTGATCATAGGGAATGGACCGGCTACATCCATGGCAACCTTCTCAAATTTTGCACCTGAGTTATACTGCTTCATCTGCCCATGATTTCGTGATTTTGGCCCTTTAGCTGCAATGCAGTTAGCAATCCACTCAGCGATCGATTGCCAACAACCAACCCTGTAGAACCGCTGCTTGACCTTCTCCAGCCTTTTCGTAATGCCTAGCCACTAGGACCATTATGGAATTCCTTAAGAACATTCGGAATTCTTAACCTCGGAACTACTACTAACTATTAGCCTTCTAGAGCACTGGACATCTTCACTTTCCCATGCTCTATACAAACAGGCAGATATCAACTCTAAACTGCTCCATTGTGCCAAGTTTGCTTTGGCGACGGGATTCCGCTGCCATTTTTTCCTTACTTCCGCTGTCTATTCATCTCCAATCTGTGCATTAACAGTTCTAGGTCCGCATCTTCCTGCTGACATTTCCTTAAGTGGCTTGCCTCCCACTCTTCTGCTCTTGTAATTGTCATTAGCCGAACGTCGATTATGTCTTCCTTACCCTCGGCTTTTGAGCACTGCAAATTACATGGTCGACGGAACATAGCGTCAGCATTTCCGTGCGTATTTCCCTTGCGCTGCTTGATGGTGAAGTCATAACTTTGCAGTCTCTCAATTCACCGTGCTAGCTGCTCCTCTGGATTCTGGAACAGTAGTAGCCATTTGAGCACTGCATGATCCGTTCTCACTCGGAAATGTTGATCATACAGATATTTATGCTAGTAGTTCTCTCCGAGTTACGCAGTAGTTCCGCTCTGGTTTCCCAATAGACCGGCTGTAATAAGCAACTATCTTCTCCTGCCCATCAATCACTTACGAAAGTACACCTCCTATGCCATAGCCACTAGCATCTGTAACCAGAATAAATGTTGCACCTGGAACCGAATACGCTAGACGCTAGCATAGGCGAAGTGCATAACCGTTCTTTTAAAGCTTGGAAAGCCTCCTCTTGTTCAGTTTTCCACTCGAAATATCTATTTTTCCTACTGAGCTCATGGAGGCTATTAACTACGCTGGCGAAATCCGGAACAAATCGGCGATAGTAAGTATACAGCCCAAGAAAACTTCTTAATTCATGCAAATTTCTAGGTCTTGGCCAATCCTTCACTGCTCTTATTTTATCCTTTGCAGTACAAACGCCCTTCGTGGTTACTTGATGACCTAAGTAATTCACCTCCTTCTTGAATAAAGAGCACTTCTTAGGACTTAGTTTAAGACCAGCGCCAGCTATTCTCTGGAAAACTTCTTCCAAATTATTCAGGTGTTCCTCAAAGCTTTTTCCCAATACGATGATGATATCAAGATACACCAAACAAATCTTCCAATCTATTCATTTGAGCACATGGTCCATTAGTCTTTCAAAAGTGGCAGGAGCGTTGCTTAATCCGCAGGGCATTACCGTGAATTGCCAAAGGCAGAGTTGCCAACACTAAAGGCTGTCTTCTCTTTATCTTCTTCCCTAACTTCCACTTGCCAATAGCCCCTTTTAAGGTCGAGTGTTGAGAACCATTCTGTGCCAGGTAATGAGTCTGGAGTGTCATCAATATTTTAGCTTCTTTAGGGCTTCTGTTTATTGAATTTGATAAGATGAAACCATAGAAATAAACACATTATAAACTAAATCTCAATTTTCGAACAAAAAAATAACTGTTTTTTTGTATGTATGCATTAAAAAGGTAACCATTTTGAAAATAGTATGTTTTATGTTCTATATTTCTTAAAGCAATTTTCAAAATTACAAAAATTTAGTAAAATCGGCCAACTAAATTCAGTTGAAATGTAATTGGTATGCTGTGTGCTCAGTTAGCTTTTTTTTTTCATAAAACTTAAAATAGTTTAATAAAAATTCGAAACTAATCTAGACATAACTTAAAATTTTTTTTCACTCTAGAGTTTCCCAAAAGCATGCTGATATTATCATTTTGGTTTTGCATTTATTTTTATTTTTCTTCCCTTCTAAAATTCAATACAAATTAATAATTAATACATAGATGTTGTATGCAACGCTTTCAAATCTTTTTTTTTACTTTTATTTCCCTTACATATACTTAATGTTGTTGGTATTATTGGTATTAGATGTAATAATTTAAGATATAAGTAGTTTATTTATTATTATGTTTGCTTCTTCACTCACTAGCTCATTAACATATGTGTATTTATGTACATTTAGACACATAAATATTACTATTTTTCAACGTTCACATTTCACAAAAAAGGACAAAATGTAAATTGAAAATTGAAAAAAAAAACGAATCAACATACGCTCAAAACAATGTGTTCTTCTCAGCATCAATCAGCTCTACACACTACATAAACACATTTGCCATATATGAAAAAAAAAATCAATATCTACCCACCCATACAAATCATTTTGAAGTTTAATTTTAATTTTTTTTTTGTGTGTTAATTTTTCGGCATTAACAATCCTAATGCCAAATCCAATTATTATAATTAATAATTTTAGTCTACAAGATCAATCGGACTCACGTTCACTATCCGATTCTTTGGATAATATACCATCAAATGTATTTGGACCCGAAGGAATTGTTACACGCTTTACGCTGCCGCTATCATATGGCCGTAAGGAGGCACGACAAAAACGTCTTGGGTAAAATATGTACATACATACAAAAAAAAAGTGAAATCAAAACAAAAACTATATATATATTTTTACACGTTAGTAGTGTCTTGTTAAATTGTGTTAAATTCGAAAATTTAATTGTTTAGATGTTTTTTTTTTTAGAAATAGTATGTATGTGTAATTGAAAGCATATGATGTGACAAATGGCTCGTGCTAGTGAGTTCTTAAGCTAAGATTAGTAAGAATAGCTACTTACATGCTTATACTATGTATGATTAAACTATTACGTATGCATTTTTATATAAATATTTCATGCTTAGTATGTGATAACATAATATCCTAAAGCTCTGCCTAAGGTATATGTATAAATAAATAAAAATGAAACGAACATTACGCTTAAAATGTAGGTGTGTATGTTTGCTGCCGCCAGTATTTTTTCCCAAGAAAGATGCTTTGAAAAAACTAGAAAAATTTTTAATTTTTTTTATGTACTGAAAATATCGCCACCATTAAGTGTACAGCATAAAACGTTATTTGAGAAATCGACTTGAATTTTCGAAAGTGTAGTTATTTAAAATTATTAAATTATAAAAATAATGAATACACACAATAACTGTAATTAAAAAATTATAAATTTAATTAAAATTTGATAGTGATTAATTTATTTTATTGCTCCAAGTTGCTATATTAAATTTAGTAATTAACAGGTCAATTGAAAAGTCCCCTACCTACCGTAGTAAAACTTATATTTTTGACAAAATTAATTTTTTTTAATTCAATAGATGCCTTCGAGGGTGATACACTGATTATAGCGACCCTCGGACATTTCGATACCATTTTTGTAGTAAGAATTGTCCTTTGCTTCGAAAAATAACTCTGTTTCGGCGATCACCTCTCCATTCGACGAAAATTTCTTCCCAACGAGCATTCGTTTGCGATCTGAGAACAGTAAATAGTCGCTGGGAGCCGGTTTTTGGGAATACGGTGGATGCATAAGCAAATTCGAAGCTCAATTCATGGATTTTCTTCAACGTTTTCACTGACTTGTGACACGTTGCATTGGCTTGGTGAAACAGCACTTTCCTGTTCTTCAAATGCCTCCGTTTTTCGGTGATTTCGTCCTTCAAACCAATAATGCTATGTAATAGTCACTGTTGATAGTCCTTCCTTAGTCAATCAAATTTATTCCATGCACATCCCAAATACAGACGCCATAAACTTGCCAGCCGACTGCTGCGTTTTTCCACGCTTTGGAGCGAGTTTATCGTATGCAGTCCACTCGGATGACTGTCGATTGGACTTCGTAGCGAAATAATGGAGCCATGCTTCTTCCATTGTCACATAACGGCGCAAAAACTCGGGTTTATTACGCCTGAACATTTCCAAAAACTGCTCCGAATCATCAACTCCTCATTGGTTTTGGTCAAAAGTGAGCTCGCGCGGTGCAACCACTTTGCACAGAGCTTTCTCATACACAAATATTCGTGAATGATATGATGTACACATTCAGTTGATGTCTTTAGAGTATCTGCTATTTCATTCAATTTCAATTTACGGTCATTCAATATTATTTGTAAGGGGTTTTTTTTAAGTTTTCGTCGATAACAACCTCTTTTGGGCGTCCACTGCGCCTTTGGTGCTTATTTCACCACGTGTAAGGTTAGTATACCAATTCTTGATTGTTGATTTTCCTGGGGCAGAGTCCGGAAACCCGTCATCAAGTCAAGTTTTTGCTTTAACTGTATTTTTTCCCTTCAAAAAGCAATATTTTATCAACACGCGAAATTCCTTTTTATCCGTTTTTTCACAATTACAAAAGTTGCTTCACTGAAAATGCTATAATTCAGAAAATAATGATCCGACGGCTGTCAAATTTATACAGGCATCTTTTGAAGGTTAGGGCTCACTCATATGGATTTCATTCTTTCTAATTCCATCTATGGGTCAGGCCGAGGACTTTTCAACTGACCTGTTAACTAGTTACGGTTTAAAAATAACGGAAGAGGGATATCAAAACAACAAAAATTTGCTGATAAAATTTGTTTAATAAATAATTTCATTGAATATACTAATTTCAACGTAAACTTAAATTAAAAAAACGTAAACTAAAAACTAAACAAAGAAATAAAAATTAAATTTGTTGAAAATTATACAAAAATTAAAGCCTGAACAGACAGAAAATCTAAAATTTAAGAATAAAAATGCAATCAACTTAAAAAAAATTTTAATAGATACAGGGGAGTGTGTATCTATTAAATTTTTTTTTTGAGGAAAGTTCATGCTTTTTTTTTTATAAATTATTTCACTTAAAAAACGAACTGTAGGTGATTTTCCACTTACAAACGTTTGTATTATAAAGGGTGCTCCAAGTAGAGGTGCTTTTTCAATAGCCTTTTTTTTGACAGATCACGCGTGAGTCGTGTAAAGCTGTCATGATATTTTTGTTCAGTATTATTTGGCATTCCATCATGAAAAGACTAACGCCTGAACAACGTTCACGGTCTGTAATGTGTTTCGCGCGCTTCGCTCAACTTATGGTCAACATAATCGGCCTACTGAGCGTACTATTTGCAACACCATCACCCATCCTGAGACTCAGCATTCATTATTGGATAATATTCGACCGAATAGACCATGTCCAGCACGCAGTGAAGAAAATATAGCGGCCGTAGCTGCGAGTGTATACGAAGACTTTGGAGAGTCGATTAGACGCCGGTTGCAGCAACTCGGAGTGACGTATGGAACGACTTAGCGCATTTTACGTCGACATCTTAAATTGAAAGCGTACAAAATTCAGCTTGGAGATCTTAAATTGATAGCGTACATGATACAGCTTGTGGAGGAACTGAAACCGTTCGACCTTCCCAAGAAACATCGCTTCGCTCTATGGGTTCTGAAAAAGTTCTAAGAAGTTCCGATTTTCGAGTCAAATTTTGTTCTGCGATGAGGCTATTTCTGGCTCAAGAGGTATGTAAACAAGTGAAATTGCCACATTTGGGACGTAGAGCAACCAGAAGAGATTCAAGAGCTTCCATCTCATCCAGAAATGGTGTGGTTTGTGGGCCGGTGGAATCATCGGTCCATATTTCTTCAAAAATGATGCCGGTGAGAACGTAACCGTGAATGGGGACCGTTATCGCGCCATGATAACCGACTATTTAATGCCAGAGATTGAAGCTCGGGATCTCAGCGACATTTGGTTTCAACAAAATGGCGCCACTTTCCACACATCGCACCAATTAATGGATTTTTTGAAAGAACACTTCGGTGACCAGATAATTTCACGTTGTGGGTCGGTCGATTGGCCGCCAAGATCATGTGATATCACACCGTTAGAGTTTTTCCATGTAAAGTCTAAAGTCTATGCGCACAATCCCGCTTCGATTCAGGCCTTGGAGCAAAACATCAGGCGTGTCATTCGCCAGTTACCAGTCAAAATGCTCGAACGAGTCATCGTAAATTGGACTCAACGGATGAACCATTTGAGACGTAGCCGCGACCAACATTCAATAATAAAATGCCAAAGAATGTTCTTTCGAATGATAATAAACATTCCACATTAAATTTGAATTTTCTCTGTTTTTTTCATTTAAAAAGTAGGGAACGTCGAAATGGATCACCGTTTATCACATTTTCAAAATATCAGCCTAGTTTATACGATATAATTAAAAAAGTCGGTATTCTGAAGAACTGCTCTATTGTTCGTAGTTCGATTTGTGCGATTTAAGTTGATACTAAATATTCAGAGCACAACCTTGCACTAAATAGTCGATAAATCAGTTTTATACTTACGAATGCAAATGAGTATTTATCAATTTGGAAATTCAATTAAAATGAAATTTTATATTAATGTATTTATTTGGCGTTATTTACATATTTGAAATATATTCGAGTGAATATCCGTAGTTTTTGTTTGTTTGTTATAAGCATGCAGCATTTTGGTAGGGCAAAAAAGTAGTTAGCCTAAATTTATTTTAGAAATATTAGAAATATTATCTAATGCTTTTCACACACACACACACGCGCCTTAAATTAATTTACTGCTATTGCACTATTATATTTATATTTTTATTTTTATTTATATTTATTTTAGCTATTTATTTCTCTTGCTATTTGCCTACTTTAGCTTCAAAGGAATGATATTTATGGTTATTTGAAAGAATTTTATTCAATATTAAATGGTTTGCATAAATATGAAGTTCTTAATGCATCAAGTAGCTGTGAATCGAATTTAATTAATTTAAAATAATAAATTATAATTTTTAAATTGCCATCTGTCCGTTTATTTTCTTTGAGTATTTGCTTTTGCTTTGAGATCCGTTAATTCGCTGCCTTCCAGTTGAGTTTCAGTTTAGTGGTTTCACTGTTATGCTAAAATTAGTGTGAGCGTCTGCTTTGAAAGTTTTAAAAGTGATTAAATATAATTATAAAAAGTTAAATAAAAATAGTATATTAAAAATGGTTAACTAAAATATAAAAAAGCCTGAAAGCAACTCTTTAAAAAAAAAATAATTTTAAAAATTAAAATCAAAAGTTAGTTAAAAAAGTCACGTTTAAAAACAAAAACATAGGAAACAATTTAAATACTAAACACATCTAATATTCTTCCACAAACCAAGCTAAAAGTGATTTTAATAAATAAATTTTTTGTTTGTTTTTTATTTCTTTCGTCCCCACAACGTACGCGCACCTTTTCCAGCTCATCACCCGACTCTTTGAATGCTGATCGCAGTGATAAATCTGTTATGGGTTCGGCATCTCCTCAAGCGCTCTATAAGTTGGTTGTGCCGTTGCTACGCTGTGAGGTGGTAGATGTGCGTGATGCGGCCGTAAATGCACTTGGCATGATAAATCATGAAGCACTGAAGTAAGTGAAATTTGAATATAACGGGATTTATATTTATATGCATATAGTGTGTGAGCTATAAGCTTTGTGGACAAGATATAATACAAATAAGATAGGTTATGTGTGGCAAATGTACATCTGTATGAATACACATGGCAAAAAAAGTCTGCGTTCATCTAAGTATATTTTGTTTGCACTATGAAAAATCGAGTAGATCATTCATTAACTTTTTTTACATTATTTTATTTAGTTCAATGAAAAGTAACTGCTACAGAGAATTTGGTGCCAATAATTAATATAAATTGAAAATGAGATGACATATAAACAAAAAGGTCACTCAAACCAAACAGAAAAATTCTGCACTTTAATAATAATGAAACAAAAGGCTAAAAATTAAAAAATATTTAAAAAGTCAATAACTTATTGGGTATCCACGTCTTTTAATGACTTCTAGAAGGCGGGTTTTCATTGACCCAACAAGTTTGGTTGTTACTGCTGGTCTTATAGCTGTCTAATTTTTCTTTCTAGTACATCGCATAAGTGCTCAATAGGGTTACGATCAGGTGATGCAGGTATGCAGTTGCTTACAACATTGTACAGCAATCAAAGCTTAACAATATCTGCTGTGTGCGTCGGGTCGTTATCCTGTTTGAAAATAAACTGCTCACTGAGTCCCAGCATTACTGCACTTTCTTTTCAATTTGTTTTCAAAATATTAAGATAATCATGCTTGTTCATGATCAACTCAATAAACTGAAATTTTCCTACACCCGAACTTATCATAACATCTCCACCACCTCGCTTTACCGTAGGTACAAGATTTTGCTTTTCCAGCGCTCTTCCGCTTTTCTTTTAAATAATCTTACGGTCTTTTATCCCAAAAATGCAAAACTTACTCTCATCTGAAAAAATAACTTTATTACAAAACTCTGGAGGCTTGTTTAAGTGCTCCTTTGCAACGGCCATCCGCTTGAGTCGATTTACTCTCGATATGAAGGGCTTCCTTCGTGCGACTCTGTCATGAAATCCGGTTCTTTTCTGAATACATTCATACCATATCTGGGCATACTTTCTTTTGGTACTTTAATTCAATGTTTTTTGAAAGTTGGTTTGCTGTTAGACGTGGGTCAAGCTTCACAAGAATGGTTAGATTGCGCTATTCTCTGTCCGTCAGTTTTCTTGGACTTCCAGAGATTTCGTTTTTTTTGAAGTTGTTTATTACTCTCTGGACAGAGGAGTACTGTCTCCCAACACTTTTCGCGATTTCTCGATAACTTTTACCATTCTGCCACAAACCAACAATGATTTTCCTTTCGCCAATTTCTAGTTCTTTTCGCTTTTGGTCCGTGCATCATTTGAAATTAAATTCAACACAAATAATTTGTCTTTTCAATGCAACAAGCCATCGCTTTTTAAAGTGAACGCACACTTTTTCTGCCCAACTTTCTTAAGTAGCGGTACTACAATCCCGTTAACTCAGACTACGCAGCTCAAATTCTACAAAATTTTGCTCGAACATACTTCAAATAATTGTCTTCAAAATAACTTAACTTTTTTAGCTGAATACTTTAATACAGTGAGTGAACGCAGACTTTTTTGCCATGTGTGTATATTAATACAAAAGTATACTAAAAAATATTGCCGCCAAGACGACATAATTCCAAATAATGAATATTCAGAATGGCAAGTTTAAGTCATTGCAACTACATGCATACTCCTATGTAGGTATGTACAGTATATACCTGTACGTTACATCTAGAGGAATAACACATGCTGCTCCTATATGTAAATATATTTCAGCGTTTTTCTGTTAGAATCCAATATAAAAACTATTCTGACTTCTGACGTTGACTTAAGATGCGGCTATGCTTAGACTTACGCAGAATTACGTTTTTTTATATACCTTTTTCTTCTTCTTCTTCTTCTTAAATGACACTTAAGGTTGTATTTATGCATGTAGCCATGCATAGAATACAATTTGCTTCGTGTCAAATGTATATTTGTATGCTTGTAGGTTAAATACACCTTTTTAATTTTCGCAGGGATTTGATGGAAGAGCTAGTCGTCTACATACGCGAAGCCGTCGATAGGAAGCAGGAGAATATGCGTCGTCGGCGTCGCCGTGATGCTTTGCGCTTACAGCTTGTACGTGTGTTGGAAAAAATCGCTGAAAATGGGACTTTTGGTGTAAGGTAAGTGATTGTGAATTGTCGGTGGGACGACTGCGAGTCCTTATGAATACTAAAAAGTTATTAAACAGTTTAATTACTCGTAAAAATTTCAATAAATTATTTCTCTTTACTGTAACTCTTGTATCAATATTTTTCTTCTCAAAAATATTCAAAACAGTTAATAAATTTTATTTTTTTAGTAATTTAATACTAGAAGCAAAAATGTTGGTTCTTTTATGGAAAAAATTTATCTATAATTTTTTAAATTATGAAATATTAATCTCAAAACTATTATATCTTCTAATTTCAAAATTGCAATTTATTGAAAGGGCTGTCCTTTCGGTGATCTAATCCCATATAGGTTCTCAGGTAACCTTGGTCTTAGTTCTTCAACGGAGCAACACCCTGCAGCAGAGTTGCTTCAAATCCTTCTTATCAGGGCTGGCGTAGAAATCAATCCTCTTCATCTTGGTTAGATGCAATCAGTGCTATGGTTGGAAGATCGCGAGCAGGGTTATGGTCGAGGCGTAGCAGTCATTCTACAGAACACCGTGCAGTATCGTCTTACCGACGGGGACATCGACCGCAGGGATACTAACCTAGAATATCAGGGCATAGCTATCCGGTAAAGCAGTGTCGGGTTCGCAATATTTAATATATACATTCCTTCGACACGCATCACGATCTTTCTCATTTCTGTCTGTCAAATGATCGCCGAGGAATGGAGCTGGCGGAACAGATAGACGATTCGACATTCTGCACCATGAACGATGAAGCCCCTACCCTGAGCCCAGCTACGCACCAGCATGGCTTCCGTAAAGTGCACAGCATTACAACAGCACTTAACGCTATAAACGCTCAGATAGTTCATAGCCTCAACCAAAATCGGCCCTGTGTGAGAATTGTAGCACTGGACCTGTCGAAAACCTTCGACGCAGTGCTACCATCGGACATTGATGACTCCTCATGACCACCAGGGTTGAAGAGGTAGACCATGAATTACCTGAGTGGTTGGCAATTATCGGTTGGCTTTCGAGGTCAAACTTCAAAGCTATGAAAAATTAAATAGGGGGTTCCGTAGGCTGGTTTCCTCTCCCCATTGCTGTTAAAGTTTTATATTTCGAAGCTCCCTCCACCACCAGAGGGCGTCTTTATGATCTCATACGACGACAACTGTTCGATATTGGCGCCTGGTCGAGATATTGATAGCCTTTTTGGAAAATAAACTGCTATCTCGTCGACCCTTCCCACTTCTTCACTGCACGACATCTACAACTACAACCAGAAAAATCCTTTGCCATCCTTTTCACAAGTTCTGACCAAGTTACTTGGAGTCATATTTAACAGCCTGCACTCCTTCACTCCGCGTACGCCTGCTATTGCCACCAAAGTACAGAGCTGCAACAAAATCCTCAAATCGCTAGCCTGCAGCACTTGGGGTAAAGACGAAGAAATGCTGTTGGAAGCATATAATGCAATTGGTCGGCGGTCGCTGCTCCGATTTTGACGCCGGGGACTAGCGAGACGTCCGCCCTTCGGACCATGACAGGAAACCTTCTGATGGTGCCGGCGAATGACATGCTCAGAGAAACATCTATACTCCCAGTTAAGAAGCATAATGTTATGTTGTTTAATCAATATCTGCTGGAATCCTACCGCAGACATCTAGTAGAAGTCGAACCTCCACCTAGGCACATCAGAAAAGGAGTATTAGACTACCGCGACTCCGTACAGCAATATCGACAAGAACCGCTGGACAGCACGGTATACCGACAGGCTTTAAGCACCATTCACCGAGAGAGCGCTAACAGCTTTGTGAACTCTCTTCTAGTGAATTGTGCTCGGAATTCAATCATCACACATTGCAGAATAAGAGCTCGAGCTGCCTCGAGAAACCCGCGTAACACAATTAAGGTCTGGGTATTGTAATAGACTCAACTCCTACTGATGCAGACTCGACTCTGACATACCCAACTTATGTCCCGCATGCTCCGAGTCCCCGCACGATACTAACCACCCCTTTCCATGCCCACTCAACCCGATTCATCTAATACCCCTCTCCCTCATGGTCCGAACCCGACGAAACAACGCGTTTCCTGGGCCCCCCGTTAGATGGCATAATAAGCCTACATATTATTTTAAGCCCCCTCCGAACAGCCGATGGATTTTGATAAGGAGCTTTTATTTCATGTCAGAAATACACCCGAAGGGTTTGACATTCCCTGCCGAGGCGCAACCACAATTAGAAAAATTAATTTTCTCTAATATTGAATGTTGGTCGAACCTGGGCTCGAACCCCTCCAAATGGTAGAACGTAATGCTAATCACTCAGCTATTGCGACCGTTTTGTTATATTTTATAAAAATTCCACTTAAATAATATTTTATTTAATGAATATTTTCTCTCGCATAAATTTTGTGTTTTTCATTCCTTATTTTTTATTTATATATTTAAATTTTAGTTTCTCCTTTTTAACAAAAAGTTTTTTTTCCGTCTCCTTATATAATTCAGCACTTGTGTCCTGGAGCGCGATACTATGTCCCTTCATCCAACGTTTGTCGAATATATTGAAGGCGCCATACAATATCTACTAGCCGAAACGGATAAGGATAACACTAGTATACGCGAAGTGAAAGCACATTTTTGCAATTTCATACGGAAAATGATAAAGAATTTTTCACGTAAGTTTTTCTAATGTATTTTTTGTATTTTTTTTACTATTTCTGCAAATTTTAAATTCAATTTTAGTCGAATCATGTGGTACTCTACTCACACGCGAGCTCAAGAGGAATCTATTCAATTTATTTGCAACTTGGTGTGGCTCATTTTCGAAACCACTGGGATTCGCCTCACAAATTGGACAAACGCCAGATGAGGAAAAGCTGCAGTTTAGTGCATTACAGGTAAATATTTTTTTTTTTAGTTAATAGAATGTGCCTTAGCTTTATAAATAAACAAATTTTTTAAAAGTTATAAAGAACACACTTTGACTGACATGAACACTCATTAATTGGTGAAAAGAGAGGCATATTGGTGATAATTTTTAGTTATGGCTTATAAAATATACATATTTTTGTTTGTTTTTTCAGGCTCTATCTGCTCTTCTTTGCTGCGGACACATATTTCATCCACCATATCTCTCCGATTATGGCATTATTTATGAATGGCTCGATATGTTGCTGACATCCAAAGATGAAAAGGTGTGTGTGTATTGACGAATTATATCTTTTTATAAATGATTTTCTTTCCAAACATATACGTATGTATGTACATATACTTCTATTCTATATGTATTCGTATGTATACATATTCCTGTATACCAAAAACTAATTTCAATTCTTATTTCTTACAGATTTACCTGTTAGCTCGCGATACAGTTGTTTTACTGCTTGAATCGAATCCGGATAGTGGCGTATTGCTCGAGTGGGTAATTGATCGTTGTTATACGTCCACGCCGCGTGAAGCAGATGCTTGCTTCTTGGCTTTGGCATCCATCTTTAGTGCAAGGTAATTGTTTACTCTAATAAAATGTCTCTATAATACTTAGTAGGGACATAAATACTGTTGAACACATTTTATGCTATAAAATAAAATATAATGAATGTTTTTGGACCAATTTTTTTTTTTAAATATTTATTGATATATATTGTATACAAAAAAGCAGTATTCATTCGAAATGCTGGCCTTTGGCCTTCACGCACGCCTTAAGTCGGACTCGCCAATCATCAATAGCCGCACGCACCTCCTCCATTGGGAAATTGGCCACAGCACGAAGCAAAGCTGTCTTAAGAGAATCAATGTTTGGGTATCTTTTGTGGCAAACCATGTCCTCTAAAACTGTCCACAATTTGAAATCCAGCGGGTTCAAATCAGGACTGCCAGAGGGCCACTCTTCAGAGGAAATGAATGCTGGTAAATTGTTTTGTTTGGAGTCCGTGATTGGTTTTGGAACATGGAATCGTTAAGTGGTCTTACAACAGCTTCCAAAACGGTTTCTTGGTAAACTTTGGCCAATGTTTTGACCCCTTGTTCGCAAAAATGCAAGTCAGTTACCCCATCATAAGAGACACCCCACCAAACCATGACTGAAGCTGGGTGATGACCTTTTTCGACCCGTGGAATCAGTTCAGATTCCTTCCTTAGATGACCGTGCATACACCCTATCATTTTGTTTATTAAATTTTTCCTGCACGGTAAACATTTTTTCATCGGTAAACAAGATTTTTCTGTGCAAGTTATCAGCGTGCTTCACCAAAAGACGTTTGCATTTTACCACCCTATTTTTTTCAAAGCTGCAGTCAACAAATGTCCGGTACGGCGTTTGAAAGCCCCAAGTCCCAAGCCTTTTTTAATAATTCGACTCATGGACTTTTGCGAAACATTCATCTCCCGGGCCATGATTTTCTGTTTTCGGAGCGAATTTCGCAGAATTCTTGATTTGACAGCTTTGATGACTTGCAGCCTTCGAATTGTGCGTGGACGGCCCGAACGGTGGCGGTCTTTAACACCCCCAGTCTCCTCAAACAGTTTTATGCACCGGTAGACGAACATGCGACTAATGCCGAGCGGACGGAGTGTTTTGGAAATATCACCATTTTTCATTTCACACTTAAAAAGCGCTATAACAGCGATACGGTTTTCATTGTCTGACCATTCCATGTTGAAAACTCACACAATTTAGAATTCCCGATACAGACTAACGCTTTACAGGTTATATTTTATAAATCATATGGGAATTATGTGGTATGCTCAATTCTTCTATTGAAATGCGTGTGTTTAATGTTGTAACAGTATTCATGTCCCTACCAAGTAGATGTTATTAACTAGAATATCATTTTTTATTATTTGATTTATTGGTTTATTTTATTGTAAAGGTATTATCCAAAAAAATATTAAAATAAGGATTAAACAATTTTCAAACATCTAAATTCTCTAAAATGTCTTAAATTTATAAAATAATGTCTTAATAATAACATAATGCTTTCATATCTCACTTTTACCATCGCATGCACGACATGCATAAGTACTGAAACCCATAAACACACGTTATTGTGTTAGAAAAATGCACATTTCCACTAATAATAATTATACGCTCTTTCAACTTTATTATTTTTGGGCTATAAAAGTACAAACTATGCAACTACATCAGAGATACAGTTATGTTTATCTCGCGTGCTCATTAAGATTAACACAAAATAACCTTGAACCTTATTTACATTTAGAGAATAATGCTGCACAGTAGAATTACAGCTGATTAAATTTGTTAAATTTTTTGAAGTGTAAAAATTCTTAGAACTTAAACACGCAATGAAATAATTTTTCGAATATAACACCGTTACAACTGTTGAAAAATGTATGCTTTCGAAGCTGAATGGCTGTGGCGGAAAGCGAAAAAATATACATTCCAGCATGAAAATCTCCAGTACAACTCAAAAACTCTATTTTAATTGCCAAAGTCCCTTGAAAATCCCTTTCCTTTTCCTTTTTTCCTTGATATCAAAACAGTTTATTACAATAAAAATACTATTTTGAAAAAAAAGAAGAAGAAAATCCATGCATTTTAAAAATATCGCTACACTCTGCTCTCCCTTCTAGAAACATCATCTACAAGTACACGCATGCATGTACATACAAAAATATATGCTTTAAAACGTGTTCCTAATGCCATTTCTTAGAATTGCTGGAAGTTTTAATTGCCTTCTGCCGAATTAAAATTCACTTGGGTAAACTACTGCCTTTTTTTATCATCCTTATCTTCGTTTAATCCAACGCCTACTGACCTAGAATAGTTACGTATAGATACAGTGGCGGACAAAAGTCTACATACACCCAACAATTGAAAGTTCAAAAGGTTTATTGGAAAATTTAACCACACAGTTTATTTCAACTATTTTCGCTTATCATAAAAAACGAAGAAAACAAAAAATAAATTTTTAACATAAAATAGTAAAGCAATGACAAAAAAAAACGCAAATCCAACATTGACAAAAGTCTACAAACAGTACATACATAACTTATCTTAGCGCAAAAACTTTGGTTAATAGCAGGTAACCTGATGTTTTTAGTATTTAGTTGGACCACTGTTCGCATCGAAGCTAAATTTGTCAATTCTGAGGGAGTAATACTGTTCCAAGCTTCAATAAGACGTTCTTTGAGTAATGCTGACCTGGAAATCTGATTTTTTCAAATTCTTCGCTCTAAAATCTCCCAGACATATTCAATAACATTCAAATCTGGACTTTCAGGTGGTGTGTGTAATTGCCTTGGACCATGATAAAGCAACCAATCCTTAATAATATGGGCCCTGTGCTTTGGATCGTTATCCTGTTAACCATGATAAAGCAACCAATCCTTAATAATATGGGCCCTGTGCTTTGGATCGTTATCCTGCTCCAAACTGTCCACAGAAGACTTCAGATTAGCTTCCAGCAACGAATTATATTTGAACTGCACGATTTTACCTTCAATACAAACAAGCTTTCCAACTTCAGAAGTAACTACCGCTCTTGAAACCATTACGTTGCCGCCAACGCAGTATTTTCTTTTCTCCAAACTTTATTGAACGTCGATTTGTCTATAAACAACACTTTTTGCCAAAAATCCGTTCCTTTGACTAAATGTGCTTTAGCGAACTCCAAGCGAAGTTTACGATTTTTCTTCAGAAATAAGTGGCTTTTTACGTGGCGTTCTACTGTGGAAGCCGTTATCGTTTAGAGCTCTTCGAATTGTTCTTGGACGGATACATTTTCTTGATGAGCTTGCGATGTTTTCGGCTAATTAGGGAGCAGTAACTTTATGATCATCATTCACTTCTTTCAGAATAAAGCTGATGTCTCTTCGAGTTAGTTTCTTCGGGCGGCCAATACGCGGCTTGTTTTCGGTGGATCCATTTTTTTCAAAGCTCTACAATAATCTGCGCCTTTGGTGAAGTTAAGATTCAAATTTTTTAAATTTCACCATATGATTCCTTCTCTTTTCTGTGCTGAATAAGCAAGACTTGTACCTCAATGCATATTTCTTTTCACGGCGTCATTGTTGATGCTAATGTGGTTAAACCACAACTAAATTCAATACTAGCAAATTAGAAAATATAATTTAAAAAAATTGTAAAAAAAGAGGACCTAACTGCCATAACAACAAAAAGCATATCGACATAACTACTAGTAAACCTGTAGTGTTTGTAGACTTTTGTCAAGGGCATTTTTGTGTTTTTTCACCACAATTGTTTTATTTTATGTTAAAGAATGGATTTGTTTTAATACATGTGATTAGAAAACTATTTGAAATAAAACTATATGTAGGCTTTTGTCCGCCACTGTATGTAAATGTATGAAAATATTCTAAAAAACATGCTCATATGTGCATACATATTCATAGCTACACGCATTACTGGGGAAACGGCTGATAGGCATTTGATGGGATTTTTCCATCCACACATATACCACGAAATGTGAATTACTAATGTGAGTGTGGAAGGGTTGAATATTTTTGTTTGATCGTCAGCGGTTTAAAAAAGCTTACTAACTCTGTTCTTTTAGTGTATTTCGATTGAAATTTTAGTTTCAAATATCAAATTAATACTTTATGTAATCCTAAATGTAGGCAATGTTTTATTTGTAAAAATTAACAAAAAATAAAATATTGCCCACTACTAGGAATTCCTACCAGGTTTATAATAAGTGGTGAGTTTTTGATTAAACAAAACTGAATCTGTCCAATCAATCACAGTTTTAAACAAAATTTCGATTCTGTAAAAAGGCTTGAGTCTATGACTTCAAAATTTAAATATATATTAAAAAAACATGTACAAAGTATTGTCCATCTGAAGCTAAATGTTTTCCCATCGTTTTGGCAATTTGTTGATGGCATAAATTAACGTAAGAACTGCGTCGGTTGGCGGTCAAGAATGAATCAAGCCAAACTTGCCAGCTGCTGTTTTCGTATTTAACCGGTATTTCAACATGACGTAACGGATTGGTAACGAATTACGGGAGCTCTTCGGCAACCGTTCGCTTTAATTTGTTGTGTTTTTGCCGATAGCGTTCGCCATTAACGGTTTCACCTGGTTTTAGTAGCTAATAATACAGCAAGCCCTTCTAGTCTCACCGAATACAGCCGAAGCCGAACCATAACCTAGGCACATCAGGAAGGAAGTACTTGACTACCGGAACGACGTATAGCAATATAGACAAGACCCGCTGTACGAGACGGCGTACAGACAGGCCATAAACACCATTCACCGAGAGTCCGTTAACACCTTCGTGAACTCTCTTCCCGTGAATTGTGTTCTCGGAGTCCAATCACTACTCATTGCAGAACAAGAGCTCGAGCTGCTTCGAGAGACCCGCGTAACCATGGCACAATTAAGATCTAAATACTGTAGCAGGCTTAACTCACCTATCCAGACTCGACCCTGACATACCCAACACACGACCTCTGCATGCCCACTTAACCCGACTCATCTAACACCCCTCTCCCACTGCCGTTCATTTGACTAGTCCGATGCAATATCGTCATTCGACGTCTTGGCTTCAATACATATGGCAACCAATTTTCTTGCTTTTGAATGAATCCGACTGCTTTTGAACGTTTTGAAACGGCTGCTTGCGTGGCTCGTACATATTCTTTGAGCTTTTCTTGTGTATGACATCGATCTTCATCGAACTTCAAACTTTTAGTTCCTTATATTCAAGGGCGTTCTTCGTTCTTCCAAGCCAAAATCACCACTTTTAAATCGTGCAAACCACTTTCAGCAAGAGCATGGTCAGCATAAAATTCCACCAAAATACGATAACTTTTGGCTGCGTTTTTCTTTATATTAAAGCAAAAATTATTGTTGTTTACGCCTCAAATGAATGATATATACTGAAGGAGAAGGATAGACCCACCACAATTTATACCGATTGTACTAGAGTCATGAGCCATAAAATTAGGATTTGTTATTAAACAACGTTTTTGCACAAATAAGTATAACTTGAAATATCGTGTTTTTTTCGAAGCTCTCAGTTCATTAGAGTAGATTCTTTATAAACACAAATGCGTTTATGAACAAATTTTTCAAAAAATTTTAATAAGTCAAGTTAAAACGCACAACGCTTCTCATCTCTTCTCTCTTCTAAAAATTCATTGTAAGATGCACTTGAGGAGTGAGGTACAATGTCACCGTCAAATTTATTCCATGATACACAAGGAAGATTAGAATCGCCCAAAACAATCACTGAAGCAGTATCTTTCATCACTACTTGAATTGATTTCAAAAGAGGGATATATTGCAAATAGATAGATCAGATTGATGAGGGGTATAACAGAGAGTCAAATAAACAGTGGCGGACAAAGTCTACATACACCCCTTATTTTCGTTGAATTGAAAGTCTAAAAAGTTTATTGGAAAATTTAATGACACAGTTATTTCAACTAATTTCCCTTATCATAAAAAACAAAACAAAAATATTTTTCAACATAAAATAGTAAAGCTATGACAAAGAAACCCAACATTGACAGAAATCTACACACAGTACATACATAACTAATCTTAGTGCAAAAACTTTGGTTAATATCAGGTAACATGATCTTTTTAGTTTTTAGTTGGTCCATTGTTCGCATCAGTGACAGTTTGTCGAGGCATCGAAACTACTAAATTTTTCAATTCTGGGGGAGTAATACTGTCCCAAGCTTCAATAAGACATTCTTTGAGTAACTCTGAGCTGGAAACCTGATTTTTTATTTTATTTTTCGCTCTAGAATCTCACAGAAATGTTCAATAACATTCAAATCAGGGCTTTCAGGTGGTGTGTGTAGTTGCCTTGGAGCGTGATAAAGCAACCAATCCTTAACAATATGGACAGTGTGCTTTGGATCGTTATCCTG
This sequence comes from Neoceratitis asiatica, assembly GCA_030068015.2. Lineage (NCBI taxonomy): Eukaryota > Metazoa > Arthropoda > Insecta > Diptera > Tephritidae > Neoceratitis > Neoceratitis asiatica. The sequence goes on along the minus strand of CM061526.1, from coordinate 52,101,175 downwards.
TTGAAAGATCCAGCCTGCGCTAAGCTCCAAACTGTCCACCAAAGGCTTCGGATTAGCTTCCAACAATGACTTTTATTTCAACCGATCCAACTCCAGCTGCTGCAACCGCTCCCTAAGCCATTACGTTGCCGCCACCATGCTTCACTGTTGGTACTATATTTTTGGCGCTAAGTGCAGTATTTTCTTTTCTTCAAATTTTTGACCTTTCATGGCTGCCAAATATATTGAACTCGATTCGTCTGTAAACAAAAATTTTTGCCAAAAATCTATTGCCTTGACTAATCGTTGAGAGCTCTTCGAATTGTTCTTGGATGGACACACTTTCTAATTTTGGAGCTGTTACTATAAGACAATCATTCACTTCCTTCGGAATAATGCTAATGTCTCTTCGATTTAGTTTCTTCGGGCGGCCAACACGCGGCTTATTTTCGATGGATCCATTTTTTTTTTCCAAATTTTTTACAATAGTCTGTAGTGTTGGTGGGCTTAAGTTTAAAATTTTTGAAATTTCAACATAAGATTTCTTCTCTATTCTTTGCTGAATAGAAAACAAAATTAAAAAAATAGCATAAAAAGGGTACCTAATTGGCATATCAACACAACATATCGACGTATCAGCTAGTAAACCCGTGGTGTATGTAGTATTTTTTCAATAATATATTTGCGTTTTTGCACCACGATTGTTTTATTTTATGTTAGAGAATGGATTTGTTTTAATACATGTGATTAGAAAAGGGTTTAAAGTAAAACTATATGCAAACAATTTTCTACAAAGCGATAGTACTTCCTATACAACGCATGCAGGCAGTGTATGTCCGTCACTGTAAGTTAGATAACTTAGTACTCAATTTTCTTACACTTTGGTAAAAGCAGGTTTCGAAATTTTTCGAAAACTATTTATAAGTTTAGGGGAGACTCCATTTGTAGATTACGTTTCTTGTCCTACGAGTATGAATCTTTATGATAATTAAATTAAAATTAATATCTTTTTATAAGAAGTTGAATAAATTATACTTATTTGCTCTCTTTTTTTCTTATTTCCACAGAGAATATCCTTGTGATCATTACACTTCCGTCATCACCGTCACCCTTCTAATGACCGGTTGCCCACGTGTTGAGGTGCATTCCACCGCTTTACAGTTATTACAAATCTTGGATAAACGTTTCTTTGGCAGCGTTGCTTCGTTACACAGTGATAATGAGAAAGGTATGTTTGATACCACACAATCTACCGCCGCATTTTCTCTGTAAACGTTTGCGTGCGTGTATGTAGTTTAAATCCGATTATACCTCCTAAAAAGCGGAAATTTCTATGTTTAAATAAATATAATATCAGGCAAGTAAGGCGTATAGTAAAAAATAGGATAGATGGTTATATAACTGTGTGTGTGTGCGAATGTGTGTATAAAATAAAATGGCAAAGGGCGTAGCTGGCATAACAACGATTTCTTTCTCAACAATTATTATTTATATCATTTATATCATTCACGTGTTAAGTGTGAAACTCATTACATTATTCATGAGTTGAATTTTGTCGCGCAGTGAGTGTCGAAAATATTAATAAAGTGTAAATATGCGATTCGAGTGGAAATCTCTCTTTCTTTTAGTGTCTATAAAGTTTTTATAAATTTTACTTTTATTTTATATACAAGTATATATGCATTATACATATATTGCAAGTATTATATACATATGTATGTGTGTTAAAGCATTATTATATTTTTTATGACTCTTCGGCATTATTATATAATATTATACATACAGACACACAAAATAGCCGCTTAGGATCGATTAAATTGTGTGAGCCAAATACATATTAAATTTCACTGTAGCCAAAGGAGGCGAATAAACAAATAAATAAAGCAACAATACAAAGAATGTGGAATTCAACTTTCACTTCTCGCTCTAGGTCTATGCATAATATAGACACGTACATATATATCCTTATAGATATGTCTTCATATTGATAAAGGTAGATAGAATTACAATAACATTAATATTTGCGATGTTGGCATTTGGGTAATGCAAATTCCGTAATTGTTTTAAAATTAATTTAACTCGATTAACATACCTTTAAAGCATTATGATTCCAACGCATCAATCGTCGCTTCAGACAACCACATCAACATGCCTGCGTTTTTATAGTATCGCTTAAAAATTGGCCTGTGATTGAGTTACTATTAAAAAACACTATTCTTCTTCTTCGAGCCTAAAACTGCAACAAAACACATTAAAGTAGAAAACCCATTCTCTTGCTATGAAACCCCATTAAACAGTGTTCTGTTTTGTCGCTATACTGATTTAGAACTGGTTTATTTTATTTTTTACTGGTGTGGGCACTGCTTACGCGATTATAGCCGGTATAACAACATCACGCCGTTCCTTCCTTCTTTCTGCTATTTGCAAATATCAAGTGCAACCAGGTCCATCTCCATCTGCTCTTTCCAACGAAGTGGAGGTTTTTCTCTTTCTCTCCCTCCACCAATGAAAACTGCTTCGAATACTTTCAAATCTGGAGTCTTTCATCCACGCGGATGACATGAACTAGCCAGAAGAGCAGCCACTGTCTCTTGATTCGCTGAATTATGACAATTTCGCCGTATGTATATCTCGTAAGGCTGTCAAAATCAATTTACACAGCCGCATAGGTTTTCCGCGGACACTAAATTCAGACAAAGCGTTGAATAGGCAGCTGCTTTTCATGTTGCTGAAGGTGCGAAAAAGTGTTGTGTAAGGATCGTTTTTTCACGGGTCTTTTCCAAGATTATTTTGTTTTAAAGTTTTCCTGTATAAAGGGTTATCCATTTAGTGGTTTCAAAAGCGCAGAGCTGTATTTTAATATCTGTCAACCAAACATGTTTTGTTTTAGTTAAAAGTTAGGCATTTATGAAAATGAATCGCCTAACAACCCCACAACGCGTCAAAATTATTGAAACCTGCAACAAAAATTGTGATTCAAACCTGACCACGAGCTTTAAGAAGAGACTATAGTGCATATAAACGTCCAACTACTCAGGCAATTGGTCACATCTTACAGAAATTTGAAGAGACTGAATCGGTTACATATAATGTAAGGCCTGTGCATCATCGTTTTGCCCGTTCCACCTCAAATATCGCTGATGTAAGTGAAAAAGTAGCCGAAGACCCGATTGTGCCTATTTCTCGACGTTCTCAAGAGCTGGGATTTTCTTACGGCATATTATGGCGTATTTTTCACTTGAACCTACGCCTACATCCATATAAACAATTGAAGTCAGCTATTTTTCTAACAAAATTTTCTTAAGCCACGAGGCAAGTTTCCCACTCGTTGGATACGTAAATAAGGAAAATTGTCGCATTTGGGGAACCGAAAATCCTCAAATAATGGAATAAAAGCCATTACACCCACAAAAAAAAATAACTGTCTCTCTGGTGCGTTCCTTGCTCCGGAGGTGTGATGGGACCTTACTTCAGTCAATTTGGAGCGTTATAGTCGCACGATAACCGACTTTTTTGGCCTTCAATTGAAGCACACGACTTGGCCAATATGTGGCTCCAACAGCGCGTAAACACTCGTCTTGGCGATGTCAATTGACCACTGAGATCGTGCGATTTAAAACCGTTGAATTTCTTTTGCGGGGCTACGCGAAAGACCTTGTTTACCGCGGATAAACCTTTAACTCTTGAGCACTTGAAAACCAATTATCGACAAGTTATGGCTGAGATACCGCCCAATATATGCCAAAAAGTGGTCGAAGATTACCTCAAACGGATCGAAGTTTGCAAAAATTCAAGAGACGCTCATTTGAATGATGTAGTTGTTTCACACATAACAAAAAAAAAAATTATTATGAATGAATTTCAGTTACATTTATTTAGAAAACCGTAAGATGGATAACCTAAAAAAAAAAAAGAGATGGAAATTAGTTCAATTTTAGTTATCTCTTCACCGACAGTCAAGTTTTCTTTTAAATTTCCTTTAAAAATCAAGCTGGCGTACATTTTTATCACAGTTCGTGAATTTTTTCAATTTGCTTTGTTTTCCTTAATTGCTTAACCTGATTGGCACCAAGTCCTATTTATTTTTAGAGCCCAAGCTACACTTTCATTTAATCAAATCGAGTGTCCAACCTATTTATTGATTTTTTTTGGCTTTCCTAAAAACAACCTATTTAATGAGTAGAAAAAGAATGTATGTGTGTGTATGTGTTAATATACAATTTAGATTTTGATGTTTGTTTTGCGTTAATTTTTATTTTAGTCTTGTCCTGCTGGTTGCCAAGTGACGGTATTTAACAGTGATGTGAAAAGACAAAATAACAGAAGTCAAAAATAACCCATGCTTATTGTAAAAGTTCCACTCAAATTTATCATTTTCAAAAATTGGATAGCAAGCTCTGTCACAAAAGGACACATATTTAACATTGACCATCCTATTGCCTGAGTGTACCAACAACGAAATAATCACAAATTTATTTTTAAAAAGTTTTTCGTTGTTGTACATTTAGTCTACCTGCAATAAACATGAATTCTGTTTTTAGTTTTTCCCCACCCATAAAAACACGTGTATTGTTGTGAACTAATCAGGCAAATTTTCTATTTTTGAGCTTCTTCAGTTGTTGTATAAGTATATATATACGTACATGTCTTGGTATATGCGAGTTGGTAAGAAAGAATCATTCTGCAATTTGTTTCCCTCACTCATCACTTAATTTGAAAATCTGTTTATACAACAAGACAGACATCTAGTGGTAACATTTTGAGTGATAAGAAATGTAAATCACTGCCACTTTAGTGATGAGATTTTTTTCTTCTTTAATATTGCATAAACATATTTATCTGCCAGAGTTTCGAGTTTCGCATTAGGGATTATCAGGCAAATATTGTTTAATATTTTATTTATATTTTATTTTTTATATTTTATTTGTTATATATAGAATTTCTAACTTATGGCTGTCACACTCAGCCGCGTGTATGTTTGTATTGTATATTGTTGGTCGTGCTATCAAATTTCAGCACTTTATAAAATAACATGCATTTTGTTTACTTAAGGCGGGTGTACACTTTGAACACGCTTTCGTGAATATATTAAAAAAATTCAATATATATTTAGATAAGTTGGAGTGATGAGAAGAAACTGTAACAAATTTCTTTCGAAGTGGTTAATATGAAAAGTCCCAAATTTTTTTTTTTCGCAAAATTCTTTTTTTTTATTCAACATAGTGCCCTTCAAGGGTGATACACTGATTATAGCGACCCTTCAACTTTTCGATACCATTTTTGTAGTACGATTTGTCCTTTGCTTCAAAATAGTCCTCATTTCCGGCTATCACCTCTTCATTCAACGAAAATTTCTTCCCAGCGAGCATTCTTTTGAGATCTGAGAACCGGAAATAGTCGCTGGGAACTAGATCTAAAAAATACGGTGGGTGCGAAAGCAATTCGGACTTGCTTTTTCTTCAAATGCGGCCGTATTTTGTCGATTTCGTCCCTCAAACCATCCAATAACACTATGTAATAGCCGCTGTTGATGGTCCTTCCTTTTTCAAGGTAGTAAATGAAAATTATTCCAAGCGCCACCCAAAATACAGACGCCATAACCTTTCCAGCGGACTGTTGCGTTTTTACACGCTTTGGAGCGGGTTCGATTGGACTTCGTAGTGAAATGATGGAGCCATGTTTCACCTATTGTCACATGTCGACGAAAAATCTCAGCTTTATTACGCTTGAACATCTCCAAACACTGCCCCGAATCATCAATACATCGTTGTTTTTGGTCAAAGGTGAGCTCGCGCGGCACCCACTATGTACAGAGCTTTCTCATACCCAAATATTCGTGAATGGTATAATGTACTCGTTCAGTTGATATCTTTAGAGTGCCTGTTACGGTCATTCTTAATCATTTTGTGGATATTTTTGATATTTTCGTCGGTAACAACCCCTTTTGGGTGTCCACTGCGTACAACTTAGTATACCAAACGTAAAACATTTAAAAATTTTATCGTGAATAAAGTTAGTTCAAAAAATATAATTTTTAATAAACATTTCTGATTTAATTATTTTTAATTGAAAAAAATTGTTTTTAGCACATTTTTTAAATATGTAATTTTATTCAACTCAAAATAAATCTTGTATACCATTTTATAAGTTTTGAGCGTAAAGCGCAAGAGAATCTTTATATATAAAATTTCATGTAAATTTTTGGGACAACAATAATGTACATACATACATATAAGTAAATATGTTTGGTTACTTCACATAAGCAGTTTGTCTCGAAGTCTATGTAGTTTGCTGTAATAGGTGACTGGCATTATTTCTTGCCTGTTGTAATTCTGCATGATGTAGAAGTTAGGATTTTTCTCTAGAATTGTTTATTAAGGAAATTTTTATCACTCAATTTACTAAGTTCTATTAGTTTTGTCTATTGAGCTGCTCTATTTACAAAAATTGTGTTTCATGACAAATTGGTTTGGTTTTAACTACTTTTAGTTTTATGAGACTGCTCTTAGTTGAAATAGAGCAACTTAGTGTACGATTTTCTACTCTGCCGTTTGGTAGAGAAAGCAATACGTGAGTTACCTTATATATATCGGGATTTGGCTACTCTAGTGTTGCAATCTGGCAACTGACAACCTTATAGTAAAATTTGACATTTTTTATATTATACATATACTCGTTAGCGCTATTTCAACTGTTTAAGGTAACTGAAAATATTTGTCTCGACCCAAACATGGTATTAAATCGCGAACATTTGTGGGCGATTATTGTTTACAACCTTCGACGTGGATTAACTCAGCAATACTGCATCGATGAGCTTGTTTAAATTTTTGACGATGAAGCTTGAACCAGTGTTTGTCGATGGTATGGTGAATTCAATCGAGGTCGTAGATCACTCCAAGAAGAATTTCATGAAGGTCCTTCCAAAACAGTTGTTGTTCCAGAAACTATTGCCGATGTGCGTCAACTGATATTGCAAGATGGTCATGTAACCTTTTATGAGATTAAAACAACTATAGGCATTACTGCGACCTGCATACATTCAATATTGCCAATATTGCCAGAACATTTGATTGTAAAAAAAAATTTGTTCACTTTAGATCCCACACAATTTGTCAATCGCTCCAAAAAATGCTCGTGTCGATTGGTCGAGAGAAATGTAAAAAAAAAATACGTATGCGTATGGATCCGAAAGTAAGCAGTAATCGACTGTTTGTTTCAAGATGAGCCGAGTCCAACAAAAGTTGTTCGCTCACGAAGCACTTCCAAGCAAATGGTGCCGCTAGAACAACGCAGAACATTAAATATTGAGTGGTACGCAACATTTTGTTTGCCAGTTGTCTTTCAAGAAATCATGAGAACTAATCGCCGAAAACGGATCACTGCTCACCACTACAATGGGAGTTCTTACACACCGACTAAAACAACTGCATTTTTCAGAACTCAAAACATCGATTTAATGAGTCATTTAGCGTATAGTCCTGATTTTTTTGTATTCCCGTACGTATAAAAAGCAGAGTACAACGTTTTTCAACACCTAAATACGCCTTTACGAGTTACCTCAATCAGAGCGGCAGATGTGCTTCGACAATTTGTTCAAACGCATGCAAAAGTATATAGATCTTAATGGAGAATATTTTGAAAAACAATAAAGCGGTTTTTGATGATTAAAATGTTTTTTGTTCTCGAATTCCGAAATATATAGGGCAACCCTCGTATTTTATATAATTTAATTTTTGATTTTATCCTATTTCATTTTATTTTATTTTATGTAGTTTAATTTTTAGTTTTATTTGTTTCCTTTTATTTCGTTATTTTTTTTTATGTTGTTTTATTTAGTTTTTATTTAAATTTGTTTTATTTTCATTCATATTCATTCCGTCCGTTTTTTTGTCTTCAAAGAAGTGTTTTTTTATTGAAAAAAAAGAAAAACAAATATTATTCAAAGTATTGTCCGTCGTAAGCCAATACTTCTTCCCATATCTCGGATCGCGATCCAATTATTAAACCATTCTAAGATTTCTTCAAAATAACCTTCAAATCATTTTGCACCCGTCGAAAAAGCCAGTAGTTGGCAAGAGCCGATAGCCGATAGCCGAGTGGTTAGCATTGCGTACTGACATTCGGAAGGCCGGGGTTCGATCCCAGGTTCGAGCAACATCCAAAATGATAGAAAAAAATGTTTCTAATTGCGGTCGCCCCTCAGCAGGGAATGCCAAGCCCTCCGAGTGTATTTCTGGCATGAAATAAAGCTCCTCATAAAAATCCATCAGCCATTCGGAGGCGGCTTAGAATAAACTGTAGCTCCCTCCATTATATATATATATATATCGACACGAGGTGACGTCAACTGAAAAATGACGATTACAAAACGCCAAATATATATGTATAGGGTGTTTTTTATAGAGGTATAGAACTTTAAGTTGGCATTACTTTTCAAGATGGCGACCGATCTAACAGCTGTCAAGTGATTTATTCTCAGTTTGGTTTGGCAATTCATCACGAATAGACTGACGCCTAAACAACGCTTACAAATAATGCAATTTTATTTTGAAAATAATGGTTTTGTGCGGGAAACGTATCGCGCACTACGTTGGTAGGGACATAAATACTGTTACAACATTGAGCACACGCATTTCAATAGAAGAATTGAGCATACCATATAATTTCTATATGATTTATAAAATATAACCTGTAAAGCGTTAGTCTGTATCGGGAATTCTAAATTGTGTGAGTTTTCAACATGGAATGGTTAGACAATGAAAACCGTATCGCTGTTATAGCGCTTTTTAAGTGTGAAATGAAAAGTGGTGATATTTTCAAAATTCTCCGTTCGCTCGGCATTAGTCGCATGTTCGTCTACCGGTGCATAAAACTGTTTGAGGAGACTAGGGATGTTAAAGACCGCCACTGGTCGGGCCGTTCACGCACAGTTCGAACGCCGCAAGTCATCAAAGCTTTCAAATCAAGAATTCTACGAAATCCGCTCCGAAAACAGAAAATCATGGCCCGGGAGATGAATGTTTCGCAAAAGTCCATGAGTCGAATTATTAAGAAAGTCTTGGGAATTGGGGCTTTCAAAGGCCGTACCGGACATTTGTTGACTGCAGCTTTGAAAAAAAAATAGGGTGGTAAAATGCAAATGTCTTTTGGTGAAGCACGCTGATAACTTGCACAGAAAAATCTTGTTTACCGATGAAAAAAATTTTACCGTGCAGGAAAAATTTAATAAACAAAATGATAGGGTGTATGCACGGTCATCTAAGGAAGGAATCTGAACTGATTCCACGGGTCGAAAAAGGTCATCACCCAGCTTCAGTCATGGTTTGGTGGGGTGTCTCTTATGATGGGGTAACTGACTTGCATTTTTACGAACAAGGGATTCCATACAACGAAACCATATGAAGTGTAGAGTAATTTGATAATATACAGGTCATTAAACTGCTTAGCTCACCGTTTAATGGAAGCTAGGACTTTTTTTTAGCCTTATTAGCACAGGTATTAAATGATTTTTAAAATTTAGCTTAGGGTCCATTGTGACACCCAAGTCAATAAAGGCAGTAACTTGTTCAACATGTGATTTTTAATCATATAGGCAAAGGATTGCACAGAATTTCTAGAGTAGGACATATATCTACACTTGTTTAAATTTAACGACATACAGTTCACATCACACCACCTTACCACATTATTTAGGTCAAGTTGCAAGAATTCTCTATCTTCTATAGAACTAACTGACTTAAAAAGCTTGAAATCGTCTGCGTACATAAGTTAATAATTTGGCCTAATTAAATTTTATTTTTCTTACCTTTTTTAAATTTTTTAATTTTCTTTTATTTTATATACCACTTGCTGGTTATGTTGCTTTTACTTTCCCATATAACATTTCCTTCCATTTTTGACCGATCCGTGGAGTTAATATGGATATCCGTCGAGTATTTAATGTTTGTCTCCATCCGGACTTGGTTGTTTTAGGTTTGATTTTAGGTTCGCTTTTGACGTGTGATCTTTAATTTTTCAGAGGAAAAGTGCTTGGCTAGATTTTGATTTTTAAAATATTTACCCAAATGTTTTGGGTCTCTTACGGACTTTCAGTCTGTACATTGATCCGTTCAGTATATTTTTTCTTTTTCTTTTTTTGCGTTGAAATGTAGGCAACGTTTTTTAAGAATATTTTCTGTACACTGAATACTCCACCCAAGCTTTAAATGAAATACTTTCAATTGCTTAACAATTATAATGTGTTAGTTGAAACACTTTATTTAAAAACAATGAAAACGTGACTACATATATTTATTTTTCAATTATATTCTATATATACTTACATATAAGTACATACTATAATGCTACATATAAGTACTAAACATCAAAAGAGTGCAAACTAATGCAACTTAAACTCGTATATGATGTAATTTTTATTGTAAATTATACTACATATATACATACATATGTTCCACATCAATTGTAGCAGGTTTTTATGCAACAAATAAAATTCTTTTTTCATTTTTTGTTTTTTTTTGTTTTTCTTTTTCCACTAACTCACAATTATTCGAAATTTTATAATTTTAATTATTGTTTTATTAGCATTCCTACTTTATTATCGCATTTTAACTTTACAAATGTGATATACATGGACGCAAAAATAAATATATTCAACGCTGTTTATCTTTACAATTAAATTTTTTTCATCATTTCATAACAAATATTCAAATTCTCTTTCTCACTGACGGGTTTATGGTGGCACTAATTCCAATGCGTGTCATTAAATATCTAAACATATATTTGCATGTAATTATATATGTGTGTTATGTGTGTGTATTAGTGTAAAAATTTGTTGTATGTGAACAATTTTAGCTAATTACACCTCGTTGAATACATTATTAGTAGTTTTACATAGACCTATTTGATACACTAGTACATATACATATATATGCGTAATATTTGCAATTTTTTTTAACCGTCAAACTAATTATATTTCGTCCGTATGCTCTAGCCTTTGTGGTGATTAATGAATATCATTTAAATTTCAAGCGAATCTCCGCTTACCTTCCTAAAAGCTTAATCATCTTTTCATTGCCTCCTTACGTTAAATTAATGAAAGCGACTAATGCATCAATCGTCATGATTAGTTCAGACTCAATCGAATTTGGAATGAATTTTAGAAAATAAATCATTGAAAGCTACAGTCCAATCGCAAAGCGTATGCTACGTTGAACATTATTCTTTTAAATTTGCGTTTTTTAGAACTCGTTGACACTCAACTAACGTTAGCTCATCATAACTGCATTAATTCTTCTATCCACTTATAGAACTTGCATTAATATTTCGACTCCTGCGCCATCTAGCGGATTAAAATTATATTTTAGAAAAAAAAACCGCCAGTTTTGAATATTTAAAACACTAATCGATGCAGTGCTACCAAGTTCGAAAATATATTGAATTAATGCTTGCTATAGATACACAAACACTTTTTTGTGTTATAATTGAGAAACAATGGGGCATCTGATGCTCGATTTCAATGATTTCGATGACTTTCACCTCCAAATTATATTCTCTTAAATGCTCATCCCGAAACTTATATTTGAACTGATGCTTCAGATGATAGCTATATGTTATACTCCTCAATTCCAAACCGGTTTCGACAAATTTCTTACCGACGTCTCAAAAACTGCTTGTTTAAACAAATCAGGCCGTATCGGTATATACTTATATTTTAATGGCTAGAAGGTAGAAAGAAAGACTATTTGAGAGCCAATATTAAAAACTTAATTTAGAAAAATGTTGCATCTTGTTGTTGCGAATCTATTGAGATTGAATTTGAGAAGCGATTGAGTTGCTATTGCCAATATGAAATATTTATGCATTCATTTGTTGTTTGTGTTTATGAAATTCATGATGTAGCTGTTAAAATTTACTGTTTACATTACTAACTTAAAGCGCACATATACCAAAATAGTTTTTTAAAATATTGAATTGGTATCGCTTATGGTTTCCAAGCATAGCTTTACAACTAAGTTGTTGTTAATCCATTGATAAACTGTTGAGGTGATATTACTAACAATTTATGGCTAATTCAACAAATTTCTGAATTAAGCTGCTGAGTTGTTATTAAGAAACTGTTGAGGTGTTACTGAAGATGAGTTTTAAGTCTAACTGAAATCTAATTTCAATAATCTTTGCATTTCTGTTGAAAGTATGCTGTAAAAAAATTTACAGCCCAGGTTAACAGATATTTCAAGTAAATTTGCTAAAATTTAGTTGAATTGGACTTAAAAAACATCTCTACTCGTCTTAGATGGCTGATAATTTCTTGTGATACTATTAACAAACTGTTGAAATGCTATTTCTAGCGAGTTTCAGACCTAGCTTAACGCGTTTATCCACTACAGTGTTAGTAATATATTGAGAAATTATTGAGATGCTATTTCTAATTGTTTACAGGTCTAATTTAGCGTATGTCTCAATTTACTTATAAGAAATATATTGAAAAACGTTTATTATTTTACTTATTTCGTTCGAAATTTTTTTGAAAATCTGTTGAGATGATATTGAAGAACAGTTAAGGTGCTAATTTTTTTTTATTTATATAAAGATAATTTTGAAACGGTTTGTTGGTAATCTAATCTGTTTCTAAATTGTTGAAATTGATATTAACACATTACGTATGGCAGACGAGATATCTCGTCTTTACCAATCCGATCATTTAGCCGGGAGATATATCATTTTCATGTTTCTTTGACCCCATCGACGATTTAAGGAACAAAAAGTTGACTTTCTTGTTAGGTTACCAGGGTAACGAAGCTCAGCGTATCCTCTTAACAAATGCTTAGTGAAAAACAAATGAATATCGTACTTCTGAGAGCGTAAAACTCAGCCGTAAACAATATGTTAAGCTGATAATACAACAGAACTAACTAACACATATCTAAACTAGTTGTTGAGAAATTGTTGAGAAACAGTTGAAACTTCTGTTGAGGACCTGTTGAAACGATATTAATTGATATTTTATAGACCTAGCTTAATATATGTCTTAACCAGGCTGTTCGAAGTCTGTTATATAAGTCGCAACTTAAAACATTTCTCAAAATTTATTGCGTTGCTGTAGGGAAACTCTAGAGTATATTGTTAACGAAAGCGTTTGAAGTAAACTCGAAGCTATGAGCTGTCTTAATTATAGTAATTATTTCCAAAAAATCTCCTTTTTGGTCTTCTTAAAAATGAAACCTGCTACATATAGATACTTTACATTGTGCATCGAATATCAAATATGCTTGTTTACATAATAAAGTACTGCCACTTTCAAGTAATGTTAAAAATGTTATCTAAAGATGAAACTATTTTATCAAATTTTACTTGCTTAACACTACAACTATGTATGTACGATACGGCTATCTCTCTGCTTTAGTTAATAATTTATGCATTGAAAAAATGCATAAATTTGAATCCTATTATATTTGCATAAACATCACATCGAATAAGATCTACTGATTCACATGCAAACAAACAGCCAATGGTTGTGGACAGCTGGTGGTGTTGGTAGTCGTCTCTTTTAGTGGTTGCAATTCGTGTAATTCATTACAAAATTTCTGCGCTAAGATACGTCGGCGGGTAGATACGCCTGTTCCGCCACTGTTGCGACAAGACTCGGACACTGTGAATTAGAAATTTTGAATATAACTTGTATTAGTTACATACATATGCACATATTTATTTATATAAATGTATTTATTTACTAACAAACACATTTATCATTTTCATATTTGCATTTATAACAATTACAAATATTTCTTCAGAGTTAGCTTTGCAAGAATGATTGACGTTTCAAAATTGCTATGTGAAAGGACTAATTGCATTCAGTAGTGATCGAATGGAATTTTTATGCATATCGATGTATATGTTCGTATGTATGGATGAATGTATGTATATATGTATGTATGTATGCATTTATGTGTAAGCGTATAAATTGAAATGCCATGAAAAGCAAGTTTTACTTTAAGCTCAATAATATTTTGGTTAGTTTGTTAAAATTATTCGCTCGCAGTTATACACCAAAAATATATGTATATGTAGATTGCCATAAATATGTAAAGGGTGTTTTTTTATAGAGGTATATAACTTTAAGTTGGCATTACTTTTCAAGATGGCGACCGATTTAACAGATGTCAAGTGATTTATTCTCAGTTTGGTTTGGCAATTCATGATGAATAGACTCACGCCTGAACAACGCTTGCAAATAGTGCAGTTTATTTCGAAAATAATGGTTCTGTGTCTGTTTTCGCACCACGTTTACTCTTATTGATAACTCGCATCCCCAGAGACGCCGTACGGTGCGTACAGAAGAAGCTATTGCTGCTGTAGAGCGTAGCATTGAGGAAGACCCGAAAGAGTCCATCCGCCATCGAGCACAGGAATTGGATCTGTGTCCATCCACTTTATGGAAGATTTTGCGGAAGGATCTTGGATTGCGTGCTTACAAAATCCAACTCGTGTAAGAATTAAAGCCAAACGATCATCAAGTAAGGCTTAGATTCGTCGAATGGGCCCAAAACGAGATTACCGTTGTTCCCGATTTTCATAAGCAAATTTTGTTTAGCGATGAAGCGCACTTCTGGTTGAATGGCTACGTCAACAAACAGAACTGCCGCATTTGGAGTGAAGGTAATCCTCAAGTGTATGTTGAAACACCGTTACATCCAGAAAAACTGACTGTTTGGTGCGCTTTATGGGCTGGTGGAATCATTGGTCCGTACTTTTTCAAAAACGATGGTGGCCAGAACGTCACAGTCAATGGTGATCGGTATAGAGCCATGATTACTAACTTTTTCATTCCTGAATTGAATAACCATGATGTCCAGGAGATGTGGTTTCAACAAGACGGCGCAACATGTCACACAGCTCGTGCCACAATAGATTTATTGAAAGACACGTTTGGTGACCGCCTAATTTCACGTTTTGGACCTGTGAATTGGCCTCCAAGATCTTGTGATTTTACACCGCTAGACTACTCTCTGTGGGGCTATGTAAAGTCATTGGTCTATGCGGATAAGCCACAAACGCTTGACCATTTGGAAGACAACATTCATTGTTATTGCCGATATACGGCCACAAATGTTGGAAAAAGTCATCGAAAATTGGACGTCCAAATTGGACTACATCTGCGCCAGCCGTGGCGGTCATATGCCAGAAATCATATTTAAAATGTAATGCCACAAGATTATCTTTCGGATAAATAAAATTCATGTCAATCGAATAATCCATCGTTGTTTTATTGCAACTTAAAGTTCTATACCTCTATAAAAAACACCCTTTATATATTTATGTAGATTTCGATAAATATGTAAATGCTTGAGTATGCAGTGAAATGTGCTGCGGCTGGGAAATTTATTGTCCATAAATAGATATTTACTGGCAATTTTATTACATTTCAACAATGCAGTAGAGTTCAGATAGAGCGTGATATTCAATAAATCGATTCTACGAATTATTCGTAGAATCGTACCATGGAGGTGGCTTGATAAATCGGTAGCTTTTTTGAATAAAATATTTTTTTTTCCAGAAAATAAGCGTTTTATTTCTCAACATAGTATCCTTTTAGCTCTATACATATAGTCCAGTGTTTTTTCCAATTTTTGCATTTTATCCAAATAGTAGGGGGTTTCAAGGCCCTCAAAATTGGCGTTAGTTTCTTTCATGACCTCATCACTTGACCAGAATCTCTAACCACCCAGCCATTTCTTTGGTGTTCACCCGGAGAAATCCACTATCTTTATTGTTCTTTGGTTTGTGGTGTAGTGTGGTTTCGCCTACGGTAAAGAAAAGGCACAAAATTTCGTTTGGATTGCGATTGAACATCCTCAAACACTCCTTTGAAGTAGTTACACGGTTGCGCTCATGATCGTGTCTGAGCAATCGCGACATCAATTGCGTGGATAGCTTTTTCATGTCCAAATATTCATGTAAAATGTGCTCAGTTAAGATGCCTTCAGCTGCCTTACGTTCTTCGATCATCCAATATCATTCCATGGATTTTTATCGACGATTCCTGGCGTGATGACCTATTTTGGCCGACTGAACGTTCGGCGCCACTTGAACAGGTACGACCACAAAAGAAGATCTAAATCTACAGTTCCTTATGGCCTTGGCTATCACAGAGTTTGTGTGGTTAAACTTTTTTGTGAATGGGTCAGAGCAAACTTACGTTCCAGTCGTCATTCATGTACTCACAAGACTAAATTTTGCAAATGAGTTGATGCATGCGCTTATGTTCGAGAAATACCCCTCTCGGCCAGCTTCTCAAGCTCTTGATACTCACACATTTCGGCCTTTTTTTTCGTCTGTAAACGTGACGTTTTCCTCTTCAGCTCTCTCGCAGCGTTGCAAGGTAGGCAGCCTTTTTTCTCCAACTGCGTCACGGCAATCCCTATCGTACCAGCTATTCCATCGGCGGTGTCGATGAACCTTAACCCATTTGGGGATGTTTCGTCGGGAAGGCTGTATTTTCCGACAGTTGTTTCGATGATACCTTCTTTACCCAACTTGGCGTTGAAGTCGCCCAGCATAATTTTGACATCATCGTGTGAGCAGCGCTCAAAAGTACACTGCAGGCACTTTCAGAAGATATCCTTAGTCACGGATTGTGGCGAGACGTCCATCCACCAAGGTGAATACCAGGACTTGGCGACTGAGTCTCTCTCTCCCCAGCGCAGTATAAATGTATCAGCGTCAAAAACTCAATGTCTCGATTAAAATTTATGGTTTTAGACAAACTTTCTCCTTTCTAATCCAAGGCATCTTTTGCCTTTATTTTTAAGTCTTCAATGCATTCAACTCCAGGGTACTTACATTTATTAAGATGAATGGATATACTTGTACATACATTGATATTGAAACTCAAAAGTTTCAATATTTCCACTTCTCGTTTTTACGAAAATTAAATTGGAGAGCAATAATGCGATTTAAACTTATTGACCCACTCTTTCAATTCCAAGAAAATGCTTTACTTTACTAATAAATGGGTAGAGAAGGTAGTTATTTTCTAACACTTCATACCAATTTCGTGAATCCAAGAATCCTTAGTACATACGACATTTTTTTAAACATTTCATATCCTTTGCTGAAAGCTCAATAGTCTGAAGTCTCTCAGGCTTGAATGCTTTCAATCAAATTATGAGTGCAACATAAGCACACAACCAAATATTAGGTCTGTCCCACATAAAATGGAGATTGTACAGAAAAAGAAATAACACTTTTTAACGGGTGATCCATTTCGAGGTTTCCTACTTTTCTAAAAAAAAAACCACAGAAAATTCAAATTTGAGTTGAGTCCAATTTTCGATAACTCGTTCCAGCATTTCGACTGGTAACTGGCGAATGACACGAGTGATGTTTTGCTCCAAGACCTGAATCGAAGCGGGATCACCCGCATAGACTTTAGACTTTACATATACCCACAGCAGAAAGTCTAACGGTATGATATCACACGGTCTTGGTAGCCAATCGACCGGCCCAAAACGTAACATTATCTGCTCAACGAAGTGTTCTCTCAATAAATCCATTGATTGAGGCGATGCGTGGGAAGTGGCGCCGTCTTGTTGAAACCAAATATCGCGGAGATCTCGAGCTTCAATTTCAGGCATCGAATAGTCGGTTATCATGGTTACGTTCTCACCGGCATCATTTTTAAAAAAAATATGGACCGATGATTCCATCGGCCCACAAACTACACCAAACCTTTGTTTTCTCTGAATGAAATGGCAACTCTTGAATCTCTTCAGGTCGCTCTTGGTCCCAAGTGCGGCAATTTTGCTTGTTACATACTCATTGAGCCAGAAATGGGCCTCATCGCTGAACAAAATTCGGCTCGAAAACGTCGGAACTTTTCAAGAACCCATGGAGCGAAGCGATGTCGCTGGGGAAGCAGCTTCAGTTCTTGCACATATTGTATTTTGTACGCTTTTCATTTAAGATCTCGACGTAAAATGCGCCAAGCCGTTCCATACGTCAGTCCGAGTTGCTACAATTGACTCTCCACGGTCTGCTTGTACACTCTCAGCTACGGTCGCTATATTTTCTTCACCTCGTGCTGGACGTGGTCTATTCGGTCAAATATTATCCAATAATGAATGCTGGGTTTCAAGATGGTTGACCATGTTGCGAATAGTACGCTCCGTAGGCCGATTATGTAAAGCGAATCGCGCGAAACACATTCTTTACAGAACGTGAATTTCCGTAATAAAGTTGAATGATTTGTAAACGTTGTTCAGGCGTAAGTCTTTACATGATGAAATGCCAAACAATACTGAACAAAAATAACATGACAACTTTATACGACTCACGCGTGATTTGTCAAAAAAAGGCTATTGAAAAAAGTATTTCCATTTGGATCACCCTTTGTATTTTTCATGAACAGGAAATAGTATATGAGCTTTGCTACGAAGTATGAATGAGATTAATCAAAATGTATGCGATTTCCCGCCGTTTTTCTTTTTCTAAATTTATTTATTTTATGCCAACATTCTCCTATTGATGTAACATTCTGACAAAGCACACCACACCATTAGTTAATTAGTTATGAGTCCTATCGGAAGAAATTATTTATGATAAAAAAAAATGTTTTTTCGCTTCTCAGACAATTTTTTTGGGGTATTAAATGTAGAAATCTTTTAGATAACGCATTCACTCGTGGTCATAAGAATAAGCTCAGTCCAGCATACATTTATTCATCGGATCAAGCTTAAAACGAAATTTAGTATTGCTGTCTTGTTTTCTGTGGGACTAACCTTATATATATTTAATATTTCTTTCGTGAGTGTAAATTTCCTATCATTAAGTCTCTCATTCAAAGACACAAAAGAAAAGCATATAATAAATTTTCAAAAATCCTATGATGAAATTCCTGAACTCATTGAATAATGTAAAGCAAAAAAAAAAAATCAACTTAAATTTAAGAGGTAGCGACGCAAGAGCTAACTTCAATAGAGCTTAAGGCGTGGATACTACACAAGTGATAGAAAAAATAGATAGCATTTTTTTTTTAATTGATGGGTTATCGTTGATGAGCTTTTGTCTCGTCAGAGCTCAGACAGGGGATATGTGTGAAAAATTTGCTTTTTAATATTTTCTGCTGAAAAATTTCAACACATTCAAGCAATGTAATATATACGCGTACATATTTGGTACGCCACGAGTTCAAATCATCTATTGCATCACTTAACTGGGAAGTGGCATAGTACGTGATTGGAGTTCATGTTTGAGAATTCATGCACTCACATGCCACTCGATTCGGCAACCAACTGTTGATGGCTCGTTTATGATGTCTGAATGAAATACTCACATATCCATATGTATATATTTCGTAGTATTCTCGCATGCTTGCCTGTGTGTATATATGGTGTTGCTACTGGCGACTTTTGATGTGCGTAAATGTCTATCTCAAATTTTGAATTCATAAAATTTTAATATAATTTTATCCCATTTTAGCTTACTTTCATTCCTCGGGGGATATTTGTACGTGCATACATACTTAATTAAAGCAAAAATTGACATGTGTTGAATATAATCATAATTTTTGTTGGCATGCAATTTTGTTACATCAATTGCTTGAATTAACTTTGGGAAGGAAAAAAATTATTATTTTACTGAGGAAAACTATTATCTTTTCACAAAGAAAAAAACATATTTTTACAGAGGAAAATAATTATAATTTTTTAAATAAAATATTTAAATAAAATATAGAAAGATAACTTATGCGCTTTGTTGGGAGTGAAATCTGCTTGAAAAAACATATCAAAAAGCAACAGAAAACCATCTTAAAAAAATTTTTTTGTAAAGAGATGCCCAAAAAGTGGGCAATCGGTTCATAGATATTATTTATGAAACTGTCTACCATCTATCAGCTCCTTCATGTATAACGCAGCCCACGCAAAAGTTGCATTTTAAAATTGTTATAAAAAGATGATTTCGTCTACCTAGGAATCAGCATTAACAACATCGACAATATCAGCTTTGAAATCTAACGCCGAATTACTCTTGCTACTTTGGACTGAGCAGGCAATTGAAAAGTAAAGTCCTCTCTCGTCGAACCAAAACCAAAATCTACAAGTCGCTCATCATTCCCGTCCTGACATATGATGCAGATGCCTGGGCGATGTCGACAAGTTGTTTGTATAACAATGGATTTCGTTTTAGTGCGATTAACGTCAAAATTAGTTGGATAAAATAAAGAATGATCATCAGTGCAAGCTGTATGACGACATTGACATAGTTCAGCGAATCAAAAGATAGCACCTACGCTGACTAGGTCATGTCGTCCGAACGGATGAAAGCGCTCCAGCTATGAAATTATATGATAGAGTACCCGCTCGCAAAAGCAGAGTAAGAAGAGATATCCATTCCGTTAAAATGATCAGGTGTAGAGCGACTTGATTTCATTTGGTATTTCCGACTGGGCCCAACAGCGATGGGACGACTTCAGATTCATGTTGCAAGTTATGAGTCGTCTTTGGATGGTTGGCGTGGGAACTACACTTAACAGCTCCCATCAAAAAATAATCCAACAGAGTCAAATCGAAGCTGCGAAGCGGTTAGTTGATATCGCCTAATAATTTCTCAGCATGACACGGTAACGATCGGCATTGACGGTAGAGCAGCTCCTTCCTTGCTTGAGGGAAAAAAAGGATCAATGATGTCACCGGTCCACACCCCGCACCAAAACAGTCAATTGTTGTGTAAAAGTTAGCCTTATCGGGAAAATATAAGGATAATTATAATAACTATATAAATATATCATAATAACAATGCTCAGCTGACAATCGATCTATGCCATGTAATAGTCGCTGTTGATGGTCCTTCCGTTTTCAAGGTAGTCAATGAAAATTATTCTATGCGCATGCGAAAATACAGACGTCTTAACCTTGCCAGCTGACTGCTGTTGCGTTTTTCCACGCTTTGGAGCGGGTTCCTGGTGTGCAGTCCACTCGGATGACTGTCGATTGGAGTTCGGAGTGAAATGATGCAGACATGTTTCATCCAATATTTCATTCGACTTCAATTTATGGTCATTTAAAATCATCTTGTGGACTTTTTTTTGATGTTCTCGTCAGTAGCAACCTATTTTGGGCGCCCACTGCGTTCACCGTCTATGGTGTTCATTTCCCATGACAAAACTTAGCATACCAATCATTGATGGTTGATTTGCCTGGAGCAGTGTCCGGAAACTCGTCATCAAGTTTCTGCTTCAACTGCATTTTTTCCCTTCAAAAAATAATATTTTATCAACACGCGAAATTCCTTTTTATCCATTTTTTTCACAATAACACAAATTGGTTTCGCTCAAAATGCTATAATTCACAAAGTAAGGATCCGACAACTATCAAATTTATACACGCGTTTTTTGAAGGTTAGGGCTAACCAAATATCATAAGGATTTAATTCTAGGAGAGCCATCTATGTGTCAGATGGGGACCTTTTCAATTGACCTGTAAACATCACTACAAGATATTTTTTTACCAAAATTAAATGTCAAATATTTAATTCAATCAAATTTTTATTAAAAATGTTTTACTTTGGAAGTACTTGATGTGTTTCAAAAAATATGCTGCATTCGATTTTCGATTTTAGGCCAAAGTGATCATTTAACTAATTATACCTTTCATGAGAAGGAACTGATTGGTCCGAATTATGTAAGTACCAGAAGGAAAATAAAAATAACCAGCAAAATTTATATCAATCGGATCAGAATGATAAACTACGTTGATTTAGTTATTTAGCCCGCCTGTTTTAAGGCAAAACGACCTCTCAGTTTTTGAGATATTTCAACCCACCTTCGTACGCAGATGATTTTTTACCGGCCAGATTGGATCATTATATCATATATCCCCATACAAGCGATTTGTTCATATAGGAGGTTTTGAGTAAAAAAATACGTCAAAAAGTATATAGGAGCATGAGAATTGGTATTCTACACGAGTGAATTTAAATAAATATTGACACTGAAAATCGTCGAAATCGGAAGACTATATTACAGCTCCCCTACAACTAATTCATATATGAGGTTTAATAGTTAATCCTACAATAATTAATTTTTATGTGTTTCATGAAAGGTATAAAGACTTCTGATTGCCCGATGATAGCACTTCTTTTTTGTCTTTTTTATTTCGGATGGTATAATTTACCCAAATTCTCACTTTATTGGCGTTGGTGACTAAACCTTGAACAAATCTCTTCTCTCTTTGTACACTGAGAAAGCAAAATTTGATTCAATTTGATAGTTCGAATACTCGATACCTAACGAAGAGAATCGACAGAGTTGTATAGTTGAATAATGCGATTTTCGCCAGCCAACGAAGATCGAAAATCATAATGAGAGCGAAAAATTTTCCATTTTTAATATCACAAAAAAACATTTTTTAGCCAATTATCATAATTTCCCCTAAAAATAATTTTGTTTATCAAAAAAAAAAAAAAAAAAAAAAAAAAAAAAATAGGTATCCAATTATTCTAATTTTACTTTAAACATTGACCTGTTTATTTGAGCAATTATTGACAAAATGGCTAACAAGTGGATGTGCTTGTCCTGATTTAATGATCGATTACCTAGAAAATCGACAAAGCTCATCAGTAAACATATGCACTTATGTACATATATACATTGTTTATAACGAGTAATATTAGTTATATAAATTCATATTAATATAAATGACGAAAATCACATAATTTTCAAATTTCTTAATATAGCATAATTTGAGCACGTGTTTGCATATATTCGTACATACATAACTACATAACATATAAGCTAAAAATTATGCAAAATCACTTAAGCATATGAAAAATATATATGTATTTTTATATACATACAAATGTACAAACATTTTTAATGCATTTATTAAAGTTTTCGGCTTTAAATTGAATTTTTTTTTAAATATTATTCGTATATCAAAAGAGATAAAATAAAGGATTTACGCCGAAATCGAAACTTGGTCATAAAGAGTCAATCTATGGTTTTAAAACCATCAAAACCAAAGAATTTTTTATATTGGCGGAAAGCTAAAATTATCTGTTTTTTCTTTTAGTTAATTTAGTGGCAGGTGAAATATAAATATGTATAGGAGTTTTTCGTTGAAATATACAATAAATGTGCATACGAGGTATGTTCAAAGGAAAAGGTGAATTTTGATTTTTCGTGGGATGTGTACATTCCATTATCGATATTTTGTTTTTGTTATAATCGGGCAGTTATGTTTATCATGTACTTGCATTAGGAGCCAATTTCGATTAGTAGTTTGTTTTTGACAACAGCAGAGGTTAGTCACGTTTTTGTGTGCTCTTCGAGTTTTGAATTTGGATAGAAATGGATCAATGGTTATATATTAAATATTGCATTAAAAATGGAATAAAGTGCTCCAAGGCACTTGAAATGTTGGCTGTGGTATTCGGTGAGTCCACTTTGTCTCAAAAAAGTGTTTATAAGTGGTACAAGGGCTTTACAGAAGGCCGACAAGATGTTGGTGGCAATGAGCGTCCTGGCGGTGCGACCACGTCTACAAGCAAAGAGAACATCGAAACAGTAAAAAAATTATCCTTGAAAATCATCGAATCACTATTAGCGAAATTGCAGAGAATGTTGACATATCAATCATGCGATTCAATTTTCTCGAATGCTTTGGGCATGAAACGTGTGGCAGCGAAGTTTGTTCCGAAATTGCTAAATTTTGAGCAAAACCAATGTTGCATTAGTATCACTCAGGAGCTGTTGAATGACGTCAACAACGATCCGGGTTTGCTTAAACGGGTCATAACTGTTGACAAAACGTGGGTATATGAATATGACATCGAAACCAAGGCCTAATCATCCCACTGTTGCTCACTGTTTTCTTTGATTAAAATGGTGTGGTGCATCATGAGTTCTGCCAAAAGGTCGTACAGTCAATAAGGAATACTACAAGGAAGTTATGCAACGTTTGAGTGAGGCAATACGGCTCAAATGATCGAAAATAAAGGAAAAGCAAATCGTGGATTCTGCATAACGATAATGCACCAGCTTCCACATCAATGTTTGTTCGTGATTTTTTTTTAGCCAAAACAAAACCGAATACCACCGTATTCACCAGGTTTAGCTTCCTTCGACCTTTTCCTATTCCCAAAGCTAAAGAAACCAATGTAAGTTAAGCTTTTTGCCACAATTGATGACATCAAGTCAGAATCGAAGAAAGTGCTGATGGCCATCAGCTCCGAAAAGCGCATTTCAGAAGTGCTTTGAGGATTGGAAAAAGCGTTGGCACAAGTGTATTATATCCGAGGGGGATTACTTTGAAGGGGAAAAAATAGATATTGATAAATAAATAAATACTTTTAAAAAAAAAATTCAAAATACACTTTTTCCTTTGAACACACCTCGTATATATGTACATTTGTTTGGAACATCGTTGTTTATTTGTTGTATTATGTATTCTGGCAAAATTCGTAAAGGCAAAGTAAAATAATAAATTTCTTTCTTCGGTGCAGAAGTCGATCCTCCCACTTGTAATCCATTTGCCTCTGACCATACCGCCGGTTTCAGTTATTTTGTTTTATATACACATAACATAAATTATTTAAATATTTACTCAAACATACTTACTTTTACGCATACATATGAGATATTATATACTTATATTTATATAAATGGGATGTGCTTCATGTGTGATTAATATGAGAAATATTATAAATTTATTTATAAACCCAAGTCGAATGCCCTACTCAATTTTATTTTCGAAAAATGTCACTCAGCCAATTATAACGACTCCTTTTTTGGTATTTTTTTATAATATTCGTATTACAGATTTTTCTGTCCTTCTCTAAAAGCAACACTAAAAAAATAAATTAAAAATATTTCGCCCTTTCTTAAGTATTGATATAAATTTGAGAAAAATTTTTTTTTTATTCGAAAGAGTTAGTAAGACCATTTCTGAATTTATAATTGAAAAATTAAAAATGTATTTTTTTAAATAAAAAATTTGAGAATTCAAAGTTTTGAATTAAAAATGCTACTAAAAGCACCATTCCGACATCTATTTGTAAAAAAAATTTAATTTTTCATTGTCATATTTCTTTTAAAAATCTAGTTAAGATAGTCTGAAATAATGCTGGACTAGACCGAAAAAAATATAGTTCTAAAATACTGTTAGAATTATGGCGAAGATCTACATAAATAGTGGAAATAAAAGTGCCTTAACTAGTCCAATAACTACTTCATAACGAGTGGAGACCAGTTCCAAAATGATTATCAAATAGTTAAGAATATATATGTCAAAATGTACTTGAAATTGCAAAAATATCATCCGTAAAGCCAAAATTCGAGTCTTGGTGCGAACAACATTCAAAATAATAGGAAATTAATTTAAATAAATAAAAATTATATATTTTCAAAATGTGGACACCCCTTGGCATATGAAATAAAACGCTCCTCTTGAACATCCATAAGCCGGTCGGAGGCGGCTCAGAATAAACTGCAGAATTTTTCATTTGTTGAAAAAAAAAACATTAAGACGCACACCGCAAAAATAACTCTAAATCGACATCGAAAAAAAGCAACCGGAAAAAATCCAACACAGATATAAAATAGTTTAAAATTAGTTCAAAACGTTTTCTGAAATAGTTCCAAACGACTAAGAACTTAACACAAATTTTCCCAAAAAAAAAAAGAACGCCCCAAATGGATATAAGAAGATATAAAATAGTTCAAAACAAGTTTCGTACTGAACCATATATAATTCCAAACTTACTTCCACATAAATTCGAAAGCGTCCCACAGAAGATCTAAATTGAACCCAAAACAGTTCAAAACTAGTTTCGAATGGATCGTGGAATAGTTCTAAATTCGCTCCGCAATAAGCTAAGCGTAATCCTACTAGTCTCAAAATAATTACAAACTAACTTCCAAAAAATTGTTTGTAAAATATTTCAAAACTTGTTCCGAATGCATCCTGAAATGCTTCCAAAACTGACTTTGAACTGAAATCAAAATTGCTCTTAAAACGAAGATCCACTGAGCCTGAGAATGCCAAACTGACTTCGATCTTAACTCAAAATTATTCCCGAGAAGATCTAAAATGGACCTAAAAATGCTCAAAACTATTTGGGGTACAAACTGATACGATCCCTTCTCAACCTATGGCGTCACCAGCTAGTTGTGACCGACCTTGGAAGCGATTACCTATGTATTTCATTGGAAAGGTTATACAGCTGTTAACAATAATTAGTGTGCATATGTTGAGTCGGCTTCTGACAACAACAATGTTTTTTCCTATTCGTAAATGTGTTAGTTATATAAACATCATTTGATGTTTATATTTTCATTTTCTATTTTAATTGGGGGAAAAGTGCAACCGAAGCTCTTCTAATGCTTGTTGAAGTGTATGGTGCTCTTGCGCTGACCAACGAGTGGAGTTTCGACGTTTGAGAGGTGGACAAAGAGCGTCCTGGTCAACCAAAAAAATTTGAAGATGAGGTTGCTAAACGCACACTGAAATCGCAGAAAAGGAGTGACTCAGCAAACATCTTCCTTTCGGTTAAAGCAATTTGGATTTAATCGTGCGTCGAAGCCGAGATTTAGAAAGGCGATTTTACTTCAAGACATCTTAGGAAGAAAGATTTGCACTGAAACGGGACTGCAAATGGAAAGTGTATATTCTACGACATCCCTAAGAACAAAAAAAAATACTATGCGAAGCCTGTTGAAAGCGTTTCATCATCGTCTACATCGATGCCAAAGAAAACCATCCGACTACAACCAACGCGTTTCAGTTGTACATTGCACTGCACGGAAACGACCGAAAGGCATGAAAAATTGATTTTGCAATACGACAACGATCGGCCCACGTGGTTGTAATGGTCAAAAACTACCTGGGAACGATGAAAAGGAAGGTCGCATCTTCCGTATTCTCTGGACCTTGCTACTACTACTGACAATTCGACGAATGCAACACGATTGACCCCCAAATCGTTCGGAGTTTTGTAATCCAAAAAATCGAAGAATGACTCAATGATTGGATCGACGACCGAGATGAATAATTCGTTAAAGATGGTATTTTTTCCACAAAAAAACCTTCCGAATTGATTTGTATTCCAATACTCCTGATCTGGTTCTGATATAGTTTGAAACTGATTGCAGAATGGTTTTGTTTTGTTTTAGATTAATTTGAAAAACAACCACGCTGTTAGTTCTGCTTTCTCCAGACTGGATAGGGAAACGAGGTGAATGGTTTCGCGAACTTTTTATGGTCCTTTGTACATCGGTAACGGCGAATACCGCAGATGAAGGAACGATAATCTGTATGAGTTATACGACACATTGACATAGTTCAGCGAATAAAGCGACAGCAGATATGTTGGTTAGGTCATGTCGTCCGCATGGATGAAATACTCCAGCTTTGAAAGTGTTCGATAGAGTATCCATTGGTGGAAGTAGAGGAAGAAAAAGACTTCCACTTTGTTGGAAAGATCAGCTGGCGAGGTACCTAGTTTCACTTGGTATTTCCATTTTCGCCAAAACAGCGGGAAGAAGAAACGAATACCTCTTAAACTCTATTAGCTCCATGTATACCGTGTAGACTTGTTGCCAAAAACTGATCCCAACACATGCATAATTAACCGAACTGCATATATGAAAAGTAATCTGTGTTAATACATATTAACCAACAAAAGCTGCCTAATCACATTTGTTAATAATATTTACAGTACAACACCTTTAACAATCAGAACTACATAAGCCGCTCTTGCATGGCTTATGAAAAAATTACTAATGAGAATATGCACAAAATTGAGTGAGTGTAGATATTTTGGGTTTAAAGTGTGGTATTAAGTTCAATTTGTCCCCTTGCAATACTTGTCCAACCTCAATTTCGGCTACCCAAAGTTTGATATTTATTATTTACTTTAATGCTGATTGATTCCTTCCGTTTTGTAACAAGAATAACAGACATAAGTGACAAAAAGGCCAAGGGATATTGGTTTGCCGTTGTGCAAATAGCAATTTTAATACACTTAAATTTCCATAAATTTACATAACCTTTTGGTCAGAAATCAAATAAATTTGCTCGCAGTGTCAACCCAAGATTTTTTCGTTGACCAATAATGTATGCACTGCGTAACAGAAGTCTTGTTTCAACTAATATTTTTTATTTTTATTTTGTTTTCTGTTTGTTGGCTAACTTCTACTGGCCTGACTTTGATTATTATGATATGATTATTATTCTGATTAAAACATAAAGAAAATGTATACATTATATTAAGAGATTTTCTATGGGTCGCTGCTACCAACAATTTTTTATAGGATTTTTTTGAATGCTTTATGTAGATCTCGTTGCAAAGTCAAGCAGTAGTCTGCCATCATATGTGAGTTTCATCAAGCAGTTACTGGTGACATTTTTCAGTCTGTTTCTCACAAAAAAAAATTATGGAAATCGAGTGCAGGTAGTGAATTGTAACGCTCACCCTTGCACCCTCAGCTTTTGCAAGTTCGATAGAATGACATGGGCTCAATAAACTCGACGTTGTTATTAGATTTATGTATGCATAGGAAATTATTCATAACCAAAACAAATTAATTCCAAAGCTTTAGATTCTATTTCAGTCATTGATTTGACAAAATAAGGATCCTTCACGAGTTGCCTAATCTGTGACTCATCAAAAATATGCATTTTCTTTTACTTTTACTTTTCTGTACTTATACACGTAGGGTTCACTTGATGTATGTAGTTGTTTCGTTTGGGCTCATAGGGATTTGCATTGTCTGAAGATTTAGATGTGCTGGGTTTTACCCTTAGTGATTTCAATCTAGGCCGTAGAGTGTACGAGAAGTTAGCACTTGACCGCTTATTTCGATTTCCATTACCAATTTATTTCCATAACGCAATCGTCACGATGGGTTCCCATACATGGCATACAATATGACGAACCCTTGCTCGTCCTGATTGTATATATTTATATATGTTTGTATATCAGCTCTTTAATTGGTGAAAAGATTTTCGACAGAGCTTCTCCTCCAATTTGTGGTTTTACGTCTTGATTTTTTTACCAGTAAATTGAAGGGAAGAAGTTTATTCTAAGCCGCCTTCGAAAGGCCAGTGGATTTGTATGAGGAACCTTTATTTCATGTAAGGAATACACCATATCGAATCAATTGACCTGTTATTCAAAGTATATCGTTTTCCCATCTTTCTGGTAATTTGTGGATGTCATCCCATAAGAACTGCGTCGGCTTGGCGCACAAGAATGCATCTATCCATTTTTTATACTCTGTTCTGTTATGAACCGTATTCCAGTTTTCGACATCGACCGAAACTGTTTTTCAAAAAAGTTTTTACCGTTATTGCAACATGAGACCGAACGTTGTCAAGGTGAAAACTGATTGCCTTTTTTCTGATCGCAGATTTCGCGCAATTTTCAGCGAGCACTCGTTTTAAATTGATGAGTTTTTGTCGGTAGCGTTCCCCATTAATGATTTCATTTGGTTTTAGAAGCTAATAATACAGCACGTTCTTCTGATCTTACCAAATACAGAGCATTGCGTTGCCGTCATGGATATTTAGCTTTGGCGTTCATTTGGGGTGCTCGTAATGGATTCATTTATTATCACCAATCACAACTCGACAGGGTTTTTTTTTCATATTAAAATAATGGTGAAAAATTAAGATGTGGAGAAGCTACTACAATCACAACAGGCAGCCAAACATTTTCCGCCTACACTTACACTCCTGCTCTCATCAACAACTTTGTATAAGGGAACAGTGACACGGCACTTCTATCTCCCTAAGGACTGCCGCCAGAAAAACTATTAGTTTTCAACAGGATAAAAACAGCTGTAACTGGGACTATGTAAAAACTCAAAATGTTTTATAGAAGATGCGGCGACTTACAGAAGGTTTCAAAATCGGAAATTTCTTATGTAAGAGACAATATGTAAAGAAAGTCTAAATAGCAATTTCACGCCTGAGAAGCAAACAACGTGACGGGAGGCGATTGTCTATCGGCTGAGCTTTTCAAAGATGGTGACAAAGAACTGACAAGTCTTCTGAACTTGTATATTAGAGTAAGTCTTTTTAATATCGCCCACGCTTCTTTGGCTCCCACGTCACTTGTGACAGTCATACTCTTTTAGGGGATTGTTAGCTAGAAGGGTAACAGCCCTAACTACGGTAAATTCTGCACATGATGTGGGCATACCACTTTCCTTCTGAAAATACCTGCTAAGATCGGCCTTCACCTGTTTGGTCAATAACAGTTGGCGGAGTAAAACCACATGCAAAGTAACCAGACAATATGGTTATTGATCGCAGAGAAGAGAAAAAATTCTCTACTCTTTCTAAACCGGACCGCCAGCTGATACAACCAACCTATAAACAAATAAA
This sequence comes from Neoceratitis asiatica, assembly GCA_030068015.2. Taxonomy (NCBI): domain Eukaryota; kingdom Metazoa; phylum Arthropoda; class Insecta; order Diptera; family Tephritidae; genus Neoceratitis; species Neoceratitis asiatica. Next base: position 52,070,813 of record CM061526.1, on the reverse strand, counting down.
TTTTCACAAATAAAGTTGTAAATATTTTTTTTGCTGAGCAGTTGAGCAATTAGCGAATTTACGAGCAAGCATTGAGCTGCTCGCACTGCTCGATACCCGGGTATTTAGAGCTCTTTTGTCTCTGTAGGTTAAGGCACAATATATAACACTTATTTATTCACTTTCGTTTCGTTTCTCTTTTTTTTTAAATTTTTTAAACGCCTTTTTGTCATTAATAACCACTTTGTCAACTTCACATTTTCTTCTGAATAGTTTGCTATGCAAAATATTACCAGTTAGGATAATGAATTGAAAGCATAACTATTATGAAAATTTATTTGAATTAAAAGTACATAATTTTTCAGCCTACAGCCATAGTTACCTCCCACTTCGTATACACACATATATAAAGGGTGATCCAAGTAGAGGTACTTTTTTCACGCGTTCGTCGTGTCAAGCTGTCATGTTCTTTTTGCCCAGTATTGTTTGGCATTTCATCACGGAAAGCCTTACGCCTGAACAACCTTTAAAAATCATAAGAATAGACCACGTCCAGCACGCAGTGAAGAAAATATAGCGGCCGTTGCTGAGAGTAGTGTACATGAGGACCGTGGAGAGTCGATTCGGCGCCGTTCGCAGCAACTCAGACTGACGTATGGAAATAAATTGAAAGCGTACAAAACACAGCTTGTACAAGACTGAAGCCGCTCAACTTTCCCAAGAGACATCGCTTCGCTCTATGGGCTCTTGAAAAGTTCCAAGAAGATCCGATGTTTTCGAGCCACATTTTGTTCAGCGATGAGGCTCAATGGGTATGTAAACAAGCAAAATTGCCGAAATTGGGATGAAGAGCAACTTGAAGAGATTCAAGAGCTGCCATTTCATCCAGAAAAAATAACAGTTTGGTGTGGTTTGTGAGTCGGTGGAATCATCGGTCCATATTTCTCCAAATATGATATTGGTGAGAACGTAACTGTGAAAGGCGACCGTTATCGTGCCATGATAACCGACCATTTGATGCCTCAATTAGACGTTTGCGATCTTCGCTTCCCACACATCGCATCAATCAATGGATTTGTTGAGAGAACACTTGAGCAGATAATATCACATGTTGGACCGGTCGATTGGCCTCCAAGATCTTGTGATATCCCAATGTTAAACTTTTTCCTGTGGGTATATGTAAAGCCTAAAAACATCACGCGTGTCATTTGCCAGTTACCAGTGGAAATGCTCGAACGAGTCATCGAAAATTAAACTCAACGGATGCACCATCTGAGATGTAGCCGCGGAAAAGATTTGATGATATTAAACATTTCTCATTAAATTTGAATTTTCTGTGTTTTTTTTCTTTAAAAAAGTGGGGAACCTCGTTATATATACTGACAACAAAAATTTTCAAAACAGAAAGTTATCAATTTGCCTTTGTTATCATTTACATAACCTCCGTTTACTCTTACTTACAAAATATTTACCGAAATTTCGTTGTTTGTTCTCTAATATTTAAAGATTTTTAACGGCAATGAATTTTACAACATATGTAAATATGCATGTATATATGTAATGAATGAATACTACCCTTGCCACCATACATTTGAATTGCTTGCTCTTTCGCTTTTGTTTGCTTTTTTATTGTTGACAAACATAACAACAACAACAACAGCGCATAACTTGACAATGCTTTACGAAGAGCGTCTGAAGGAAAGGGCTATGGTAGCCCGCGAATTCGCCCTTTATATATTATTTACAACAGAAAAATTTGTTAACATAAAAAATATTTAATTATCCCACTTCTTGCATATAATATTTTTTGTGTGTGTAAACATACCCACCTATCCCTGAGAAAAAGATTTCCCGTTGCCTGTTGCTCGCTGTGTGTCCAATTTAAAAATTTGCCAAATCAGAAATTAACATGAAAAATAAGGAATAGCAAATATTTAATTAATTTTTGGCATAAGATAACTTAATTGTTACCAAAATATAAGGACTGCAGTGTACATGGGGAATCTTTCATTATATAATGAGGTTTTAATTAGGACACATTGGGGTTTCTTTTTTTCTTTTTCTTCTTTAGCTTGAAGGTAATTCCAGCGCTTTATTCCATATTTTTTTTTTGGCATTTCCATGGTTTTAATGTGTATATTTAGTAAGTAATTAAGAGCTATTAACCGTATATGACTTTTGCACAATCTAGGCTGAGGTTTTGTCGGAAATTAATGAAAAAAGCAATTTCAAAAAAAAAAAAAAAATGTGTTGGCACGTGTTGTGCTTATGCCTACTACATACACACTTTCTTTGTTGGGTGAGCAGTAGAATTAATTAATTATTCGGAAAATATTTTGTTCGTGTTAAAATCAAATGCTGACAAAACTATTTTTGCGGTTTACATATTTAGATCATCAATCAACTGCCATCTTTCGTCCGGCTAATATCGCTGATATAGTAGATATTACATCATAATATTACCACTAAAGTATAGTTTTTTAAAGAAGTATAGCCACGATGTCTAGTAAGTTCTGTACAAAATTTAGTAGGTTTCATTTAGTGTACAAACAATAAATTTATTGCGAATGATTTATGAAAAGTACTTCCGACTGCTGTACGAACAATTTAATAGAGATTTTTTATCAATCTGTTAAAAGTTTGTTACAAAGTTAAGTCATTAAAGTAAATTTATTTTTCAAATTTAAAACTTTTTTTATGCCTTCCATGTACATGAAATGGTTTGTTAACTTTGGTCCGAAGTGTGTATGTAAATTTATACTGATCGGCTCAGAATGAAGAGCTGTGCTGCCATGCCCCTCTTTCCGTACGTCTGTTTGAACACAAGCTAGTCTCTGAGTTTTTCAGTTATTTGAACGAAATTTAATGGGCCGAAAATACAAAAATACTTGTAATGTATTGATCATATGTTGGAACCGGTCAGATCAGACCTTTATAGCATAAAGCACCATACAACCGATTTGCTCAGATATGTGGGCCATAAATACTTCAATAAAGCATCTAGGAACATGAAATTCGGTATTCCTTACACATATGATGAACTGAATATTGGTACTGAAAATAATCGAATTCGGAAAACTATATCATATAACTCCCATACAACCGTTCCGTTCAGATATGAAATTCATTCGCTAAGAAAACATCTAATAGTGTGAAAAATTTTATGATACTCAAGTGAATTCAAATAAATATTGCCACTGAAAATCATAGAAAGCGAATGTGGCAAGTGGAAATAAATTTGATATGTTCATGAAAGGTATAAAGACTTCGGCATAGTTGAAGACAGCATTTTTTTTTTCTTTTTCTTGTATTTTATATTAATGTTTTCATCTTTTTTTTGTTTTATTTTATCTTACCGTTTTATTTAATTTATTATAATTTTATTTTCAGTTATTTGGGTTTTTATTTTATTTTATTTGATTTTAATTTATTCTAGTTTATTTCGTTTATTTATTTATTTTATTTTTCTTAACCGTATTTTATTATTATTTAATTTTATTTTCATTTCATTTTGTCAATGTTGTTTTCAAATTTTTGTAAAATTAATAACTTTTTATTATTGAATTTAATATAATATTATTTAATTTTGCTTTATTTATATGAATTATATATTATTTTATTCTATTATATTTTATTTCTTTTATTTACCTTGTTTTACTTTTTTTATTTTGATTTGATTTTTTATTTTTTATTTTAGTTATTTTATGTGTTTTCTATTATATTTATTTAGTTTAAGAATATTATAACGGGTAATCTATTTCGAGGCTCGCTACTTTTTTAAAGAAAAAATACAGAAAACTCAAATTGAATAGGAAATGTTTATTATAATACAAAAGAACACTCTTTGGCATTTACTTTTTTAAGATCAGCCAAATGCGGCAATTTTCCATACGTCAGTCCGAGTTGCTGCGAACGGCGCTGAATCGACTCTCCATGATCTTCATGTACACTCTCAACTACGGCCGCTATATTGTCTTCAATGCGTTTTGGACGACGTGGTTTATTCGGTCGAATAATATCCAATAATGAATGCTGGGTCTCCGAATGGGTCATGATGTTGCGAATAGTGCACTCAGTAGGCCGATTATGTTGACCAAAAGTCGAGCGAAGCGTACGATACACATTCTTTATAGAACGTGAACTTTCGTAATAAAGTTGAATGATTTGTAAACGTTGTTCAGGCGTAAGTCTTTCCATGATGAAATGCCAAAGGAGACTGAAATAACATGACAGCTTGACACGATACACACGTGATAGGACTGACCTTTTCGAAAAAATCGTATTTATGATTCGATTTGCTTGAGGTTTCGTATATAGGTAGCTTTTTGCGTAGATTAGCAGGAACACTGTGTGTGGGAAGTAGACCATGGACCGACCTATTCAAAATCTTATTTATTTATATAAAATTTTCCCATCACAGTGTCTGTCCTCGAACTACTCCAAAACGGCGAAACCAATTTTAACGAAATTTCGTATTCATATCCGTTATGTCTGCGATTCGCATGAAATTTGGTACATAGGTAGCCTTTTGCCTACCATAGATTAGCAGGAACATTATTTTCTCCGGAAAGTGGACTAGACCGAAAATTGTACTTACAGTTCTTTTGACCAGGAAGTCGAGGGATATATTTAAAAAAAAATAAAATTATAGATACGAGGTATGTTGAAAGGAAGAGGTGAAGGTTTTGATCATTGTTTTCTTTGATTACAATGGTGTGGTGCATCATGAGTTCCTGCCAAAAGAACGTACACTTAATAAGGAATACTACAAATAAGTTATGCAACGTTTGTGTGAAGCAATAAGGCTCAAACTATCGGAATTGTAGAAAAACAAATCGTGGATTCTGCATAACGGTATTGCACCAGCTCACACATCAATGCTTGTTCGTGATTTTTTGTCCAAAAACAAAACTGTAATCATGCCTCAACCACCATATTCACCAGATTTAGCTGCCTGCGACAATTTCCTTTTTCCAAAACTAAAAGAACCAATGAAAGTAAAGCGTTTTGCCACAATTGATGAGATCAAGTCAGAATCGAAGAAAGAGCTGATGGCCATACCGAAAAGCGCATTTCAGAAGTGCTTCGAGGATTGGAAGAAGCGTTGGCACAAGTGTATTATATCCTAGGGGGATTACTTTGATGGGAACAAAATAGATATTGATAAATAAATAAATACTTTTCAAAAAAATATTAAATTCACCTTTTCATTTGAACACACCTCGTGTTTTTTTTATAATTGTAAAACTAATTAGAATAAAAATTGGACTAAATATAGAAAGCCACAGCAACGTGTGGCCGGACCTGCTAGTATATTTATATAATTTTAGTTTTAATTTAATATATATTATTTTTTTTCTCTTTATTTTAATTAAGTCTTGTTTAACTTAATTTTATTTTATTTTTTATATTGCATAAATAATATATTTTATTTTATTATTTATTGTTGTATGTTTCATTAACCGATTCCTCAGGAAGCGAAAGAAGAATAATTTTTGTTATGCATTAGTTTGATTTTAATGAATTTTAATTTTTGTACGGTAATCCCCTAAAAATTGTAGAAGATACAAAGTACATAAAAGCAAAAAAAATATTAAAGTTTTGATTTTCATAAATGACTTGAAATTTAACATAAATAAATTGATAAAAATTTTCATTGGGCTGAATTTATCATCATATTATTTATCTAGTTTATTTAGTATTATTAAACTTTTAAAGATAATTTTTTTTAATCATATCTCTTATACTTATTTTCTCATACATTTTTTAATATGTCGGGAAGTCCTACCAAAATTTCTAGAATGCTTATTTACTTTAATTTAGTCAAATATCAATATTATTAATATGTTTTATTATTATCATTATATTATTTAGTTTTCTGTTTTTTTTTACATTTTGCTGAAGGCAAAAAAATCACAAATCACATTTAATCGTAATATATGTGAAGAGCAAACATTAAACGCAAAAACGCAAACTTTAAAAGCATATTATTATATGCACGAATGTATGTATGAAGTATGTTTACCGAAAATCTCCTCAAAGATATATAAAAAAATTGAAATTCATAACATTTGCAGCCACTTATCGTTATCTAATGCATCACAAACAGCTACAAGTTCACAAAAAAAAAAAAAAAAAAAAAAATTAAGACAGTGCGTATGAGTGATTTCGGCACAACACATGTTGGATTTAATGTCACATTACTCATACGCCCCGTCGCTCACAACATAAATTGCTTAGCATGAATTTAGTGCGTTTACTAAATTTTTTCGATATTTTCAACTTTCATAATCTCTACTTATAGTATAAAGTGAAATTTTAACAAAAATTTATTTATTTAACAAAAAATATTTGCTTTAATAAATCAAATTTGAAGCTTTTAATTAATTCAATTAAATTATTTCTCTTTCAAAAATTTTGATGCACAAATCATTGAAAACTGAAACAAACACTAGTACATAATTGCTTTAAAATTTCCTTTTTAAAATTGTTAAATACACCTTACTGCCTCAATGGCTTTGTGTGATGGCGATTCCCGTAAAATGTAAATGAGACATGAAAGTCATTTAGCAATTATCGATCGAAATTTGAGTAAAGAAATGTTAGGAAAGGTGGGTGCATGTAAATGTACGAGTATAGTTAGCATTGAAGAGCGGAAATATACATTTGCCTACATTCATTTAGGTAAATGTGCCTCGTTAGTCCTCCATTGTGGCATCGGTGTCACTCTCTTTTGTATTAGCCAACGTAAAGTTGGTAGAGTTGGTGATAGTGATGATGAAACTCTCACCATTATGCAGTTTTCCTTTTATTACAAGAAGACAAAATCTGATATTTTTTTATTTTCAGTATGGGGGCTACTCTTTTTCGAAATTATAAATATATTTGGGATAATTATTAATTATAGACTGCTTGTTTCCTCTACTCTACTGCTGGTCTACTCTACTAGTTAGTTAACCACTACTTTAATAGGCTTTGAGAAGTAATCAAAAATCATTTTTTTATCCATGTAATGTTAAACTGTGGTTTTAAAGGCATAAATCTGAACTTCTGACTATATTTTTAGATATAAAAACATATAGATTCTTCCATCACACCTTTTGGTTGTATCGCCGGAAAAAATCGTCTATGTTTGCCATTTACAAATTTGTATGCGCAGCACTAAAGCGACCTTTATAAAAAAAACCGCCTATAGCACCACCTTTCTCTTTTTGTTAATTAGAGTAAGCACCGCTTACGCGATTATACTCGGACTAACAATAGCATGCCTCTTGTTTCTTCCGTTCGCTGTTCGACGCCAATTGCAGACAAAAAGTGAGGATAAGTCTTTTTCCTCTTGATCGTCTTTCTCTTTCTTTGCTTCCATCAGCGGGTACTGCAACGAAAATTTTGAAAGTGGACTATATCCGTATATATTGTTGTAGTGGCACAATGTTCTTTAAGAAAGGACTCTACTTTCCAACTGTATACTCAGTCCACAGCAACATCTGTTGGAAAGAGTGTTTCTGTGTTGGATTTCAAGGCCCACATTGTTGAGGGTGCTGCTTCCCAAACGGGCGAGATCTATTCTATTCTGACTTCTAAGTTATGAATGTAAAAACTTTGTTCGGTACAAAAAGGTTCGGAGAGATCCATTATCGTTATTCAAACGTGGCCACGTTTCGTGCTTTAAGAGGAGATTATGGTGCATTTAATCGTCCAACTACTCAAGCAATTGGTAAAATTTTAAAGATATTTGAAGAGACAGGATCGGTTACAGATTTGTAAGACCTGTGCCACATCGTTTTGCTCGTTCCACCTCAAATATCGCTGCTGCAAATGAAAATGTAGCCAAAAACCCGACCCGAATATATATCGATGTTCTCAAGAGCTGAGACTTTCTTACGGTACATTATGGCGTATTTTGCACTTGAACTTACACCTACATGAATACAAAATCCACCTCACACAACAACTGAAGCCAGCTGACCATGCGATTGGGTGATTGAACAAAAAGCAGTGGACCGCGATCTTTCCAACAAAATTTTCTTCAGCGACGAGGTCAATTTCTCACTCGGTGGATATGTAAACAACCAAAATTGTCACTTTTGGGGCCCGAGAATCCTCAAATAATTCAATAGAGGCCATTCATTATACCCATAAAACGTACAGTCTTTGGTCTGGAGGATTGGACTTTACTTCTTCCCAAGATTGTCACTGTCAATTCGGAGCGTTATGGTCATATGGTCAACCGTTTGAAGAACACGACTTGGACAATATGTGGTTCCAATAAGATGGTGCCACATGCCAAACAACACGAGTGAATATAGCTTTGCTGCGAGAGAAATTTCCCAGCCGCGTAAACTCTCGTCTTGGCGATGTCAATTGCCCACAGAGATGGTGCGATTTGACACCGTTGGACTTTTTTTTTGCTTCGCTACTCGAAAGACCGTGTTTATGCGGATAAATTTTCAACTCTTGAGCACTTGAAAACCAACATTCGTCAAGTTATGTGTCAAAAAGTGGTCAAAAATTAGCTCAAACGGATCGAAGTCTGCAAAAATTCACGAGACAGTCATTTAAATGATGGAGTGTTTCGCGCATAATGCTCAAGTTCAAACTTAAAAAAAAAAAATTTTATGAAAAATAATTATTTTGAATGCATTTTATTTACGTTTATTCTGGAAACCGAAAAATGAATGACCCTGTATAAGACATGAAAAATTTCCACTTGATTTTTTTTATTCCAAACAGAAACTCTGAATAAATCCAGTATAAACTTATTTATAGTATATTAATTTTTAATTTAAATAATTTTAATTTTTTCCAAAATTCAAATTTTTTTATTTAATCAACATCATTGCGCAACTATGCGTAATTGAATATTAGCTTTTTTTTGTTTTTTTTTCTGGCATTTACGCTTTTACATAAACACATTAACATATGCATTTACACGACGTATGTGTGCACTATGTAGGCGCCAATGAAATGTAATGCACCACTGAAATGAAGTTGCACATTTCAAACGCCTTCGCATTTCTTCTCACATATCCAACACATTACCTACCTCTCGTCACCTGTGTGCCACCTTCCTTTTGATTAGCTCTCTTTCGTTTGCAGTATTTCAACAGGTTAATCAATTCTTTGCTGTAAAATAGAGAAACAAGAAAAGCGTAATTTAAATGTTTATACTCAATCTTTGAATTAAGTTGTGTGTGTGTGTGCTGGAAAACTAGTGTGTGTGGCAAACTAGTTATTACCTCGCATGATGTAATTATATGAAATGCCTATCAAAATAGCACTGAAAATCTACTTCAAGAATTTAACTAAATTTAATCATATGAAATAAATGAAATTTCGAGGATAGCAAAAACTTGTTGCAAGAATTTAAGCTCTATTTGTACATAAATGTAGTATACATATATTAATGTCAAAAGTATTACTATAAATTTTGTTTGAAACCAGCATCAGTGTCTAAAGTGTTTAAATTTGCATAATCAGTGCCACACTGTAGACCTTTGCTCATGTATATATGTGATATATATATGCTTTAAAGAAATTTCCAATAATAGGCTTATCCTGGCATTCGCTTACTTACCGAAAGTTTTGACCGCTAAGACAATAAAGTAAGAAATTTATGCCATAATTTGTTGCGAAAAGTAATTGAAATATGTACTGCCAGGTTACTGTCGTCTCTTGGTTAGTTGATGTTTGTGTCTGTAAGAAGAAGAATAGCGTACAAGCGTGAAATTAATAAAATGAAAAGTTAGTAAAATTTAGCTATTGGCAATGCAATTGAATTCATTAAAGTTAACTCTCAAATTATAGTTTAATATTCGTAATTTAATATTTGCTTTATCCCACTATAAGTTATAATTAATTTCATTCCATTTTTGTCTTTTAAGGAATTTAAATTTAAATTTAGTTTTTTTTTTAAATTTATAATTTTAGTTTGCTTTAATTATATGATTTTATTTCCTTTTATTTTCATTTAGATTTTTTTATTTAAGTTTAATAATTTATTTTATTTTATTTAATCTAATTAACTTTTTCAATTCATATTAAATCAGTCCAATTTTATCAGTATTTAGATTTATTTAATTTCAATTTTATTTTCTTTTATCGTATTTTATTTGGTTTCATTTGATTTAATTTTCTTTTATTTTAATTTGCTTTAATATTATTCAATTTTTTCTATAAATATATATTTTTTTATTTTATCCTATTATATTATTTATTACTTAAATCTATTTAGTTTTTACATTTTTTACTCTATTTTCCTGCCTTATTTTTCATTAAATAATTTTTTTTTTTTGAATTTAGTTTCATTTTATTTAAGTTTGGCTTTATTTAGCCCTAATTCTAAAGGGGTCTCCAATAGGTATGGTATGATTTCTAAGTGTCATTTTGGCCACTTGTATTATGTTATGATCTGGTTTTTTTTTCATTATACTCATTTACCATTCCATTCAAGTAAACAGTTTGGTGTGGTTATTGGTCTCGTCGAGTCATCGGTCCGTACTTCTTTCGAAATGAAGCTGGTAGCTCCGTTACTGTCAATGGCAAGCGGTATAGATCGCTGATAACTAACTTTTTCCAAGAAGACGGGGCTACGTGTCACGCAGTACGTGAATTATCGCGAGAAAGGTTTAGAGATTCGATTATTTCAAGAAATTGTGACATTGAAGTTGTGATTTAACACCGTTAGACTACTTCTTGTGGTGTTATTTGAAGTCATTAGTCTTTAGCAATAAACCAGGCTCTTTTCAAGCTTTAGAAGTCAATATTGAACGTGCTATTCATGACATATGACTTGATTTAGTGGAAGAAGTGCTCAAAAATTGGGTTCATTGTATTCGTTCCTGCAAGAGAAATCGTGGAGGCCATTTGAATGATGTTATATTCAGAACTTAATTGTATCAATTAGCAATTAGTTTTTTTTTTTAAGAAATCATATCACTCTTATTGAAAAACTCTATAATTTATTTAAAAAAAAATTTTTTTTTCATTTTATTTTTGTAAGTTTATTTATATTTTACTTAATTCTCTCTTTTATCTTTTTAAGCATTATTGTTATTTATTTTTATTTAATTTTGTTTTATTTTATTTAAATAAATTAATCGATGTATTTTATTTTATATATATATTTTTTAAATTTATTAAATTTATTTATATATATATTTTTTTCATTGGTGTTGTTCAGTTGATTCTCCGACAGGGTGAAAAGTTGAAGCCGAAATCGGTTTGTCTCAAAACCAAATTTGACAAGGGACGACGGGAACTCGTTCCAATATTCATCTATTTTTTTTTCGCTTAAATTAATTTTGTTTTTTTACTATTTTATTTAATATTTTTTGCTTAATTTAACATTATCTTATTTTGTTAAATTTATTTAATTTTTTATTTAATTTTGTTTTATTTTATTTATTGCTAATTAAATTTGTTTTTTATTTATTTTATTTTAAATTTACTTTAATCGATGTATATTATTTTATATAATTTTGTTTTAATTTATTCTATTCTTAATTTAATTTTTTTTAATATTTATTTTTTAACTTAATTTTTTTAATTTTGTTTTGAAATGGTATTACATTATCTTATTTGGTATTGCTTTATATATATATATATTTCAATTGAATTAAGTGTTATTTATATTTATTTTTATTCGATTTGTTTATTTTTTCATTTCAATTTATTTTTATTTTATTTTATATTATTTAAATTTTATTTTAATCGATGTGTTTTATTTTATATAATATATTCTTAAATTTATTCTGTTCATTAATTTTTTTCGTTTAAATTAATTTTATTTTTTTATTATATATTTGAATTATTTTTTTGTTTAATTTAACATTTTGTTTTAATTTAATTAATTTTTTATTTAATTTTATTTTATTTTCTTTAATATTAGTTAAATTTTTTTTTTATATTATTTTGACTTGATTTTAATCGATTTTTTTTCATATAGTTTTCTTGCCTTATTTTATTGAATTTTTTATTTTTATTTTATTTTATATTATTTTATTTAGTTTTATATTTTTTGTTTAATTCAATTTTTTTTTAATTTTATATGATTTAACATTTTTGAAATTTGTTTTACGTTATTTTATTTTATTTTAATTTATATGTTTAATTATTTAGTTTAATTTTGTATTTAGTTTTATTTAAGTTACAACTGTTTTTTATTATAAATTAATAATTTATATTTTTTTACATTATTTTATTTTTTACGTTATTTTTTTTGTAATGTACTTAAATTTTTCTTTTCTTTTACTTAACTTTATTTTTTTCCTTTGTACTTTATTTTACTTTTGATTTACTTTAATATTTCTAGTTTTCTATTTTATTTAAATTCAAGTTAATATAAAATTATCAATTTGAGTTTAATTTTTTAACTTATTTCATTTAATTTCATTGCTTTTCTGCCTTATTTTTAATTTAATTACTATTTTTATTTATTTTTTATTTAGTTATATTTAAATATTTTTAAATTTTATTTTAATTTTATTTTATTTTATTCAATTTAGTTTTATTTCATTTAATTTTGTTTAGTTATTTCTTAATCAATGTAATTTTTATTTCATTTAATTTTGTTTTATTTAATTTTGTTTTTTATTTTCTTTTATTTCAAATAAATTTAACACTATTCTATTTGTTTTTTTATTTTACTATTTGTTGTTTAATTCTATTTTATTTTTCTGTTATATTAAATATTTTTACATTATTTTTCATTAAATTATAATTTTTTATTTTATTTTTATTTATTTTAAATTTGGTTTTATTTTGCCGTAGTTTAATTTTGTTTGTGATATTTAATTTCATTTCATTTAATTCAATATAATTTTTTAGGTTTAACTATGATTTACTTTATTTTTTCATTTATTTTAATTTAATTGAATTTTATGTAAAATATATTTTTATTTCTTATTTATTTATTTTTATTTTACATTACTTGATATTGAATTAATTTATTTTTTTTTTAAATTAATTTTAATTTCATTGTAATCGATTGTTTTTTTGTTTTATTTATTTTACTTCATTTGAATTTAGTATTTTTTTTTGGTTTACTTATTTTACTTTTTTATTTTAATTTAAGTTTTTTTAATTTACATCACCTTATTTAATTTAATGCAAAACATTTTTTTTTAGTTTTTATCTATATTATATAATTCTTTTGTTTTTTCTTTTAATTTAATTTAATTTTATTCTATTTTTTATCTTGTTTTATTTTGTTAAATAAAATTTTATTCTTTCTTAATTTGGTTTTATTGTATTTTATTTTGTTTTTTATTTGTATTTTTAAATTTAATTGAATATTATTTTATTATTTTTTCTGTTATAAACTTGCATATTATTTATTTAATTTTACTTCTAATTTTTTTTATTCTGTACATAATATATATATATATATATTATTTTATGTCAAGTTATTTTTTTTATTTATTTCATTTTATAATATATTATATAAATTTATTTAATTGTATTTTAATTTTATTTAAATGTTTTTATAAAAATTTCATAATATTGAGATAGGTTTAAACTGAAAATAATCAACGACATTTTTCTTATGCACAACCCACGAGCATAATTTCTAAGAATTAGCTCAGCTCGGGGGTATCATGCTTTATTTCTATTTTTTGGTTAAAATATTTATTTTTTTAGCAATTACCGCCTTTGTGAAAAGTTGTCAAGTTAAAATTGCGAAAGGCATTTATTTATTTTCTTACACTTGAGTTATGTATCACACTTGCTTATGCTATTTGCCGGAAGTAACGCAGCTGACGCTGAGCGTGTATCTAAGGCTCCGCTTGCCATTTTTAGCATTCATATGTGTGAAAATTATTAAATGAACAAACTAATTAAGAGTAATTACATATTTATGTAAGCAAATTAGAAAGTTCAAAGAATTATTTGAGTGTATGCAAAGTGTACATTTGTGCGTGTATTTGTTATGAATTTAGCATTTGAACTTATGAGTTCTTCAAAGATGCTAATTACGTTCACAGCTTATACTTGAGCATCTTTAGGCTATTGTGCCGTTAGAGTGAGTTATGTAAGTTTATGGAATCATAAATTAATTGTTGCCCGTTAGCTATGTTATAGGCTGTGTCTGACACAAAAATAAATATTTGATCCTAATACCATTTGTATTTCAAAACTTTATATAGAATGAGTGTATGGATGGATGGAAATTATATTTTTTGTCCTCATATTGACTTGTGATTTATAAATGTTATACGTATATATTTCCTTATATATAACATAATTTTTTAATATAAATATTTTCAATTATTTTCTTTTCAGGTAAAGCATTAACATTTCTACCATGTCATGGCCCATAATGTATGTATATGTTTTATTGCATTCTCAATATGCATTTAAGAAATATCTCTAACTGTCATTTAAAAATATTAAAAAAATTATAGTTAAATTCATAAACAGGTTCATATGTGCTAACTACTTCAGTCTAAGGTGAAGCAAATAGTCGAACGATGAGTACGAAGACGTTGAAAGCATTATCTCACATGCTTTCACTTGTTCCCATATTCGGTTGTGTATGTAGTTTATTCGGCATAAAATAATCGAGATAAATGTGCACATACGATATACACATATTAAACTTTATGGAATGTCGAGACGAATCGATTTAACCATATCTGTTTGTCTGTTCGTCTGTATTCACGAAAACTCAAAAAGATGAAATTAGGTTCCTTGGGTCACAAGAACGGACGCTATTGCAAATTGGTGATATCGAAGCAAGTTCATGCCTACCTCCCATAGAACTACAAGGTGGAAAAATCTCTATAATTCAGTAATTAAATGTTTAATTAAAGTCATGGGACGATAGCATTTCTTGAAAAAATATTTGTGGTGGAAAAAAAAATTTCGGCGTGACACTTATCACACACATGACACCCAAAATAGCGAACATAGGTTCAGAAATAGGACTACTTCGCATATAACAGACCTCGTTCCCTTTAAGGGTGATGCACCGATTATAGCGGCTCTCCAACTTTTCGATACCATTATTGTAGTACGATTTGGCCTCGGCGATCACCTCTTCATTCGACCAAATTTTCTTCCCAGCGAGCATTCTTTTGAGACCTGAGAAAAGGAAATAGTCGCTGGGAGTCAGATCTGAAGGATACGGTATATGCGGAAGCAATTCCAAGCCAATTCATGGTTTTTTCCATACATTTCACTGACTTGTGACACGGCGCATTGTCTTGATGAAAAATCGTTTTCTGTTTCTTAAAATGCGGCCGTTTTTCTCCGATTACGATATTCAAACCGTACAATAGCGCTATGTAAGAGTCGCTGTTGATGGCCCTTCCCTTTTCAAGGTAGCCAATGAATATTATTCCATGCGCCTTTCCATCCTAAAATACAGACGCAATAACCTTGCCAGCCGACTGTTGCTTTTTTCATGTTTTAGAGCGGGTTCATCGTGTGCATCCACTCGGATAAATGTCGATTGAGATTCGGAGTGAAATGATGGAGCCATATTTCTTCCATTGCCACATGTCGGCACAAAAACTCGAGTTATTATGCTCCAAACAGTGCTCCGAATCGTCAGCTCGTCGTTGTTTTTGGACAAAAGTGAGTCCACTTTGCACATAGCTTTTTCATACCCGAATATTCGTGAATAATATGATGTAAACGTTCCGTTGATAACTTTGGAGTGCCTGTTACTTCGTTCAATTTCAATTTACGGTCATTTAAAATCATTTTGTGGAATTTTTTGATGTTTTCTTCGGCAACAACTTCTTTTGGGCGTACATTGCGTTTATCGCCTTCGGTGCTCATTTCACCACGTCTAAACTTAGCATACCAATCCTTAATGGTTGATTTTCCTGGGGCAGTGTCAGGAAAGTCATCACCAAGCCAAGTTTTTACCTCAACTGTATTTTTTCCCTTCAAAACGCAATATATTATCAACACGCGAAATTCCTTGTTATCCATTTTTTCACAATAACAAAAGTTGCTTCACTTAAAATGCTATAATTCACTAAAATAATGATTAGACAGCTGCCAAATTTTTACACGCGTCTTTTGAAGGTTAGGGCTAACTAAAAATCATATGGATTCAATTTTGCCTAATTCCAACTATTTGTCAGACCGGGGACTTATCAATTGACCTGGTAATATAAATACCAGCCGAATATCTAATATTCGATTCCGTCCGAACTCAGTCTGCCTTACTTATTTAAATTCGGCCATTTTCTTGCTAGCCCAGTTGATGGAAAATACACCTATTCATAACAAGTTTTGAGTTAAGAAAGAAGGCATTTTATCTAATTTATTTCTACGAAAATTAATCTCAAACTTCCTTGCCGTTTTTTAAGTTTCAAACTCACTACCAGGTCAGTTGTATACGTAAATAATCTGGTTCCACAGCTTTTTGAATGTCTTTAGTAACGAAAATTCTGACGAGTCGACTAAGTCGGGACAATTGGAGTTAATGCCACACCCGTTTGGAACGATTAGATGGAGGAACGAAGCAGGTTTGATTCAAGTATTGCACTAGGGACCTTTTGAATAGGTCTAGGGACAGTATATATAGACTTATAACGGACCATTAGCCCTTTGGTAAGCATGCATGTAGCTGTCAGCTACAAAGGAATGAACAACAGTTCAGCACAGCACACTTAGAATCCATCATACACCAAACCATGAATGGCTGTCCATAAAAAGTATAACGGATATACAAGATGTGCACAAAATTACGAAAATTTTTAAATTTCGTACGATTGGAGAGTCCGAGTGGCAAACAATTTTTTTTACACACTTGATGTACATGAAATGTTAACTTTGGTCGGACGTAAGTATGTAAGTACCAGAGGGAGTAGTGTTGACCCATCAAAATTTATACCGATATGATTGGAATGACTGAAACTTAGTACGCGGATGTTTTTTTCATATGAATCATTTGTCGAAACCACCCAGATCGGTGGACTATATTATATAGCTCCCATCCAACCGATTTGTTCAGATATAGGATTTTGAATCATAAATACTTCAATAAAGCATCTAAGAATACGAACACGGATATGATACACACCCAAAATCATCGAAATCGGGAATACAGACTATATAATAAGCCTCATATAACCGATTCGTGATATGAAGATATGAAGTTTTGGGTCAAAAATTCACCAAGAAAACATCTACCACCTTAAAATTTGGGATCCTGCAAAAACTTTGATATGTTCATGAAAGGTATAAAGACATCGGTATGGCCGAACACAGCCCTTCATTATTGTTTTTATTATTTTAGTATACATAACCCTGAAGTTTCATGAATTTTACAGTTGTTGTTGTTGTTATAACCGCAGAAAAATTTCTCGAATTGAGCTTCGGGAAATATTACGGGAGTGAGAGTCCTTGGCCGGATAAAAATCCGGGTCGTTCCGGTATAAAGGCCCGTCTGTCGCGGGAACTATTGGATTTTATGAATGGGATGAATCTTGCAGTAGTTTTGCTTATTGAATTTTTCAGTACTAACCACTTTTGGAATAAAATGTACCAAAGCATGTGAGATATTCACAAAGGCCTATGGTGAATCTGCTATGAATGAGCGAAGAGTAAACGTGTGCTGTTCGTATAAAAGTTTCCCAGAAGATGACGAATTTCCTGGTTGCCGGAGCACACAAACAGCAGCTGAAAACGTGGCAAAAGTGAAAGAACTGTTTTTGAACGATCTCCAAATCTCAAGTAAAGAAATCATTGATGATATTGACATATCGTTTGGATTGTGTCATGACATTTTTGCCAATGTTTTGTTTATGAAAAAAATTTGTTTCAAAATTATTGAATTTTAAGAAAAAAAACAATTGCCCAGGAGCCACTAGATGTAGTGAACGACGATGCAGAATTACTGAAGCATATTTTAACAGCTGACCAAACATGGGTTTACGGATTTGACTTCGAAACTACAGATCAATCATCGCAGTGGAAGCATGCCGGAGAGCCAAGACCGGAAAAGGTTCGACAAATGCGGTCGAACATGAAGGGTATGCTCACTGCGCTCTTCCATTTTAAAAAT
This sequence comes from Neoceratitis asiatica, assembly GCA_030068015.2. NCBI lineage: Eukaryota > Metazoa > Arthropoda > Insecta > Diptera > Tephritidae > Neoceratitis > Neoceratitis asiatica. The sequence goes on along the minus strand of CM061526.1, from coordinate 52,052,809 downwards.
GAAAAAACGATCGAATTGGTCGGAAAACGGTTCATACCTTTTGCAGCAAGATAATGCTCACTCTCCAAAGCAATACCGCCACGTTGCAACAAAAGATTACATGACAGACGTTGGCTCAGTGGTGGAGCACTCGCCTGTGATGTCAAGATACGTTGGTTCGATCAATGACAAAAGAAGTCTGATGAGGAGATGTGGTGATCTCCGAAACAGCTGTCACTTCTATCATTTTTCTTTGTTATATAACAAAAATATTCAATTCAAAAATTCTAACAAATAGAAATTTTGAGTAAAATTCATTCACTTATAACCATAAAACAAAACATGTTTGGTTTGACAGATGTCAAAATACAGCCCTGCACTTTCGAAACCACTAAATGAATAACCCTTTACATAGACGAATAAATAAATATTTTGTTCAAAAAATTAAAATTTTCGATATTTTTTTAGTACACTTCGTAGGTAGTAGTAGCAGAAATTTTAAGATCTCACGAAAGTACTTCTGCATCTAGCACTAATTGGACGCGAGTTTGCTGCATTTTGGGCAACACTTCTATCTTCATACATACAATAATTCCCAGTTGGTGTAATGGTCATAATGGGTTCTAATTCTGAATATAGATTGAGGTTACCAATGGTTAAACCATTAGGCTACGTATGTGCCGTGTTAACTCATTGTTGTTTTTCACTTTTCCCTCTTTCTACATATTCACGATCAAGTGCTCAGAATTTCGGTAGCTTTAAACTTGTCGCAATGTAGTTGTTTTTGTGAAAATCTACTAACAAATTTATTTAGGTTTAGGAATTTTTTTTTTCTCCAATAACCTGCAGCACCTACATATGTAAATGCTCGAATGTAGTAAAGGTTTTTGCCAAATTACTTTAATACTTGTATTTTCCTAAAACTAATGTGTACGCATGCACGTGTTTATTGTTTGGAAGATATTTATTTTGTCTGCTTTTTTGTTGGTTAGTTTTATTGCAAAGCTGTTGGAGACTTGTGGTGAAACATATATACTTATATAAACTTTGAAACCACAAATATTCGCGCAGAATGATTGTCATGTTGTGATGACTTGGCATAGTGATATACTTGCACATATATTTACCTTTGATTTTTGTATGAAAGGTAAAATAACCTTTCTATCCTTTTTGTCTTCTGCGAAATTTTTGAAATAACTGTCAAAATCGTCCAACCAATAAAGTTTTATTTAGTTACCGGTATTAAAATTTATTTTGTCAGCTTCAAAAACTTTTGCTTCGATAAAAATTATATATATATAGAATACTTGTAAATGTTTTGCTGTAAATTCTCATAAGAAATTCACAAAATTGTTAAAAAAATGTCACGCATAGTTCATTCTATCCCATCTTGCTGTTACTATAGAAATAAATTCCTATTATAGTTTTTACGAAGCCAGAAAAAATATGATAAGGAAACTTTTTAGCTCCTAAAAAGTATGATGATTTTTAATTCTGTACGAAACTTCTTTTTATTGCGTATTTATTAACGTATTAAATGGAAAAAAAATTCCTATAGCGCTTCCTACTTTCTTTCATTATTTTTTTTCAGGCTAATTTATATATTAGTGGAAATGAAAGTTAAGAAAACATATTTATGTCTTCTCACTAAGTTTACATTCGTACAGCGCCAAAAAATAAAAATAAAATTAACCGCTGAATAGTTGATTTTAAACCACGCAATGAATTTGTATAATAAAGTTTTGAAAATCAGAACTTAAAAATAATAAAAATTAAATTGTTAATAGCTTTCCGAGAAATACATTTACATTTATGTGCTTAACAGATCAATTGAAAAGTCCCCGGCCTGACATAAAGATGGCGCTACTAGAAGATATTGATTAATGATTTTTAGTAAGCCCTAACCTTCAAAAAGACGCGTATATAAATTTGACAGCTGTCAGATCATTCGTCTGTGAATTATAGCATTTTGAGTGAAGCAACTCGAAGATGTGAAAAAATGGATAAAAAGGAATTCCGCATGTTGATAAAATATTGCTTTTTGAAGGGGGGAAATATAGTTGAAGCAAAAACTTGGCTTGATGACGAGTTTCCTAACACTGCCCCAGGAAAATCAACCATCAAGGATTTTTATGCTAAGCTTACACGTGGTGTTATGAGCTCCGAAGATGGTGAACGCAGTGGACACCCAAAAGAGGTTGATACCGACGAAAATATCAAAAGTCTTCACAAAATGAATTTGAATGACCGTAAATTGAAATTGAATGAAATAGCAGGCACTCTAAAGCTATCAACAGATTATGTACAACATATCATTCGCGAAGATTTGGGTGTAAGGAAGCTCTGAGCAAAGTGGGTACTGCGCGCGCTCACTTTTCACCAAAAACAACGAAAATTTGATGATTCGGAGCAGTGTTTGGAGATGTTCAAGCGTAATAAACCCAAGTTTTTTGAAGCATAGCACCATTATTTCACTTCGAAGTCCAATGAACAGTCATTCGAGTGGACTGCATACAATCAACTCGCTCCAAAACGTGGAAAAACAAAACAGTCGGCGGGCAAAAGGTTATGGCGTTTGTGTTTTGGTATGCACATGAAGTAATTTTCATTGATTACCTTGAAAAAGGAGAGACCATCAACAGCGATTATTCCATAGTGTTATTAGACCGTTTAAAGGAAGAAATTGTCCAAAAACGACGAAGAAAAAAGAAAGTGTTGTGTCCCCAAGACAATGCCCCGAGACACAATTCAGTGAAATCATTGGCAAAAATCCACGAATTGGGCTCCGAGTTGCTTTCGCATCCACCGTATTCTCCAGATCTGACCCCCAGTGACTATTTCCTGTTCTCAGATCTCAAAAGAATGCTTGCTGGGAAGATATTTTCGTCGAATGAAGAGGTGATCGCTGAAACTGAGGCATGATTTAAAGCAAAGAACAAATCGTACTACAATAATGGTATCGAAAAGTTGGAGAGTCGCTTTTATCAGTATAACACCCTTAAAGGAAACAATGTTGAATAAAACAAATGAATTTTGCCAAAAAAAAAAAAAAAAAAAATGTGTTGTACTATGATAGGCCGGGGACTTTTCAGTTGACCTGAACACATCTTTTAAACAAATCAAAGAATGCTGATATTTTATATTTAATTTTATGAGATATTTTTTGAAAAAATATTTCCTGGAAGTTATGGACAAGAGAAACTGACAAAATCATGAAAGTAGGCGAATAACGTCATAAGTTGTCTAATAGTTAATCGATTGCAGAAAACTTGGTATCACTGGAAACCTAATGCAGCGGACTACATATCTGAATATTTAAAAATTCTTATACAAAATATTTTACTTTGTTTTCTGCCTCTGTACCATCAATTGCAATCATTAAGAAGTGGTTAGCGTCGTCACGCCAGAAAACGTCAATAAAATTCATGGGATGATATTGGACGATTGGAGAATGAAAGTATGGAAAATGGCTGAGGCTGTAGGCATCTCAACTAAGAGGGTACCTAACATTTTACATGAATATTTGGGCATGAAAAAGCTAACCAGCGCGATGGGTGCCGCGATTTGTAACACACGACCATAAGCGCCGTCTCGTTACCCATGACAAAACATGGATCCACCACAACGCACCAGAGACCAAATAGCAATCAATACAGTGGGTTTCTCCGGGTGAACGTGCACCAAACCATGCCAAAGTGCCAAAGTGGGCCGATAAGTTATTGTTTGTGCTGAGAATCATTTCGAAAAATTATTGATGTTTGTTAGAATTTAAAAATGTATTCCTCTTTCAAATCATACCCTTCTTTTATTTTCAATCAAAGAAAATTAACAAGGTGAAGTTACTGCGGCAGAGAACTTAAGCTTTTTTATTTATTTATTGAACGTCGAAATTTATTTTTGTTTTGTTTGGATTTGATTTGATTGTTTTTTTGTAAACGTGATAATCTTCAGAATTGTGATTTTGTGATTATGGTTTGAGCGAAAAATGAGTAGAGCAGAGAGTTTGTGCATTGAATTTCCAATGACAATCTCTAGGCAAAAGCAATAAACACTGCAATATTTGTATTTGTTCACGTGTCCTCAAAAAATTAAAAATATTTCTGACAGACGAAACAATTCTAAAATAAGAATCAAGTATTTAAAAAAATTTGGTTTTATGGTGTAACTATTTAAAAATATAATTTTTCTAGTATACCATACCATTTTTCGTGTGTGCCTTTCTGTATTTTTTTCAATTTTTATTCTAATGGTATTGCAAAGAATGATAAAAAGCATGAATAATACAAAATATGAAGTTTTTTTATTATACGTATACGTATACGATACGTAATTGTTACTTAAAACCTTATATTTCATTGCGAAAAATGGTCTAAGGTCTATCCTCAGGCCTATTAAATTTACATAAAAAATTTCATAAGAATCGGTCAATCAATTGATTTTGCTCAATACATATGATAGTTACAGTGAATTCCAAACATCTATAAAAAATACTAAGGTGGGCCCAACAAGAATCTACCTCTCATATAACTGGAATTTAGTCCTTCAGTGAAAGTCAGATAAGCCGCCTGACGTTTGATGTATATTTCAGCTGAGTATCTAGTGTGCGGTTTCACCCGAACTTCGAATATTTAATGGGATTAGCAATATTGGTTTTAATTTCCGGGTTCTGGCGTGGGAACCAAGCATTAGGCGAAACCCCAATTTCGTGTATGCACTTTTTTGAACAAAAAAAATAAACTGCATACCGTCGGAAAGGTAGAGCCGTGGGAACCGAGCATTGGTAACCACAAATTTTCCAATCTTTGGCAAATTGTTGAGAAATGAATCGAAAAGTTGGAGCTAGGATGTTTCTAACTATATATATACATTTCCTGCATTCCCACCTCGATTTCGCCGAAAACTTGTGCGATTCGAGCGATGAACTGTACTAAAAATCATCGAAATCGGAATATTATATCATATAACCCCCATACAACCGATTTGTTCACTTATGAGGTTTTGGGTCAAAAATCCGTCAAAAAAGTATTTAAGAACGTGAAATTTGGTATTCTACAGATATAAACTTTAGTTGATAGTTACACTGAAATTATAAAAATCGAATTTTGCAATTTGCAATAAATTTGATATGTTCATGAAAGGTATAAAGACTTCGGCAGGGCCGAAGGTAGCCGTCCTTTCTTGTTTATTTTCTTTTTGATTTTTTATTTCCTTTAATTTCACTTAATTTTTTGTTTTGGTTTCTTTAACTTTATTGAAGTTTATTTATTCTGTTTCAATTTTTTCCCTCTTTTACTTTAATATAATTAACATTTTACATATTTTTTTATGTGTTACACTGTTTTACTTTAATTTATAATATATTATTTTTTAATTTAATTGTTGTTTTTTTTTTGAATTTTAGTTATTATATTGTTTTATTTTAATATATTTTAATCTGTTGACTTTGCTTTAATATTTCTATTTTATTGTATTTTTTAACTTTATCTTTTTAACAATTTTGTGTTTTTTTTAGTTTATATTATGTGAAATATTTTATTATTTTATTTCATTTTATTTGATTTTTTTTTTACTTTATTTTATTGTTATGATTTTATTTCTTTTCATTTCAATTAATTTTTAATTTTTGATTATTTTACTTTATTGTATTTTATTGATTTTTTTATAAATTATTTTATTTTGTTTTATTTGATGTTAAATTTTTAATTTAATTTAATTTTTTTATTTTATTTATTTTATTTCCATTTGCATTTAATATTCTATTTCATATATTTTTTATTTTTTATAGATTTTTGTATATTAATTTAATTTGTTTCATTCACTTATTTTTTTATTTTTTTCATTTCACTTTATATCTTTTCCTTTTATTTTATTTTTATTTGTGTTTGTTTATTATTTATTTATTTGCTATAATTTCAGTTTATATTATTCTTATTTATTTTATTCTTTTATATGCAATTTTATTTATTTTTATTTCATTTATAAGTCCTAATGTTAATCTGTATTAGTTCTGGCAGAGTAAACACTTCACCACAAGTTAAACTTTCAGTCCATATTTTTTGTTTGACAGTAAATATCATAAACACGTTGAATATATATTCATTGTTAAAGCGTAGAAAAATAAATTAGTTTCTTCCTTTTTAACCTACTTAGTGAAAATACCAAAAAATGCGTTCACGTTCATTATGCTTACACTACCAAACATCTTGTATAAGTGATTGCTTTATAGTCTCTTTGTCCTTGTATGTAATGTGTATATGAAGGATTCTTGTGTACGAATGTGTGAATGTGTGCGCGGTGTGATTGTTATCTACTTGTTGGCTATCTTAATTAAACTGCTTTGATCTGTCTGTCCTTATATTGATGACAAATCGTTGAATACACTTTTATACAGAAGGTTTACATCTACTGTACATACTACATACATATATGTATGTGTATTTTTGGCATATGTACATATATGTTACAACGCTGTCAACACATATCACTATGACATCATTGAAAGATGTATGTATCACCATAAATACCATGATTGTTGTTTCTTTTTTTTTAGCTTTTTGAGTAGATTTTCACATCATGTACCATGATTAAACACACTTACCTCCAAATACGTTTTAATACGCATCGCACAACTGGGCAAATTGAGGCATACAAATACACTGGAGACAATTAATAACATTTTGGTTACTTTCAATTGTGATGAGCTGGAAACTTTCGAATTTTCTGTGGGTTAGAAAGATACGTTTAGAAAATTGGGTATTGTTGAAATTTTTAAATTATTTTTTGTTGAAATATTTATTTTTATTTTAATTTTTTACATATATTTTTTATTGTACATTATATATAAAAACAAATTTATTTGGGTATTGTTTTTATATATTTCCAATAATTTGTAATTTAATTTATTTGTCATACTTTTTAAACTCCTCTCAACTTATTCCAAAACACTTTCAAACAATTTTTTTTTAAATGTAATGAAAAGTTCTTCAATGTCTGTGTTGTAAAACCTCCGCTTTTCCTCCTTCAAAAACAATTTTTACTACTACTCTGCTGCGAAACGCCCTATTATCTCGCACACATCACGCACATCCATGCACAGAAAACAAAATGAAGGCGGACAGTGAAGCGTTACAAAGCATTGATTTGAAATGCCATTTTCCAACTCAATACAGTTCCATTATATTCATGTGCGCGGATACAAGTATACTATGTAGGTATATATTTTGTATTTTGTACGGGTAACTTCCTTTCTTGTGTATGTAACATATGTGTGCATGCTATTTGTTGCCAATTCTTTTTCGTTAGTTTTGCTGCCAATTTCTATTTGTGCGCTCATAATTGAAACGTATTTCCACGAATTGACAAAATGCTACATCTACTATTGGCACATAACTTAGTACATATGTACGTAAGTGGATGGTCAGTTTATATTTTATATATCGCACAAAATGCACACATAGTCGCATATATAAATATAATTACATTAAATAAATGACCATTACATTCGATAATTTTAGCAAAATTGTTTTTAGCTAATTTGTGGTTTATTATAATTTAATGACGGTTTACTTAATTTACTTTAATTAATTAACCACAGAAAAAAAAATAATATGCAAACATATATACATATTTTTTGTGCGCTACAATGGATTAAATACAAGATATGTATTATTACCTTTCAAAAAAAAAAAAAAAAATATAAAAATATAAAAATATAAAAAAAAATAAAAATAAAAAAAAGAATCGCAATTAATGTTTATGAATTTTTCTCTTTAACACTACACAAAAAGCATAAAAATTTTAGATTTTTATTCAATTTGAATTGATACTGCAGAAAACCACAAAAACTCATTAGAGCAGATGAGACTCTGAGGCATAAATACTTGTACATAAGTATATATGTTTTATCGCTGATGGCGTCTAAATTCATTGAATTCCAATACAATTCAATACAAAATAATAATAACCTATCGGCGCTGCCTACGTTTAAGGTTTATCTAATTTAATTTTAAGAAAAAAATATATATATTTATACATATTTAGGGTTTTCTAATGAAAGTAATATGATTTCTTAAAAAAAACACGCACACTAATTGTTAAGGAAATTCAAATGTTTTTTTAATTTAATGTGAAGTACAATGGATACAATTAAGTTCTGAATATAAAATCCTTCAACTGCCCTGCACGACTTTTTTTGCAGGAACGAATTCGATGAACCCAATTTTTGAGCACTTTTTCCACTAAATCAAGTCGTATGTCATGAATAGCACGTTCAGTATTGAATTTGAAAGCTTGAAGAAACTGGTTTATTGATAAAGACCAAATTACCTCACAAAAAGTAGTCTAGTGGAGTTAAATCACAACTTCTTGGAGGACATTCAATGTTACAATTTCTTGAAATAATCGAATCTCCAAACCGTTCTCACAATAATTCGGTTGTTCCACGTCCTGTATGACATGTAGCACCGTCTTGTTGGAACCAGATATTGTTAAGATCAACTTCTTCCAATTGTGGCCATAAAAAGTTGGTTATCATCGATCTATACCGCTCTCCATTGACAGCATCGGCGCTGCCAGCTTCATTTCGAAAGAAGTACAGGCCGATGATTCCACTAGACCAAAAACCACATCAAACTGTCGGTTTAGATGAATGTAATCATTGTTCTTGAATAATTTGTGTGTAATAAATTTTTTTCGCACCAGAATCGACAGTTTTGCTAATCTACCGCACCAGTCAGATGCAAGTGAACGTCATCGGAGAAGATGATTTTCTTAAAAAATCGTTATCGTTTTCAAATTGTTTCGAGGCAAAATCAGCAAGTTCATGACGTTTATGGTGGTCTTATGGCTTCAGTTCTTCAGTGAGAACAATGCAAAATCCGCCAGGTTGTGGTTTGAGACAGTCCCAATTCTTGAGAACGTCTTGGAATCGACAAATTGCGGTCTTCGGCAACACTTGCCTGAACGGCAGCAAAATTTTCATTACTTTGACCGGTTGTTTGTCTTATCGACACTTCAACATTATGTAAAGAAAATGTACGCTCGAAATTTTAAACTATTCGTCGAATAGCGATTATTACGACTATAAAATGGCAAAAGCGCACGAAAAGTTGCAATTGCAGAACGATTATTTTGATAATAGTATCGAATAATTTGTAAACCTTGTTCTTGCGCATATTTTTACATGATGAAATTGTAAACACTACTGAATACATTGAAAAAAAAAAAGATGGCCAAAACGACACTTAGAGCCATACCATCCCTATTGGAAAACCCTTTATGTAGATACGAGTAAAAAAAAAAAATGTTCTTTATTTAATTTCACTATTTTTATTTAAATTAATTTTTTGGCATCATTATCAAATCATCATTTAATCAAATTAAATTTTTTATTACTTTCAACAAAAGAAATCTTTGTTTGATTTATAATAATAAATCTATAAAAATCACTCAAGGTGTTTGAGCAAGGAATTACCAGCTTCGTTTTATAAAAAAATCCATCTGTTTTATTCATTTTACGCTTTTCATAAACATGAAATTAGAAGAGAGAGAGACTCACCTAAATGTATACCGATCGGAACAACGAGTACAGTTGGTTTTGCCTTTTCTATCTGTCTGTCTGTCCGTTCGTTCGAACGCAAGCTAGTCCCTCTGATTTTCGTGATATTCCAGCCAAACGGATTTTGGGCCAAACAAACACATAAAATCATCCAAATGTAGGCAAGTTTTTACTTTTAGAGTCTGATATTAAAAACCGGGGTTCTTGGTTGAAAAGGTTCAATTTTTGTAAAGTTCAAATTTTATTAACTACAACAAAATGGTTAGAAACCAGCTAACGTTTTTTATTTCAATGAAATATCTAAAATTATCCTAAATTTAGGCAACGTATTATTGTTAATATAACATTTGTGTCATTTTTAAAAACCTAGATTAATTGTATCCCAGTCAAAGATAGCTATAAGAAGTATCATCCTAAATGTAGGCAGCATTTTACTGGTTTTACTGGCTTTTTTATTGGCTTTTTTTACTAGCTTTTTTTTTACTGCCGTCTAAAACTCAAAGTTTTCGTTAAATGTTTCCAGCTGGAACCCAAAAAAATACTCAAAATTCATTCTATAAAACCACCAACTTTTTGAAAATCAACTATTGTGTGCGAAAACTCGAAAACCGTATTTGTATGATGGTATAAATGTAAAATTTGAAAATTGACCAATCAATTAGAGTACAAAAAATATATATTTTCATATATTTACTATTCTTTTTTTAATTTTGTATTTAATTTCATGTTACTTACGTGATTTCCGCCTGATTACTCTAACTTCAATATCCTGGGTATTATTTGCTGTTGTAGAATATGAAGAATTTGATTTTTGACGTTTCAAAGAAGCTGACAGAAATTTGGATGATACATCTCTAGACAAGCGATGTGTTTTTCTAAGGATGTCAGAAATAATACTTAATAAGCGATCGATGTTTGGAACTGTCAAAACTAGACTCAAATAGATTTATAAATAAATTCAAGTTATAATAAATTAATATAAAATTAATAAATTGGAAATAAATAATCCTAAAGGCAAATTACTTGAAATTTAATATCTGAAAATATGTTTAGATTACAAAATGTGCATAAAGGAATATGTAGTTATGTATTTCAAAAAGAGGTGTTTGATTGAAAAGTCATTTCACGTTTTTCTCGTTAAATGCGTCTATTTTTCTATTGAGTTTCAAAAGGGGTGACAGCAAAATTAAAATGCTTGGTCACACTCATCTATACTTTTCGTTATATCCTCACTCAAATGACATGCATTCATACTTAACTATTCTGGGTGTTCACTCATAATTAATTTCAAATTAAAAATTCTTACTTACATTATCAAAAAAAAAAATATTACCTTTTTTGCATTGTCAGCGTACGACGCACAGTTGCAAACTTCCATACACGACAACCGGTAATTGTGTTTAAAACAGAAATTGTGGCGAATGGCAAAGCGAAAACCACAAATGTGTCATAGTAGTTCATATAAAACATAATGTGCTGCAATAAAGCGAAAAGAAAGAGAGAGAGAGAGAGAGAGAGAGAGAAAGAAAATAACAATTCAGTTAGATGATTAGCACATTACCAATATTCTTCAATTAAAGTGAAAGCTTTTATTTATATACGTAGAAAACTTATCCATAAACACATCGTCAATAATGCATTTCTTTGCCTATCGGCCGAAGTATGGTTTTAGGCGCATACTATTAATTATTATTTCTCATGCTGTTAATGAAGTTTTTGCAGCTATATGAAATGTGCTAGAGTTTAAGTTATCTACTTATTCAAACCTTAATATATATGTCTAGAATTTATTTACGATAAAATAGCGCATAAATGTATACTAAATATAACATCTTAACAATGTTCCACTTTCACTGTCGGTTATTGGCAAATTTATACACTGTTTCCTATAGTTAATTGAATTGGTGTGGTGGTCATGTATTCCCCAATTTTAATATCAAAAATTCACTTGAAAACAAAAAGAAAAAAATTCTTCAGGCACAGATTTTTTATGTTAATAAAACACTCAATACCGGAAATGCGTGCGTCAGCTGTTGCCGAATTTGTTGACCATTCCATAGCTTTATGCAGAGGAACTAACTAAAGTTCGCGCTATTTTGCTTAAAAGTATAAAAAAAATTATTGAAAAATTCTCACAAAATATGGCTCCAAAACTCATTAAGTCATATTTTATAACTAAATTTTTTTTTTTGAAGTTTGTTTGCTCTAACACTCTGTGCTTGTCCACATCATCAATTCTTGTAATCGAGAATTATTTATAAATAATTTTTTTTTTAATTCAGAATAGTCTGCAGTAACGAACGAGTGAACCTTTCTTAGCCAGCCATCAAGCATACAGACAAATTCATTTATGCAAACGAATTCGACTTAAAAGTGGAAATAAATTGCTTCGGAAGATGCTGTTAGCTAAACACTTAATTTAATAGGTTTATTTTCCCCCGCTATCGGTGCTGACCAAGTAAAGTAAAAGTAAGCTAGTTACCGTAAAATGGAAAATATTTGCATTATTTGCTTTTAACAAATTTTGCATTTCGCAATTGGTTTGGTCTGCAAGTTCTACAATTGACTTGGTTGTGGAGTATGTTGATTATAAAAAAATGTATGTGAGAATAAAAATAAAAATTAATAAATAAATATTAAATATAAATAAAATAAAATAAACTAAAATAAAATAAAATGAAGTAAAATAAAATAAAATAAAATAAAATGAAATAAAAAAATAAAATAAAATAAAATAAAATAAAATAAATAAAGTAAAATAAAATAAAATAAAATAAAATAAAATAAAAATAAATAAATAATAAAAAATAAAAAATAAAAAATAAAACTAGATTACAATTAAAAAATTAAAATTAAAATTAAAATTAAAACTGAAATTAAAATAAAAATTAAAATTAAATTAAAATTAAAATTAAAATTAAAATTAAAATTAAAATTAAAATTAAAATTAAAATATAATTAAAATTAAAATTAAAATTAAGATTAAAATTAAAATTAAAATTAAAATTAAAATTAAAATTAAAATTAAAATTATAATTAAAATTAAAATTAAAATTGAAAACAAAATTAAAATTAAAATTAAAATTAAAAATAAAATTAAAACTAAAATTAAAATTGAAATCAAAATTAAAATTAAAATTTAGATTAAAATTAAAATTAAAATTATAATTAAAATTAAAATTAAAATTAAAATTAAAATTAAAATTATAATTAAAATTAAAGTTAAAATTAAAATTAAAATTAAAATTAAAATTATAATTAAAATTATAATTATAATTAGGATTAAAATTAAAACTGAAATTAAAATTAAACTTATAATTAAAATTAAAATTAATATTAAAATTATAATTATAATTAAAATTAAAATTAAAATTTATATTAAAATCAAAATTATAATATAATTTAAATTAAACTTAAAATTAAAATTAAAATTAAAATTGAAATTTAAATTAAAATTAAAATTAAAATTAAAATTAAAATTAAAATTAAAACAGAAATAAAAATTAAAATTAAAATAAAAATTAAAAATTAAAATTAAAATTAAAATTTAAATTTAAATTAAAACTAAATTTAAAATTTAAAATTAAAATTTAAATTAAAATGAAAATTAAAACTAAAATTAAAATTAAAATTAATATTATAATTAAAATTAAAATTAAAATTAAAATTAAAATTAAAATAAAAATAAAAATTAAAATTAAAATTGTAATGAAAATTATAATTTAAATTATAATTAAAATTAAAATTAAAACTAAAATTGAAATTAAAATGAAAATTATAATTAAAATTATAATTAAATTTAAAAAAAAAATTAAAAAAAAAACGCAAACAGAATATTTTTTTTAATAACAAATAAAATAAGATTGTATTAAATCAAATTAAATAGCAAAAACGTAAAAATATAGTAATGAAAAAAAAAAAGAAAAAAAAGGAAAAATTAAAAATTAAAAATAGAAATTCACTTATTTCTATTATGAAATATATATAAATATTATGAAATAAATAACTATAATTAGAGCTTTTCTGTGAAGCTTCTGCTGGTCTGGTCCATATTCGAACTCCCCGTATGAACACCACGCGGCTATTTGACCGCTGATAAAAAAAATAAAGTTGAATTAATTTTAATAAAATGTAATAATATTTAAATAAATAAATAAAATAAAATAATTAAAGAGAATAAAATTACATTTTAACTAACAATAAGTAATAAAATCTTAAATGATATTATGAAATAGCTAGGAATGGACTGCTGGGTAAGAATTCTCTTTACAAAGCTGGTAAATTCCTCCTCTTCAGGCGTGTGCAAGTTCGAAGTTAAGGTGTTAGCCAAAGAACTCGAATGGTTATACAGTTTTGATACGTATTTCTGTATTACGGCTTTAATCTTTTCTTTGATGGTGCGTATGTTTAGATACTTATTGATGACTTCATTACGATTTTATCATTGCGCGCCCATAATTAATCTTAAACTTTTAAATTGGAAGCTTTGTATGACATCAATATACGTAAGCTGCTGCGTTTATTTAGCGGAGATGTGTCGCCTCCAGGTTAAATGCCTGTCTATGTGAATTCCAAGTTATGTAATTTTGCTAGGTTGCAAAATTTAATTGAACAAAATTTGATTTAATTAAAAAAATTTTTTTTTTAATATATTAAAAATGATTTGAATAAATACAAAAAAAAATCACTCAAACAAATTAAATTAAGTTAAATAATAAAAGATAATGAAATATTAATTTGAAATTAGATACAAGTAAATAATAATAACTTTGGTAATATTTGAGTTCCAGTTTGTGTACCAAATATATATTACTTTCCACTAACACTTTATTTTTGTGTTCTATCACTCTGTTGCTGAAAAAGTAACAGTAATAGGAACATAGTAGTTTTTTGTTACATGAACAAATACCAGTATAAATGTATGAATGAATGCTTAGTAACTTATATTTCCGGGTGGAAGCTAATACAAACTTCTTAAATTAGAAATCGCTGAATTTTCTGTTTTCAATAAAGGAGAAAAAAATTGAATTTTAGCCGTTTGTGCTATGCTTTCTTTTCGCTAATTCAACATAAACGGAAGACGACAGTCACGCCCTTATTTCCATTCAATTAACCTCGGAACAATGGTGTCACACACATTGCATAAATTTGCAAAAAAATGCGTGTCTTGTCCTTGTTCCGTTAGTTGCATATTTTTTTTTTCTTTTTTTCTTTTTACTTCCTTTGTATTTATATGAAACTGGGTTCAGAGTAAAATGCTTACAGACTTGAAATGACAACGACGCAGAGAAAGCTAAGATATGCGTATGAAGTAGTGGGAGAGTTATTGATTGGTTTTATGAAATTTTTTCTCTTATTGGAAAAACTTTTGTATTTTTATATTTGAAGTTTTTATATTCATCAAAAAAAAAAAAAAAAAAATTCTATATTTAGCCATTTGGTAGCTTTTAATATGAGATGTTAATTTGCCTTTCCTTCATCATTTTTTCTACCTTTCAAAATTTTAGAGGTTTTACTTTTTGTCTGGCCTTAGTTTGATTGTTTTCATTTAATTCGCTTAATTAGTCACAGTTACTCCGTGGTTATTATTACAATAAAATTTTAACTTCAATACATTTTTTTTTTAATAAATTTTTAATTGCTTTTTTCATTAAAATATTATTTTATTATCGCTTGTATGTTATTTTAAGAGTTTTTGTATTTTGTAACTGTAAAATTACGCGCCAAAATCCAATTGGAATCAAATGATTTTATGGAAAAAATTGTGGAATTTAATATGGCTTTAATTTAGCTCCACACTCACAAACATATTATGTAAGTAATATTACTTTTTTTTTTAATTTAGCTTTTCAATTATTTTGACATAATATTTTATAAGAGCACATATTTGATGACGTGGAAAAAACTACAATAAAATATGTATGTATATGCATATATATAATCTCTGTTATTTTTGATATATTTAAAAGACTCTTATCGGACATTGAAATATATGCAAAATTCCAACAACAAAAAATATTATTTTTTACCCGAATCACAAGTAAAATTAAAAATGTAAATTTTTCCTCTTCAAATTGAAATTAAAAAAGCAAAAAAAAAAAACACCTGAGTGTGAAATGGGATCGTAAATTTAATGCTTCATTTACTTTATGATTTTTCAAGCATGAAAGAATGAAAGAAAGAAGACATAAGACCCACTCAAATACATACCTACATATAAATGTATGTAAGGAAGAAGTACGTTAGAGATGGGAGTAAATTACGACTTGCTTCAGGTTTTTTTTACTCAAACGTAACTGAAAAATTCACTTTAATTAATGAAGTTCTGCATTTCCGTTACACACGAAGATGTTTATGTAAATGAAGTCTCATATACACATATATATGTATATGTATATATGTATGTAAAAACCATAAAGTTCATACACAGTACTTTACTCAATAAGTTAGAGATTTAGTAAGAATTTTTCGAGCTTATGTTTGAATACTTTTTCAGACATTATTATTTTTTTTATTTTTTTTTTTTTTTTTTTTTTTTGGAGAAAATATTTGTTACATACTTCATTGCTAATGCAGACGTACTCATCAATATTTGCACAAAGTCAAATTTAAAATGAACGAAATTGAAAAGCTAAAAAGGTTCGTGAATTTCTTATTCATTTTTTGTATTTTTCACCAATGAAGCATTAAATATATACAAACACTTACGTGGAAACGTGTCAAACGATTTTTGTGCGACATGGCGTATGAGTAACTACGTGCGCCTATATAAAGGG
This sequence comes from Neoceratitis asiatica, assembly GCA_030068015.2. Taxonomy (NCBI): domain Eukaryota; kingdom Metazoa; phylum Arthropoda; class Insecta; order Diptera; family Tephritidae; genus Neoceratitis; species Neoceratitis asiatica. Next base: position 52,036,498 of record CM061526.1, on the reverse strand, counting down.
TTAGCCATTTGGCGGTTTCCAAAATCAACACAAATAAAATGCGTATAAAATATATTTTTTATAAAATTTCTTTTTTATTAAAAATTATATGTGAAACATTATATGTGAAACACTAATATACATCATTCAAATGACCACCTCGTGAATTTTTGCAAAATTCGACCCATCCGTTTGAGGTAATTTTCGACCACTTTCTGGGCACAGATTGGACAGTAACTCAGCCATAACTTGACGAATGTTGGTTTTCAAGTGCACAAGAGTTAACGGTTTATCCGCATAAATACGACCATAACGCTCCGAATTTACAGTGGCAGTCTCGCAGCGGTAGACTGCTTGTTGTTCAAGCATCCAATCGACGTAACTACGACATTGTTAATGGTCAGCTGACGTCAGTTGTTTCGTGAGCTGGACTTTATATGTATGTAAGTCTAAGTGCAAAATACGCCATAATGTGGCGTAAGATAGTTCCAGCTCTTGAGAACGTTGAGAAATAGAAACATTGGGCCTTCGGCTACACTTCAACTTACAGCAGCGATATTTGAGATGGAACGAACCACAAACGGAACAAGTGGGAGGAGCACTTAAGGTCCTGCAATCTCTTCTCTGGGGTGACCAAGCTCTGGGCTACAGTTAAATCGTTGTCTACTGCGACGAGACGTGATGATCGGGTGGAAATTTCATTCGGTGTTCACGCCTCGCCGGACCCGAAGATGTGCGCGAGCTATTTACACTGCACCCTTCGGTTGACAAAACGAAAAGACGGGTAACCCGCCATCTGCGCAAACTGCCAAACACAAGCGCGACGCTTGATTTCTCCAGGGAAGAGGTTTAGGGGGTTATCGGGAAGGCGAAATCATCCAAATCCATCGGCCCTGACGGAATAACCATGCTGATGTTAAAACATTTGGGCCCAGCGGGAGCAGACTATCTCACCAAGGTTCTCAATCTGGCTTTGACCACCCTAATTATACCCAATGTGTGGAAACTGGGTAGAGTGGTCTCGCTGCTGAAGCCGGGGAAACCCGCAAATAAAGGAGAATCTTATCGTCTGATATCTCTCCTTTCCCCAGTAGCGTAGCCAATTGAGGCCTTGCTGCTCCCGTCTCTCACTCACCATCTGAGTCCAGCTACCGACCACGCATAACCAAAAGTTACTGGGAGTCACATTTGATAGCGTGCACTCCTTCACTTCGCATACGACTGCAATTGCCGCAACAAAATCCTCAAATCGCTAGCCGGTAGCACCTGGGGAATAGACAAAGAAACGCTGCTAGCAACGTACAAAGCAATTCACCGGACGGTCGTAAACTACGCCGATTTGGATGCCGGGAACTAGCTAGACGCAGTGGAAGACACTGCCCTTCGGACCGTGACAGGAAACTCCTGATGCTCCCGTAGGGATCATCCCAACAGACACTTATTGGAAGCCGAATCGCCAACCAGGCATATGAGGAAGGGAGTACTACTGGTTCGACGTACAGCAATATAGACAAGAACCGCTGGATAGGACGGCGTACAGACAGGTCATAAACACCATTCACCGAGAGTCCGGGAACACCTTCGTGAACTCTCTTCCCGTAAATGGCGTTCACGGAGTCTAATCACCACCCATTGCAGAACAAGATCTCGAACTTCCTCGATATACCCGCGTAACCCTGGCACAATTAAGATCTGGATACTGTAGCAAGCTTAACTCCTACCTATCCAGACTCGACCCTGATATACCCAACACATTTCCCGCGTGCAACGAATCCCCGCAGGACACTAACCACCTCTTTGCATGCCCACTTAACCCGACTCATCTAACACCCCTCTCCCCCTGTCCCCCCCCCCGCCCCCTCTGCGTATAGCCGCTACAACAACAACAACAACATGGAACGAGCAAAACGATGATGCACAGGTCTTTCAATATCTGTAACAGATCCAGTCTCTTCAAATTTCTTCAAAATTTTAACAATTGCTTGAGTAGTTGGACGACTATGTGCACCATAATCTACTCCATTGTCATTAATGCCTGACTTTTAACTGAAACCAAAGATGTTTGAATTGACAATTAAGTTTGACAGATGTGAAAATACAAGTCTGCACTTTCGAGACCACTAAATGGATAACCCTTTACTTGTAGACTATAAGTAACTGCCAACGCACAGCGGCTACAGTGGTTTTTATGTAAATTATATTGTAATCTCTCTCTGTTTCATATATATCGAGCCGTTTGTTTACCTCTTCTCACTGAATTCGCAGAAGCGCGGAAGGCAAGAAAAATGGCTTTTGTTTTGCAATTTAATTTTTTCTCTTAAGGCACCTTCTTCAAATATACGAGCGTAATAATTTTTGGAGAATGGTTCGAGAACTTAAAATCTATTTATTTTTTAATTGGTTTTTTTTTTGTTTTATTTATTCTTTCTTCTAAAATATCGTAAAAAGAAAAGGCAAATAATAAGCTGATTTATATGAAGGTTTCGCGTGTAGGTAGTGTGTGGAGGACAGTCAGTAGTACTTATGTATATATGAGAGTGTGCTTTTGTGTGTAAGCCAAACAATTTTAGTTTAAAAACTGTGCGTCTAATTAAGCTGTTAAAGTATGAGTAATAATAATAAATCAAGCATAAATGTATGTATTTTATGAGGATATGCGGTGTGGATTGTCCTAAAAACATTTTGAACTTCATAAAGTTTACTGCCACTTAAGCCATCTTTTGTTGTACCCCCTATGGGGCCAACCTTATTCAAATCAAATAAATAAAATATCAGTACAAATACTAGTTAAAGCCTGGCCCTAATCTGTCAATTCGAAGTGAATTTTTTCTTGGAATTCTATTCTGTGAGTATACAATAGATTTGTGTCGCTATTGCTATTTAGTACTTTTTTGTTGTTGCTTTTCACGAAATCACGAAAAAAATTCATACAATGTATTTTAGAATACTTTTTAGCCAACCCCTATGTAAGTATTAAGTAAATTGTTGCTACCTTTTTGTTTTACCCTTTGAGAGCAACCTGTTGGCATTTTCATTAGTTTCGAAACGCTTCAACATATTTACTTTATTGACCGGAAACAAAGGACAAGAAATTCCCGCGAATGGCGTTGACACATTTTTTGGCTTTTGTGAAATTTTTTTGGGCTTTATTTTTTATATTTTTATACAAATTATTAAATGAAAGTGCAAAATTCTTGGAATTTTAATTTATTTCTTTTCATCTTCGCAAACCGTTTGTATAGATAAAATGAAATGAGGTGTAACGCGTTTATTTAAATGAATTTTTATGGAAGAATGGTTTTAGACTTTACTTTAGTATATTAAACTATTATTTACTATTGTGTTCAATTGCGTTTCGATGAAATAATAAAAACTTGCAATATTCATTTCATTGTTTCGGCAAATTGACCTCAAATGTATGCAATTGATTAGATTTGCAAAAAATCTGTTTAAAACGTTGCCTACATTTAGGCGCTTCGTTGAGTGAGTATGATAAGTAATAATATACAGTGGCGGACACAGTTTATTTCAACTATTATCCCTTATCATAAAAAAACAAAAACATATAATTTTTTACATGAAATATTAACAACAAAAAAAAAACGTAAATCCAACATAGACAAAAGTCTACATACAGTACCCACATAACTTATTTTAACACAAAAACTTTGGTTAATATCAGGTAACATGATCTTTTTAGTATTTAGTTGATCCACCGTTCGCATCAATAACAGCTTGAAGCCATCGTGGCATCGAAGCTACGAAATTTGTCAATTCTGAAGGAGTAATACTAAGCTGAGCTGGAAATCTAATTCTTTTCTAATTTTTCACTCTAAAAGTCCCCGACATGTTCAATAACATTAAAATCTTTGGCAGCCTGCACCAAGCTCCAAACTGTCCACTGAAGGCTTCACATTAGCTTCCAACAATGACTTATATTTGAACTGATCCATTATTTCCTCAATAAAAGCCAACCTTCCAACTCCAGATGGCGCAACCGTTCCCCAAACCATTACGTTACTCCCACCATGCTTCACTGTTGGTACTATATTTTTGGAGTTAAGTGCAGTGTTTTCTTTTCTTCAATCATTTTCTCATCCATCGCTGCCGAATATATTGAACTTCGATTCGTCTGTAAACAAGGCTTTTTCCCAAAAATCCATTACCTTGTCTAAATGTGCTTTAGCGCACTCCAAGCTAAGTTTACGAGTTTTTTTTTCCAGAAATAAGTGGCTTTTTACGTGGCGATCTACTGTGGAAGCCGTTATCGTTCAGAACTCTTCGAATTGTTCTTGGAGGGACAGACTTTCTTGATGAGTTTGCGATGTTTTCGACTAATTTTAGAGCAGTAATCTTAGGATCATAATTCACTTCCTTCCGAATAAAGCTGATGTCTCTTCGACTTAGTTTCTTCGGGCGGCCAACACGCGGCTTGTTTTCGGTGGATTCATTTTTTTTTTTCAAAGATTTCTTCTCTTTTCTGTACTGAATAACCAAGACTCGTACGTCAATGGATATTTCTTTTCGCGGAGCCATTGTTGATGCTAATGTGTTTAAACCACAACTAAATTCAACACTGGCAAAGTAGAAAACATAATGAAAAAAAAAATAGTAAAAGAAAAGATACCTAACTGCTATAACAACACAGCATATCGACGTGTCTGCTAGTAAACCCGTGGTGTATGTAGACTTTTGTCAAGGCCATTTTGCGTTTTTTCACCATAATTGTTTTATTTTATGTTAGAGAATGGATTTGTTTTAATACATGTGATTAGAAAAGGATTTATAATAAAACTGTATACCTACAATTTCAGCAAAGTGATAGTTCTTCCTACACAACGAATACAGGCTTTGGTCCGCCACTGTATGAATGAAAATTTTTGTGTGTATAATATTCGAAGTTGAAAAAAAACGTATTTTTATTACAATAAAAAAAAACTAACTCAAATAAACTTGCTTAATATTTTCTGCAAGTATTTACTTCCAGTAAGAAAAAACCTTCAGTAGATTTTCAAAAGTTAACTCGAATAAGTTTTTTCTTGTATAAATTTTTCAAGTTTTAGTCTAAACAACCCTTTTAAATCGGAGCTAAGATATTCAAATATTTTACAAAACCACTCAAATATATATTTTAAACATTTTTCCCATATTTTTGATAACATCTCACACCAGGACTGAAAACTTAGCCCTAGTTTTAGAGCTTCTATTTAAGGAATTTGTGGTGGCTATTTTGCGGTTAATTATGTGCCTAAATGTAGACAAATTTATATTAGTTAACATGGCTTGAAAAACAATAAATTATTAATGGTAATTAATTATATTATAACTTAACTTACTTATTTTATTAACAATTTTGAATTGCTTTAGTAGTTGAAATTATTTTAGAACCCTTACCGCAAACATTTGTGGTTACCAGTGATGAGCTTAATTGTAGGCAATGTTATTTTTGTACTATATTTTTAACCGTTGCTTGCCGTTGCCTACCCCTAGGCTGATGAGAAATTTACTTATTTATAATATGTCTATTTTAAATTTTTTGGAATTCGTTCTTTTGGAGATATAACAGATTTTGTGCTGAAAACTAATTAATTTAATACTTTGGCTAATTTTATTCTAAATTTTAATAATTTGAAATTTTTTAGAATCTTTTTTATTTTCAACCATTTTTGGCTACTTCTTGTAATTACGTATATTTAATATTGTACCTGAAAGTAGGCTTTATTTTATTAGGCAGTTATAAATAACATATCTTGTTTACATGAATTTTTGAACATTTTTGATCTAGTTAGTGGTTTTGTGTTGAGTATATATTGTCAAAACTAAAAATATTTTTTCCTAGGTGTATTTTGGGGCTACCTCCACTTTTTAAAATTTGCTATAAACAGTATTTTCGGAAACACGGCTTCTAGTCTAAGTCTTATCAGCATCTTTCTTTAAATACATCGATTTTGATGTTATGTCCATAAGAAAGAAGTTATTTAAATGATCCAGGTGTGTTTTGTTGCACTTTTTGAGAATGCAGTCAAAAAATTCCGGAAACCTATAGTGATATAAAAAGTGCTTATTTTTCGTACTTGAAGTTGCAAATTGTAAACGAAAACAAACCATGGAATTGTTTGCAAAATGTGCCATGAACACTTGAGACAGTGGATCAGTTGTAAAAAAAGTCGTATGAGGTTCGGAGTGCCTATGCAATGGAGAAAATAAAAAAATCATTTTGTTATTTCTGCTGTGTCGATTTTGGTGCTGTTTGTGCTAAAAAAATAATTTATCCACCCTTATAATCGGCTATAAAACCATGAACACATTCAAAGAAAGTACCTGTTCCAACTATTTGCTCTACCCGTCGACCATCACTTGAGCAAACCTATAGTGAAGTGTCTAGCGATAACGACATCGAATTGACATAAAAAGTGCACAGTGCCTCCCAAGAACTTTAAGGTGTCGCAGCCAGCTGTAAATCGTATGGCAACGATCTTTTGAGACTCGGAAAGAATATATTTGATCCATTATAAAGATAAAGGTGTTTCTATAACTGAAGAATACTACGTTTTAATATTGGAGAGATTAAAAGATGTCATTAAAGAGAAAAGTCGGGGAAAATTTAAGAAAGACGTGCTACATTTGCACGATTATGCGCCCGTTCACAAGAACCGCTTTACGTTTGTTGCCCTGCCCCGACCTGGGCCCAAGTGGTTATTACCTGTTTCCAAAAATTCAAAAATAACTTCGTTCAAAAAAAATAATTGGAAGATCCGAAAAATGTATTCGCATATGTAAAAGTAAAATTTTTTTCTCTATCGCTTATCCGACATTCCGAGAAAATAAAAATACTCTCTCGTATCTAAAGAAACTTCAGAGGAGCTCTTGTGTAAATCTAAAGATGGTTAACTTCCTAATAGGACAGGAATACAGGATATAGTAAATACCCATGTTCTTGTTGTTGTTGTTGTATCGGCCAGCCAACCCCGCCTAGGGTCAGGTATGTCCAGTCTTAGTAATCGAGGTTATCTAACGGGAGGCATAGGAAATATGCCGTTTCGACAGATCCGAACCAGAGGGAGAAGGGTATTAGATAAGTCAGGTTGAGTGGGCATGCAAAGAGATAGTTAGTGTCGTGCGGGGACACGTTGTATGCGGTACATGTGTTGGGTCTGTCAGGGTCGAGTCCGGGTAAATAGGAGTTAAGCCAGTAACTTTGGGTTCTTTATGGTCGGAATTTTAACATCATCGACCTTCACGTTCAGTTCTAGCCGATACTCCTTCGTCCAGTTGGCGAAAAGGGTGGCAGAGGATTTTGCTGGTTATAAGTGAAGATGTTGTGTAGTGAAGAAGTGGGAAAGGTAGGCCAGATAGTGGATTACTTTCGGACATCAAATACCCACATTTTCATTCACGTAAATCTCGTAAAACAAAGTTATGCAACTTAGAAATAAATAGAAAATTTTTTGGTGTAGATATACATATTCTCTATTCAGTTTGAATTCTAGAAGACCACACGTAGAAAATTATATTTTTGCTATACCCCATACTAAGGTCCTAATTTAAAAAATATTACAGCTGCTTGAACCCCAAACCACTGTTGAGCAGTGTAGGCGCATATTAAATAATATTATTTTTGAACTATTATTAATTGCTTTAAAAATAGTAAACATTACTTATTTTTAGACCGTTAACACATTTGAAAATTTTACTATAGAAGTTTTTTGTTTTAGAATTTTTAGAAAAAATCTTTCTCTGAGATTTTAGTGTTGTAAATATATTCTTACACATTGCAGAAAAAGTCTGCGTTCATCTAAGTATATTTTGTTTGCATTATGTAAAGTCGAAAACAAGAAATCATACATAAACTTTTTTTACATTATTTTATTTAGTTCAATGAAAAGTAACTGCTACACAAACTTTGGTACCAACAATTAATATAAATTTAAAATGAGATCATATATAAAAAAAAGTTCACTCAAACCAAACAGAAAAAGTCTGCGTTCACTTCAAGAATAATGAAACAAAAGGCTAAAAATTAAAAAGTTGTATAGTGTCTTCTAGAAAGCTGTTTTTCATTGGCCCAACAAGTTTGGTTGTTACTTCTGGGCGTATAGCTTCCCATTCCTTATCAAGCGCGCTGCTAAGCATTTCCTTGCTGGTTATAGTACGCTGTCTAATTTTTCTTTCTAGTACATCCCAAAAGTGCTCAATAGGGTTAAGATCAGGCGGCTGCAAGGGTGTACGCAGTTGTTTAGGAATATTGTACAGCAACCAAAACTTAACAATTTCTGCTAACGACTACTTCGGGTCGTTGTTCTGCTGAAAAATAAATTGCTCACCGAGTCCCAGCATTACTGCACTTTCTTTTAAATTTATTTTCAAAATATTAAGATAATCATGCTTGCTCATGATCGACTCAATAAACTGAAATTTTCCTACATCCGAACTCGCCATGCACCCACACATCATAGCACCTCCACCACCGTGCTTTACCGTAGGTACAAGATTTTGTTTTTCCTGCACTGTTCCGCTCGCTCTCAATATAATCTTACGGGCTTTTATCCTAAAAATGCAAAACTTACTGGAGGCTTGTTTAAGTGCTCCTTTCCAAAGGTCATTCGCTTGAGACGATTTACTCTCGATATGAAGGGCTTTCTTCGTGCGATTCTGCCATGAAATCCGGTCATTTTCAGATTTCTGCGTACCGTATCTGGGCATGATTTCTTTTGGTATTTTAATTCAATGTCTTTTGAAAGTTGGCTTGCTGTTAGACGTGGGTTAGACTTCACAAGAATGGTTAGGTTGCGCTCCTCTCCTTCCGTCAGTTTCCTTGGACGACCAGAAGGCGGCTTAGACTCATAAGATTTTGTTTGTTTGAAGCTGTATATTACTTTCTGGACAGAGGAGTACTGTCTCCCAACAACTTTTGCGATATCCCGATAACTTTTACCATTCTGCCGCAAACCAACAATGATTTTCCTTTCGCCAAATTCTATTTCTTTCTGCTTTTGGTCTATTGTCAAAAAAATAATTATTTATATACGCGTTATCTTCTTTGTAATCGCGATTACTGTCGTTCATCATTTAAGATTAAATTTCACATAAATAATTTTTATTACCAATGCAAAAAACCATCGCTTTTTAAAATGAATGCACACTATTTCTGCTCAACTTACTTAAGTAGCGGTACTACAATCACGTTAAGTCAGAATGACGCAGCTCAAATTCTGCAAAATTTTGCTCAAACATACTTCAAGTAATTGTCTTCCAAATAAATGAAAATAAAATAGTGATTGTTTTAAAATGCATAACTTTTTTAGTAGAATACTTTAATACAGTGAGTGAACGCAGACTTTTCTGCCATGTGTATGTAGATACCTAATTTCGCTGGCATTAATGAATGAGAGAGAATCATTTGCAATTACTCTGCACAATGACAAGTTATTTAGAATTGCATAAATGTAGGCAAAGAATTGGTTTTAATAATTAATGGTGGTTCCGTTTTCAATTTTTGTTTCTATATTTTCTATATCTTATTTAGTCTTTCTTTTTTTTCTTTGGAATTTTTTGTTTTATATATAATATTTCTACTTACCTTATATTCACTATTTATATCGCACACCGCTCCATTCGCCTTTGGAAAGTATATAGGTTTCGCCCATAACAAAAATGGGCTCGAATGCATAAATCCCAATAGAGTTAGTAAAAATATGACAATTCTCGCATGACGCACCGTACACATTGACTGACGCTTTAGGGGAAATGCAACAGCGATAAAACGTTCCACAGTGAAAGCGACCACAAACCAAGCCGAACAAAAGTTAGCCCAACTACTGAGGAATGTTAGAAATTGGCACAGATAATTCCGATTATATAAGTCGATATTAAAAAAATTCAACCATTGTATGAAGAGACCAACCAAAAAGCAATTATCACTTACGGCCAACGCCGTTAAATAGAAACTCGATGAGAGTTTACGCAATTTTGTTATCGAAAAAACAATAATCGATAGTATATTGCCAATACCGCCGACAATTGTCAAAAATGGTGTATAATAATAATTCAACTCCATGCTGAGACCCGCCACATTATCCCACAATTCAAAGTTTTCATCCAAACCACCACCGTGGAAAGTGTTATTACTAATTTGTGTAATGCTGCTGATGTTGTTGCTGTCGTTGTAGTTGTTGTTGATACTTTCTTCGAATGTAAAGTTAAAGGCAAAATCATTACGGTTGCTAATGCCGCTGTCAGGGCTATCAATAAATGTACGATTCTTGGCGAGCAACATGAGCGGCACATTAAGCAACTCATCCATAAAAGCGGCACTCGCACTCGCACTCGCACTTGCTGTGTATTCCTCCTCCTCCTGCTGCTGCTCCTCTTGCTGCTGTTGTGCTATTGTCGACGACGTCGTTTGGCGGTTAATATGGTATGCTCCTTTCATTGCTAAGGCTGCTGTGGTGGCCACTGACAAGGGCCATTCCATGCGCGCTAAAGCAGTTGACATTTTTTGCGCTTTGACGTTCTTTTTTTTTTTTTTTTTTTGCCTATGATTCAAGATAACGTTATTGGCTTCATCTTTTTCTGCCAATCTGATTTGCTTATGTACTCAATGTGCTTTGTGTGCGTAAACACGTGGTATGTTAAAGCATAATGGCATTGTGGCTTTACGAAATTTGCGTATTACAAATCATTTAACGGTAATGAAGAGCCAACCAAGTAAGCTGAAAGGCGAGCGGGCTGTTGCTTGTTTGTAAGCTATGTATATGTCAATATAAGTTATTCCATGCTATTGCACAAGAGACAACAACCTTATAGAAAAGTTAATTATTTTTGCCAAACTGTTTTAATACTCGTTTTTTTCTCGTCTTTTTGCCTTTTTCTTTTGAAGACGTGTCTATGTACTTTCAGCCGTTTGTCTCTCTTAAGTTAAAGCTTTTGGCTATAAATGTTCTTCAAAAGGTTCAGTGTAGCTCATTTATTATGCTTACTTTAACATAAGCATTGTTAATGTTTTTTTTTTGTTTTTTTTTTTACTTGTTATCGTTGTTGTTTTTGTTATGCGAGTATTACTTTGGTATGTTGTAAGTATAACAATTCGGGCGTGTATTTTGCGAGGGACCGTTTTAGTGCCACAATTCACAAGCTTATATGTTGACTTTTACCTAATTCACTCATTGTTGTTATTTGTTGTTTGTTTGTAGTTTTTTTACACACGCTCGAACATACTTATACATGTATGCAGTCATTTACCGAACGGTTGCCTTTCTTTGTTTAATGTCAGTTAAATATTTCAATTTTTTTCTACTCTTTTTCGTACATATTTATACGTTTCATGCAACGCAAAATGGTATTTTAACTTTGTTTCGAAATATTTAATTCGCATAAAGAGAAGAGATAGGTCTAAAAAAAAATTCATATCGATCGTATCAGAATGATGAGCTAAGTTGATTTCGCCAAGGTATGAGATTTTGCGTCAAAAATTCGTCTTAAATGTATTAAAGCGCGTGAAATTTGGTATTATCCACAAATATTATGAATTGCATATTGCAACTGAAAATGATCGAAATCGGAATACTAATCTAACATATAGCCGCCATATAACCGATCTTTTCAGATATGAACCGCCAAAACTCATGGAAGCGTAAAGTTTGGTATTCTGCAGACGTGTATGCAAATAAATATTGACACCGAGAATTATTGAAATCGGAGTACTATTTCATAAAGCCTCCCTATAACCGATTTTTTCCAGATATGAAATTTTGGATTAAAAAAACTCAAAAACGCATCCAAAAGCGTGAAATTTGGTATTCTACGTACGCGTATACCAATAAATATTGAGATAGATAATCATCGAAATCGGAGTACTAGCTCCCATACAACCGATTTGTTCAGATATGAGGTTTTTGATAAAAAATTTCGTCAAAAACATATACACTTAGACCATAAAGACTGCGTTCATTCAACACATTTTTTAAAGTAAAGTACAAAAACAATTGAAATAGTTAATTCAGTTAAACTTTTTTACATGAATTTTTTCATTATATTTCTCAGTTCAAAATGCAAAATCTTCTAGCATATTTTCTATTGTTTTTTAAAGAGTTCGTGGCGTGTTTTAATATTAGTTTGGAAAAAAGGAAACCAAAGGGAAAGAAATTAGTGTTTCAGAAAGAAAAAAGGTATTAAACTATGGAAAGATGGCGAGAGTTTCCGAAAAATTGGACAAACTATTGGAAGAACGTCCTGCTCCGTCCAGCGTGTAGTAATTAATTTGAAGCAAACCGGTATTTTAACGTCAAACCCTATCTGGCCGTCCAAAAATGTCATCAGCACGGGTAGAACGCAAAATAATAAATCTGGTAAAAGTTAATCCGCGAATTACGTCAATAAATATAGTTGAAAACGTAAATAAAAAGTTAAAAAAAAAAAACAATTTGTGCAGAAACTGCTAGATGAATTTTACGTAAAGCTGGATATCATGGTAGAGTCGCCCGAAAGAAAACCCTTATATCTTACGAAAGCGCATTGAATTTGCTCATAATTATATAAACAAGTCTCCGGAATTCTGGAAACAGAAGTCATTTTTTTGGATGAGAGCAAATTTTGTATATTCGGCATAAAAGGTCGCCAAATTGTGTGGCGCAAATCAGGAACTGCCCTTGAAAAACAAAATCTTCTTGGTACAGTGAAACATGGTGGTGGTGGAGTTATGGTTGGGGGGTGCATGACGGCTAATGGTGTGGGAATATTTAAACATTTTAAAAAAGAACTTGAAACAAAGTGCTGTTAATCTAAGTTTATCTTCGACGTTTCGGTTTCAATAGGATAACGATCCGAAGCATACTGCTCAAATAGTCAGACTGTGGCTCTTGTACAATGCCCCTAAACAGCTTAAAATGCTTTCTCAGTTACCCGATCTCAATCCTATATAGCACCTTTGGGATATATTAGGAAAAATTCGTCAGCATATAATAACAAGAAAAGAGGTTTTGGTAAATTCAATGCCAAACCGATTAAGTGAGGTATTAAAACAGCGTGGTTATCCAACAAAATATTAAATTTAATTTTTTTTATAATTTTTAATGCTTTTGTGAATAATTATAAATCTTAACGAAGACTTTGTGGTCTACGTTTACATTTTGGTACACTTAGATACCGTTACAACGAAAATGAAAATGGAAATATAAATTTTTGCTTTAGCATTTTAAACTTAAAAATATAATGAATAAATTCACGTAAACTTTTTTTTAACTGAATTAACTATTTCAGTTGTGTTTTTACTTTACTTAAAAAAATGTGTTGGGTGGATGCGGACTTTATGGTCTATGTGTATATATTAGGCTCTTTTAAAAAGCTGAAGTGATTTTTGGCCGAGCTCCTCCTTCAATTTGTGGTTTTTCGCCCCGATATTTGTTCTAACCCACAGATTATTCTAAGCCGTCTCCGAACAGTGGATAGATTTGCATGAGGAGCTTTTATATCATGTCAGAGGGCTTGACATTCCCTGCCGAGGGGCGACTGCAATTAGAAATATTAATTTTCTATAATTTTTGGATGTTGCTCGAAATTGGCCTCGAACCCAGCTCTTTCGAATTATAGTACGCAATGTTAACCATTCGGCTATTACGGCCGCCCGAAAAACACCTAAAAGCTTATAATTTGGTATTATTTGCGTCTTTATACAAATAAATATTGACGGCGGAAATCATCAAAATCGAAAGGCAATATCATATGGCCCTCTTACAACCGAATTTTTCAAATATTAGGTTTTGCGTCAAAAATTTATCAAAAAAAAGCGTGAAATTTGTTATTCTAGAAAGAAAGAAAGATGTATTGAAACTTAAAGTCATCAAAAAAGAATTTTGCAATTTTCAATAAACTTGATATATTCATGAAAGGTATAAAGACTTTGGCATGGCCGAAGACGGCATTTCTTGCTTCTTTTGTTAAAAGGTTTATTTCGCAAAATTATTTAAGCTGCTCAAAGCTGGATATCTTTTTTTTGCTTTTTCAATACTTTTTTCGCGAAAACCCACACACATACAGCCGCCCTTAAATTCAACTTCATGCGTATTTGCTTATTTGTTAACTTCCTTTACTTAAGTCTTTTCTTTTTATTATTAATATTTATTTTATTAGATTGTGTCGGCTTTTTTTTTGTATTGGTGATCCCATAAGAACTTTAACCGCTTATTCGGCCAACTCTTGTGTATACTTATATAAAATACAATGGTTTTCGGTTTAATTTTAGCTTAGTAGATTTCTGCTCGCTTTGAACTTAATCCTTTATAATTCATCATCTCCATTGATCCTATTAGGGTACAATACATACAAGTAATTTATATTTATATTTGTATTTGTGCATGTGGTAATTCCTAAGGGTAATATAATAATTTTTAATTAAGCTCTAATGTTAAATACTATATTTCCTTAATTTCATTGTTATTTGTTTAAATGGAATTTTATATCAAGCAAAAGCAAAAAAAAATCTTTGAATTATACAAATTTAATAGCGTATTTTATTTTCAAAATCTCCTAAAGTGAAGAAGAAAAGGTTCGTTAGATGGAATGTGCTAAAAATTAGCAAGGATAATATTAATTGTTTTTATCTTTTCACTATTCGCGTGCGCTTCAGGCACAAGCCGACTTTATGGGTTACTCGCTGGGCGGCGGTGGTGTTGGAAACAGTGTTTCTAGAACATATACATATATGCATTTTAACCAGTTGCACTGAAAACTGGCACCATAGGTGGCGCTGTGACTGAGATATTCCGTACATTTTTGACATTGGGAAAGAGAGGGGTATAGAGAGGCATAGACGCAAAATACTTTAGGATCTAAGATCTGTCGGCCTTTATACCTTTCATGAATATCTCAAATATATTGTATTGGTTGCTTGTTTTTTTAACGATTTTAATCTGATATCTGTCTGTTTAAAGAGGGACTCCTCATTGTGGTTAGCTATCTCCTATCCTCTGGGTCCTCACAATGAATAAACTTTTGTTGGACCAGGATAGAAGAAATAGCAGTTCATGTTGTGGCTTACGCTGACGATGTGGCTGTTTCAGTTAGAGGGAAATTCCCGAATGCACTCACAAATCTCATGCAGCCAATTCTATATAATATAAATCTCTGGGCCGAATCAATGGTTTTAACTTAATGGGGAGAAGAACATAACTTGTAATTTTCGCTAGGGAACACAGAATGCCAGATTTCTCGCTACCAATAGTGGTGAATGGTGCTATAATATTATCATAAGGGCAGGAAAGCGAGCTGTTTAAAATTAACACTGGACAAAAATCTCTCATGTTGATCTAATTTAGAAGATAGAGTAAAGAAGGCCTCACTACCACTTTATACTTGTAAAAGGGTTTAACATCTCGAATAACGAATTACCTATATATATGGAAATTCTAAGACCGATTATGCCTTACAGTATATTGCTTTCGTGGCGCCAATAATAGAAAATAAATACGTTGTAAAATCTATGGAAAATATACAAATAAATGCTACGAGTATACTGTGTTTACTGTCAAAAGATTTATACTGCAAGCAACTGGTTGCGAAATCGGCTCTCAGTCTAAGGGTATCTTCCTATTAGTATCCTAGAATGGGATAAAGGGGAAGTAGACAATAATTCAAGGATAACTACCTATGCTGACAGATCCAAATTATATAATCGAGTAGGAAGAGGTGTTTTTTCGGCAACATTTGATACCAGAATCGTCTTGCGCCTACCTCACTACAGTGTTTTCCAGGCAGAAATTGCGATGCATAAGGCTCTATTTGGTTATAACAAGGAGGGTTTTTAATTCAAAGATATTTATACACTCGAATAAGCAAACAGCCAAGGGTCTCTGAGATCCCTAAAATATTTTAGGATCACATCAAAGGTAGTGAGAGAATGTCTTGATATGTTAGCCGGGCAAGCCTACAAATATTGGCACATACCTAAAAAAAATTAAGTAGGCCGAAAATGTGCAAACTAAATTTTGCAAATATATAAAATCGGCAGTGAGATGTGCTGGAGACGTAGGGCCTTCATCTAAAAATTGTGAAGACGAAGGAAAGGAAAATGTGAGGAGGTTTCCACTACATATGTGGCCCTCATTCTTGAAAAAAGTTACTGAAGTGGAAAAACTGATGTGATAGTTCTTAGTTTGATATCTATTTCAAACTAATAAGAGTGTTTTCAACGCGGTAGTAATTGCAATTATAAAGGGTGATCCAAGTAGAGGTACTTCTTTAAATAGGCTTTTTTTGACAGATCACGTGTCAAGCTGTCATATTATTTTTGTTCAGTATTGTTTGGCATTTTATCATGGAAAGACTTACGCCTGAACAACGTTTACAAATCATTCAACTTTATTACGAAAATTCACGTCCTGTAAAGAATGCGAAGCGATTAATTTATGGTAAGCATAATCGGCCTACTGAGCGTACTATTGGCAATACCATCACCCATCTTGAGACACAGCTTCGCTCTATGGGCTCTTGAAAAGTTTCAGGAAGATCCGATGTTTTGAACCAAATTTTTTTCAGCGATGATGCCTATTTCTGCCTCAATGGGTATGTAAAAAAGCAAAATTGCCGCATTTGGAGCGATGAGCAACCTGAAGAAATTCAAGAGCTGCAATTTCATCCTGAAAGAACAACGATTTGGTTTGGTTTGTGGGCCAGTGGAATCATCGGTCCATATTTCTTCAAAAATGATGGCGGTGAGAACTTAACCGCCATGATAACCGACTATTTGATGCCTAAAATTGAAGCTCGTGATCTCCGCGACTTTTGGTTTCAACAAGACGGCGCCACTTCCCACACATCGCTTCAATTAATGGATTTATTGAGAGAACGCTTGAGAGCAGATAATTTCACATTTTGGACCAGTCATGTTGGCCACCAATATCGTGTGATATCACACCGTTAGAATTTTTCCTTTGGGGATATGTAAAGTCTTAAAGTCTATGTGGACAATCCCGCTTCGATTCAGGCCTTGGGGGGAAACCATCACGTGTGTCATTCGCAAGTACCAGCCGAAACTCTCGAACGAGCATTCGAAAATTGAACTCAGCGGATGGACAATCTAAGACGTAGCCGGGGCCAACAACCGGGGAAAGAGATAATCTTCAAAAATTAAATGCCAAAGAAAGTTCTTTCGAATGCAAATAAACAATCTCCATTAAATTTGAATTTTCTGTGTTTTTTTCTTTAAAAAAGTAGGGAACCTTGAAATGAATAACCCTTTAGTTCTACTTCGACCTAAATAAATGTTAGTCCGATTGTGCAAAGTCTCGCCTATAATATGGTTAGATGAGAACATCATATATGACACCATCGACATGTAGTAGAGAATTGTCATGGCAAATGGTATATAATCATGTCTGTCAGAAATAATAAACAAAGAAGCTTTGACTGTATTGTTATTTTGAATATTAAGTGAATACTCAATGAGAAAGACTTAAGCCGGCTGCCGAAACCACAATTGAAGCTCAACTGCCAAGTAAAAATAACAAATTTTCATAACCAAACGTCAAGTAGTATAAATTCAGTATAAAGGTCCGGTTTTATTGAACTGGCAGGTATGCTCAAGTACAAGACTCGTCGTCTAAAGGGGCAAGAAAGTTATAAAAGTGGTTTAAAAATATTGATAAGAGTTACTAATACAATAAATACTTGATTAAAGGTATATTAAATTATAACTTCGCAACAAAGTTCAAATATATTTCATATTTTCAAAGAATTATAAATAAATGGTATCTAAAAAAATGGAAAATTATAATAAAAAAAACCTTTCTAATTTTTCCTAGAATATTTTGCTCATTGCTCTATTGGTTTTGCAGCTGTTTGAGACATCAGAAATGCGCTTGACAGCGCTTCCATGTTTTGGCTTTGGTTTTGTAGAAATTATGTCAAAAATAATGTTTAATGAATTTTAGAAATTTTTGCAAATATCTTAAGAGAATGAAAGTGACACGTGCAATTTGAATTTATTAGGTTTTGCTTTTTTTGTGCGCCGAAATGTGTGCTATGTTTGCCAACTTTTTGTTATTAGTTTTTAGTTGTTAATATCTTTAACATTGCCTGCATATTGACAGGTAGCTGTTTAAAAATCATCCCATATATTTTTGTATATATTTACAAAAGTAAAAAACTTTATAAAGTCGTCTATGTTATATTTCTTTTTATTTATCTTGTTTATCAATTATTCATAGATAGCAGAGCAAGTATTGCCTACATTTTGGCGCTTGATTAAATATTTGAATTTTTCTACTTTATACGTGATGCTTTTTTCAACGATAACAAGCATGTCATCGGTGGAACAGAGAAAAAATTGTCTATTCTATACTTTAGCTTTATTTAAATGCGCCAACAAGAATATATACATATAAAGGATGTTTTTTATAGAGGTATAGAACTTTAAGTTGGAATTACTTTTCAAGATGGCGACCGATTTAACAGCTGTCAAGTGATTTATTCTCAGTTTGGTTTGACAATTCATCATGAATAGACTCACGCCTGAACAACGCTTGCAAATAGTGCAATTTTATTTCGAAAATAATGCTTCTGTGCGGAAAACGTATCGCGCACTACGTCCATTTTATCGTCGACAAAATGAAGCGCACTTCTGGTTGAATGGCTACGTCAACAAACAAAACTGCTGCAGAAAAACTGACTGTTTGGTGCGCTTTATGGGCTGGTGGAATCATTGGTCCGTACTTTTTCAAAAACGATGTTGGCCAGAACGTTACAGTCAATGGTGATCGGTATAGAGCCATGATTAATAACTTTTTCATTCCTGAATTGAATAACCATGATGTCCAGGAGATGTGGTTTCAACAAGACGGCGCAACATGTCACACAGCCCCTGCCACAATAGATTTATTGAAAGACACGTTTGGTGACCACGTAATTTCACTTTTGGACCTGTGAATTGGCCTCCAAGATCTTGTGATTTAATACCGCTAGACTACTTTCTGTCGGGCTATGTAAAGTCATTGGTCTATGCGGATAAGCCACAAACGCTTGACCATTTGGAAGACAACATTCGCCGTGTTATTGCCGATATACGGCCACAAATGTTGGAAAAAGTCATCGAAAATTAGACGTCCAGATTGGACTACATGTAATGCCACAAGATTATCTTTCGGATAAATAAAATTCATGTCAATCGAATAATCCATCGTTGTTTTATTGCAACTTAAAGTTCTATATCTCTATAAAAAACACCCTTTATATATATATATATATATATATATATATATTGAATATTTTTATCAGTGTTTAAAGTTTAGTTTTTGCCAGAATTTTTTAACTAAATTTAAATGGTATTGTTGAATAGAATTATTTCGTTCTAAAAAGCTGGTATTAATATAATCAAAGAAATATGATTATTTAACGATTTTAATTTTATTTTTCACAATATTTTGTCACACACTGATAAAGCGTTTTAATAAAAATCATGTCTTGTATATTTTATTTTACATTCATGTTTTTAGAAAATAATCTATATTGACAAAGCAAGAAATTTATAATTCAATTTGAGATTGTGGGGAAAAAAGGGCGGTTTTTTTTACAATTTTATACTTTTCACATTATTTAAAATTTTTCTGGATATTTTTGTTTTATTTTATATTTTTATGTTTCTATTTTCTTTTCTTTTGTTTTTGTAAAGAATGGGCGGACTTTAGTGAAAGCTTGTTTTTTACAAATTTTAAATTGAAATTATTTAATTTATTTAACACTTCACTTTATGTTATTTTAATTGATTTCTTGTTGGTTTAGGGGAAAATGTTAAATTTTTTGATACGTTTTGGTTGCGGATATTCAATAATCTATTTAATGTAAATTCATCGCTTGATATTCGATATGTGTACACTTAAAATAAAAATTTTCATTTTTTTTTAGAAAACAATGAAAAGGAAATTTTTAATTTATTTTATTTTAATCTTTTATTTTAAACTTTTTATCATATTTTATTTAATTTAATTTTATTTTATTCACTTTATTTTATTTTGTTTTATTTAAATTAATTATATTTTACTCATTTATTATATTTTTGATTATATTTATTTTATTTATTTTATTTTATTTCATTATATTTTGTTTTATCCCATCTAATTTAATTTAATTTAATGCATATCACTTCCATTTTTAATTTAAATTTTTTATTTTTTTTATTTTTTTATCCTATCTAATTTAATTTAATTTAATTTATTTTAATTCATTTCATTTTATGTTTTTACATTTCGTGTTTTCATTTTGTTTTGACTTATATTTTTTTTATATTTCTTCTCTATTTTTTTTATTTAATTTTATTTCTTTCATTTTGTTATTTTTATTTTGTTTGATATTATTAATTTTTTACATTTTTTAATTTATTATATTTTATGTTCTTTTATAATGAATTCCATCTTATGTTCGCTTATTTCATATTATTTTAATTTTGTTGTTGTTTTATTTAATTATATTTCATTTAACATTTTTATTATATTTATTTTGCTTTTGTTATTTTAATTTTATTTTATTTATTACATGTTATTATTATTTTTCTTTATTTTTTTAATTTTTATTTTTTTATTTTTTTTATTTTTATTTTTTTTTATGATATTTTATTTTCTTCTATTTGATTTAATTTAATTTTTTGTATTTTAATTCCCTTTAAGTTTTCTCATTTTTTTATTTTGTTTTGTTTTATTTGATTCTTTCAATTATTTTGTTTTATTTTATTTTTTATATATTTTTTTATATATATTTTTATTTTATTTTATTTTATTTTGCTTCTCCTAATTTTTTTATATATATATTTTTTTACTTTTATTTTATTTCATTATTTTTTATTTTATTATATTTCATTAAATTTTAAATTTAATTTATCATTATCATTTCACTTTTTGTTTTCTTATTTCATTTTTATTTTTTTGTTTTTTTTTTGTCTTATTTTACATTTTTATTCTAATTATTTTGTTTTATTTATTTTAAGCTTTATTTTATTGTTTCTTTTTTTATTGTTCTATTTTATTTTTATTTTATATTATTTTTATTTTTTATTTCATTTAATTCATTTTATTTCATTTCATTTTATTTTATTTTATTTTTACTTTATTTTATTTAAGTTTATTTTATTTATTTCTACTTTATTTTATTTTATTATTATTTATTTTATTTTCTTAATTATATTTTATCTCACTTTATTTTATTTTTTTCATTTCATTTTATTTATTTTTAACTTTATTTTATTTTACTTTATTTTATTGTATTTAATTTTTTATTTTTTACTTTATTTTATTTCATTTTATGTTATTTAATCTTTATTTATTTTATTTTACTTTTTTTTTATATATTTTTTCATTTAATTTTATTTATTTTTAACTTTATTTTAATTTATTTTATTTTATTTTATTTATTATTTTTTACTTTATATTATTTCTCTTTATGTTATTTATGATACTTTATTCTATTTTATTTTATTTAATTTTATTTTATTTTATTTTATTTTATTTTATTTTATTCGTTATATATATTTTATTTTACTTTTTTTCATTTTCTTTTAATATATTTTGTTTTATTTTATTTTTTATTAATTTTTTTTTTTACTTTATTTAATTTAGTCTTTTTATATTTTATTTATTTATATTATTTTTGTTTATTTAATTTTGATTTACTTTAATTTTTTTTTTTGCTTAACCTAATCTTTTCATTAATTTTTTCCTTGTTATATTTTATTTATTTTAATTTTTTGTTTACGTTTAAAAATCCTCTCACTCAACGCCCGGCGAATTTTTGTTTAATATTTTCTCCGCTTTGCCGATGGCATACCATTCGCCTGCTGAAAGGTAACTGTAGAAATTTGGTCGGTTACTTTCGCTTTTTAACCAATTGTTGGACATTTATCCTTTTAACCGCCTTTAAACCTCATTGGAAATATCGTAAAAGCTTTTCCTTTTCATTACAATTACCATTGCTCTCTTCTGCAATGTCATCCTGTGTACTCTCTACGCGTCTGCGCAACGGCAAACCGTTGCATTTCATTCATAAACAAGTGTCGTCACAAGGACAATCCTCCATCGCTACAGCGATTATTATCATCAGTGTGCTTGGATTTTATTACTGTATGTAAGTAGTAGTAACCGGCACTATGTATGTGCTCATCGAAATACAACAATTTGTAGGTTAATATCAAATGTATGTATGTATAACAATTTTTTTTACGCATCTCATGACCTTTGCTGCATTGCAATTTAGTACAACAAACCAACAACAGGTGGTTGTTATTGTGTGAATAAAATACACACATACATATATATGTATATGCAAATGTATGTAAATAATAGATTATTGCTGGCTTGGTGAATGGCCTGCTTGCGTGTATTTGGCAAATACTATTTGCAGAGATATATTGTATTTACTTACAACAAATGCGTACGCTAGCTGGGTGACCTTATCATCTCTCTAAGCATTAAATTTTTCGGAAGCGGAAAAATATTTAAATTTATTTTTAACAAATTTTCGTAAATTCCGTAGCTCGGACTAATCTCACTTTCGATATATAAAGATATATTTATTTATTTATCATAATTTTTCGGTTCTTCACTGTACTTTCCTACGTTCTTATCAACATTATTAAAATGCTATTGAGGTATAAAAAAATTTTTTCAGTTGAATAAAAAAAAAAATTACTACTTATGGCTTTTTGCTTGCAAAATTTTTTATTTCTGTAATTATTTTTATTTTTTTAAATAATAGAACAGCCTTTTAAAATGGAGAAAATTTTGTTTTTTATTTCCAAACTGCTAAACTCATTATTTTCAAAAAATTAAAAAAATTCGTTTAAGCCTTTTCTGTATATTATCCAATACATGTATG
Organism: Neoceratitis asiatica; assembly: GCA_030068015.2. Taxonomy (NCBI): domain Eukaryota; kingdom Metazoa; phylum Arthropoda; class Insecta; order Diptera; family Tephritidae; genus Neoceratitis; species Neoceratitis asiatica. The sequence continues at coordinate 52,013,668 of CM061526.1, read as the reverse complement.
TGTAAGTACTTGTACATATGAATATGCATATATGCGTGTGATACTTCGTATTTGAATTTTTATCACTATTTACTTACTGCGCATTCATTCATTCACTTGTTTTTATCGGTCACTTCAAATCTCAATATTTGTTTATAAAAAAATATTTTTATTTTTATTTTTATGCTTATTTTCAAGTTGTTTTTATTAATTCTCATCCACACGTGTTTGCAGTAGCGATGATGATTTCCGTGATTTGTTGTAATTGAATTAGCAATGATTTTCTATTACATATGCATATATGTACATATATACTTAGTAGGGACATAAATACTGTTACACACATTTTATGCTATAAAATAAAAAATAATGAATGTTTTTGGACCAATTTTTTTTTACATATTTATTGATAAATATTGTATACAAAAAGCAGTATTCCTTTGGCCTTCACGGACGCCTTAAGTCGGATTGGCCAATCATCAATAGCCGCACGCACCTCTTCCATTGGGAAAGCCACAGCACGAATCAAAGCTGTCTTAAGAGAATCAATGTTGGGGTATCTTTTGTGGCAAACCATGTCCTCTAAAACTGTCCACAATTTGTAATCCAGCGGGTTCAAATCAGGACTGCCAGAGGGCCACTCTTCAGAGGAAATGAATGCTGGTAAATTGTTTTGGAGCCAGATTTGGGTCGCTTTAGCTTTATGGGCCAGCGCAGAGTCTTGCTGAAAAATCCATGTTTTGTTTTGGAACATGGAATGGTTAAGTGGTCTTACAACAGCTTAAAAAACGGTTTCTTGGTAAACTTTGGCCGATGTTTTGACCCCTTGTTCGCAAAAATGCAAGTCAGTTACCCCATCATAAGAGACACCCCACCAAACCATGACTGAAGCTGGGTGATGACCTTTTTCGACCCGTGGATTTTTGCGAAACATTCATCTCCGGGGCCATGATTTTCTGTTTTCGGAGCGGATTTCGCTGAATTGTTGATTTGACAGCTTCAATGACTTGCGGCGTTCGAACTGTGCGTGGACGGCCCGACCGGTGGCGGTCTTTAACACCCCCAGTCTCCTCAAACAGTTTTATGTACCGTAGACGAACATGCGACTAATGCCGAGCGGACGGAGTGTTTTGAAAATATCACCATTTTTCATTTCACACTTAAAAAGCGCTATAACAGCGATACGGTTTTCATTGTCTAACCATTCCATGTTGAAAATTCACACAATTTAGAATTCCCAATACAGACCTTAAATCTGCGTTCAGGTTTATAATTATTTACAAAAGCATTAAAAATTATAAAGAAAAATTATATCTAATATTTTGTTCGATAACCACGTTGTTTTAATACTTCACTTAGTCGGTTTGGCATTGAATTTACCAACTTATCTGTTTCCAAAGTCTGTAATTGAGGACCATTCTTCCAGCATAACTCTTCGCAAAACCTCTTTACTTTTTATTATATGCTGACGAATTCTTTTTCCTAATATATCCCAAAGGTGCTCTATAGGAGTGAGATCGGGTAAATGAGGGGGCGTTTTAAGCTGTCTAGGGGCATTGTACAAGAGCCAAGGTCTGACTATTTGAGCAGTATGCTATTTGAAACCAAAACGTCGATGATAAGCCTAGATTATCTTCACTTTGTTTCAAGTTCTGGACGGAGAAATACGTTCTTCCAATAGTATGTCCAATTTTTCGTAAATTTTCGCCATCTTTCCACAGTTTAATAATTATTTTTCTTTCCGAAACACTAATTTCTTTCTCTTTTGGTTCCATTTTTTTCAACTAATATTAAAACAAGTCACAAACTCTTTAAAAAAAAAGTAACGGTATTCTCAAATAAAACAAACTGAACGCAGACTTTGTGGTGCCTATGTTTACTTGCTGCTGCGTTTAGATACCGTTATCTCGAAAATGCAAATAGGAATATAGGATTTCGCTTTTGCATTTTGAGCTGAGAAATTTAATGAATAAACTCATGTAAAAAATTTTAACTGAATTTTAACTTTATTTCAGTTGTGTTTTTACTTTACTTAAAAAAATGTGTTGGGTGAACGCAGACTTTATGGTCTATGTGTATATAAATTGATACTCTAAAAAATGAAAATTTTGTCATTTATCAAGAATTTATTTTACTGAAAAAATTTATTGTTATTGTTGGCTTTGGTGAAATTTAAATGATTGCAATTTTTAGCAGTAAACTGATGAGGTTAGGCTATATTTTAAGGGTTTAAAAGACCTAGTTAGAATTTCATAAATTCGATAAAAATATTCTCTTCAAATCTCTTTTGGAAAGCATAAAATACTAGTTCCAAACTGGAAAATTTTCGTTTAGGTTAATTTAAATTTTTCAGAAATTCAAAGAAAATATATCCTGAAGCTGCCATATTGTTAAGTTGTTAAGTACGTTCTTAAAAACATTCATTTTATGTCCAGAAAATTTTATATGAATCTCCAAATATTTGTGACGGTCATCGTAAGACACTTTTTGAAACTGAGGGAACGCAAAATGAAAAAAAAATAATTTTTTTTTTCAATTTTCGAAACATATTGAAATGACGCTTTATTATTATTTTTATAAAATGAAATGATTCACTGGGAAAAAGAAACAAACGTCTCATATTGCATGGCTCTTACGAAGTAATCCACCATATTCCCAACATGGGTCTATTAAGGGAAAAAAGAGCCATACAGACAGTTACGTACGCTATAGATAACGTTAGTTTGGAACATGTTCACCGTTAACTATGGACCCCAAACTGAACTTCACACATCTCTTTGGTGTTATAGTTCACAAATCCAAAGGCTTTTGTAAAACGGTGGTCAAGAGGAAATCTTTTGATACTTATGTCACTACAGTTTTGTATACAACATTAGTAACACATAACTAGTCATTTGAAAAGTCCTCGGCTTGCCATAGTAAAATACATTTCTTTTTGGCGAAACTCATTTATTTTATTCAACAGGGTTCCGTTCAAAGGTGATACATTGATTATAGCGACCCTCAAAAAAATTTTTTTACTTTTGCCACAACAACAACAACAACAACAACCCTCAAACTTTTCGATACCATTTTTGTATACAATTTGTCCTTTGCTTTAAAATAGGCCTCAGTTTCGGCGATTACCTCTTCATTCGAAGAAAATTTCTTCCCAGCGAGCATTCTTTTGAGATCTGAGAACAGGAAATAGTCGCTCGGGCCAGATCTTGAGAATACGGAAGAAATTCGAAGCCCAATTCATGGATTTTAGCAATCGATTTCATTGACTTGTGACACGTTGCATTTTCTTGGTGAAACAGAACTTTTTGGGCGATTTCTTCCTTGAAATGGTCCAATAACGCTATGTAATGGTCGCTGTTGATGAACTTTACTTTTTTCAAGGTAGTCAATGAAAATTATTCTATGCGCATGCCAAAATACAGACGCCTTAATCTTACCAGTTGACTGTTGCGTTTTACCACGCTTTCGAGAGTGTTCATCGGATAACTGTCGATTGGAGTTTGGAGTGAAATGATGGAGCCATGTTTCCTTGGTGCAAAAACCCGGGTTTATTATGCGTTAACATCTCCAAACACAGCTCCTAATCATCAACACGTCGCGGCACCCACTTTGCACAGTACTTTCTCATACCCAAATATTCGTGAATGATATGATGTACACGTTGAGTTGATATCTTCAGAGTGCCTGCTATTTCATTCAATTTCAATTTACGGTCATTCAAAGTCATTTTGTGGAATTTTTTTTATATTTTCGTCGGTAACAATCTCTTTTGGGCGTCCACTAAGTTCACCATCTGCGGTGCTCATTTCATTACGTCTAAACATAACATATCAATTCTTGATGGTTGATTTTCCTACGGCAGTGTCCGGAAACCAATCCAAATTTTCGCTTCAACTGTGTTTTTTTCCTTCAAAGAGCAATATTTTATCAACAATTCCATTTTATCTATTTCTTTTCACAATAACAAAAGTAGCTTGATTCAAAATGCTATAATTCACAAACTAATGATCCGACAGCTTTCAAATTATACCCGTGTCTTTTGAGGGTTGACGCTAACTAAAAATCTAATAGCGCCATCTGTGTAGTAGGCTGGGGACTTTTCAAATGGCCTGTTACGGTTTAATAATTTTGAACCGGAGGTATCAAATCTAATCTGATATGATTGAATCTACTCAAAATCTACTTTTGTCTTTAGAAATTTGCATTAGAACTTTCAATATAGAATTCCCCTTATATTATTCGTCTGAAAGTTATCAATCTCACCTGTCGTATGGAAATGCTTGGTGTAATTTTCATGGTTAAAATAATAACAGGCTCAATTTCTAACCACCTTATTCTCTCTAAAATCAGATTTAACGCTTCGTTTTGAATGTCCAAACATTTTTGCCTCTTGTTTCTGAAGACTTATAAAATGAATTTTGAATTTCACGAGCATTTGCATTGATTGTGACTGATTTCAACTATTTATAAGTAGTTCTGTAACTGAACTTTTTTAGTTCTAGACACTAAACAAACTCCTACTCATCGTGACTCGATATTGGTGAGAAATAAAATAGATTCCGTACGGCCTTCATGCGAATGGCCGGGAGGTGGGTATACCATTGGGAATAATAATGAAAAAATACCAATGGCAGCACTACCAATTTAAAAAAAAATATGAATCCTATCGAAATACCCGCACAATTTAAATTTCAAAATTAGCTTAGAAACATAGCATTGTGTAGACAAACTATTGGTTTGGTGAAAAATCCTATTTTTTCGACTTAGTCTTTTGAAATACTCTTTTTGAAAAACAATAAAAACGATATTCTTTTTTGGAGAATTATTAGGTATCCAATAAAACAAGTTCCAAAGCTTATAAGTTTTGAATATTTTTCTCTTAGATTTTAGTAAGATCTCTGTCTATAATTTATGTATATCCGCAATTAACTTTTCAGAGTGGTCTTAGCATAACTGAAACCTCCAATTACATCTGAAACTTATTATATATGTATATATATGTATAGGGTGATCCAAGTAGAGGTACTTTTTCCAATAGCCTTTTTTTACAGATCATGCCTGAGTTGTGTCAAGCTGTCATGTTATTTTTGTTCAGTATTGTTTGGCATTTCATCATGGAAAGACTTGCGCCTGAACAACGTTTACAAAATCATTCAACTTTATTACGAAAATTCACGTTCTGTAAAGAATATTTTTCGTACGCTTCGCAACACTTATGGTCAACATAATCGGTCTACTGAGCGTACTATTCGCAACACCCATCACCCATCTTGAGACTCAGCATTCATTATTGGATAATATTCGACCGAATAGATCACGTCCAGTGAAGAAAATATAGCGGCCGTAGCTGAGAGTGTACACGAAGACCGTTGAGAGTCGATTCGGCGCCGTACGCAGCAACTTGGACTGACGTATGGAACAACTTGGCCGCTCGACCTCCCCAAGCACCAGAAGACCAGAAGAGATTCAAGAGCAACGATTTCATCCAGAAAAAACAACGGTTTGGTGCGGTTTGTGGGCAGGTGGAATCATCGGTCCATATTTCTTCAAAAATGATGCCGTTGAGAACGTAACCGTCAATGGCGACCGTTATCGCGCCATGATAACCGACTATTTGATGCCTAAAATTACAGCACGCGATCTCCGCGACATTTTCTTTCAACAATACGGCGCCACTTCCCATACATCGCATAAATCAATGGATTTATTGAGAGAACACTTCGGTGAGCAGATAATTTCACGATTTGGGCCGATCGATTGGCCACCAAGATAAGATCGTGTGATATCATACCGTTAGACTTTTTCCTGTGGGGATATGTAAAGTCTGAAGTCTACGCGGACAATCCCGATTCGATTCAGGCCTTGGAGCAAAACATCACGCGTGTCATTCGCCAGTTACCATTCGAAATGTTCGAAGGAGTTATCGAAAATTGAGCTCAACGGACAGACCATCTGAGACGTAACCGCGGCCAACCTTTGAAATATCAAAAAATAAATGCCAAAGAATGTTCTTTCGAATGATAATAAACATTCCCCATTAAATTTGGATTTTCTAGGCTTTTTTTCTTTCAAACCTCGAAATGGATCACGTTATATATATGTATATATTTCAATAAATCGACTCTAGCGTCATCTGGAGAGTCAAAGTTCTTAAGATTATGTAACATAAATTTTTTTCTACAAAATACAATCGTAAATACAGATTTTATAAATATCACGATTTTTGCGACTTCTAGCGGCGTCAACAATTAAGCCTTTTCTCTTACCAAGTTCCTAAGGAGTATGCTAAGAATAATAATAACGAGTTTTCTAATTCCGAAAGAATTGTAAATTAGTAATTAAACAAAATATATTTATATTAAATGCCCTAAATGTTGTGGCGTGATCTTATTATAATTTTTTATATTTTTTACAATTTTTTTCTTAAATATGGATTTATATAAGGATATAATTTAATTAATTCGCCTAGAGCGAGTAATATGATTTATTTTATCAATTAAATTAACTAAATTTATTTTATTTGAAATTTAAATATTAATGGAAAATACTCATAGTTATGCACGTATGTACATATAAAAGTACGATAAATCTATCTTTGGAGAATATTTTTTTGTCCTGAGAGAGCCGCTATTCGTATTCCAGTTTCCCATGAAAGCTCTTTGCATGATAAAACAAAGTTTGTTGTCAAAATACAAAGCAACAAGCAGTCGGCTCATTAGAGCCGTTCGAATAGGATCTGTGACGCTTACAAAATATTTATTTTCGCTTCTTTTTTTTTACGATAACAAACATTTAACGACCATGTCAACGAAATTGAGTTATTGTTTTAGCTATTTTAATATTCAATTCACTTACTAAATTACTCAACTCTGATGATATAATTAATCTCGAACATGTCGTTTTCACTTTTGATTTGCTTTCAGAAGATGACAAACAAGTTGGCACTTTGGACACACTGCTCAGTAGCGCTTATTGTCGTTCGCAGCGTTTTCTATCCAAACAATTGGCACAGCTGCGCCCTGAATTGACTATGTCAATGTTTTCTGGTGAGTAAACTGACGACACCACCACTTTAAGCAAACAGTAGACGGAACATTAGTTTTGTTACGTGCTTTTGCAAAATTTATTTTAATCCCTATTGACATCTCAATTTAAACACTACTTGTATAAAATTTGCTATTTTGATTTTTACTCTCTCTCACTCTCTTTCACTCGTGTCCTTTTTTTTGTAGAAATAACCCATCGCTTTCAGACGGCACGTGAGGATGTGCGTGCATTACTAATACAATGTCTATTGCCATGGCTGCATAATATGGAGTTGGTGGCCACCAGTGTGCCACCGGCAACACCATTATCATACATTATGGTAAGTGCACGGAATATATGCTCATTAAATATCTAAATTAATCCTATGTATTAATTGAAGATTATACTTAAGTGAACTTTGCAAAGTATTTCGTTTGAATTTCTTTATTTTTATACTTATGCACATAATGCTAATTAGCATTGTTAAAAAATAATAATTATATGTGCTGCAAATTCTATTAACAAATAATTCTCACAGAGATTTATAAATAAACATTTTTTGAAGTTGGCTCGATAGCAGCTTTCATACATTTAAAAAAAGATTAAAATTTTTTTTGTAAAATTGTATTATTTATGTATAATTTACATAATCCCTTTACGTAATTCCTTCCAGTATTTTCCCGATTCTGGTACGCGTGGACGTAGAGAGGGTACCGGTTCGACGGAGGCCACCGAAATGATTTTAAACAATCTTTTTTATATCACAGTGAAGGTAAGAAATTTAAATGTCAATATATATTAAAGTAAAAAATAGTAAAGAAGTTTAAGTGAAAATGGTTTTACATGATATTTGTTTAATTTAAATATATTATTGTAGAAAAATTCATGTATAGATTTATGCTTTTATACGAGTGTGGTGCAAAAAGTTAGAGATTTAATATAGAGCTTCATGTATTCTAAATTTAAATCAGATAAATTAAATTTTATTTCGTTAAAAAATATAAAACTGTATAAAAAATCCGAAATTTTAGAACAGAAAGAAGTAATTTAAGCAAATTCAATTGTCTAAAAATAAAATCTATATATATAAAAATCAATGCAAATTTTGATGACCCCCTACAACTTGAGAACCACCAGATCAAATTGCACCAATTTTTGAGGAGTTATAAAGGGATATTAGGAGAAGGTTAGTGTGAATGAAGTTTTCATGAGATTGGCGCAGCCGTTCCAGAGATATGACCATTTTATTAAACATTGGTCGTTAACCATACAAAATACATACAACAACAACAAATACATGTAAAATTCCAAAATACGCATAAATTTCGTTGTACATAATTGTTGTTGAAAGAGAGAGGAAAAAGAGTGAAAAAAATGAAGATAAATATAAAGAAACTTAAAAAAAAATTATAAAAAAGGAGCTTCGAAAAAAAATTAAAATCAATATTATTCGTCTCCTTTTCCAAAAAAAAAAACGAAAATTCAAAATTTCAGTTAAATTTTTTTGATTTTTTTTTATAAGTGTAGCAAAGCACGATGGGTCCGCTAGTAAAATATAAAATTCAAAGAAAAAAATTTAAATAAAAAAATATTACGTAGAAAATAAACGGAAATAAAAAAATAACTTAAATTAAACAAAATTAAATTAAAAATGATAAAATAAAATGAAATAAAATAAAATAAAAAAATTAAATAAAATGAAAAAAATTAAATCAAATTAAATTTAAAAAAAATTAAATAAAATAGAATAGAATAAATTAGAAGTAAATAAAATAAAATAAAATAAAATTAAATTAAAAAATAAATAGAGTAAAATAAAATTAAGTTAAATAAAGTAAAATAAAGTAAAATAAAAAAAAATTAATAAAATGAAATAAAATGAAATGAAATGAAATGAAATGAAATGAAATAAAATAAAATAAAATAAAATAAAATAAAATAAAATAAAATAAAATAAAATAAAATAAAATAAAATTGAATAAAATAAATAAAATTAAATAAAAGAAAGAAAAAGAACGTTAAATAGAGCGAAAAAAAATATGTATTTTCTTCAATTAACCAATAATCTTTTTTTTTAAATAAAATGAAAAATTTAATGAAGTAATTAAAGTAAATTAAATTAAACAAATTTAAACTAAATTAAAAAAAATGGAATGAAATAAATTAACAATAATTAATATTTTTTTATAAAGGATGCCTACCCCCTCTAGAGGGCCACAAAATAGGTCTTTTTTTGAGACTTTTTTTCTGGATAACTATTAAATAAATCTGATTTTTGACAAAAGGCATTTATTATGCATATAATTAACTGCTTATAATTATTTTTTGAGAAAAATTAATTTAAAAATGGCGGCTATACAGCGTTCTCCGTAGGATGTCGCCATTTTTTCGGGAAACACGGCCGGACACACAGCTCCTGTAATTTTTTTATTTTAATAAGTTGTCGAACGGTTTCCGCTTTTAAATAGCAATATCTACAGAAGTACGTAGAATTTTTTCAATATATGCATTTTTAACAAAATGGCGGGTCTCTAAAAAATTGTTCGAAATTTATTAATAATAAAAAAACTATGCCAGATTAAAAAATCCTACGAATTTCTGTAGATAATGTATTTCTAAAGATGTTGTCGAAATTTCAAGTGAATCGGTTGTAAATTTGTTGAATTATGTTTCCGGCCAACTTGAAAAATGCAGGTTTGAGATAAACTCGTTTAAAGTTTTAAGTATGCCTTACAGACGCTTAAACTGGGTCATTTAGAAATCTTTATCTGTCATAATCTTTTGGGATAACATTTTTGAGCCGATAATGTATCATTTGAAAGAAAAAAAATCCATTTTCCGAAAATTCTAAAGTGACCTAACGCCTTAGATAAAAATTCAATTATATCATTAAATATTAAATTTAATGCATATTCAAAAAAAAAAAACTTTTTAAAATTGAATGAAATAATTTTTGGAAATTGAGGTGTAGTCATGCTTTCGAATATGCAGTTATAATCGTGTGGGCCATACTCAATTCATACTCTTGCATCCACTTCGCGCACCCTGAAAAAGTGAGCAACGCTCATACAAGATGCGGTAGCCAACCGTATGGCGCCTTGTATTATGGCTAAAAGAAGGGAAGGTTTGGTGAAGCCACTTTAATATACTCCGTACAAGGATTCGCTGAATTCCAATTTCAACGTCTGTTCACCAGATGTTCGGCTGCGAGCGGGCGTCGGTCTTGAATTAAGCGGCTCACTTTATAAATGTGTGCAAAATTTCAACTCATTCGCCTAGAGAGATTGTGCTCTGGCTTAGAGACCCGCCACGTTGAAATCAGCTTTAATGAAAATTTAAGCAACGCCTCGAATGAGAGACGCCACTTTTGACGACGACAATCTTCAAACAAATTGAGAACCATGTACCTGCAATGTCGGCTCAATTAATTGGGAAGGTTGCCGCTGCCCATCTGGTTGATGTTCTTGTAAATGGCCTGATGACGAGGACGGAGATAAGCCACAAGGACCTGGACATTACTATAGTGGCCATATAAAGGAGTGCACATTTAGTGTCTGATTTGTGGTGGAAGAGGAACTTAATCGCCGAGTCATGGCATTCACCCTGGTGGATGAACGTCTCACCGCAATCCTCATTAAAGCCAAGTTCTTCAATACGCACAAGCTCCGATTGAAGAGACTAGCGATTTGCCCAGGAATGACTTCAATGAGCGCCTAGGAAACATCCCCACATGGTTTGAGGCTGATCGATTTCGCCGGGGCCCGAAATATGCTTATCTCTAGTACTAGATTCTAGCACACAAAAATCACTACGCTATTTGGCTGTCCCCGAATCGACAAACTTACAACAAGATCGATCATGTTGTTATAAACGGACGACGTGTCTTCAGTGTTACGTGCATACGCGGTTCGACTTTAAAAAGTTGCGATATCAGGCGACAGAGGAAGAGGGTAAAGTTGTAACTTCATGTCGTGTACAACAGTCTGTAACGAGTGGTAGATTTCATAGCTATTAAAGTGACCGAAAATTGTTTATCTTTTCGGATAGTAAAGCTTTGGTTTCGCAAGCATGCTGATATTACTTGAGACCATTTCGCTTAATGCTAGACATTTTTCTTAGAAAGAGTCTATAGCTAATAAGTTGGTTCTATAGCTGTTGTACTGATACACTGCGAAGAAGTGTCGCGGGGATTCTATCAAAAGGGCGAAACGGGAGACCTCTAACTTCTGAGCAATTTAATAAGAAAATTTTTTTGTTAACTTAAAAAAATCAGAAAGGAAATAAATGAACAAAAATAAACAATTCTTCACTTTGTAGAATTCAGTAGAAACCCATGTTTTTAACCGCAGTCTACAACTAAAGGGTCGTCTATTATGTGGTTTCGAAAGTGCAGGACTGTACTTTGACATCTGTCAAACTTAACTGTCAAACCAAACATATTTGGTTTCAGTTAAAAGTGAGCCATTTGTGAAAATGGTTCGCTCAACAACCGCACAACGCGTTAAATTTCTAAAAAAAAAACCTACTATATATATATAATGGCGATTCAAGCATGTTTCGTGCTTTAAGAGGAGATTGTGGTGCGCATATTATAGTCAAATTACTTAAGCAATTGGTAAAATTTTAAAGAAATTTGAAGCGACTGTATCGGTTACAGATATTGTAAGACCCCTGCATCATCGCATCTCGACGTTGTCAAGAGCTGGGATTGTCTTACGGCACATTACGGCGTATTTTTCAGTTGGTATTACACCTAAATGCATATAAAGTTCAGCTCACACAACAACTGAAGCTAATTGCCCATTCACAACGCCGTAGTTACGTCGATTGGGTGCTTGAACAACAAGCAGTATGCCGAGATTTTTCCAACGGGGCACATTTCTCACACGCTGGATACGTAAACAAGCAACATTGTTGCATTGGGGTGCGAGAATCTTCAAAAAATTTAAAAAGAGACCATTATACCCAAAAAGAAGCTAACTTTCTGGTGCGCTCTTTGGTCTAGAGGTGTGATTGAAACTTACTTCACTGAAAATGATAACAGCAAGACTGCCACTGTTAATTCGGAGCGTTATCAGCATATGGCAACCAATTTTTTTTTTGCTGCAATTTAAAAAACACGACTTGGACAATATGTGGTGCCAACAAGATGGTGCTAAATACCACACAACATGAGCGAATAGGGCTTTATTGCGAGAGAAATTCCCCGGCCGCTTAATCTCACGTCTTGACGATGTCAACTGGCCACCGAGATCATACGATTTGACATCGTTGGACTTTTTTTGTGAGGTCACGCAAAAGAATGTGTTTATACGGGTAAACGTTTAACTCTAGAGCAGTTGAAAACCAACACTCGTAAAGTTATGGCTGACGTATTGCCCAATATGTGCCAAAAAGTAGTCGCAAATTACCTCAAATGGATGGGTCGAAGGTTGCAAAAATTCCTCGATCATTTGAATGATGTAGGGTTTCAGCTATAATGCCAATGTTCAAACTTTATAACAAAAAGAAAAAAAATAAAGTATTCATGAAAAAAAAAAATTAATTTAAATGCATTTTATTGACGTTTATTTTGGAAATCGCAAAATGGATAACCCTGTACTACATAACATTATTTGCACCAATTTCCTTCTTATTTACTAGTAATTAATTTACACCCACAAACACATAAACTCATATCAGTTATATCAGTATATTATCAAATAAAAGCTCTTAATGGACTTGAATTTATATTATTCTTAAATGTATTTTCAGTTTTCTGATACACACCCGCGTGACATTGAAGAACTTTGGGGCACACTCTGTCAATTCTGGCCAAACAATCTCAAGGTCATCTTACGGTACTTGGTTATAATGAGCGGCATGGCGCCCAATGAACTTTTACCATACGTAAGTGAGCGAAGAAACAAAAAAGCAAAAAAAAATTAATTAATTTAGTTACAGCGTTTTCTACTAATTAAACAACACCATTTACATACATACTTTTATACATGCACATATTAATATATTTTTCCAACCAAAATACGAGTATTTAATTGCGCATGAGATTTTCGAATATTTTAATTTTTCCACACACACATGTATGTGTTTATATTATTTTTGTATGTATGTATTACGTACATATCGTAAACATAATTTTTGTATTTCCAAATAGGCGAAACGAGTTGCATTATATCTCGCCCGCACCTGTCCCGACCGTCTGCTCGATGAACTGATGGTAGAACTGCAAACTGTGGAAACGCTTAATTGTTTAATTGAACGCACGGAGACCCCACCATTTTATCGTTTAACAAGCATGCGGAAAGCTTCCAGTCACTCTGCCGATGGTAAGTTCATTAAATTCTTGATATTATTGTATGTGGAATGTGTATGTCTCGAGTCGTTGAGTTTGCCTGTGTGTGTATTTTATATTATTATTTGCAAATCAAAGTCGATTGTGCCTCATTATTTCAATTCGTTGTGGGTAAACAGTAATGACGGCATTGGTTTGAGTGTAGACTTGCAAATGCATGTGTGTATGTGCATGTAGTACATGGATTCATAAATAAAATGGAAAATGTTTTCTAAATAAATCTAAACGCCCATGCCAGGACAGTTTTGACAGGCGCTGTTGCAGTACTGGATTATACGAGTCAGAGATTCATGGTTTGGAGCTCTAATCGCCCCAATGTTTAAAACAGTCCATCAACTGTTCGAAGGGGACTTAAAGCTCTGGCTTGTTTCTTTAGTAACCATAACTTTAGTGGGGTAAAAGTGCAGGTGCCTTCATTTGTAGCGATATTAAGGCAAACACCACACTTCAAGAAGCATGTTGGGCGAAAATCACTTAAGAGATTATAATGTGAATATCGTATATATTTTTGTTGTTGCTTATGCTTAATGAACGGTGGCCAATTTAAGTCAGGTTTCGTTTTTTAGACCGCATTACAGGTTTTTATTTTTTATTTTTTTATTATACCTTCATGTCACAGGTCCTCAGCGTACAGTAGTAAAATACATTTTTTTTGGCAAAATTCATTTTTTTTATTCAACATATGTTAGTTCCTTTCAAAGATGATACATTGATTATAGCGACCCTCCAACTTTTCGACACCATTTTTGTAGTACGATTTGTCGTTTGCTTCAAAATAGGTCTCACTTTCGGCGATCACCTCTTCATTCGAAGAAAATTTCTTCCCTGTGAGCATTCTTTTAAGATCTGTGGTCAGGAAACAGTCGCTGGGGGCCAGATCTTGAGAGTACGGATAATGCGGTAGCAATTCGAAGCTCAGTTCATGGATTTTTACCATCGATTTTACTGACTTGTGACACGGTGAAACAGAACTTTATTTTTCACCAAATAAGGCCGTTATTCACCGATTTCGTCCTTCAAACAGCCCACAAATTGGAGGGCGAGTTCGGCCGAAAATCGTTCAGCGGTTGCGAAGCGCTGAATATATTTATATATATATATAAGTGCTTTTCACCTAAATTAAATGTTAGTATAAAAACACACTCTACATTTCGTTTACATTGATTTTTTCGGCCTATTGTGTTTTACCTTTATAGAAATTTTCATTTTATCGGTGTAAGTTAAGCATGATAATTGAAAAAACTTAATGTTTTCAGAAAATCTCATGCTATAGTATAGGCTACGTTTCATATTTTATTATCATAAATTTTTATGCCTATTATCTTCACGAAACGTTGCCTATATTTAGGCGAATTATTAAATCACTTATCAAAGCCACACACCTAAGTTATTAGGTGCAAATTTGTAATCTGACGTATTTTAAAATTTTTTCTATAATAAAATAAGTCAAAAGAGATCTTGAAAACGAGGTATATTTTCAATAATGTATTTAATGGTGGCTTGAAGATGTTTAGCACTTTTTAATTTTTTGTATACTTAGAGCGCAAAAGACTAAAGACTAACAAAAATAATGAATTTGTGGAGCTATAATCCATACGATATATTGTGAAAACTACTTTGCAGCTTTTAAGAGTCAGCCTCGCTCAGGTTAACTGATTGAGGTAGAGCAACTTGAAACAGAAAGCCCTGGGCTTAGCAAGGTGGGAGATCTTTTAGACTTTTTCGTATAGCGGTAATCTCGGAATGGCCTTAATACCAAGCTTCACTTCAAAAAAGGGAAGAAAATACCATTATCAGCGCATTTAGTCTCTTCTTTAGCCATTTGAGGATTAATCCTTTTCTACAATACTCAAGGCCGCAACTAAGACTTTATCCTTTCTGAGGAAAACAAAATTGAGGTAATAAAGGTGGAAGTACTGAAGCATGGGATCCGTGAAATTTACAAAAAAAAACCTTTATACGGAAATTTCCTCTTTCGGATTGCTTGAGGCCTTAACAATTGAATCTTTTAGACTTCACAAGACTTGTCATCGATCGTTAGGGATTTCAAAATAGTGCTTTCTGCAGATTATGCACAGGTGTCTAAGCTTCGTCTTCGAAACACTTCTCAATACGATCTATGAGATAGGTTTTAGTTCTTTCATCGATGCGCTTTTAATAGGCATGTACGGCTGTAATTTGACGACTCTTTAAGGCTTTCTAGATTTTTGGAATCTTTGGCATCGTTACAGTATTTCTTTTGACCAAAAAATTAACGAATTCACGGACGAGTGAGCAGGTGCTTTATCGTGCTGCTAAAGTCATGATATGTTTTCCCATAAATCCCATAAATTCAGACTTTTTTTCGGATTGCTTCAAGCAAACGGCATTAAACTTTTAGGTGGTACTCCTTATTGCCACCTTTCGGTCTCATTCGTGATGCACTATGCCATTAAAATTGAAGAAGACAAAGATCGTAACCTTTTCGTTCGAACGCACTTGTCAAGCCTTCTTCGGTCTTGATGTGCATGCCTCCACTGCGATGATTGAGCCTTTTTTTTTGACGTCATATCCGTAAACCTATGTGTCGTTACCTGTTGAGATAGGTTTTTGTTCAGTTCAGTCATTTACTTAATTCAGTAACTTCTCAGCAGCTTTCATTCGTCGGACTTTTTATTAAAAATACAATAATTTTGATATAACGCGCTTCATATTCAAAATATTTGAAAAAGTGTCATCATATGATTCAATCGATATGGCAACATCAACATCAACTTCTCTAAATTTGAATCTTAAATATATTCAATTTTTTGGAGACATCAGACATGAATAAACTGCAAAAGTAGATTCGAAATTAAGATTTACATTCCTTCCGAAGGGGGGGGGGGGTCCGGGCCCGAAAACCCCACACGTGGACCCGGCACTGATATATATAAATATATTATAAATTATATTTTCTTCTTCTTCACAGGCCAAGCTGTTGGTGGTATCAATGATTCGCGTATTCAAGATTTAATTGTAGAAAAAGGAACAATACACACAAAACGTCATAGCGGCGAGGATCCCATAAAGACAGGGTGAGTAAAGGCAAACATAAAATAATAATAATAAGTACTTTTAGTAAGACATATATAGTTTATACAATTATATATATAGTCGTATATCGTAAATATTTTTTGCTTTTTTCCACGTTGTTCGCTTTCGTTCTATTTACATCTGCAGTTGTTGCGTTGAACCAAGTCGAGATTAATTTTTATTATGAATAAATGTATTTCTGAAAGTTGAATAAACATTCAGGAGAGTATTTCGATTACAACACGGTCTACTCCTCGATATTTGTATGGACTTAATGTAGATAATAGTTTTTCACAGAAATAATGGAATTGCATACTGGCACTGTAAATCATCGAAATCTGGCGACTATAACATATAATCTCCATATAACCAACTTTTTATATATGAGATATGTGGTTTTTAGTAAAAAATCTGTCAGAGAAGCTTCAGAAGCGTGTAAATTGGTTCTCTGCAGAAATGAACCCAAGTTAATGTTTACACTGGAAATCATCGAAATCGAATTTTCAATTTGCAATAAATTTAAAACGTACATGAAAGGTATAAAGACTTCGACATGGCCGAAGACAGCTATTCTTTCTTTTTCTTTCCCTCCTCCGAGTGTATTTCTGACATGAAATAAAAGCTACTCATAAAAATCCATCGGCTGTTTGGAGGCGGCTTAGAATAAACTGTAGGTCCGTTCATCAAAAAAACATCAAGACGAGCATCACAAACTAGAGTAGTAGCTCGGCGGACAGTCGCTTCAGCAGTTACAAAGTGCCAATTATATATAAATATGTACATAGCGGGTGATCCATTTCCCTACTTTTTTAAAAAAAAAAGACAGGAATTTCAAATTTAATGGGGAATGTTTATTATCATTCGAAAAAACATTATTTGACATTTATTTTTTGAAGATTATCTCTTTCAAATGTTGGCCGCGGCTACGTCTTAGATGGACCATTCTTTGAGTCCAATTTTCAATGATTCGTTCGAGCATTTCGAGTGATAACTGGCGAATGACACGCATGATGTTTTACTCCAAGGCGTTAATCGGCCTGAATCGAATCGGAATTGTCCGCATAGAATTTAGACTTTACATATCCCCACAGGAAAATATAACGGAGTGATATCATTACACGATCTTAGTGGCCAATTTCGGGCATCAAACAGTCGGTTATCATGTCACGATAACGGTCGCCATTGACGGTTACGTTCTCAACGGCATCATTTTTGAAGAAATATGGACCGATGATTCCACCAGCCCACAAACCACACCAAACCGTTGTTTTTTCTGGACGAAATGGCAACTCTTGAATCTCTTCTGGTTGCTCTTCGTCCCAAATGCGGAAATTTTGCTTGTTTATACATACCTATTAAGCCAGGAATGGGCCTCATTGCTGAACAAAATTTGGCTCGAAAACGTCGCATCTCCTCGGAACTTTTCAAGAGCCCATAGAGCGAAGCGATGTCACTTTGGCAGGTCGAGCGGCTTCAGTTCTTGCACAAGCTGTATTTGGTACGCTTTTAATTTAAGATCTCGACGTAAAATGTGCCAAGTCGTTCCATACATCAGTCCGGGTTGCTGCGAACGGCGCCGAATCGACTCTCCACGGTCTTCGTGTACACTCTCAGCTACGGCCGCTATATTTTCTTCACTGCGTGCTGGACGTGGTCTATTCGGTCGAATATTATTCAATAATGAATGGTGGGTCTCAAGATGGGTGATGGTGTTGCGAATAGTACGATGATGTTGACCATAAGTTGAGCGAAGCGCGCGAAACACATTCTTCACAGAACGGTAATTTTCGTAATAAAGTTGAATGATTTGTAAACGTTGTTCAGGCGTTAGTCTTTCTATGATGAAATGCCAAACAATACTGAACAAAAATAACATGACCGCTTGACACGACTCACGCGTGATCTGCCAAAAAAAATTCTATTGAAAAAAGTATCTCTACTTGGATCACCATTTATAAGTCTCTCAACTCATTACGAAATT
Source organism: Neoceratitis asiatica (assembly GCA_030068015.2). NCBI lineage: Eukaryota > Metazoa > Arthropoda > Insecta > Diptera > Tephritidae > Neoceratitis > Neoceratitis asiatica. Next base: position 51,995,276 of record CM061526.1, on the reverse strand, counting down.
TATATAACAATTCATTTCTGTGGTCGAATAAGAGAAAGAATAATATATTTAAAAGAAATTGTGACCTATTATTAGGCGCAATAACAAATGTTAATATATACATTACACTCTCTGACCGCATATCTACATTTGCCAAAGATATATTTCTTATTTATAGTATAAAAGCAGCAGTTTCATATATATCTTTTTTCCCATTATTTTCAGAACGTGTAAATCTGATAGCGGTATACGCGCCTTTACACAAACCACAAATAATCGACCACCTCGCGGTGCTGATAAAATACGTGCTGCCTCTGGGCCATCGATATTACCACGACCGGAAGACATACTAATTAATGATGCTGAAGTAAGCATATTAAACGAGAATAATTATACATTTTTACATGCCATACCCGTATACATAAATACAAATTAATTAATTCAAGTATTCTTTGCTGTTTTTAAAAGAAATTCTTTATCGTGTTTTTTTTGCAATTTTTTTTTTTTGTATATGCGTACAGTTACGGCAAGAGGAGAATGTCGAGTTGCGTTCAGCAGACGCACCTTTAGCGCCACATCCACTGCCTATGCCCGAGTATGGTGGTTACTTTGCGCCACTCACTGAATTTCTGCCAGACGTCAGCCTACCAATCAGCGGATTTCATCGGTGCGTAGTAATTACATAATGTCTGAAGAATCCATATATATTTTTTTTAATTTTAATATTTATATATTTTTACATACATATATATGTGGGTGTGTGGGTGTTTTTTCCTTTTTTTTATACTTTTAGCTGCAACGTTGCTGTGATGCTGTTAACGGACATTGTTGTCGATGGTATACCGGGCATTGATTGGACTTTGCATTTACCTTTGATGTTGCACATTTTATTTTTGGGTCTAGACCATACGCGTGTAATTGTGCGTGAGCATTGCAAACAGCTTTGCATTAATTTACTGGTAAGTTGCCACATACTCGTTTGTATGTATTCCTTTTCATCACATCTTGTAGTACATTCGTGTGTTGCTTCTCCTTCACCTTCATACATGCGTGCTGCGTGATGTGTGTGCCTCATATTATTATATAATTTTGATTTTTAATAATTTCCATTTAATTTATTCATTTCATTTTTTCATTGCAGATCGTTTTGGCTGAGCATAATGACCATCTGACTGTCGCTCGTATAATATTGAATAGTGAAACAACAAAACTTGACTTGGGGCTATCGGTGCCGTCATTACCGGTGATAGATAATGTGTTTACAGGTATGTTAATTAAGATGTTTTAAGCTTACGAAGTACTAAAAATAAATATTTTTTTTTTATTTAATTAACGCCCTTTTGGGTATTATGGTAAGTTTTGGATATGCTTGGCTAAAATGTTACAAATGGTTTTAAGGAATATTTTCAGTGGAATTTAGTTTCGAATAATATGAGTTTATTATTAGTAAAATAACCTATTCTAACTATTTTACGATCAAAAACGAAAAAACTTAGTATGCATTCATGATTTTTAGCAGACCTTATACAAGTAGAAGGAGAATATTTTTTAGTTATTTAAGACAACTGCTCAAAGTGCACCACACTTTGTAGATTTGTTTTAGGAAATATAATTGCACTGGACAGCAAAATTAAACCTTTTTTGTCACACGAAAAAATATATCATACTTTGAATGTATTAAAACCACCAAACAATAATAAACGGTTATCCATTGATTTCGAAAGTGCAGAGCTGTACTTTGACATCTGTCAAATTTAACTGTCACACCAAACATGTTTTGTTTTAGTTAAAAGTCAGGTATTTATGAAAATTTAACAACCACACAATGCGTTAAAATTGTTGAAACTTACTACAAAAGTGGTGATTCAAACGCGGCCACGTTACGTGCTTTAAGAAGAGAATATAATGCACATAATCATCCAATTTATCCAGCAATTTGTAAAGTTTTAAAGAAATTTGAGGAGACTGGATCATTTACAGATAAGGTTAGGCCTGTGCATCATAGTTATGCTCGTTCCACCTGAAATTTCGTTGCTGTAAGTGAAAGTGTAGCCGAAAATCCGAATGTGTCTATTTCTCGACGTTCCCCAGAACTGGGACTTTTGTACAACACATTATGGCGTAATTTGCACTTGTACTTACACCTACATCCATATAAAGTCCAGCTTACACAACAGCTGAAGACAGCTGAACATTCACAACGTCGTAGTTACGTCGATTGTGTGCTTGAACAACAAGCAGTGGACCACGATTTTCGCAAAAAAAATTTCTTTAGCGAAGAGGCACATATCTCACTCGGTGGATACGTAAATAAACAAGGCGATTACACCTAAAAATACTTACTGTCTGGTGTGCTTCTTGGTACGGAGGTGTGATTGGAGTTTACTTCTTTGAAAACGATAACGGCGAGACTTTCAATATTAATTCCGAGCGTTACGGTCGTATGATAACGAATTTTTTGGTCTACATTTGAAGAACACGACTTGGAGAATATGTGGTTCTACATGTTACACAACACTAGAGAATGTGGCTTTACTGCGAGAGAAATTTCCTGACCGCGTAATCTCTCGTCTTGGCGATGTCAATTGGCCGCCGAGATCGTAAAATTTGAAGCCGTTGGACTTTTTTTGCGGTGCTACGTGAAAGACGGTGTTTATGCAGATAAACCTTTACTCTTGAGTACAAGAAAACCAACATTCGTCAAGTTATGGCTGACATACCATCCAATATGTACCAAAAAGTGCTCAAAATTACCTCAAACGGATCGAAGTTTGCAAAAATTCATGAAGCGGTCATTTGAAGGATGAAGAGAAGAAGGGAAAAAAAGAAATTTCATAAAACAAATTATTTTAAATATATTTATTTACTTTTATTTTTGAAACCGCAAAGTGGATAACCCTGAAAATCAATTAAAAGATGTGTGCACATATATTTTCCGAAAAAGAATAAAAATCTTAAAAATCTTAGAAAAATTTTGTTGATTAACTTTCAATGAACTTACGGTTTTCGTGAGTTTTCGGCTTTTAGTAGGTCCCTTCTATCCAACAATAATCTGCTAGCAATCCTACGCTTCATTTCCCCTTGATAACACTTTTTAAGGAAATATTTTAATGGAACCTCTTTCCTTGTTCGTCACTGAAAACACCCAAATTTGTCGGAAAGAAATCCAAATGAGAGTCGATAACATATATTTTTAGTGACATATTCCAGCCCAAAGCATTATATGACATTATAAGTTCATTTATTATCTCTTTATAAATTTTAGATTTATTAGGAGAATGAAAGTTCCAGTTTTTCAACCTTAACCCTGAATCATTTAAATCACTTTGAGTCAAAATGTACTATGTTTTTTAAATTGACGGTGGGTCCTTGGATCCCTGTATAGATATACCGTATAGTGCTGACTTGGAATCCGGCCTTTCTGATCGATTTGGAGGTTTTGTTGGGTGAAGACAAGTTTGGATAGTGAATAATGTGTTTGAACTTGGTTGAAATACCTTTTGTTTGAGTCAAACAAAAATAACAATCACTGAGATTTAAAAGTTAATTCTATACTACACTAAAACATACATAACAGAAACTGTGAATTAGAACACTTTCGCGGCAAGTTATTCAAACAAAGGTCAGAAATGAATATGTGGGGTCACAAAAAGAACTGGATGTGAAATGTGATGAAACAAAATCACTATTTCAATGAGACTACACTGATATAAATAAAATTCATCAAAACTCTTCACTGTTCTAGGACCCCTCAGATCATTTTCAGCCAGTCAGAGTTCCTACCAAAAGCGCTTAGTGTGACTTGGTGAATGTTGAAAGATATTTCGATTTCTGCGATCCACTTCAAGTGAGAAGGATCTTGCTATCGTGCATGTCGTGGTATTTTTTCAGCATTCGCCAAGAGGATCATCTATCGAGGAAAATATCACAGGTACTCAGAGGTACTCTCGACTCAATGTGGTCGATTATTTTGTTGTTGTTCAAGAGGTGGGAAACGAGAGTAAATAAGGGTATTGACAGAGACTGTGTAAATGGCTTGTGGTGCCTGTCAGTAGCTCATCCTGTTCAGCGGTACTATGATATGATGCGGAATGTAATCGGTAAAATCAAATACTCTCTTCCGGATGTACCTTCCAGAAGGTATCTGCAAGGATGATCCCTGCGGTAGCAAAAGTGCAGATACTGTCTACACAGCATAACAATTTGTTCCTCAACTGGGAGCATAGATGCTGCGGAGATGTATGCGGAGTTACGTTAAGCAAACCGATGAATTTGACTGCCAGTAACTTCTGGTTATTTATTGTCCGAATTTTCACATTCTATTCCAACCAGTAATCCTTCGTTTAGTTGGTGAAGAGGGTCACCGTGGAGTTCGATTACGCCCTGGGTAATTTCATGTAAATGTACAAAGTTAACAATATCAGGGAGAGAATACTACCCTGCGAAATACCTTCTTTAATTTTCCTGAGGTTGGAGTCGCGACTTCAAAATGCTGCGGATAAAAAATATATCGCAGCTGAGAATAACCTCAAGGCATTAGATCTACAAGTAATTTAGCTTCTTTTAACCCAAATTTCTCAAAAACGAAGGGCTAATGCAAAATAGGGTGAATCTTGCGTTCACGTGTAACTTCCATTAAAATAGCCCAAAAGGAAGTTTGAAATGCATTGGAAATCAAATTTTCAAGTTGTTTGGCTCATTCTTCTTCCACTACAAAATTCTTCAATATAAATTTCGTATAAGTTAAATTAGGGGGAACTGGTTCTTAATTTGGAAACATCGACACGATAAATAAATTTTTGTAGATTACCACTGGGCAAAAATATCCATAAAAGGGACTCTAATAATGTAAAGTTTACTTCGACTTAAATTAGGGCAATCGCATGGGGGATGGAAAATCGACTTCCTCCTCCTCGTCATTTCTGCAGATCTTGCAGCATCTTCTAAAGAAACCCCCAAGCAGCCAATGTCCCTTCACATGTAAATGAACTGGTAAACTATCTTTCGTCCGAAGTATGTAAGTACCGATATAAACAGAATGACGAGCTGAGTTGATTTAGCCATGTCCGTCTGTCTATCGGTCCATCTGTCCGTCTCATTTTCGTGTGTTAGAGATATTTGAACGAAACTTAGTGTGCGTGTCTATTTTTGTAATGTATTGAGCATTTGTGGGAACCGCCCAGATAGGTCGACTATGTCATATAGCTCGCATGCAGCCAATTTATTCAAATATCCTAGACACAATATTCCAATATTAAAATATTAAAATCCGAAAATCGGGATATATGATAAGCTAATATCAAAAAAGCATCCAAGAGCGTGAAATTTGGTATTCTACAGACGTAAATTCAAATAAATATTGACACCGAAAGATATCGCAATGGAATTTAGCGTTTTGTAATAAGAGTTTCATGAAAGATAAAAAACCTCAGCTTGGCTCAGCATTTCTTTCTCGCTCTTTCCTCTATCGGTCCCATTCCGACCAAGTTTTCCTGGGACTTGCGACATAATTAAGTTTTTTTTCCACCTTTTCGCCGACTCTCCAAAAGTGAATTCCTTAAGTAGCACTCTACATGTGTCGAAAGGCATGCCAATGCATTCTTTATCTGGTAATTGCTGCTTGAGTATTTCCTTTCGATGTACTGATTGATAAAATGAATAAAGCATTCTTCAGCGATCAGCTGACTTTAAGAGAAACTATTCCAAAACTAAATACCTGGTGGTGCTTCCAAAAGCTTCGTTAAGTAGTTTTAACTACTCTACTAATCTTTATTTGAACGGATTGTGCCTTCTCAACTAGTGTATCAATTTATATATGAAACGTTTAAACTTTTAATTGATTGCTACAACAAGTGCAACATGTCAAGCGCGCTAAATGATCTCATGATTCAATATTCTCCTATTACACTTTCAGAATCTAATCAAGAATTCGACAGCTATTTGTACAACGTAAACCCGTGCAGTTTACCCCACTCGAATTCGAGTGTCATGCATGTGATGAGCCACAATGCTGTGACAGCAACTTTGACGGCTGCGAATTTGCAAAATGTTCAAGCAACATATTACAACGCCAACCAACAGCAGCAGCAACAACAACAACAGCAACAACAACAACAGCAACAACAACAACAACAACAACAACAAATAGTGCAACAACAACAACAACACGCTAATTTACAACAGCCCCCACCATTACCACCGACAACACAATCACCCCCACAGCAGCAACAGCAACAGCAACAGCAACAACAACAACAAGCGCAGCCGCAGCAGCAGCAACAGCAACAAAATCAAGTTGTCTTGAATGTCGGCAACATACAAATAAACCCCAACACTTCGGAGAACTCTGAAGTTCCACTGATAATAACCGATGAGAATGCACCACCACAACCCGGGCCCACCATGCTAATCTCGCATGTAATCAAAAGTTTACTAAAGTTTCTCGCACAAGACACCTGTCAGCCGTTGTGGAATTACGAGGATATCACAGCTAAAGGTGAGTCAGCAGTTGCTAAGAGTTCTACGTAAGAGATTAACACTTAACCAGCTACGATGAACTTTCTTCTTCTTCTTCTACCAAGTTCAAAATTGATTATTATACTTTATATTCGGTGAAAAACTTTCAATTCTTTTTTTTTTTCAAATTTTCAGTGTGGATGGTGAAGTCAGCCGAACAACTTAGCTGTTTCCTCAAACACATGGTGAAAGTATTTGCCGATAGTTACCCGCAGGCGCGCATTGCTGAACGTTGGGCACAAACTGCACTGCAATTGGGCTTATCTTGCTCCTCACGTCACTATGCCGGCCGCTGTCTGCAGATATTTCGTGCACTCAATGTGCCCATCAACTCGCGTATGCTCTCCGATATATTGTCGCGTCTGGTGGAGACTGTCGCTGAGCAGGGCGAAGATATGCAGGGTTATGTAACAGAGTTGCTGCTAACACTCGAGGCGGCTGTTGATAGTTTAGACTCCGATTTCCGACCGCTCGATGTTATGAAAGATATTTTCAAGAGCACACCAAATTTAAATAACAAAGATGGTGGCCCAAATTCCATACTACCCGGCAAGAAGTCGCCCTCGGGTGGAATTGTGCCACAATCACCGAATTTCTCAGTGCAAAGTCATGCACGCAGCACCAGCTACTCGGTCACCTATTGTGCACGTAAGAGCACCAATTCGCCATGCGATAAGCAAGGTAAAACAACACATTTAAAGAATATAAATATTTATTTTATTATAAACGTGTCTTTTACTTGCAGTTGAACTACGCAATCGTGCATCCGGCATGTCTGGTATGTCTGCCATGTCTGAAATGGAGAGAAATGCCGCCAAGTTTGGCGGTTCGGCTTTGTCGCGTTCGCGTAGCGCTCAAAGTTTGAAAATGTTGGGTGACAGCGCCACACAGGTACGTTCTCTAATTAGTGGTGGCAAAATTTTTAATAACTTCAAATTCTTGCTCTATCTTGCATTATTCTCTTCCATCGCAGGATGATAAAATGACAATACTAGCACAACTTTTCTGGTTATCGGTCTCGCTCTTGGAGAGTGATTATGAGCATGAATTTCTTTTGGCTGTACGTTTATTGACACGGGTATTGCATCGCTTGCCACTTGATCGTCCGGATGCGCGAGATAAAGTTGAAAAGTTGCAGCAACAACTGAAATGGGCATCATATCCAGGTGTACATGCATTGCTATTGAAGGTAATGTAGTGTGAATTGTTCAGCTTTGTTTGTAAAAATGGACAGAAAACAGAAAAAAGTCGTATAAAGTGAAAAACTTTCCTCTTTGGTTAACTTTCTTCGTTATAAACAATTCACCAACTTTGTTAGAGACCTTTATGCCTGTTCAAGCAGCAGATTTCTCAAGAGAATAACTGCATGTTTCTGCAGAGCTTGTCAAAAGAATAGTCAAACTTAACGTTTTTTTCATATAAAACGTTTAGACCCCAGTTCTTACTACCCACATCAGCTTAATATTGATTTTGAAGCTTATATCATAGTTAAGCTTTAGGTGACCAAAAAATATTAAGACTTCCCAAAGTCATAATTTAAAGTTAAAAAAAAAAACTATTTTAGCGCCTTTCAATGCCTAGTAGCGGTTAAAAAAACACCCACAAACACAAATTATGTCTTTTTCGTCCTCAGAAGCCCTTATACCCCCTAAGATTATCATTTATTCTTTCATTGCACTTCTTATCACGATCATCATAAACATAGGGTGAATCCGTTGTGACAGTCCTAATATTTCATGTTAAATTGACCTATACCTGCCGTGAGGTTGAAAGTTTTTTGTGATGAACGAGTTATCTCTTCTCAAGTAGTTTTTCTGTTCCCAATACCTTAATTAGATTGAACAAAAATAGATCACCTATGTACTTGCAAACGTATTAATGTCAAGATAAGAAGCCAAATAGACGAACTCAATCGCCCCTGCGGGCTAGGGTGTGGGGTGTGGTTATTGTTGTTGTAGCGGCTAGCTAAGCTAGGGAGGTAAATCTAGTCTTAGTTATCGAGGTCATCTAACGAAAGGCCCAGGAAACGTGCTGTTTCGACGGGCTCGGACCACAGAAAGAGGGGTGTGCGGGGATTCATTGCACGCGGGACATATGTTGGGTACAGTGGCGGATCCAAGGGTGGGGTTTTCGGGTCCGGACCCCCCCTCCCCCTTCGGAAGCAATGTAAATCTTAAATTCGAATCTACTTTTGCAGTTTATTAGTGTCTGATGTCTCCAAAAAAAATTAATATATTTTAGGACCCCCTACCCCCTTCTGGAAATTCTGGATCCGCCGCTGGTTGGGTATCTCAGGGTCGAGTCTGGATAAGTAGGAGTTAAGCCTACCACAATATCCAGACCTTGATTGTGCCGCGACTCTCACGACTGCCGGTTGTACGTAACGGAGATGACCCGGATTTTATCCGGCCAAGGGCTGTCACACCTTCGGCGACCTGACCGCGTTTAGGTTCTCAGATAAACATAATCTTAGTTCGGGCATGGGGACGTAAGCAATGGCTAAAATCCAATAGTTCTCACAACAGTTGGGTCTTTATACCAGAACGATCCGGATATGTATCAGGCCAAAGACTGTCACTTTCGCAATATTCCCGTAAAAACAATCAACTCATCGGTTCCTTTGCTGACCATTACTTACCCGCCCAAGAATAGTGCTAGCAGTTTACCACTGCATAGCTGTAAAGAATATATTAACCTGTAAGGGATATCCAGCATGTGGAAGCCGCTACAACAAAAACAACAACAACAACAACAACAACAACAATCCAACATGCGGCACAAAATTTAAATTTCTAAAATATAATCAATCGTTTTTCTAATTTTTTTCAGGGCTGCACACACACATCCACGTATGAACCCACCATTATGCTACTCTCACAATTCGCACCGATGCTCAACTTGCCCGTATGTGATCCAACACAAAGCTGTGCATTCCCAATGAATGTCATCTCGCTGCTACCCTACATGTTGTTGCATTATGAAGATGCAAATGAGATTTGCATCAGAAGCGCTGAGAATATAGCACAAGTTTCATCAGAACTTGGCGCCAAATTGGAAAATCTCGGTACAGTAATGACGCTCTACAGTCGTAAAACCTTCTGCAAGGAGTCATTTCAATGGACGAAATGTGTGGTGAAATATCTACATGATACATATGCACATATGGGCCTACACATGTTGGCCTTCCTCATCGAGGTACTAGAGAAGGGACCACAACAGATACAAGTGCCCGTTTTGAATGTGATACATTGTATGCTGCACTATGTGGATCTCTCCGCGCCACAAGCGCAAACTATAAATAGCGACCTGTTGCGCGCTATCGGCAAATATTTGGATGTGAGTTGAATATGAAATGCGTAATTGCTGATTTATATATATATTATCTTTTGCTTCTAACTTACAGACCCTCAATTGGAAGGATGCATTGAAAATATTGAAATTGATAGTAACACGCAGCTCCTCACTGCAAGTGGTGCCGCCAAGTGAAGGTTGTAGCGCCGGTTTATCGTTCTCCTTCTATGGCACATATCCGGATTCGGATATGTTCTGTAAAAAGGAACTTGCTGGCCGCACAATGGAGTTCACCTTCGACGTCTCACAGACACCACTAATCGGTCGACGCATTCTATTGAAAACCGATGATAATCCCAACATTATCGGTGGCACAAATTCATCGAATGCCTCAACGAATACCACCGTTACAACAGCAAGCAGTGCGACTGTACTGAATAATGCTGCTGGTGGTGTATCATGCGTTGTTGGCGCACAATCACGCAATATAAGCAGTATGAACACGGCCGGGCAGGGCGGACAGGGCAATTTTAATACGACCACCGGTGCTGGCGCACACTTGCAGCATAACAACAGCGCTGTGGGCACACCAAATTCACCACGACGCAGCGCTAGCCTCTCGCCGGCCGATTCAGCGTCACTAAGCGGTTGGAAACGTCCATGGATGTCTCAAGGTCGTGTACGCGAATGTCTGGTTAATCTGCTGACCACTTGCGGTCAACGTGTGGGCTTGCCAAAATCACCATCGGTATGTATGAACTGCCTATGTGCAGGCGTTTTAAATTGTATTCCAGCTAAGCCGAAGCCTTTAGGAGTATGTGTGCTTTATATGCACCATCTTTATGCGTATAAGCTAAGTAGCGCATTCTTTTCAGCTAAGCTGGTGGGCGTGGAATACATAATACTTATATATGAAGCTGGTTAGAACATATGTATATTTAGTGCTTCGACAAATTTCGGCGTTATTTGTATGTTTTTTTTTCCTGTACTTGCGTTGAATTGCATGCTAGAATTTACTTATTTTTTTCGTTTTGAGTGAAACATACAATTAAACCCTTCATTGAATGACATACATATTTAATAATATTCAAATCATCATAAATTATTATTATTAATCTTTTGAAACCCGCTTACCATTTCTTATTTTATTTCCATGTTAAATTCGTTTCGTGATATACAAAAACAAAAACAAAAAAACAAAAAACAAAAAACAAAAAACAATTATTGCTCCATGTCAAAATTGTGTTTCAGGATGATTTCATTAACTCTATTTGCTCAAAGGTAGGAGTATGAACCACATTTATTTGGAATTTTTATAAATTTACTACACATATGTACGTATGTACCTCTTGCATTTAGTTTTAGCCTTGTCATTTTTGTTATTTGTTGTTGCTTTGATTTTTTTGTCGCTTTTGATATTTATTTACATATATTGCTTAGCTTTATAGCTCCATTCGTAGAATTCTCAAAAAATTCAGCACATCAGTATTGCAAAACCCAACTTGGGAACTTAAAATTCAAACCCTGCTACCGTTTACGAAGATTCCCGCAATTGAGGTTTACTTTGGTTAGCTCGAACTAAATTACCAAACTTGAGGAGTTCAATTATCATAGCAATGCATACCAACTCAGAGTATATCCTGCACTTTGCCATGTTGCAGAGCCTTAGATATAATCTAGGGCTGTTTTAAAGACTCTCCAGGATTTGTGATGGTTTGTGGTAACTCGTTTCTGGCGACAAATCCATCTGAACCTCAAACTTATGTTAGGTTGAAACGGTTGCTGGAGAGGACGTCTTCCCAATTAGGCCACCAAATGAACCCATTGTGAAACCACTTATGTACCCTAGGGTCGGAACTGCTAGCCAAACCATTGCTTATAAAGGGTGATACGAGGTTCCCTACTTTTTTGAAGAAAAAAACACAAAAAATTCAAATTTAATGGGGAATGTTTATTATCATTCGAAAGAACATTCTTTTGCATTTATTTTTTGAAGATTATCTCTTTCGAATGTTGGCCGCGGCTATGTTTCGTTGAGTCCAATTTTCGATGACTCGTTCGAGCATTTCGACTGCGGGCATTTTCGAAGCGGGATTATCCGCATAGACTTTAGACTTTACATATTCCCACAGGAAAAAGCCTAACGGTATGATATCACACGACCTTGGTCACCACTCGACCGGCCCAAAACGTGAAATTATTTGCTAAACGAAGTGTTCTCTCAACAAATCCATTGATTGATGCGATGTATGAGAAGTGGCACCGTCTTGTTGAAACCAAATGCCACGGAGATTACGAGCTTCAATTTCAGGCATCAAATGGTCGGTTATCATGTCACGATGACGGTCGCCATTGACGGAAATGGGCCTCATTGCTGAACAAAATTTGGCTCGAAAACCCCGGATCTTCTTGGAACTTTTCAAGAGCCCATAGAGCGAAACGATGTCACTTGGGCAGGTCGAGCGGCTTCAGTTCTTGCACAAGCCGTATTTTGTACGCTTTTAATTTAAGATCTCGACGTAAAATGAACCAAGGTATTCCATACGTCAGTCCGAGTTGCCACGAACGGTGCCGAATCGAATCTCCACGGTCTTAGTGTACACTCTCAGCTACGGCCGCTATACTTTCTTTACTGCGTGCTGGATGTGTTCTATTCGGTCGAATATTATCCAATAATGAATGCTGGGTCTCAAGATGAGTGATGGTGTTGCCAATAGTACGCTCAGTAGGCCGATTATGTTGACCATTAGTTGAGCAAAAGGCGCGAAACACATTCTTTACAGAACGTGAATTTTCGTAGTAAAGTTGAATGATTTGTAAACGTTGTTAAGGCGCAAGTCTTTCCAGGATGAAATGCCAAACAATATTGAACAAAAATAACATGACAGCTTCACGCGACTCACGCGTAATCTTTAAAAAAAAAGGCTATTGAAAAAAGCCTCTACTTGGGTCATCCTTTATATGCTTTAACGTGCGCCTACTTCCGTCTTGAGTGAGCATCTGCGATGAATAACTCACTTATATTGAGCTTGCAGGTGGAGAGTGACATGCTCAAACTCTTTCATAATGACCAAAGTAGGAAGGAAGTACGTTTCTTTGCAATTTTGTCCACCATCCATTAACCGGTATGTTTCTAAATCGCAGTACCTATATCGCGCTCAGAAGGAACACTTGCAAACCATGACTTCAAGTGATCTGCGGCGATTCTTTACCGTTTCTGATGAAATTGTTACACACTCCAGAGCTTTTAATACTGTATTGCTTTCCAGAAAAATACATTACCCCTTGACCTAGACAGTTGATAGCCTCATGCACGGCCACCAATTCTTTGTAATTTCTCGTGAATTCATTAGTCCGGTTTCTCTGTTAGTTGAAACCTTCTTAAAACATTCCTTCTGTTGCAGTCTTACCGATGCGAACCCCTAATATTAATAGGTAATGAGCTCAGTATTATAATCATTAAATTTGAAGAAGCTTTCGATATAGCGATGACCACAGTACAACCACAACCTTGTGTGTACCTCAAATTTTGGTAGATTGGAATGTATAGAAAAAAATTTCCTTGAAGCCTCAATAGGTATTGACTTGCCTCAACTTATTTATTCCCTCATTCTTATTAACCAGCGGACGCAATAGCCTAGTGATTAGCAGTGCATTGCTAACATTCAAAATTATTTAATATTAATTTTTGTAATTACGCTTGCCCCTTGACAAGAAATTTTAAGGGCCTCCCAGTGTATTTCTAGCATGAAATAAAAAACTGCTCATACAAATTAATCAGCCGTTCGGAGCCGACTTAAAATCAACTGTTGAGCCCTTCATGAGTTGGAAATGCTTTAACCAAGTTATATTTACACAAGGAGATAGACCGTGTTCTCTCTAAAGAAATTTTCGGATCGCTCCTTGAAATACTATACTTTTGGCTGAAATAACATTTCGGCGTTTCTCTCTATAACCGAAGTAATGCTTCGACCCACTAAATAATCGACCTAAACAGAGACATTAACATCTCACCTCTACTGCATATGCTGAAGTGTAATCTTGTAGAGCCGCCAAGCTTTTAAATGTTAGATAATAGTTTTAATTTCGTGGTATTTTCGAAAAGTTGCTAAAGAGACTTCGGTAAACCAAAACTTTGTAATATCTGAACACCAGCGAGACATGATTTCATATAATTTTTAATGCTCAGAATGTTTTTATGGTTTTCTGCTCTCAATGTTAGAACACAAACTTCGCTTGCTAGCTATTGTATTCATAAAGAATCACATGCGCCTAATTGTAGGCTACATTACTCCATTTACTCATTTATTTATACTCGCTTTCGCAAGGAATCGCTTCATTTGCGTACGAAAAAAAATTTTTTTAATTGGTTTCCTATTAAATTTAAACATAATTTTGTTGTTTCTGTTGTTGTTTTAAATTTTTGCTTACATTTACCTACATTGGCTGCCACAAGCAGTCACTGAGCACATCGATCTTAACTGGATCCATTGCAACGAGACAAAGCGTAAGCGTTTTTTATTATATTTTTTCTGCTTTTTTTACGTTTGATTTATATAAATGTGAATTTCTTATAAAATATCTACTACTGCTTTAACTGTGCAGCGGATGTTTTTCAAATACACAGCTGCACACCACAAACACTCGCACTTACAATTGTCTTTGCAACATTTCATTGTTGTGTACCGTTAAAACTATCGTTGATCTTTAAAATAATAATTTATAATTTTCCATATCTTTTATTTAGGTTATATTCAGCCAATCTTCTGATTTGATGGAGCGCCAGTCGTCGGCTGCTTCCTCTACGGAAGAAACCTCCGGACCTCAAGGTGATCTCAGCAGCGGTTCACGGCGTGATGATGGCCAACCCGATTTTACAGTTTTCAAAGATTTCGATTTCCTCGAATATGAAGATAGCATTGCCGGCGAATCGACCGATAACTTCAATTGGGGCGTCAGACGTCATCAACTCTTTGAGGGCGATGAAGAACGTTTGACTTGTGGCAGTGGAATTGGCGGCGGCGGCGGTGGTGGCTCAATCAAGGGTGGTCACTCCTCTGCGCTGGAGGACAGTTTCAGTGAGAAGACACCCATATTGAGTAAGAGACGTCGACAAACTGCCGACGATTCATCGGACGAGGATGGCGAATCGGAGTCGCCTATCGATGAAGATCATCGTCAATCGTTTATGAAGTCCGCTTATAATGTGGGACCACCCACTTCGTTGAGTTTGCGCGAACGTCGTCGTCGCAATTCGGTTTCACGCAGCGATACGAGTGGCTCAAGCGCTGGCGATCTTGGTGATATCACACCATGTAATGCATCACCACATCTACCTGGTATTATACGCTTTGGCGCACCCATACGCGATGAGGCGGAGGAGAATTGGCGTAAACAGTTGCAGTCGATGTTGATTAATCAGCCTTCGGCGCATACCTCTGAGTTGCTGATGCAGCTTTATCGTCTCATAAAAGAGTTGACCTTCAAGACGATTAGCATATCGAAGGAAGCAAAGAAATATTTTACCGGCATTGGCTCACAGTTAGGCAATCGCATATCACTCTTCACCGACTTGCTCAGCTCGCGTGCTGATCCACCACGTGTGTGGTGCAGTGATGCTCAAACAACTACACCGCGACTATTCGAAACGCTACGCTTCAATGTGCTGGAGGTGCAGGAGCACTTGGAGACCTTCTTCGATCGCAAAGATCAAGTGCTGGAGGTGAGTGTGTGTGTGAGTGTGTTAGTGGCAGGCTTTTTATAAAGTTATTTAAGCCATAAATCTTTTTTTGGTTTCCAGTGTTTGGATGCGGTGAAAACGTCATGCAAGTTGTCGCTCTTCAATGAAGCGGATGTCGCAGCATCGAGTATGGAGTTGGCGACCAACACCAATATTAGCTACATGACCTTCGATCCGGCCTCCTCGGAAGTGGTTCTCGATTTGGGTCGCTCGTTGTATAAATTAATGTTTCAACTTTTGCTACTCATCGAATCGAATCACAAAATATCATCGAATGTGGTTAACCATTTTAGGATTAATGAAAATGTAAGTATAAGTGGTCGGTTGAGCCAAGTGTGCCAGGGTGTTCTAAGTATCCTTATTAGACACGTCAAGTACTGTATTACTGGGCTCTCGGTTTGAGTGGTTCCAATGGCTAGTATTTGGCTCTAGCTTAAGCTTGAGACATTTCTGCTCTCGTCTTTTACTCCCCATCTGAGCTCAGCAGTAGATCAGCATGGTTTCCGTAAAGTACGCAGCACCACAACTGTATTTCAAGACATGAACTCCAGATAGTCCATGGCCTTAACCGACTCACTCAAGAACTGACCTGATAGTACTGGATCTCTCAAAAGCTTTTGATACCGTCAATCACAGTGCTACATCAGACATTAAAGGATCTTTATTACTGCCGGGATTGACTCAGCACTTAACCCCCACGTAATATCGTATGTTCTGCATGCGACGAGTCCCCGCACGACACTAACCACCTCTCTGCATGCCCACTAAAATTAGCTCATGTAACACCCCTTTTCCTCTGGTCCACGCCCGCTGACTAACGCGTTTTTTTTGGACCACCCGTTAAATGACCTCGACGACATAGAATGACTTTGCCCGCTCCTAGTCGGCGAAGAGCAAGCCACTACTAAAACAATAAAAACCACAGAAATCTCCTCATGGCATCGGCCTTGTAAACTTACTTACCTGTCATTTGTCGTTTGACTATAGTCCGACTAGGTCTTTCTCTTGATTTTTTGTATTTCTCTGTATTCCACCCTTAACTTGTGCAGTTATGTTAACCTTCATATCCCTTCACATTACAGATGCATGACATATCGGATTTATATGCGCTGGTGCGTGACGCTCTGGTGCGCAGCGTTAGTGAAACGGAGCTGGAATGTTTCGAAGCGGCATCCACATCCACCGAAGGTGAACATACGCCCACACCCTCACCGGGTATACCAATGACTAGCGAAGAATTCGAGACAACGCTGCAAGAACTCATCGATGCACAGAAATGGTCTGTGGCCATAACTCATGTACGTCAATACAAGCGTATCTCCCAAATGACTGCATCCAATCCGAACTTAACCATCTTCAGTTACAACAATTTGGATAGCCGTTTGAAATTCGATGAAATGTCCATTATTTTGAATGCGTACGCGCAGAGTATAATGAAAGATCGCACGGGTAAAAAAGAGTGCATTATGGGCTATGCGTACAGTTAAAGATTAAAATATTAATATTAAAATATTTCTTCTCTTCTTTAGAGGCCTTCATCGTCTCCAAATCCGACTCTGAACTTTTCGAGGTGTACGCTATACTTTCGGAAAATCTCTATCATGTCTCTAGCGCTCTGACCACCATGGAAATAAATATGAAGAGCTACTCTAGCAGCTCGGCGGCCGCGGTAGCTGCCATTGCGGCAACACGTGGCGAGAGCAGTGACGCAGTAACAAATCTTTAAGAATCCATTTAGTATTAAAAAAAAACACATTTTCCAAATAAATCATTAAGAGAAAATATAAAATTTGAAATAATGCAAAAAAAATTATAAAAAATACATACATATATACCTTTCCATAAAAAAGTAGCTAATAAGGCCAACTAATGAGCAAAGCAAACGTGACACCTTTGATATAAAATTAATCAGGCAAACGAATAATTTTTAGTTATAAGAAATATGCACAAGTGAAAAGAAGTGTTTTTAATTTTAGTTATTCATTATTTAATAATTTAGTTGAGCAAATGTGTTTTGTTAGCTTAAGTAACTATTTACTGTTTGTATATGCGGTTTTGTTTCTCAATATGCGTACATTTTTAAAAATTCGAATAGTTCTTTTGAGATGAAGTTTGAAATTTCAGAAACGTTATATTATATTTTTACAGTTCAAGATTTCGACTCAAAACAAATTAAAATTAATTAAAAAATTATGCATATAAATTTATAAATTATTTTATTTATTGCTATACATTGTTTTTATTTTTTTTAAATTGATATTAATAAAATTATTATGGAAAAGTAAAAAAAATTTTTTTTTTTTGTAATTAGTGCTTCCAAGGTTTTTGGAATAGTTTCTATGGCAATAACAAGTACTAGAACTAATTATAAATCAATTAAATTGGTGGCATCGTCTTAATCAAGTGTCCCCACAACTCCGTTTTTGAGAACAACTTTGGTTAGAGGAAACAAATATGATAAGAGACATATGCAATTTTATCCTCCACAATCTATTTAGTACTGAGTCTGATGAAAATCACCGTCAATCATCAATTTTGGTCATCTAACGGATGGCTCTGTAAACGAGCTGTTACAAAAAGAACGAATCAAATTATGCGCCGAGTACACTTCCAACCACGCAATCTGTTTCTTACCCTTACAAATTACCCGCCTTCGATTGCGTTAAGAGTGCATTGTATTACTGATATTGTTTACTATAACCTTAACACTTTAAAAAGCTCATTTACATACGGTCCAGATAATATCCCATCTAGTGTACTTAAGTTCTGTGCCGATTTTCTATATCTACCATTAGCGAACATATTCATTGCTTCAATCAAGCAAAATATATTTAATTCTTTATGGAAAGAGTCATATATTTTACCTCTACATAAATCTGGTAGTAGATATTGTATCATAAACTACCGGGGCATTGCAAAGCTATGTTTTATTCCCAAAAGTTTTGAAGCTGTTATTACTGACCACCTAGCTCACTCCGTGTCATCAATTATTGACACTTCGTTATCCAACCGATATTATTTATACTGATTTCAGCAAAACATTTGACAAGGTCTCACACTAAATACTTCACTATAAACTAGATATGTTTGGGTTTTCACCATCCATACTCAAATGGATTTCATCATATTTGACAGGTAGAAGACGAAGAGTAATTTTTAGCTCTAGTACTTCACGTGAAATATCAGTAACATCTAGTGTACCTCAAGGCAATCACCTCGGTCCCTTACTATTTCTCTTATTCATCAATGATCTGGCAAATGTGGTTCGTCATTCGAAAGCACTTATGTAAGTAGATGATGTCGAGCTCTTTAAATCAGCTCGTTCTATAGAAGATAGACAACTCTTGGGAAATCAATGGACCCTAAGCTAATAATGCTAAAGGAGTCCTAGCTTTCATTTAACGGTGAGATTAGGAATTTAATAACCCATATGTTACCAAATTATTTTACACTTCACTCATTCGGCCTATTTTGGACTATGGGTTTGTTGTATGGAATTCACACCATCAATTTCATGATGATAAATTGAAATATGTACAGAAAAAATTCTTATTATTCGCTTTAAGGAATTTACATTGGGATGCGAATAAAAATCTCCCTCCTTATAAAAGCCGATTAAGGCTTATTAATCCGCCTTCACTCCATCGTCGACGAGAGATGCTTGGAGTTTTATTTTTAAGTAAACTGATAAGAGGTATTATCAATAGTCCATTCTTACTTAGAGGCGGCTTATAATAAACTGTCGGCCCCTCCATTTCTTGGTGAAAACATCAAGACTCAACACCACAAATTGTATTCTGGGCATACGACTACCATAACATCGCACTCACGGGAGTTGAATGGTATCGAGCCACGAACCGTCTTTGGTGATATAGCTCCACTTTGGTCAACAGGTGAAAGTTGGTTATTTCGAGAAATAGCGCTCGTCAATCGGCAGGTTCAAGGAACGTGGTGTTTCGACAGTGGCGGACAATATTAAAAGCAAAATAAAGAAAACGTTTAAAAACCACGATCAAAACTAAATTTGACGTAATGCAGGTTGGGTCAGAAGATACTATGAAGTAGCAAATTCTCAAGCAGGACTGATTTTAGCCAGATATAATTTGAATATCGGCTTTAAACGTAGCGAACTCTGGCCATAATACGTACGAATTCCTTTTCTTAATTCAAATCAACCTAACGCCGGTAAAAAAAAAATTATTTTAAGTATCGCCCTGAGATTGGTGACATTCTGCTTGTCGTTGTTGTCGCTGTTGTAGCGTCTAGCTGAACCCCGTCTAGAAGTTGGTAAGAATAGCTTGAGTAATCGAGGTCATCCAATGGAAGGTATAGGAGACAGGTTTTTTGACGGGCTCTGTCCAGAGGGAGAGTAGTGCTAGAAGAGTTCGTTTGGGGGGCATGCAAAGAGGTGGTTACTGTCGTTCGGACACTCATTGCATGAATGACATATATTGGGTGTGTCGGAGGCAAATTTGAAATTACATAAGTCGACTACAAAATCCAGATCTTAATTGTGCTAGTATTACTTAGGTTTCTCTAAGCAGATCGAGCTCTAGGTCAACAATAGATGGTGTTTGGATTCCGAGAACGCCACTCAAGAAAAGAGAGGGTACGAAGATGTTGGCGAACTCTCTATGTATGTCGGTTAAAGCCTGTCTTTTTTAAATTTCCATATGATGGAGTCGTTATCGTCAAGCACTCCCTTCCAGATGTGCCTGTGTGGAGGTTTGACTTCAAGTAGGTGTCTGCTACCATCGTGAGCATCCCAGCTGATTTTGCTTATATAGCACAGCGTTATGCTCCTTAACTAGGAGCATAGATATCACGCTGTGTAAGTGATGCGGTGACATCAGGAGGTTTCATGCCACGGTTAGGCTGATGCTCTGGCATGGTCGTAGCTTCTTCATCTGCGTCTCGTTACTCCGCGCCGTCCATATGAATGCAGCGTATCGGCCTTGTATTTTGCTAACGATTAGAGCATTTTTTTTTGCAGTTTTTGTACTTTAGTGCCAATTGTAATTGGAAATTTCGTGCAGTGAATAAGTGAGAAAGGTCGGCGAGATAGCAGTTTATTGTCGAACAAAGATCACCGGCATATGAAATTAACCCTTTGGCGATGAAGGGAGCTTCGAGATCTGAAAATTAAACAGCATTGGGGAGAGAACGCCAACCTGCGGGGCCGCTTGTTTAATTTTACTAAGTTTACAATTTTGACCACTACGCACCGGTGTTGGCCCGGTTTTTATCCGGTGAAGGGCTGTTCGCTTTCGGCGACCTAATCCGAGGTCGACTACGCAAATATTGACATTTACTGCCACGGAACCACCCCCTTATATATATATATATATATATATATAAATTTTTTTTTTTTTTTGGCTGGCTCGAATTTATAACCCTCCAATACGCGGAATGTCAGAATTATCACACGCATTTAACAAACTGCCGGGGAAAGTGAACAAACTTTCTGCTGTTCTCACTCATCAAGTTAAGAAAAAATATTTATAAGATTAAGTGTCTATTCTTAGATTAAGTATCTAACTAAAATGTCTAGAACTTTTAAAAACTTTGTCTCTATTTAATAATTATATAAATATGTGTTGTATATACGTATATATGAGCATGTAAAAGATTTATTGTGTAATTAAAAGGGACAAATATAAAACAGCCTCGGTTTATACACATTTTACAATAAATGCTTGTGTGTATTTTTGTTTATCACTTTGAGTGTTGCAAAAGTATATGTACGTACATATGCATTTTCAGTTCTTAATAAAAAATATATATATATTGTTTTTATAAGTATGTAAATAATCAAAACTAATCTAAACACCTTATTCAATTATAACAAAATCCCACTGATTTTTTAAGGAGCTCATAATGGTTACTTAAACAAATTTTTCATTGCTTCTTTTTGTGATTGGTGATAGTTGGCGAGTAATTTCCTAGCGCGTGCTAATTCTGCTAATATACTCTTATTATTAGGTACTATTTCATTAGCACGATTCAAATCAGCTATCGCCAATTCATATTCTTTGAGGCCAATATTGGCTTGACCGCGACGATAGAGTGCTTTGAAGCACTCAATATTCACTTGTAGTGCCTAAAGTGTAAAGGCCGTTATTGTGCTCAAATATATGAATTATCTCGCAATGCAATGTATACGAACCTCTGTGCAAGCATATTTTGCATCACTATATTTTTCCAGCTTTAAATCCACTGCTGCCAAATTTGTTTGATTAATCACATAGAAATCTTCCAGCTTCTTTACATCGCTCCCGCCAATTACAAGATGGTTATATGTTGGATTATCGAAACGCATTCGAAATATATTATAGTAACGATCTGCTTTGCGATATTTACGACGCGATTCGAGATATTTTTGTTGAGTGAAGAAGTGATTTCCTGCATTTCGCATAACCGTAAGAAAATTCAGTATTTCATCAAGCTATAAAATAAAAATTTAATTTAATCATCAGACCTACAAACAGTTATGTAGTATTTGTAGAATTTCAGTAATTACAGTAAATGCCTCAGCTTTTCTATCCCAATCTACTGGGTATGGCGGTAGTTTATCTTCAGTCTCATCATTATCGCAAAAACCCCAATCTTCTCCTGGATGTATTTCTCCACAATCCGCTATTATTATATCCTATATATATGCATTAATATATAGATATGAGTTTCAAAAATGTCATCTTAACTCTCTTATAAAAAAAACTAACCTCTTGCGGTTCACCTTCATCCGTCGAAACGAGCTCCATATCCGATAGTATGGACAAACCACGCAGAACTTTGCCAACTACGACATTAGTTTTATCAAGATTATTGCTGGACATGGCCACAACAAAAAACTGCGAATTGTTCGTGTCCTTCTGTCCATAGTTTGCCATGCTAATGGCGCCTTCATCATGCTATCAAATATTTGTTTTTATTCGTATTTCTCATTGTAGGTGTGCTAAACTTTCAGGAGAGTTGACATTAACTTACAAGTAGTTCAAAGTTTTCATCCTCAAAAACCGGTCCATAAATGCTTTCGCCGCTGGTGCCATCATTATTCACAACATCGCCGCTTTGGGCCACATACAGGCGTGTCACTTTGTGAAAACGTATACCCTTATAATGGAGCGGTTTACCTAATGCACCATTGCCCTTTTCACCAGTACACAAAGCACGGAAATTCTCTGCTGATTTGGGCACAACATCTTTGCGCAGTTCAATTACCATTCGTCCAGCTATCGTGCAATTGGATTGTTATTTCAGCATAATGATTGTGCCATCAAATAAATCTTACCATATTCTTTGCCAATTGTTATGTCAAAGTAAACCAAAGGATTTGTGGCACAAACCGGTTGTAATAATTCCTTATCCATAGTTTTTTAACAAAAAAAAAACACTTTGCTAATCAAAATTGTTAAACAAATTGAGAGAGGAACAACGGCGTAGCAGGACAGCATGCGTATGTTTCGATAATACCGAAATCGATATATTTATTTCAATGCTCGGCGATTGAACGTAAAACGACGTTTACATATTCATTATTACCAATGGAGATTAAGGGGATAGGTGGGTTTGAAAATTTAAAAATATAAAATCGATTTTTTGTCTTATTAAATTGTACAATATGTTTAATATTTTCTCCTAAAATTTCAAATCGATCGGAGTAATATTCTAAGAGATAGACCCTTTGGAAGTTCCGCCCTCAAAACTATATTTTTTACGTCGGGGGACATGATTTCTCGAAAAGTTATAAAGCAAATTTTTGTTCAAATTCGACACACATCTGTATAATAACATTGAATAGTCATTGAACGAAGGATTTTTTTTTTATTACAACTAATTTTTTCGAGCCAGTGCATGGCGAAAATTTGATCAAAAAAGTCTGTCAAAAATTCAAATTTTAATTTTTTGTTTTTTCCTTGGTCCAATAACAAGATTTTTCCATGTAGTAACGAAATATTTTTGGTTTTTTGATTTTAGATGAGCCAATAATAAGTTATGCTGTCCACGGCGAGAGCGTTTTTTTTTTTTGAGACGTCAAGGGAGATGAAGTACCAAAGGCTGAGTTTTCGGAATTTTTGAATAACAGTTTTACAAAATACTGTTTAAATATGTATCTTTGATATGGTAAATTGTTTGTATATATAAAAAAATAGGAAAAATTCCTTTTTTATACTGAAGTAGTAAATAGCAGACGTCTTATCAAATTACACCAATCATCCCAACCAGTCATTATGAATGTCGACTACGAGCGGAAAAACTAATATAAATGTGGCAATTTTGGCAGCATTCAAAGCGATCATTTGATCATACCAGCATTCAAAATAAAACAAAACAAGGAAAAGTGCGCAACTCCAGTTGGTATTGGGACAGGACCTTTAGAAGTAATTGAACTTATAAGAAGAGCCCAACAAATAAACAAACTGTATAAGAGAACCAGTAGTTTAAACAGCCATTTGACGCACCTCCTTTTCGTAATTATTTTTAAGGAGCTCTTTCTCGCTCCACGATCTTTGATGTGTCACAGTTTTGGATAAATTTCCCACGTAAAACATACAAATTTCGATTCTCATAATCTCCAATCACAGGAGATCATTGCTCACAACTTCCAATTTTTCACATGGAACTTACTTTCGATCTCTACCTTATAAAATCCTTTGATACAAAGAAAAATGATTATCAGGCTACATTACAATTTTTTTAATTAAATCCCTGGCAAATCCAAGAGCCATAGTGTTCGATAAATAACTTTCAGTGTAACATTGTCCCTTTATCTTACAAAGCTTAAAGTGCCTTGAGATAAAGCAATTTTCACGAAAATCTTATTTCGTTTACGCATTTTACTGTCAAAAAGTTTCAATTTCGCCGTGTGATAACACTGAAACTAATTTCTGCAAATTAAATTTCATATAAGTGCGAAAATAAAAATTACAGTATGTGAAAGTACTCATTTATTAGCAATGTGATTTCTGAAATTAAGTTTCTAATTGCATAAGCAATCTTTATTTATCTAGAAAGTTCTGTCAAAGGATTTGTGTATTGGTAGGGAAGATTTTTGAAACACTTTTATAAAAACACCTTTCATAAATTTGAAAAAAAAATTTTATGCTATTTGTGACTGATCTTGAAATTATTAATCATTTTGAAATGCATTTGAAATAAATTAATTGCTACATCTGAGAGTCATCGATTGCTTACTAACTGTCATTTGACATAATCATTTGTAAAACAACGCCAATTATGTATGGTTTCGGCATTAAAGCTTAAACATTTGAAAATGCTAAAAAAAAACTTAAAAAAAAACTCAAAAGAAATTAAAAAGGAAAATGGCATGGTTTATTTCATTTAATAATTTCATCTTCATTTAGTTCTGAAATATCAGTGATGTTGCCATCAGCAAACTTCCGCACAAATGAAATTTTAGCTCTCAAAGTGAAAAACAGATTGCAAGCAATACATATCAGCAATATCTTTTGACTTATATTGCTAGCCATCAGTAATTACCGGCCACCACAGGCAACTTATTTCGTGCCATGTATATCACGACATCAGCGATTACCTGTGGAGACGTGGGGTAAGCTAAGCAAACATATGTTTTTTCTATTGGCGCTTAAATTCGAACATATTGTGACGGAAATTCTAAATTCAAAGGAGAGACAAAAGTAGTGACAGTATGATGGAGATTCCCAGTACTAAGTGGAGTATATACTCTGGTACTAAGGACAGACAAAAGTAGTGGCAGTATGATGGAAATTTCCCGTACTAAGGACAGACAAAAGAAGTGGCAGTACGATTTTAATTCCCTGTAAAAAGGACAGACGAAATGAGTGGCAGCAACTACTACAGGTAGACAAGTTAGCGCATGAACGGAATGTTTCGACCATCGTTAGACAAACAAATAATCAGCCTATTCTTGAGCTCGTGAACAGAATGTTTGGGTCATCCTCAGGTTTAAAAAGAGCGGCAGCGGCTATCGCACGAGAGACGAGTAGAAAACGCAGTGGATTGCTGTGAGCTGTGTGTTTTAGAAACGGATAAGCTGTGTGAAGCAGAAAATAATTGTGTGTCGTAAAAAATTGTAAAATGAGCCATTGGGTAAAGTAAAGAATTGTAATTATTGAAGACTAAATAAACGTAGAGTAAATTCCTGACGATTGAGAGGCCAAACGAACAAATCTTGGGAGTTTTATTTACCAATCCAGTGATCTTACTCGAAGGATTTGGGTAATCATCGAGGGTAGCTACGAAAAACGTTACAATATATAGTCTTCGCCGATAACGGTTGGTTCGAAATCCAAATAATATTTATTTATTCTCTCTGTGATTGTTTGCGCTGGCGTTGTTCTCATGTTTATATTAAATGGAACATTCTACGTTGTTATATGAGTTTGAGGTTATGTTTATGATGAACTAGTTGCCTCTCAAGTCGACAGCATTCAACAAATATTTCCTTAAAGTTTCAATTCAATTAATTAAAAAACATTTTTGTTTTTTGAAATTTACATTTAATTAGTTTTATTTATTTATTTGTGTAGATAAAAAATATTAAAAGTTCGTATTGCAGTTTTAAGTGACAGATATTATTAATACAGAGTTTTAGTATAAAATATTGCATTAATTTGGATATTAAGAACATGCAGAAATATTTTTTGTTCTATGTTGCTCGATGAGCTTGCGTTTCTTTTTTCGAGAATAACAACTTAAATTAGACGTGGAGAATACGTAAAAAATTAGATTTTAAAAATATATATTTTAAAGCTTAACTAAATTATTTTTCACTAAAATATTTTCATACTAGAAACTATGTAGTATATAAGGTATTTGGATTTTCCACGACTCAATACGCATAAAACTAACCGCGCTTATGCAAACCCATTGGGAGCATGAGAAATCCATTCGGTTGCTTATAGTTTCTATTTTTTTTGGGTTTGATTCTATGGCTGATAAAATGATTGGTTGGCTGGGCAGTGTTTATCGATGCCAAGCATCGTTTATGGCTCCAATCGACTACGTGAATAACAACCATCGGGCAGTGCTTGAGCTATTGCACGTATATTGGCCACTTGTTCTTCCAAATCGAACAAATCCTTTTCATATTTGTCAATCCACTTGCGTTGAGCATTACGCAAGTCGCGGAACTTCTCAATGCGGCCGGTCAAATTGACGCGATTCAGCTCAGTCTCCACTTGATCGAGACGATTTTCTAAAAAAAAAAAAATAAGTAGAAATGTGGGAAAATTATAATATTATATTTATAATTATTATTTATAATAATTTACTGCCACTCACCCAGCTTATCTAAATCATCGACATTGATATCCTTCAGATTTTCCAACTCCTCCTTAATATCATCCAGCTCTTGTATGGATTTGTCAATTTGATTTTGTGCATCTTGTGCATCGGCCTTGGCTTGACCAACCTAGCAATGGTAGTGAAAGAAAAATTAGTTTATCGCTCCTAACCTCACTTTTATTTTTCAATATCATTCTTACATTCCGTTTAGCCTCATCCACCAGACTGTCGTCTTTGTTGGCCGACTTATCCAGTTTCACTATACTGCTTTCCGTGATTTGTACGCGATGATTTAGTTGATCGGCTTCGTCACGCAGCTTGCGTGCATTCACTTTGGTATCGTTGGCTTTTTTGCGTATTATTTCGGCATCCTGAAACAATGTAGGAATATGTGAGACATTTACATAACGCTGTTGGTGGATAGAGATAATATTCAAAGGAGGATTAAGAGACTTTGAACAAAACACTGCATCCTTCGGTGAAGGCGGATAGAACCAAACGACAATTGACCCGCTGCTTGCACAGAGGTAATGCTCAAAATGCAAAATTCGTCGGCTCTGGCGGATTAAACATGCTGATGCTAAAATATTTGGAACTAAGGCTCGTACACGCGGTATACTTCTTCACTAAGGTTCTCAACCCGTCTATGATCTATTCATGACCAAAAACTAACCAAAGAAGCAACTTAAAGTTGGGAAAGTCGCCAACAAAGCCGCCGATGTCACTACTCTCCCACCACTCAAACCAAATTTGATCTTGCGCGTGGAATATTCTGGAATCACCGAACTTATAGAAAGTTTTTGTACGGCTAATTTAGTGCTACTTTCGACTATTGAAGAAGTGGATCGTGAATTATTATCCAAGCTTGGGGAAATTAAAAAAGATCTTGCTACACATTTAGAACTATTACACCATTCCTCGCAACCGCAGACTATCACGATTACCACTAGAGTACAGAGCCGCAAAAAAATCCCCGACTCGTCAGCAACATCTGAGGATGAGGCATAAATAACACAAATTTGGCGCCGGGGTCAAGATAAAGAAGTTATGATCCAGTCAGAAAACCTCCTTGTTAGTGTGCAGGACACTTCCATCCACAGAGAGGTAGGCAACTCCTTCATATTCCTCAAGAGCTCAAGCTGCCCCGTGGGACTCAACCGAGGACTACTGGCTTAATGAATATCCGCAGAGTAGTAATGAATCCTAACATCTTTGTATTCCCTCTAAAATCTCCTCATCCAACGCCCCCTTCCCTTTGTTCTGAACCCAACAAAACAACTCGTTTCCTCGTTTTCGGCATCGATTAGTTTTGTCAACAACAAGTCTTCGTTAATCTGATAAGTGGAAGAAAAACTTTCTCTGTCTGACTGAGAAAGATTAGAAGAATCATGCCATGTGGAAATCATATCAAAATTCGACTGCAGTTGATTTTGCGAAATGATCTAAGAATCTTTTGTGCCACACGTTATAACGAGTTTTAGTTTCATCTCTCTATTTCTGTACTTACCTTCGATGCTTGTTCGGCATATTTTTCTTGTGCTTGCTGTGCGTTGGTCTTGGCTTCAAGTGCGTTTTTATTAGCGCCCATTAGAGCCTGGAGAAAGAAGGAGAATAGATTAAAGTTGAGTATGGAAGGTACAATAACTTCGAGTGCATTACCTCTCCAGCCTGTCGGATTAACTGTTCGGCGTTTTCGATTTCCTGTTCGATACCTGGCACGGTCTTTAACGCTAGATTCGCTTTCTCTGAAGATTTCTGTACATCAGCCTGGAAACCTAAAACAAGGAAAATTAAAATGGTTATATATATTTATTTAAGAGTCTTAGAGAGCTTTGCCCTTACCGGCCAGTGTGTGGTATGTATTGTTGGCTTCCTTTAGTGTATTGTCTCCTTGCTCTACAGCTTTTGTTGCCTTGTCGAAGGCATCTTGTGCGGCATTTAAGAGAAGTATGTCATCTTGCTTTTGCTCGCCCAATCTTTACATGAGAAGTAAAGTAAATTTAATACTTGTTGGAACCAAGTAAACTCCAGGGTTTGCTACTCACCTCTGTATTAAGACATCGCCCAATTGATATTCGTCATCGAAGTCGGCGAAGACATTACCATTGCTGTTGGATATATCATTGACTTGCTTTAGCAGACGATCGGCCTAAAATTTAACGGGTTAATGTACGAACCGAATAACTAAACATATATACGAGAGAGTCCCACCTCTTCATTTGCTTCCAATGCTTCCTTTTTCAACTTTTTAATATCGATTTCTGGCGCAGTCAGTCCATTGACATCCGTCAGAAGGGTTAAAGCGGCATCGTAAACTTCGTTCGCCTTACGCAGAGCTTCTTTCGTGGTTTGAGCGACATTGTTCAGAGATTGTTTTACGGTATTTATCTCCAGACGTACCTCCGAACGTAGTTCATCGCTGGAAATGCGAAATATAAGAAATTAAAAATGGTCTCTCGAGTCAACTCAATTTACTTTCAAACACAATGTATACTAGTTGAGGCGGTGGGCTCGAAGCCTTCCAAATACTCACCTAACCTTCTGTTGCAAGTTGATGGCGCTCTTAGCCAGCTCATAAGCTTTTTCCACTGCTTCATTCGCATCCTTGGCGTTCTTAAGGTCGACTTGAGCCTCTGCCTCCAAACGATCGGCCAGAGCACGCGCTTCACGTGAAATCTCTGAGATTTGATCTGATTGTACGCCAAATTCTACTGATTTATTCTTTGCCTTTGCCAAAGCCTGTGCGCCATCATCATTGAGTAGATTCAATGCAGTCTGTAGCTCATTCTTCGCGGCCTCAATGATATCGTGTGCATTAGTATAGTTTTGCCTGGCCTTCTCAATTTCATTATTCGCCTTGTCTTGTAGCTCATCGGCGGATACAAGATGTGTACGTATGTTGTTCAAACGCTTGTGTAAATCATCCAGTACTTCGGCATATGTTTGACCACTTTCACCAGCACCATACTTGGCGTCGGTTAAGAGGATATCAACTTTTTCTTGTACCGTCTTCAGTTTCGCCTCGAATTCTTCATCGTTGGTGACGGGCGTACGCGCAATCTCATCTAATGTCGAACTGAGATTACGTAGCTTGGCGCGATGATCATTAGCGGCATCTTGCACGAGATTATAGCAGTCTGGACAATCGATGCAACCCAAATGGCGATCATATTTGTTCTCCTTACAACGATCACAACGGCGACCTTCAACATTGTCATTACACGGACACTGGCCATATTGATCACACTGGAATCCCTTCGAACCACTTTCGTCACAGTCACACTTTTTACAACCTTCCAGCGAAAAACCGTAATGATAAACCTCACACTGATTACAATGTTGACCCACAACTCCGGGCTTGCAGAAACACTGGCCGGTAAATTTGTTGCAGGTGGAGTTGTGACTACCCACAGGATCGCACATACAGTTCTCGCAGCCATTACCCGACATGATATTGAAGAAACCCGGCTGACATTCGCCACAGTCACGGCCAATCACATTTGGTTTGCAATGACATTGACCCGTCACTTGATCACACCGCGTTATGCCATCGTCATTTTGCTCTGTGCCAGGTGGATAGCAAGTACAGCGATCACATAGACCATGCGGCAACGCTAACGGATCACCAAAATGACCAGGTAAACATTCATCACAATGCTGACCAGCCGTGTTGTGTATACACTTGAGACACTCGCCTGTGGTGCGGTTACAATTGCCCACCGCATTGGGATCCACATTGCCATTACAGTCGCAAGCTTTACACGTTTGCACAGCGCCATAAAGACCCGTTGGATCGCCGAAGAAACCATCTGAACACATTTCACAACGTGCGCCATAATAACCGATTGGGCATTCGGTACAAATAACGGTATCGCCATTGATTTGCATACAAGCGCCATCATTAGGGCATGGACAACGTTTGCAATCGTATGGTGTCCCACCAAGAGCGTTGCCATAGTAACCACGTGCGCACTGATCACAGTTATCGCCAGCCGTATTATGTTGACAAATACAACGACCTGTCTCCGAGTCGCAAATCTCCGCATGACCATTACAATCGCAAGGTATACAAGGCATAAAGGGGCCACCACGCGCAGGACTATGACGATAACCAGGCGCGCAAGACTCACAGAACTGACCCAAATAACCTTCCGGGCAGGTACACTGCTCAATCCAGGCGGCAGGCTGTCCGGCGGCGCCACGATGTGCTGTTTGCAATTCAACATCATCCAAAATGGCTTCACCTTGCACCGAGTAGGTGGCACGTATCTTAATCGCTGTCAAATTCGAGAGTATCGAAAGGAAACCGCGTGATGACTGGCTTGGTTGCCATTGATAGTCACGGTGTTCATGTAGACGGAAGGAGTAATCCTTTACGCTCTGATCAGGCATACCGTTACCTTGGGCAAATATGGGTAGAGAAATTTTAGTGCCGGCGCCTTCCAGAATAATGTCACTAGCGCTAGTGCTAGGCGCTACTTGGCCGACCAACTGAAGTTTAAACTTCAAATCGCGATTATAGGATGCGCGCTGATCGCCAAGGAAGCGTTCAGGTGCAAAGAAGTAAATATATTCATTGCCCTGCGCGGTAGTGCCGATGCTGCGACTATATTGATTATATTTGATATCCACGTCGTGATTGTAAAGGTCAATGGCGGTCCAACGTTCCTTGTGCTTGTTAAAGTTCGAAGTTATCGAGACGATGGAGTAACCGGGCGCAGACTGACACTCGGAGGTGTGGCCGTAACAGAAGCAAGGTGTACAACCAAAACGATTCGTCTGATCCAAATTGAAGAAGCCAGGTTTGCATCTAAAAAAAACCGAGTGTTGGAGTTTAATACAGTAACTACAGTAATTAGAAAACCACGAGGTGGTATACTTACTCATTGCAACGCTTGCCCTCTACGTTCTCCTTACAGTGGCAAATGCCCGTATTCGGATTACACGACGGCACATTGTCAGCCGAACCGCGTGGATCGCAACCACAATGCTGGCAGCCATGTTGACCGAACTGATAGTAGTTATTATCGCAACGATCACATTTCTCGCCGGTCACGCCGGGCTTACACTGACACTTTCCATGGCTGTTGCACTGCAGTGAACGTGAGCCCACGGGATCGCAATTACAGTTGATACAGTAACCATCCTCACGCATGTAGAAGTTCTCCTTGCAACGCTCGCAGTTGGGGCCATCACGATTCTCACGACAGTCCAAGCAGTGACCACCATGACCGGTTAAATTGAAGAGGTGCGCATCGAAGAAGCATTTCTCCGCGAAACCATTACAGTTGCAAGCTGAAAAGAGAAGAGAGGGTTAGGTGGTGTGAAGTGAAGGTGTTTGTCTTTTGCTTGACGATATGTGGATTGTGCGCATTACAATTTACGAAATACCAATTCGTAGCATGAAAATTAAATCTATTCGTCTCAAGTGAGTAATCCCAGTGATGATGCGTTTTTGGCTGGATCCAAATAGCGAATGCACTTAGCCAGCACAATGAAGTTATGAAGGAAAATAGTACTTTGCAATATAGACTCATCTTGTCACTATCCCAGTCAGCTCGCTACTGTGCACATCTTTCACTTATCATTGGCGACCAAGCAATTTTTCCAACTAACGGCTCATGTTTTGTGCGTGTGTATTCTACACATTCTAAAAACCACTACTATTTATGGCAACTAAGTAATCCTGTTGCCGCAAGCATCACTCAAATTGGCAGTGTCAAGCTTTACGCACACTTCAGCACCCGAAAACCCCAGCTCGCATCCCCTTACCTTTACATTCGTTGACTTCTGTGGAGGTTGCCCTTTTCCATTTGACGTCATTATACAATGGCAAACATTTCTCACAATCCGGTCCGTCGGTGTTGTGACGACATTCGCAAACCAATTTACGTTCACCATGCATACCGGTACTTTCGACACATTTACTCGCATGACCGTTACATTTGCAACGTGCGCCCACAGCAATATCAGAGATGGCATAAAAATATGATTTGAGTACTTGTGCATCGTAGAAGAGCTCATCACCGAACGTGTTGAGGCGATCCAATGTGATGCGTATGTCGGTGGCTGTGACCCATTCCTAAATGCAGAAAGAGAACGAAAGAAGAATGATTTGTGAGCGAAACGAATCTTAACGAGGCACATCTCTCGATCTCTCTATCTCCTGATTCACTTTATACACAACCCACCTGCAATTCAGCGCTTCGCTCGAATATGATACCACTTGGCCGACCCTCTAGTGTGGAGAAAGCGATTTCACCGTCACGTAACGGTGAGATGTCACTGTATTCACTCGTGCAGAGCGCATGCGCTTCGCCTTCACCCTTAAGAATGGCACGTGCATCAGGTAGTGAATATGTGTCGCGACAAGTTGCACTATAATATTGATAGGGTACCCATTCACCATTCTCCGAGGTACGTTTATAAATTGCAAACGATTCGGGACGTGGCGAGCGGAAGAGTATGCGCACATAAGTGATATCATATGATTTGCCTAAGTGCAACGTTAAGTTGACATGATTCGGATGTTGTATGCCCTCGTACATGGTTTCCGATTGCCACCACGTCGGATTCTGTGGATCGTGCAGATCGGTGAGATATCTGGGATCATGATCTGTATATCTAAAAGACGTATGCAATTTTTTTTTTAATTTTTTGGTATATATGTAGATCATAGTTTTTTTTGGATCGATATGCCTGCTTCTATGAAAAAATGCTAAACTTTTTTTTACAACGTGAACTTACCTACAGACTTCGCAGTTCTTGTGATACGGATTCATAGTTTGTATACAAAAGTGATTCTCGCCACTTTCACCACAAGTATTCGTGGCTTTGATTTGTAGTTGATAGGCGGCGTTTATAAATTCCGGCATGCATTTCTGAAAAAGTGAAGAGAAAAAGGAACAGAGGTTATTTTTTTTTTTTAAATTTTGAATATTTTTTTAGTATTTGCATTAAAAACAATAATACTAAATATAGTTAAGGAATTAGAGAGTCATAATGTTACAAGGACTCGAGTCAAGGATGGAAGTTCATATTTCCAGTTCAAAGCTAAACTAAATCTGCCCTCTAAACATCGGGTTGAGCTGGACTAATTCTGTCTTATTTCGAACTTGAAAAATCATTAATACGCTGCCATTAACAATTTGTTGAACTCTGGGATTCAAAAGCATGTAGAAGTAAGAGAAAAACTAGGAAAAATGTACAAAGCGCAAACACGTTCGTCACCTGATTTAGGTATAATTGAATTTTCAGTATGGACAGAATCTTTTATTATACCCCTTCATAAAAACGGAAACAGATCTTTGCTAAAAGATTACCGAGGTATAGCTAAACTCTCTGCGATTCCTAAATTATTTGAATCACTTATCACTGACCATTTAACTCATTCAATCTCTTCATTTATATCACACTCCCAACATGGATTTGTTAAAGGAAAATCTACAACCACCAATTTACTTGAGTTCACTTCTTGTATCATCGATGCGTTCAGAAAGAACAGCAGCGTTGACGTAATATATACTGACTTTAGCAAAGCTTTTGATAAAGTGTGTCAGTCGTTGCTAATCAAGAAACTTGACTTACTGGGTTTCCAACCATAATTTTTACAATGGATATGGTATGGTCGAACTCAAAGAGTAATGTTTAAGAATTCCTTTTCAGATACTGTTAATGTTTCTTCAGCAGTACCTCAGGGTAGCCATCTAGGCCCAATTCTGTTTTCACTATTTATAAACGATATATCTTCTCGGATAAAATTTTCAAAACTTTTAAAGTATGCGGATGATGTGAAACTTTATAAATCTTACACTTCGGCAAATGAAATGAATGATATTACTGCAAACATACATAAACAGCTTTGTGGAATGGTGTAAAATAAATCGGATGCCCCTAAATCTTAAGAAATGTAAAGTTATGTGTTTTTCCCGAAGAGCCACACAGACAATTACTTACACTATAGATAATTACAATTTGGAACAGGTTCACCGTTTTATTGACCTGAGGATCACTATGGACCTTAAATTGAACTTCACACATCACATTGGTGTGATAGTCAACAAAGCCAAAGGCATCTTGGCTTTTGTAAAACGTTGGTCAAAGGAGTTTAATGATTCTTATGTTACTAAAGCCTTGTATATAACACTAGTAAAACCTATTCTTGAATACGGCTCGGTGATTTGGAACCCGAGGTATGAAACCTACTCCATATCTGACTCGCTTTTTTAAATTAAGAAAAATATTTTGTCGACTCTCGACTAATCGTTACATAACATTTTATATTTAAAAAATTCTTCGAAATCAGCTGATGTATTTGGTTCTGTAGCTGAACTTATTTAGTTCTCGACACAAAACAAACCTCTGCTCATCGTGACTCGGCATTGATGAAAAACAAAACAAGTTCCGTACGTCATGCGGACAGCGCCCCTCGTGCGGAAGGTCGGGAGGTGGGTAAATAGTTGGGATTAATTAATAAAATTAATAATTAATTAATTAATAATCACAGGCGATCGCTTTAGCGAAGTCAGAGCGACCGCATCTGACTCAGCGAGCACTAAGCCTAAATAAGAGCGCGATGATTTTGACGTATGGGCAAGAGGGCTCCATGGCAGTTAGTTTCTCTCAGAGGTAAATGTCGATATTTCAAGTAGTACCTCTAGCCCTAATATTCTTATGAACTTACAGAGTTTTGATTAAATTAGCTTCACATACAATTCTATTAACTGCCATTATTCGAGTTTTCAAGAGACTGCCTGAAGAATCGTAACAAATTCTAATTGCTCTCATATACAGTCAGTCGACCCTTGTATTAATTGTACCCTGTCTGATATAATTTATTAAAT
Source organism: Neoceratitis asiatica (assembly GCA_030068015.2). Taxonomy (NCBI): domain Eukaryota; kingdom Metazoa; phylum Arthropoda; class Insecta; order Diptera; family Tephritidae; genus Neoceratitis; species Neoceratitis asiatica. The sequence goes on along the minus strand of CM061526.1, from coordinate 51,959,618 downwards.
CGTGTGCTAACATGCTTAATAATCTAAATCTTTAAAATAATTTCAAACGCGTTTTTTGGTTTTAACATAAGTTCTCACCGCGAATTTTCTTTTATCTTTATTTGTTTTTACTAATTACAATTAACATGGAAAACTTCAAAACAAGTTCAAGTACAGAAGGTTTCCAAACCGGAGCATGTTCATGGAGGGGCTCTGGTTACAGATATCCAGAGCATATTTAGTGAATGGAGGGGACACTTTTTCAGCCTGCTGAATCGCAGTGAAAGTGAAACAGCAGGAGATGGTACCCGAATCCACAATTGAAGATGATGGTATAAACGTACCATCACCCGAATATGATGAAGTTCGAATAGCGATTACCCGCTTAAAAAACACAAAGCAGCGGGAGCCGATGGCTTACCGGCAGAGCTATTCAAATACGGCGGCGAAGAACTGACAAAGTACGTGTATCTGCTTCTTTGCAGAATATGGTCGAACTAAAGCATACCCGGCGAATGGCAACTAAGTGTGCTCTGCCCAACCCAAAAAAAAGAGGAACCCCATGGTCTGCACCAATAACCGTGGGTGATTTGATTTAAGATTCCTCAATATCGCATATACTTGTAAGTCCTATCAAGCGTATTGTTTGAAAGATTAAATACCACCGTCAACAAACTGATCGGCCCTTATCGGTGCGGCTTTAGACTTGGCAAATCCACCATTGACCAGATATTCACCATGCGACAAATCTTTGAGAAGACATCTGAGAAAAGAATCGATACACCCCACCTCTTCATCGACCTCTGCGAGCTGTTCGATACCAAAAGAGATTTCATACAGGATGAGCCTTTATGAACTCCAGTTTTGAAAGTATTAGATGGAGTACCCGCTGCTGGAAGTAGAGGAAGAGGAAGATCTCCAAACTGTTGGAAGGATCATAAGGAGAACGAGCTCGTTTCACTTGGTATTTCCAACCGGCGCCAAACAGCGAAGAGAAGAAACGAGCGGCGCGTGGTGCCCACACCAAAAAGAAAGAAAAATTCAATGAATATGATAAGTCGGCTAGTTTTCAGTTTTTAATGACTATCGGAATGCTTGCGAACTCGATGGAATTTTTGAGTTCAATTCGGTAGTGGACAGTTACGTCCTCTTCGAAAATTGTATCGCACTTGCATCTATCAGACCAATATTAGTGAACTAAGGTAAATGCAGTATAGCGACACCTATCGATTAGATTTATAAATCTCTGGTTATTCATAAATTATATTATGAATTATTATGCGCGGCCGCGGCAAGTGGTTAGTGTTATTCGGAAGACCAAAATTGAGTCTTGGTCCGACCAACATTCGAATATGAAATAATAATTTTTCTAATTGTTGTTGCCCTCGTCAGGGAATGTCAAGACCTCCAAGTGTATTTCTGATATGAAATAAGAGCTTCGCATAAAAATCCATCGGCCGTTCGGAGATGGCCTAGAATAAACTGTAGGTTCTTTCATTTGTCGAAAAAACATCAAGACGCACACCAAAAATTGGAAGAGGAGCTCGATCAAAAATCGCTTCAGCGGTTACAAAGCACCAAAAATATTTCTTACTAATATGCATTGTTGAGAAAATAAATATCATTTGGAAATACTTTCGAATATTTGATATTTTAAATCAGTTTTTGAATAAAACATGAGTTATATCAATCACTAATTAATAGTGTCAAAATAAAGTAATTATAGTGCAAGTGTTGAGTACATTAAGTACATGTGAATTAAGTTAATTTACCACGCGTGTGTGTGTACAAGTGTGTTAACCCCTCACACATTTACTAAAATATGGAGAAAAGCCAGATATGTTGACATTCAAATTATGATATTATGAAAACATTTTGATTATATTCAATTATTGAAAAATGTCACAAATTACTACAAATTAGGTTGTTTGAGTTGAAGTTATTGAAACTAATTAAGATACACTTGCGAGTGAGCAAATAATACACATTTTTGACAACAATGAAATTGTTAATTGAAAAAAAAAAATGTGAAAAAGTGAAAAATTGATGTCGCAGCTTGTGGGGCTATATAAAAGTACATATTGTGGTAAAATGGGATAAAATAGAAATTGAGTGAAGCAATGACAAAACTCGAAAAAAGACGACTAAGATTTACTTCGCCTTAGTAAGTTCACTTTTGTTAATCTAAAATAGATTTATAAAAACAATGTAAATTAAATTAGAATAAAATAACATAAAATAAATAGAATAAAAAAGAATATACAGAAAAAATAAAATAAATATAAAGTAAATAATATAAAATAAAATTGATTAAATAAAATATAACACTATAAAGTAAAATAAAATAATATAAAAAACTTATAAAATAAAATTCTATATATATAAAATAAAAAAATTAAATAAAATTATATAAAAAAGAAATACAATAATATATAACAAAACAAAAACTATAAAATAAACTGAAACGTAAAATTAAAATTTCTAAGGGGTGATCCAAGTAGAGGCACTTTTTTCAATAGCCAAATGTCAAAAAGATAGATCAGGCGCGAGTCGTGAAAAGCTGTAATGTTATTTTTGTTCAGTATTGTTGGGCATTTCATCATGGAAAGACTTACGCCCGAACAACGTTTACAACTCATTCAACTATATTTCGAAAATTCACGTTCAGTAAAGAATGTGTTTCAAACGCTTCCCTCAATTTATGGTCAACATAATCGGCCTACTGAGCGTACTATTTGCAACACCATCACCCATCTTGAGACCAATCATTCATTATTGGATAATATTCGACCGAATTAACCGTAGCTGGGAGTGTACACGAAGACCGAGCAGAGTCGATTCGGCGCCATTCGCAGCAACTCGAACTGACGTATGGAATGTAAATTGAAAGCGTACAAAATACAGCTTGTGCAAGAACTTAAGCCGCTCGACCTTCCGAAACGACATCGCTTCGCTCTCCGTCGTTTCGAGCCAAATTTTGTTGAGGCCCATTTCTGGCTTAATGGGTATGTAAACAAGCAAAATTGCTACATTCAAGAGCTGCCATTTCATCCAAAAAAACAACGGTTTGGTGTGGTTTGTGGGGCGGTGGAATCATCGGTCCATATTTCTTCAAAAACGATGACGGTGACACAGTAATCGTAAATGACAACCGTTATCGCGTCATAACAACCGACTATTTGATGCCTGAAGTTGAAGCTCGTGATCTCCGCGACATTTGTTTCAACAAGACGGCGTCACTTCCCACACTTCACATCAATCAATGGATTTATTGAAAGAATGCTTCGGTTAGGAGATAATTTCACGTGTTTAGTCAGTCCTGTTGGGTTATGCAAAGTCTAAAGTCTATGCGGAGCGAGACATCACGCATTTACCAGTCGAAATGTCATCAAGAATTGCACACAACTCAACGAGATAATCTTCAATAAATAAATGCCATAGAATGTTCTTTCGAATGATGGTAAACATTCCCCACTAAATTTGAATTTTCTGTGTTTTTTCTTTAAAAAAGTAGGGAATCTTGATATGGATCATCCGTTAAAATAAAATTAAAAAATTAAACAGAAAAAAATTAATATAACAGAAAAAAAGATATAACGAAAAAGCCTAAATAAAAAAAAAAATAGAAATATAAAATAAAATATATTAATCAAAATCAAAAAATATAAATAGAAGGAAAAAAATTTATTAATTAAAAAATAGAGTAAAATAATTTTAATAAGAAAAATAAAATAATATAATATAAATAAAATATAAAAGTAAAAATATTGAAACAAAGTAATATAAGAAAGAGTAAATTAAAATCAAATAAAAAATATATAAAATAAAATAAGAAAAAAAATAAAATAAAAAATAAAATTATATAAAATGAAATGAAATGAAATTTAATAAAATCAAATTAAATTAAAAATAATAACAATAATAAAATAAAAAATAGCTAAATTAAAATAAAACAGAAAAACATGAAATAAAAAATAATAATAAAAAAATATAAAAAAAAATAAAAAAAGAAATGAAAAAACAAAATAAAATAAAATACAATAAATTAATTTTATTTTATTATTTATTATTTAATAATTTACTTAAATTATATAAATGAAAGAAGAAATAAAAATTAAAAAAAGGAATAAAATAAAATAAATAAAATAAAAATTAAGAAAATCAAAACAAATCAATAATAATAACAATAAAAAATTAATTAATGAAATTAAAATAAAACAGAAAAACACGAAATAAAAAAATATAAAATCTATTAAATGAAATAAAAATAAAAATAAAATAAATTCAAATAAAAAGGTTAAATTAAAAGGAATATGATTATAAGTAATTATATTTAAATGTATGTATATTTAAAACTTACTTGCGGTCGCCCATATTGATCATAACATTCCAAGGCGGGCATGAAGGTGGTGGGACCATGCCCCACGGCACTAGATGTTGGTGCATGTTGCATGAATACGCACAACAGTAAAGTGCCACATAAGAGTTGCCTTCGCACAGCGAAGTAACTCCATTTACTTAGTCTCATTTTAGAGTATTATATTTGTACTTTGCCACAAAATTAATTTGATTTTTACGCTTTTTTGCTTTACACACACTCTTTCCTTGTTTTTGCAGTTATACTTCTTTTATTTTAACACATTATGGCAGAGCTTTTTGTTTATTTCTGAAAAGCAAATATTCACATGCATACATACATACTATTTTAGTAAAGGCACTCTGTTTGATGGATTTTTGAAATTTTGCTAATGTACATTTGTTTCAAATTTTACATATGTGCAGCACATTGAATTATTAAGTTTGAAATTATTTCCTATGAGTATTTTTTTTAAATTAATTTAGTTAAAATTTTAAAATTTATTTTGATTTTTTAATTTTCTTTCATTTCATTTTATTTATTTTATTTTATTCTATTTTATTTTAAATTTTTTGAGTGTGATATGTAAACCTTCACATCTGCATACAAACACATGTATGTATATACACATTATATATGTACACTTTCATAATTTTTATCTTTGAATTTTTTGCTTGTTCGCACTTTAGTTTAGCAATTTTTACGGGCGCAACCATAAGGCGCTTGTTTGGTCCATTATTGGATTCATTTGTTTATTCTATTATGACCGCGTATAGATAGGCACATACACACTCATTAATTTTGAAGTTAATTTAAAAAAATTCACATAAATAAAGAAACCACAACAGCAACGATAAATTTTAAAAGAAGAAAATAAACAACAACAAAACTTAAGTAAACAATTGTTTTCCTAACATAGTAGATGCTCCCGCTAAACCATATGCGCATTCTCAGATAAAGTCATGTACTTATACATATGTACATATAATACTTATGTGGGTACATATGTATCTTCCGATTGGAAATGGACCGCCATATGTATATGTAGACTTCTTTGCATTTGCAGATAACAAAAAAGGAACATGCATATGTACACATAGACCATAAAGTCTGCGTTCACCCAACACATTTTTAAAGTAAAGTACAAACAGAATTGAAATATTACATTTAAAATGCAAAAACAAAAACCTATTTTCCTATTTTCATTTTCTTGATAACGGTATCTAAGTGTAGCAACGTGTAAACATAGGCACCACAAAGTCTGCGTTCAGTTTGCTTTATTTGAGAATACCGTTATTTTTTATGAAGATGTTTCTTCTTTTTGCATATTTTTTATTCGTTCGTGACGTGTTTTTTTCATATTAGTTTGAAAAAATGGAAACCAAAGGGAAAGAAATTAGTGTGTCAGAAAGAAAAATAATTATTAAATTGTGGAAAGATGGCGAAAGTTTCCGAGAAATTAAACAAACTATTGGAGGAATGCATTCCTCCGTCCAGCGCATAGTAAATAATCTAGCAAACCGGTATTTTAACGTCGAAACCCCGATCTGGCTGTTCAAAAATATTATCAGTCCAGGAAGAACGTAAAATAATAAATCTGGTGAAAGTTAACAGGCGAATTACGTCAAAAAATATAGTTGAAAACGTAAATAAAACGTTAAAAAAAATATGTGCCAGAAACTGCTAGAAAAATGTTACGTAAAGCTGGATATCATGGTAGATTCGCTCAAAAAACCTTATATATCATAATCCACATGCGAAAGCGCATTGAATTTGTTCATAATTCTATAAGTAAGTCTCCGGAATTCTGGAAACAAGTCATTTTTTCGGATGTGAGCCAATTTTGTATATTCGGCATAAAAGGTCGTCAAGTTGTGTGGCGCAAATCAGGAACTTCTCTTGAAAAACAAAATCTTGTTGGTACAATGAAACATGGTGGTGGTGGAATTATGGTGTGGGGGTGCATGCGGCCAATGGTGGGGGCCAGCTCGACAATAGATAAATGGAGATATTTAAACATATTAAAAAAGAACTTGAAACCAAGTGCAGAGAATCTAGGCTAATCTTCGACGTTTGGGTTTCAAAAGGAGAACGTTCTAAAGCTTACTGCTCAAATAGTCAGACTTTGGTTCTTGTACAATGCCCCTAGGCAGCTTAAAACGCCTCCTCAGTCACCCGATCTCAAACCTATAGAGCACCTTTGGAATATATTAGGAAAAAGAGGTCATCAGCATATAATAACAAGGAAAGAGGGTTTGCGAAAACTTATGTTGGAAGAATGGTCCCGAGTTACAGCTGATGAAACATAAAGTTGAGTTCATAAATTCAATGTCAAATCGATGAAGTGAGGTTTTAAAACAACGTGGCTATCCAAAAAAATATTGAATTTAATTTTTCTTTATCATTTTTAATACTTTTGTAAATAATTACAAACATGAACGCAGACTTTGTGGTGCCATGTACATGTACACCTAGATACCGTTATAACGAAAATGAGAATGGAAATATAAATTATTGCTTTTGCATTTTAAACTTAAAAATATAATGAGTAAATTTATGTAAATTTTTTTAACTGAATTACATATTTCAATTGGTTTTTTTACTTTACTTAAAAAAATGCGTTGGGTGAACGCAGACTTTATCATCTATGTGTATATATACATATATATAAACTAAAAATTCTTTCCTTTCTATTTCATTTTCGTATTTAACCATGCTTATAAGTATACATACGAGTATATGTACATATGCATTGCATATAACCATTATTTCTTTAAAGTACTGACCGCACTTCCAACCCCAAGGAGCTTTGCTGATGATTTCATTTCTTTATGCCATTTTTGATTGACTACAAATCAGCGAGTTGCGTTGTGAATTGTAAAAACTCACATTAAGGCACATACTTTTATGCACATAAATATGCATATATACATATGTATAAATTTATGCGGTTCTAAAATATTTGAAGAAATTTTGGCTTGATTATACTATTATACTATTTCTTTTTTAAGAATAATGACGCTATCAGTCAGGCCGCCAGCGCTTTGAGAGATTCAGTTATGAGCTGAATGTAAATTTCATATGTACAATATGCACATATACATATGTATACTTAAATCATTCCATCTTGTGTGAGCTTAAATTAAAACAAATTTTTTTAAACAGTTTTGAATTAAGATAACAGTGCAAGGCTTAATTGCAATGTTTAAAAGTGGCATGGAAATAAATTATGTACATACATATGTACGTATATACATACATAAATTAGAAAATAAATATATAAATTTGTACTCATGTACATGGGCAAGAAAGCACATACGATATGTACACCATTATCTACATGTAAACATTTTGCACATTTCCGCCGACAACAGATGTGATGGTGATATCATTTCTATTCCTACATTGGGTAGTGCCTCGTGGCGGTAGAGATTCATTCTGCGAGTGATGGTTACGTAGGTTATGTTTCTCAAAAAAATTTATGTTTTAATAATTATTAAAAAATATATATAAAATTCCAATATTTTCTGTACAAAACATTCTCAAGAAATATGCAAGGCTATTGCTTTGATTTCTTCTGGTAAAGAACAAAAGTGAAGGTAACAATTTTTAAATCCTTCCTTATACTAAACACCTCAACAAATGACATGACGCCGAGTGGGAGTTAATGGTTTTGTGTCAGCTATCCATTGGTAATACTACTACATGTCGTTTTGTGGCAACCCTCTTTAAATTTGTTTTAATTAGTACTTATGGGCATTTAATTAGTACTTAGCACGGTTTCTGGTCTTATTAGTACCTTTTTATGAGTAGATCGATTTCGAAATCATACCTTCATCGCGAAAAAGTAGTTACAAGGATCTATGTGTGTTTTATTATATTGCACGAAGTCAAAAAGTTCAGGAAACCTATAGCAGACTTCATAAAAAGTTCTTGTTTTCGTACTTGAAGTTGCATATTGTAGACGAAAACAAATCTTTTATAACTCAAAATGTTTGCATAATGTGTCGTGAACACTTGAGGCAGTGGGTGTCGATTTTCGTGGTTTTAATGTTAATGAAATGATTTATCCAGGCTTACAAACGGCTAGAAGGATTTCAAATTCAGAGTAAGTAACTGTTGCAAATATTTGATCCACCCATGAATCAATATTTCTGGAAACATGTAGTGAAGTGTCTAGCAATAGTGAAATCAAAGAAAAAGCGTCTAGAGAGCCAAACCCTTTTACACAGGTATAATTAATCGATTAAATACGAGATTTTGAATTATCTAAAAAATATACAGTGGAGTTTTTGTGTAGATCTAAAGACTGTTGACTTCTTGTTAAAGGTCGGTATGCAGCTCTTACGAAAAAAAACTCATATATTTCGTGGTCGGAAAAATGTAGTAGGCATGAAAATTTGACAGATGATTTTCTATTGTGAACAGCTCTTTACGTAGGAAGAAGATAGGCAAACGTAAATAAAGAAAACGAAAAATAGTAGTAGAGCGCGGTAAATATTTGTCGCTGATTATGTATTCTTGCCTTTTTCATGACTAAAAATAAATAAAAGGTGTAGAAATTGATGAAAAAAACTAAAAACATTACATAAAAGCTTCCTTTAATACGTTTGGAAATTAGTCTCCCTCTTGTTTGTCGTGAAATATATTTATGTGAGACTATTTATTTCGCTCAGAAACCTGTGTTGTCGTGCTTTTGTATTTGTTTAAAAACTTTAGAAATAGGCAGTAGAAAATGGAGTTTTTTTCGTTCGAGGTGCGTACTGCTTCGTAAAAAATTTTTTCGCGCATCGTCGTTTTTGCACTTTTTTATATGCAGTTTGTCGTTTTCGTAAGAGCTGCATACCGACCTTAACACAGCAAATTGGATACTCCAAATACCCATGCTTTTATGGCCTGTGGGATAGTCCTACCAAGCATCAACATTGAACAAAAAAACTTTGTACGTGAGATGTTGGTAATGGGAAAGCAGAATATAACAACACACATATTTGGTTACAATAGAAAGAAATTATATTGAAGGCGTTATATACAAATTGACAAGGTTTTCTTTATATAACTGAAGTATTTTCCAGTCTAAGCTTAAAAAAAGTCAAAACGGTTATTTTTGATGGTCCACAGATAAGAATATTGTTGACAGATTCTGAGTTCGATGACTAGTTTGGAAAAAGTAGAGTGAAATTCGTTTGTTGAAGTTACTAAAAACTTTCTGAAAAATCACAATTGAAGTAACTACGCTGTAATTGTTGACTTCATGATGGATAATTTCAAAAAATAGGATGTGATAGGTGCAAAAAAGTGCATTATCTCACAGTCATTTCGACGAGTCTCCAGAAAAGCTTGGCTCCTATAGCGAAGAACAAGGGGAGCGGTTTCACCAGATCTTAAATGCTATGGAATCAGCATACCAGAAGTAGAAGAGATATATTCATAAAAATTTATACCTATATAATCAGAATGACGAGTTGAATTAATTTAGCCAAGTCCTTCTATACGCCTGTCTGTCTGTCTATCCGTTTCTTTGAAAGCTCCCGTACAACCGATCTGTTCAAATATGTGATTTTGGATCATAAATACTAAAGCATCTAAGAACATGAAAAGATGTATTCTACATAGGAATATTCCGATAAATATTGAAAAATTATCGAAATCGGAAGACTCTATCATATAATTCGTTCATAAATAGGATTTTGGCTTAAATTCCGGCACAAAAGCATCTAAGTGCATGAAACTTCATACTCTACACACGTAAATTCAAATAAATATTGTTATTGAATAACTTTGAAATCGAATTTTTCTTTTAAAATAATTTTGATATCTTCATGAAAGGTATTAGGACTTCAACATGACAGAAGACATGACTTCTTTCTTCGGAAAAAGTTAAGTTGAAGAGACGCAATCAAAGAAGTATTTTTTACATTTTTACTTCCAAAAGGGCAAAAATTTGGTACAAGGTCGGAGAAATTATGTGAACTTTTTGCGGAGTACTGCCTTACTGAATCCAGTGTCGGTGTGTCTAGAAATATCAGAAATGCTTTACTTCTACTCACAGAACTCCGGTTATGTAAACAAACGAGGTGTTTGGAATCCTCGCAAATTAAATAAAATCCACCTCACCACACGCATTAGCATTTACAATTCATTGCTTCCCCGTCACCGAAACGACCTATTTCTAAAAAAGAATCGACCCTGGTGAAAGAAAATTGATTGTTTACGATATAGTTGTTCGCAAATGATCCTGGATTAAGCCAAATGCGACCCCGCTATCGACTTTTCAAACAGTTCTAACCTATATTCACAAAAAGTGGATAATGTTTTATGGGTGGTGGCATTGCAAGAGTATGCAAGACTCAAGATTTCATTCCTCTTTAATAGCTCTCCAAAAATAAATAGTTGAGAATTGTTGCCACTTCCACTCCTGTTATTGGGTTTCTATCTCTCAGACTTTGAAAAAACATAGAGTGAATTGATACATTATTTTAATAAAATGCCTTTTGAAAACTATCACATGGTCTTTTATAAGATTTTCTTTAAGTAGATCTCGTTTCAAACTACAGCAATAGTCTGCAATCATATGTGAGTCCCACCGCTCCTGGTAGCTCTTAAATTGTCAGCAGATACTGGTGACCTCTTTCAGTCTATTTCTCACTAAAGTAATCCAGATTTTCAGAAATCAGTGTAAATACGAGTTCAGGAAGTGGATCTTTACGCTCATCCTTGCACTCTAGCTTTGGCAAGCTCGTTAGCATGCGCTAGCAAGTTTAATGTTTTTATTCGATTTTTTTTGCCTAGGAAATTACTCATAATCTAAACTGAAATGAGTTCCAATCTTAAGATTCTACTTTGGTCATAGATTTGACAAAATTATGATATTTCTCGAGTTGCCTGATCTGTGACTCAGCAAATACATTCATCCGCATTCAATTTTTCTGTATTAGAGGCTGCTTATGGCGGCCGCGATAGCTGAGTAGTTAGCATTGCATACGACCATTCGGAAGGCCAGCGTTCTAGTCCAGGTTCGCCCATTATTCAAAATTAAGTTTTTCTAATTGTGGTCGCCCCTTGGTTGGGAATGTTGAACAATCTGAGCATATTTCTGACATGAAATAAAAGTTCCTCATAAAAATCCATCGACCTTGCGGAGGATTTCCTAGAAACTTATATCGTATAGTGCTTAGAGTGAGAAAGTGATAAAGGTAGTATTCGACAGACTCTCCTTCTTCTTCGTAGCCTGAAATTCCAATTCATTGAGACCGTTGGTGAATAAATTTCACAGCCTACATTTTCATAGAATTTTGAACCATTATTGATTGAAGATGCCTATGTCTCTATGATCGATAGCATTTGCATTTTCCTATGCATACCTATCCGGGAATCTTGAGGCGAAAGAATTTTCAAAGCAGTAGGTTGAGGTAGTGTAGTCCAGCTTCGATAGAAATAGTGCAAAGAGAAAATTAGCGTGTGCCATTTAGTGCGATACCTCCAAGGTTAAGCTGCATTCAGTATAATTGTGTTTTAGCTTGCTTGACATTTGCCGAACAGATCCAGGGAGAAGAAAGTTGAGGAGAGTTTGCAGGGGTTTTGAAGAAGTCGCCGGCAGAGGTACAGAAATGGGGATAGCTGCCGACCGCTGAACTCTGTCCAGTTTGCTCCTGAAGATAGTTTTTTCAAGTTCTGGCCACCAGATGGTGACTCCGTACAATATGATGGGTCAAACTACCTCTGTATAAATCCAGTAAACAATAAATGGTTTTGGGCGTCATCTCTTGCCGATGACCCTTGTGGTGCATCTGGTAATACGGACATTACCAATCTAAGCGAAAATGATCTTATTTCTCAGGAGAGATTCCATGAGCCTTACAATAGGCTGTTCAAGATCCATATTCTGAAGAGTTTCTACTATAGCCTCGGGAAGAATATTTCAATAATTTATCAATGTTATTGATTGTGAATTTTTCATTATTTCCCAATCAGGGTTTAGAAAATTTTCGAATTTATCTCTTATATTCGTATTATTTTGTAGCCAAACAGATTTTCGCTATTTGAAAAATTTTCCGTTGATAACGTGTCCATATTTGGTTGGCATAGTACGATCGTATCAACAACCTAGCCCAACTGTGTGGCCATCCCAAGCCTAATAAGATTTCTGAGCCTTAAGGATCAAGTTTCCGAAACAAAATAACAGTAAAAGTTTGTTCGGGTTTTATAGAGACTCTGTTTCATCAGACACAAAAACAAAAGTTTGGTTAGTTGACTTCAAATGTGGTCAAGCGGACATCGAAAAGTTATCAAAAGAATGTGTTGTAATTATATTACATGAGCACTTGAATATGAGAAAGCTCTCTTGAAAGTGGGTACTGCGTTTGATCACTGTTAATCAGGTGAAAATAATCCTGAGCAGCTTTTAGCCATGTTTAAACGAAACAAACAAAAAGTTTTGCGTTGATATGTAACAATGGATGAAAAATGGATCTATTACTTCACTTCCAAATAAAAACGATTGCCATCTAAAAGCGCCGAAAACACAACAAACAGCTGGAAAGGTTAAGATCTCGGCTGTTATTAGTTTGGGATGTGTGTATAGCGGTATTGTACTATTTAGAGGCTGAAATTGGAAAGAAACACATTTTTTTCATCAAGAAAATGCATGGTATAAAAACAATAACAAAACTGTATGAATCGAGCTTCGAATTTTTCCCACCTCGACCGTATTCACCAGATTCAGGTGCCAGCGATTACAGGTTATTCGCAGATCCAAACAAAAAATGATCATAAGTAGGAAACTTCACTCGAATGAGACCCATTTTGAGAAAAAAGTGATATTGAAATGTAAGAGCGGCGTCGAAAAGATTGTGTGGCTCTTGATGGAGATCACGTTGATGGATTTTGATCCAAAAAAAATTTGTCAGACCCGGTGCTTTTAAGCTCATGTGGTATTATTAGTTAGCAAAAAAGAACTGAAATTCTTAGATGACAGAAGTCGAATTAAGAGCAAGAAACGGCTCCAAATAACGAGGTTTTTTATAGTCGTTTTCAAGTATTTTGAGGAACTAAACATTTCTTTTGTGAGAGCTTTCAACATTTTAAAGCACGCCGCGATCAAAGCAAAGTCGTTTTTATTTTAAGATTTTTTCGAAACTTTAGATTTTAAGATTTTGAATGTATGTATATCAACATATTGTATGTTTGAAAATAATATTCAAATTATAAATATTTGGGCTTTAGTTTAATATTAGTTTTTTTGCGTCGAGACTCTTTGAGATAACGAATGAAATATGGAACGCATGAATTCTTATGCTTAACGGTGCATATATGTATGTATTTTATGTACGTACATAAAAGTGTTGCTTTGACAGTGTAAACATTAATTAAAATTTTAATAAAAATTAGTAAAAGGGAAGCTGCTAATAAAACTGTAACCATGCAAACTTTTTTTTTTTAATCAACGTGCATAAAATAATTTATGTACATACATATATAAGTAAAGGGTAAACCAAGTGGTGGAACTTTTTTCAATCGCCTTTTTTTGACAGATCACGCGTGAGTCGTGTCAAGCTCTCATGTTATTTTTGTTCAGTATTGTTTGGCATTTTATCATGGAAAGACTTACGCCTGAACAACGTTTACAACTCATTCAACTCTATTTCGAAAATTCACGTTCTGTAAAGAATGCGTTTCGCGCGCTTCGCGCGCTTCGCTCAATTTATGGTCAACATAATCGGCCTACTGAGCGTACAGTTCGCAACACCATCACCCATCTTGAAACCCAACATTCATTATTGGATAATATTCTACCGAAGAGACCACGTCCAGCACGCACTGAAGAAAATATAGCGGCCGAAGCTGAGAGTGTACACGAAGACCGTGGAGAGTCAGTTCGGCACCGTTCGCAGCAACTCGGACTGACGTATGGAACGACTTGGTGCATTTTACGTCGAGATCTTAAATTGAAAGCCTACAAAGTACAGCTTGTGCAAGAACTGAAGCTGCTCGATCTTCCAAGCGACAGCGCTTCGCTCTATGGGCTCTTGAAAAGTTCCAAGAAGATCTGAAGTTTTCGAGCCAAATTTTGTTCAGCGATGAGGTTCATTTCTGGCTCGATGGGTATGTAAACAAGCAAAATTACCGCATTTGGGACGAAGAGCAATCTGAAGTAATTCAAGAGCTGCAATTTCGTCCGGAAAAAACAATGGTTTGGTGTGGGTTGTGAGCCGGTGGAATCATATTTGGTCGTCCATCGGTGGTCCATATTCCTTCAAAAATGATATGGTGAGAACGTAACCGTCAATGGCAACCGTTATCGCGCCACGATAACCGACTATTTGATGCCTGAAATTGAAGCTCCTGATCTCCGCGACAGTTGGTTTAAGCAAGATGGCGCCACCTCCCACAAATCGTATCAATCAATGGATTTATTGAGAGAATACTTCGGTTAGCAGATAATTTCACGTTTTGGGCCGGTTGATTGGCCACAAAGGTCACACCGTTGGACTTTTTCCTGTGGAGATATGTAAAGTCTAAAGTCTATGCGGATAATCCCGCTTCGATTCAGGCTTTAGAGCAAAACATCACGCGTGCCATTCACCAGTTACCAGTCGAAATACTCGAGCGAGTCATCGAAAATTGGACTCAACGGATGAACCATCCGTGACGTAGTCGCGGCTAACATTTTAAAGAGAAAATCTTAAAAAAAAAAATGCCAAAGGATGTTCTTTCGAATGATAATAAAATATTTGATTTTTCTGTGTTTTTTCTTTAAAAAACTAGGGAATTTCGAAATGCATCACCCGTTACATAAATATACATATGAATATATGAATTTACATGCTGCTCCGTTGAACTCAATAGTAATGTGACCAGCAGGCAACATATCATATTTTTATGTATGGAAAAAACTCTTAAACCGATGCCAGCAAATGACACTAAGAACAATCAGTAAATTTTTATACATATGCTTGTAAATACATATGTACATACATACTTAGTATGGTAATACTAAGTGTGTGTGTGTGTACGTATTACAAATGAGAAGTATATAAACTTGAAGCCTGATAGTGTTTCATAAATCCATGCCAATGATTAAATAATCTCACAACACTACATAAAACACTATTTCATTTTGTATGTTTTTTTCATATAAAAAAACAACACACTTTTGTGGTACATACATACATTTGTGTATATGTACGTACGAGTACTACGAAACTTCGTTAAGAAGCATAAAAAGGCAATGACTTTCATTCAGAACACACATCCGCTCTTTGGTGATTTCGAATTTTATTCATGTTTTATTTCATTATAAGATTTCATACTATTTTATTGTTGTTGCTTTTGCTTTCTAAAGCGACACAGTCCAGTTCCTTTTCAGATAAGAGTTTTGAGGTTATGAGCATGCAATATTCATATGAATGTGTGGCAAGCAAATGCGCGATTTGTACAATATATGCCCACATAGTATTGTGCTGTATTTCGAAAAGATGGTTTTGAGAAAACAGATTGTTTTAGAGTTGACCGGAAATTGCGAAAATAATATTTCGGAATTACTGTTGTTCACGAAAATAATACGTTGAAAGCAAAGCATATGCATGTATTTCGGAAGTAGTCGCAATTATTCGGCTAATAAAGAATTATTGCGAACAAAGCCGTTAAAAAAGACTTCGGTGAGAATAGAAAATCTTGGTAATTTGACTGTTTTTTTTTACTAATGAAGGTGGCTAGTAGTAAGAAACTCATACCTAAAGGAAAAGATTCCAAAACTGTTTCGGCGCTACCGGTATTTTGAGAAAAAAAAAACATAATTAGAAATTTCTTCTCTGGATTTTGAAGAAATACTGTTGCTGGAAGAGTTGGAGTAATCAGTTTCAAGTTAAAGTGTTGGTAAATGAATATGATTGAAATATTTAAAATCCAAATGATTAACTCGTTAGCACCTCTGATGGAAATTTTTTTGAAAAGTTACCAATGATCAGTTAACTTTGTATAATTGCGAGGTTGAAGTCAGTGAATTTTCAATTTGTCACGCAGTTACTGTAAATGCAACAATGCTGCCGTCAACTGACAACTGGCAGACAACCGCGAGAATTTTGACGTGAAAAAAAGTTAATTTCGTGCGCAGATTAATTATTATTTTTTGCGTAAAAAAACCATCACCGAAGCCAAGGAAAGATTTGATAAATACTATGAAACTCTGTACTATAAATTTCAACGGTTGAGTAGCGGTTTACTGAGTTCCGTTGTGGTCGTACCAGTAAAAATGAAGAGGTAGTCCCGCCAAAAATCGTCAATAATATCTATGGAGTGATATTGGAAGATCGGAGAATAAAAAAACGTGTAGTGGCTGAGGCTGTTGGTATCTCAACTGAGTAGATACATCACATTTTACTTAAAAATTTGGACATGAAGAAGCAATCCGCGCGATGGGTGCAGCGATTGCTCAAACACGACCATAAACGCAACCGAGTAACCACTTCAAATTGGCTATGTTCTCGCACCATCCAACGCATTTTTGCACCGCTTCGTTATCAAAGAACAATCAAGACAGTGAGTTGCTCCGGGTGAAGGTGCACCAAAGAAGGCCAAGGTGTGTCTGTCGGCCAACAAGATCATGGCCATAACTTTCCGAAATGCACGAGGTGTAGATTACCTTGAAAATGGTAAAACGACCACCGGCGAATAATATATAGAGCTTTTGGACAGATTTGATATTGAAAAAATGCTGTTCACGTGCACACGTGGGTAGTCATCATGGCATAAATACATAAATTGGTCAATGAACTCATCGATTATATTCTCCAGATTTAGCCCATTGACACCATTTCCAGTTTCCACGAGCGGTATGCTTTTAGGGTCGCATGAAGAGTTCATCACAGAAGCAAATGCTTATTTCATTTCTTTTGGAAGGAATACAAAAATTGAAAAAACACTGATCTAGATGTAGAGAGCCAAAATGAATATAAATTTGGGGAAAATATATATTTTATTAAAAAAGTCACTGACTTCAAACCACCCTCTTATAATCCTCTCAGCTGTTTTTTAATGATTTTAATGTTCATTTTATCACTAGATTACATTGACTACTAGTTGGCTAGTACCCTCGAGTTCTTTCAATGGGCTTCGGAGAATTGAATGGAATGATATATTGCTGATTTTCAATCGCCGAGCAAAAGGTGAGCAGCACTCGATTTCGTAAAAAATTTAACACCTTCAAAGGAAGGAATCTTAATTTTCTATTCTAAAAAAGTTGGAATCTTCGTTCGAAACATTTGCAGATTTAAATCCTTTTTTTACAACGGTAATCTCATTTCATTGTACTCGCGAGGGTAGACGAGAAACGTTAATCGGCATATATAAGTACATTCCAGTCTGCGATAGGTACAGCTAAGTGACGTCATTAGCTGCAATAAAATTGCTGGTTGATGCTAAAGTAGCTCATGTAGGCGATTGTAAAAAGCCATCGACATCTAATGGAACGCAGTAGAATATCTATAGATATGTTAAAATACCATGTCAAGGACAGTGACAGGAAGACATTTCTGAAAACTTCACACAGACAATATCAAAGGGATTCAGAATGTACATCTTCCTAGGAAAGAAGTTGTGGGAGACCAAGCATTTGTTGTCGACGAAAAACCTTAAAAGGATTGAATATTGCATTTGCTTTTCCAAGAATCATATTTTGAGCCTGTGCATTGTAAGCGAGATGAATTATTATTTACAACTCAGATTTTTGTGATCGCGCCAGCTGAGATCATGATTTCACGAATGTTCCCCTTTGATTTTGGTCATAGTAAAAAATGAGAAGGAAAAACCTAAAATTAATCTTCATTAATTGACAAATAAATATCATTTTATGTTTATTTTGTAATGTTTCGTTGCTTTCAACTCCACTTCTTATACCGGTTTGTTATTATTATCTTCCCTATGTTTTCTCACAACTTTATTGTATACTTTGTTTTCGTTAACACTTTTGTGTATAGCTTTTTTGTTTTCACAAACACACACACACCCACTTTACACTTCACACCTTTGCGAGCAGCGATCGTTTATTGAGTAACTATGCTGATTGGCTCTCATAGCGGCACAGGTAGGGAGGTAAGTATGCATGCAGTTCAAGAGACATGTTTGGAGATTCACATGGCACTCGCTGACTAGCAGCCCTACAAACTCCCTACCAACTTCTTACTCATAGCGCTCGCCGCGCTCAAAATGAGGACAGAGCGAATGCAGCAGACTGTAAATAGTTGAAATGCGCCGGTGCGCTACTTTTGGGTTGCAGGAAAGTGAAAAAAAAATGAAAAAAAAAAACGATAAAAACATAATGTTTTATGCTCAATGGTGTGTTTTTGCTGTTGATTTTTTTCTGTTGTACTGCAGTTTGCGGAGCATGCACTTATTTTTTCACTTGAAATTTTTTGGTTTTTTGTTTTTTCTTATTTTGTGGGTTGAACGGAATTTCGGTTCCACGAACTTACATACATATATTGGCATGTGTAATTGTAGATACTTTTTTGTCTTTTAACTCTTTTCTTAGTTGTGTTTAGTATTTACACGCACACACACACTCATTTGAGGGAATCTAAATTTTTTTGGTGGAATTGAAGATTTTCAAAATTAAAAAAATAATAATTTTTAGAAATTTTTCAAATTGATTATACAAATTTTCAGCATATATATTTTATTTAAGTAGTTTTTTTGGTTTTAACACACATATGCTTGAGATTCACGCACTTTAAGAGATATTCTCAATGGAATATGCATAACACACTCGTATAACTGTGTGTGTATGTATTGCAACTTCCTTTTCAAAGGTATTTATGCTTGTATGTATGTATTCACAATTTTTATATTTTCTTCTGCACTTTCTTTTTTTACGTATTTCGTCTCGGCGATTGATGAACTTTAAGGTCGGGAACCCTTTATTACGCTCCAATGCGAAAGTAATAGCACCAGAGCCTGTGTGCCGATCACGTCTGCCCATCAATCGGACAGCCTAAAAGTCTGACATATTTTATACACCCACACATACATACATACACATTTTATTTGAACCTTTTCTGATTTTCTGCTTGTTTTTTTCTTTCTTTCTTTATTTTTCAACTTCACCACCAGCGCACCGAGCCGTCCCAGTTAACAATCCAAACCCGTATTTCGAGTAATCCGTGCGCTTGCTCCGCCGTCCAATGCTCAACTGAATTAACTGAATTGTAGTGCATGCTCGTCGAGTCAATTGAAACTCTACAAGATCCCGATTACTATGGCCACGACGTTCTGCTGTGTGTGTATTGCTTTGGGTTTGGTTGGCTTGTCTTGCCTGTTGCGCGCTGCGGTTACAGACACACACATATACACATACATACGTACTTAATACAAACATTGTCTCGCCTCATGCCGCATCTTAGTATTTTGATAGTGACTGACGACTGACTTCTCACAAATCCGTCCATATATTCGTACTTAAAGTGCGATCACATGTTGTTGTTGTTGCTGCTGTTGTTTTTCACATTAGTTTGTTTGTTGTTTTATGCCTCGTTGTAGATAAATTGAGTTTTGAGTTTGTTTTATGTGTTGGCGTTGTGTACTTAGCCTCTTTGTATGTATGCACGTAACATAGAATATATGGTTGCCAGCCCAACTTGTGCTATCGGATCTTTGGAAAACAATTGGAATTCTTGTAGTACAAGCAAAAAAGTAAGTGATACGTAGGAGTTGCCCGAGACGTGTTGCATTGTAATCCCTCAAATACTCAAATTTCGGCAGATTCAACACTTTTCTATTTCTCCTATTATGAGCATGAAAAGTTTGAGATTGTTAAGCTGTTGAAGAATCTATTTTATTTCGTCATCAAAAATTCTTCGTGAAGGAAGTACTCAAATGAGCTACAAAAAAAACACACACACACAAAAAATTCAAATTTAATTGAAAATGTTTATTATCATTCGACAGAACATTCTTTGGCATTTATTTTTTGAAGATTATCTCTTTCAAATGTTGCCCGCAGCTACGTCTCAGATGGCCCATCCATTCAGTCCAATTTTCGATGGCTCTTTCGAGCATTTCTACCAAGGCCTGAATCGTAGCGCGATTGTCTAACGGTATGACATCGCACGATTTTGGTGGCCAATCGACTGGCCCAAATCGTGAAATTATCTGCTCACCGAAGTGGTCTCTCAATAAATCCATAGATAGATGCGATGTGCGGGAAGTGGCGCCGTCTTGTTGAAACCAAGTAGCGCGAATATCACGAACTTCAATTTCAGACATCAAATAGTCGGTTATCATGGCGCGATAAGGGTCGCTTTTGAAGGTTACGTTCACACCGGCATCATTTTTGAAGATATATGGACCGATGATTCCACCGGCCCACAAACCACACCAAACCGTTGTTTTTTCTGGATGAAATGACAGCTCTTGAATCTCTTCAGGCTACTACTTCAGGCTAATTTCATTTGTTTACATATCCATTGAGCCAGAAATGCTCGTCATCGCTGAGCACGATTTGGCTTGAAAACTTAGGATCTTCTTCTTTTCAAGAGCCCATAGAGCGAAGCGATGTCTCTTGGGAAGGTCCAGCGGCTTCAGATCTTGCACAAACTGTATTTTGTACGCTTTCAATTTAAGATTTCGATGTAAAATGCGCCAAGTTTTTCCATACGTCAGTTTTAGGTGTTGCGAACGACGCCGAATAGACTCTCCACGGTCTTCGTGTACACTCTCAGCTATGGCCGCTATATTTTCTTCACTGCATGATAGACGTGGTCTATTCGGTCGAATATTATCCAATAATGAATGCTGGGCCTCAAGATGGGTGACGGTGTTGCGAATAGTATACTCAGTAGGCCGATTATGTTGACCATAAGTTGAGCGAAGCGCGCGAAACATATTCTTTACAGAACTTGAATTTTCGTAATAAAGTCTTTCCATGATGAAATGCCAAACAATATTGAACAAAAACAGCAAGACAGCTTGGCACAACTCACGCGTGATCTGTCAAAAAAAAAAAAAGGATATTGACCAAAGTACCTCTACTTGGTCACCCTTTATTTCTGAACGAACCTCGCAAAATTTCCTGTAAGCTGCACAGCTACACTATAGGGAGCGAGTGATTAACTTAGAGCTTACTTGAGAGATTAGTGTCCACAACAGATCAGGGACAGTGGAAGCTCCTCAGTCTGAGGACGTCTATCTTATCGCATTGATGCAGATTGACAGCCGAATTATCGATGAAGCTATTTAATTTGTGTTAAGCCCCAATTGCGATAGCGAGTAAGAGACGATGCTTCGTTCCACGTTGAAGACCATCGTTTAAGGATACGAAAGCCCTTTGAAGCTCTTTCACGTCTGTACATACGATTTAACCTCATAGATAGAAGCACCACCGGCCAAGTCAAAGATTTTCTTTACAAAACATTGGTTTGGAGTATCTACAAAGTAAGACCGTAAGACGAATTTGATCAGGAAGGAATATATTTTACCAGCTTCTAGGAAATCACTGTTTTGCAGAGTTGGGATTAGTTATCTTTCTCGGTCTATGAAAGTTTATGATCCTCAAGACGTCAGTATTACTGCATTGCTTTAGATGGCTGCATCAGAATAAACACGGCCAAAATCGAATTACGACAGCTGTTTGATGAAAGTGAAAGACGCCAGTTGCGAACTAGACTAATTCGCAGTAGTCGGGTATCCAACATCGGTATAAAAAGTTATGTAGAAAACTATAACATGGAAAAGGGAGAATGAAATTAGAGGGGGTGAATGAAGCGTATCAACATTTAACTGATCAGGTAGATCATCACTGAATATTTTGAAAACACATATAGAAAGAAGATGAAATGAGAATTTTTCAATCGATAGATACACTAAAAATAAGCTCGAAAGAAAGATCTATTTGGGTGGGAATATATTTTAGTAGCTTTGAATTCAAGACCTTTATCCAGCAGTGAAACTTTGGTAGTGAGACCATTTGTAAAGAGGCAAATTACATTACATCTCCTAGTACGGATTGAATTTAAGGAGTGAGGACGCAATATCAATTCCTCTTATTCAAAAATACAAGGTTTCTAATATGGGAGATGGTTAGTATCAACTTGGTTTGGTGAGTATATTTTGGATAGTAGGTGGTTTCTAGTGTGGCTAAAACATTGGTAAGGAAGACTGAAATGTAGTAATAAATGCCATTGTGGCTGCAATAGCCGAACGATAAGCAGTGTCTACTGTTATGCGGAAGGCAGGAATACGAATCCGGGTTGGAGTAACATCCAAAATTATAGGAAATAAATTTTTCTGATTATAGTCACCTTCCAGCTGGGAATGTCAAGCTCTCCGAGTGTATTTCTGACGTAAAATAAAAGCTCTTCATCAGCCGTTCGGAGGCGGCTTGGTAAAACTGTCGGTTCCTTCACTTGTTGGAAAAACATCAAGACGTAAAACCTGTGAACCGCTTCAGCGGATACAAAGCGCCAATTATACTCGTATAAACATATATATGTATGTAAAATAAATGTCAACTGGAGTTTCTGTAGGAATCTAAAAACTTTTTTTTTATATTTGAGGTGCAACAGAGGCTGATATTTTTTTGTTTAAAAAATGTTTTGTTTTTTCGGCATCAGCACTTTTGTAAATTCATTACTAAAATAAAGTATTAACATGTATCTAATTTCGTTCTCTAAAAAAAGGAAAAGCAGAAATGAAAAAAAAAAAACGCTGTCAGCGATGCTCAGTGGCAACCAACTTGAGATTCTTGTTACCGTTCGTAAAGATGGCAACCCAATGCCGTTGTAGACTCATTCTTGCTTGTTTACATAGAGAGTAGAGTAGTGAACATATAAATATATGTAGTGATATGTTCTATGTATGTAAGTATTCAAAATTTTTTTATTAATATTTTTTTCTTATTTTCCGTTTAGCTTCCATCACTTAGTAGTAAAGAAAATTTTTTTTTGCTAACGATTGTATTTTTTTCTCCTACAAAAAGTGATTATCAAACACTGCTAGATGGCTGGTGAAGAGCTTTCAAGATCATTATAAAAAAAAAAATATGAATTAAACAGTATAGAACTTTGCATAATTTTGGATATGTGTTAATTCAAAAATTCGTGAAGGATTTTTTGAAATTATATATGAAATTTAGAGATTTACATATGTACAACACAAACTGATTAATTTTTTCTTACAAAACTTTTACCTTTTTAAATTTAGAAGGTTTATTCATTACTCTTTTGTCTTAAAATATGTTTTTTTTTTGTTTACTTTATTCTCTTTAAAATTGTGCAATCTGTTTTTAATGGGCTCAAATATTTTAGTTCAATCCTCTTATCACTTGTCTTAGCTAGTGTGCTCGTGCAAGTTGACACTATGTAAAATAAATTCCGTATAACATATGAAAGCAGATGGGAAGTTTAGCTTTCGTTCCCATTTTTATGCTTAGTCCATTGCTTAGAAGAGGTAAAAATTTGCTTAATTTTTGGCTCTAATTGGAGATACCAAGTGAAGTCGGGTCCTTCCCTACTTTATCTTTCCAACGGTGTAGAGAACTTCCTCTTCCTCGCCTTCCACTACCGGACTTCTTCAATTTTTTTCAATGCTGGGGTGCTTTCATCTCTTCGAATGACATAATCTAGCCACCGCAGCTGATATTTCTGAATTTCCCGAACTATCTCGTCGGTATCTCGTACAGAATATCGTTCCATCACCTGCGGTATTCGCCGTTACCAAGGATCCCTACATCTTTCGCAAAACCTTTATCTCGGCAAGTCTTAACGCGGACTCATTGTATCATGCCTCCGCCCCATATCGCAAGACGAGAATTATGAGCTACTTGTAGAGTTTGGCCATTGCTCAGCGAGAGAGAGAACTTAACTTTTCAATTACCTATTCAGTCCAAGTTTTCAAAGCTAACATTGTTGTTAGTTTAGATAAAATTATCTACGACTTCAAAGTTATGACTGCCAACGGTGACGTAAGAGTCAAGATGCGAATGTGCTGCCCATTTGTTTGATGATTGGGGATATTTCGTCTGAATAGCTCAGTCAGTTGACCATCGGCTGCGACCGCTTTGCTGTTCTTGATGCGAGTAATTGCTATTCATACATTAGATCGTCATGGTCGGATATTAAAACGACTTTTATATCAGCATGGGTCACCAGCTCACCTCTTTGAGTATGCTCCAGCCTTGAAATTGCAAATTCTCATAAAATTTTCGTCTTTCCCTTTTCTGTCTGCAAATGCATCTCGATTCAATCTTCAATCATCGATATCTGTTCCACTAGAAGGAACTCAGACCTGTCAATGAAGGCCATTCATGCAAGAGCTGCGTGGCGGGGAAGAAGCCTCAGGACAATGAGGGTGTGACAAAAATTTTAGAACTCATCAAAATAAATAAGTCATGACCTTATAAGAATTTTCATCGTCCGCTCGACAAATTCCCTTCAACTAGGCCTATCAAGCGGTTTTGATTTGATGTAAGTAAGCTTCATATATAAATATACTCCTCTTCCGCTCTCTCTATCTCTCTGAAAGAAAAGTCGATCGCATTGCTAGTGTTGGATTTTGTTTGTAGAAAAAATATAGAAATACATACAACAAATTCGAGAAGCGGTGTATGCATAAGATATATTCAAGTAACATATACATATATCGGGTGATCTATTTCGAGCTTCCCTACTTTTGTAAGGAAAAAAACACAGAAAATGCAAATTTAATGAGAAATGTTTGTTATCATTTGAAAGAACATTGTTTGACATTTATTTTTTGAAGATTATCTCTTTCAAATGCCGCGGCTAAGTCTCAGATGGTCCATCTGTTGAGTCCACGCGTGATATTTTGCTCCAAGGCCTGAATCGAAGCGGGATTGTCCGAGTAGACTTTAGATTTTACATATCTAAACAGGAAAAAGTCTAACGGTGTGATATCACACGATCTTGGTGGCCAACCGCATGGCCCAAAACTTTAAATTATCTGCTCACCGAAGTGTTCTCTCAATAAATCCATTGATTGATGCGATGTGTGGGAAGTGGCGCCGTCTTCTTGAAACCAAATGTCGCGGAGATCACGAGCTTCAATTTGAGGTATAAATAGTCGGTTATCATGGCGCGATAACGGTCGCCATTGACGGCTAGGTTCTCACCGGCATCATTTTTGAAGATATATGGACCGATGATTCCACCGGCCCACAAACAACACCACACCGTTGTTTTTCTGGATGAAATGGCAGCTCTTGAATCTTTTCAGGTTACTTTTCGTCCCAAATGCGGCAATTTTGCTTGTTTACATACCTATTGAGCCAGAAATGGGATTCATCGCTGAATAAAATTTGGCTCGAAAACGTCG
Organism: Neoceratitis asiatica; assembly: GCA_030068015.2. Lineage (NCBI taxonomy): Eukaryota > Metazoa > Arthropoda > Insecta > Diptera > Tephritidae > Neoceratitis > Neoceratitis asiatica. Next base: position 51,933,958 of record CM061526.1, on the reverse strand, counting down.
GATCTTCTTGGAACTTTTAAAGAGCCCACAGAGCGAATCGATGTCGCTTGGGAAGGTCGAGCAGTTACAGTTCTGTATTTTGTACGCTTTTAATTTAAGATCTCGACGTAAAATGCACCAAGTAATTTCATACGTCAGTCCGAGTTGCTGTGAAGGGCGCCGAATCAGCTATATTTTCCTTACTGCGTGCTGGACGTGGTCTATTCGTTCGAATATTATCCAATAATGAATGCTGAGTCTCACTATGGTTGATGGTGTTGCGAATAGTATGCTCAGTATGCGTACGATTATGTTGACCGTAAGTTAAGCAAAGCGCGCGAAACACATTCTTTACAGAACGTGAGTTTTCGTAATAAAGTTGAATGATTTGTAAACGTTGTTAAGGCGTGAAATGTCAAACAATAGCGAACAAACCAACATGACAGCTTGACACGACTCACGCGTGAACTGTCAAAAAAAGGATATTGAAAATTACCTCTACTTGGATCACCCTTTAAATAAGTATTTATATTTATACGTAAAGGGTGTTTTTTATAGAGGTATAGAACTTTAAGTTGGCATTACTTTTCAAGATGGCGACCGTCAATTTATTCTCAGTTTGGCTTGGCAATTCATCATGAATAGACTTACGCCTGAACAACGCTTGCAAATAGTGCAATTTTATTTCGAAAATAATGGTTCTGTGCGGAAAACGTATCGCACATTACGTCCATTTAATCGTGTTTAGCGATGAAGCGCACTTCTGGTTGAATGGCTATGTCAACAAACAAAACTGCCGCATTTGGAGTGAAGGTAATCCTCAAGTGTATGTTGAAACACCGTCACATCCAGAAAAACTGACTTTTTGGTGCGCTTTATGGGCTGGTGGAATCATTGGTCCGTACTTTTTCAAAAACGATGGTGGCCAGAACATTACAGTCCATGGCGATCGGTATAGAGCCATGATTACTAACTTTTTCATTCCTGAATTGAATAACCATGATGTCCAGGAGATGTGGTTTCAACAAGACGGCGCAACATGTCACACAGCTCGTGCCACAATAGATTTATTGAAAGACATGTTTGGTGACCGCCTAATTTCACGTTTTGGACCTGTGAATTGGCCTCCAAGATCTTGTGATTTAACACCGCTAGACTACTTTCTGTGGGGCTATGTAAAGTCATTGGTCTATGCGGATAAGCCACAAACGCTTGACCATTTGGAAGACAACATTCGCCGTGTTATTGCCGATATACGGCCACAAATGTTGGAAAGTCATCGAAAATTGGACGTCCAGATTGGACAACATCCGCGCCAGCCGTGGCGGTCATATGCCAGAAATCATATTTAAACTGTAATGCCACAAGATTATCTTTCGGATAAATAAAATTCATGTCAATCGAATAATCCATCGTTGTTTTATTGCAACTTAAAGTTCTATACCTCTATAAAAAACACCCTATACATACTCACTGCATCTAAACATAATTAATGAATTATTTGAATAGTTAAATTTGCTGGCAAATATTTGTCTGACATTCGAAAACTTTTAGCTCACTTTCAGCATTCAATAGTTGGCTTTTAGTTATTCTAAAAATAAATAAAAAATTCTTAGCGTTAAAACAAATCAATCTCTAACCGAGCGAATCACGACGGCAGTGTTCTTAGCCACTGGACATTTGCTTTACGCGCTGGACATACGCAATTCCGCAGTGTGTTTTTGCCGCCATATGTTTCGATTTACGACTGTATAACTATACATAGACATATGTATGTGTATGTATGTATGTACAACCGCTGCCATATATGTATGTATGCTTACTTGCTGCCCGACGGGTATGAATGAAAAGCGAAAGTAAGTAGACTTCGGTTCTGTAATGCGTGCGTTCTGATTGGATTGGAGAATTCCGCTTAGAATGGTGTCACGCATTACTCACCCATATACTTACAATTTCATATAAGAAAAGGGTATAAAAGGTTATCGTGCGACAAATGTTATGATCACTGATAAGAGTTCATTGTGCGTGCAAACGGATTGAAAACTTAAAAAACTTAAACAATTTTTTTTGGTGATATTCTAGGAAGCTAAATTTGGTGAATGAAAAGATTTAATCTCAATTTCGAATTCTTCCTAATGTACCAACATTATTTACTGTAAAACTTTTCGTAAATAGGGAAAGTTTTTGACTGCCGGCGAGTGGCCGAAACAATTCTTTTTTCATTTACATACATATGGTTCAGTAGCTCACGACTTCCGGTCTTAAACAAGATGAAGCATCCTCTGGGTAGACAACAAACATCTATTTGGATGGGGGCTAAAGTGAGAAGGCGAATTTCCTATAGTTATACGTAGGGTTTGGGATCCACCACCAAAAAAAAAAAAAAATACTCTCAATGAGAGACTCCGCTTTCAATGATGACAACCGCCGTAACAAACGTTTTGAGTATCACGGTCCGTATACTTCAAGTTACAGGACTGCCACTGTTCGTATTCGTATTCCTATAGGCAGAAAAAATATATATATTTGGACAACCTAACAGCAACTCGGATCACTATCTTCGCGTCTTTGCAGCAAAGAACGTTCGTCAAGAAAACACAAGAAAGGTTCGACGTTGAAAAGTTGCAATTTCCTTTGTTTGTATCACCAACGTTTCTTTAAATAATTTAGAATTTGTTATTAAGAGTTTCAAAGGATACCTTTTCTAGATTTCCAAACTGTCTTAATGACATTTTTTTTAAATTACTTTTTCCGTTTGCGACGTTAAATTGTTTCTTTGACCAGAAAGAGAGAGTAGTCTGCTGTCGCCGCTCGTTGTCAATTGTAGACAACAAGTGAAGGTGATTTTTCGAACCTTCTTCTTCCTCCGGGCAACATGTGTCAACAGAGCTTTATTTACCGATCTGTGTCAATTCCGTCGTACATTTGGCACAGTTCACCGTTCCATCGACTGTCCATAACCAGAGGATCATTAATCTTCCGAAAAACCTTGTGCTTTGAAAGCCGACTCATCGGGTTTTGTTATCGTCTAGCACGCAGTGAAGTAAATATATATCGGCCGTAGCTGAGTGTGTACACGAAGGCCGTGGAGAGTCGATTCGGCGCCGTTCGCAGCAACTCGTACTGACGTATGGAACGACTTGGTGCATTTTACGTCGAGATCTTAAATTGAAAGCGTACAAAATGCAGCTTGTGCAAGAACTGAAGCCGCTCGACCTTCACAAGCGACATCGCTTCGCTCTATGGGCTCTTGAAAAGTTCCAAGAATATCCGATGTTTTCAAGCCAATTTTTGTTCAGCGATGAGGCCCATTTCTGGCTCAATGGGTATGTAAACCAAAATTGCCGCACTTGGGACGGAGAGCAACCTGAAGAGATTCAAGAGCTGCCATTTCATCCAACAACGATTTGGTGTGGTTTGTGGGCCAGTGGAATCATCGGTTCATATTTCTTCAAAGGTGACGCCGGTGGAACGAAACCATCACTCCATGATAACCGACTATTTGATTCCTGAAATTGAAGGTCGTAATCTCCGTGAGACTTGGTTTCAACAAGACGGTGCCACTTCCCACACATCGCATTAACAAAGGGATGTATTGAAAGAACACTTTGGTGTTAGACTTTTTCCTGTGGAGATATGTCAATTCTAAAGCCTATGCAGATAATCCCGCTTCAATTCAGGCCTTGGAACATAACGCGTGTCATTTGCCAGTTACCAGTCGAAATGCTCGAACGAAAATAGGACTCAACGGATGGACCATCTGAGACGCAGCCGTGGAAAACATTTGAAATAGATAATCTTCAAAAAATAAATGCCAAAGAATGTTCTTTCGAATGATAATGAACATTCTCCATTAAAGTTGAAACTTCTGTGTTTTTTTCTTTAAAAAAGTAGGGAACCTCGAAATTGATCACCCGTTATAAAGTAGGACAGGAATAATAAGCGTCTTGTGATTGGTCTTTTTTGTCGAGGGAAGACTTTACTCACTTACCAACTCAGCGAGGAGGTCAAACAAAGTAGCAGCTGTTGCCAAGAGTGATTCTTTGTTGGATATTATGGATTTCATTGTTGTAAGTATTTAGGCTGATTCATAGATAGACAAATTTATTTACTTCAAATGTCGGGCAAGCGAAGACGCGAATGGGTTGACTGTATGTTTTATGACACGAGATATTTCGTCTTGTGCTCGTTTAACCTCGCTTTGATTCCTTTTGTTGAACCCGAAGTTGTTCATCGTTTATAATGTTCTTATGTTCCGTTACTTTCACAACGGGCCTTCTAAGGGCTTAGATGCGGTGACAGTTATTCACTGTACTTACCTATGTTCCATCACACGTATTGTTTAATATATACAAATTATTTTCTCCAAAATGTTGGTGGAAAATCGTTTCGTGCATTACTAGTATTGAAAAAAATCGTTTTAAATCTAATTAATTAAAAATCTATTTTTTTTGAAGATTTGTTTTCCTTATATTTAAATTTACATCCTCTCGCACTTTATTTGGGAAAGGAGGTTTTGGTTACACATTAAGAGGAGATGAACGGCTCAGAAATGATCAATCTTCACAGGGTGCTTATGGGCGGATGAAAAATGGCTGATGGTGCGAAGGCTACCCCTCTGGCTGCCAGTTTATTGCAGTTTTTTCAGGTGGGGGCCTTCGCCATGAGCAAAGCTGTAAAGCAACGGCTCTTATGTTGATAGCCAGGTGTGAATTTTCCATTAACTTTCACCGAATTACGTCAGAAAATGTCTTAAAGATTAGGGCAGCAGTGGATAGGATGGTTGCAGTAAAGCAATTGCGTATTTACAGGGTTAAAGGGGCATACAGTTATTGTGGGGAACGACATTGTTGGTGAGAGTGGCAAAAGTGTCACTCATCTGATAACGGAACATGTTACATGCACAATTTACGAAAGGTCTGGATAACAAATAGGGCCAAGTTGGTTTGAGTTAACGGCCTAAAAGACCGCCAATAATCTGTAAAGGCAATGAAGTAGCATACAGCCAATTTTTGTTAACGTGATCTCGCTCAACGGCAGGTCACAACCTACTGGCGTCATATGCGTGCAAAATGGGCATTAACAACAGTGATATAGGCAGAAAATAAAGGCAGGCAAGTTAAGAGTTATCCATTTAGTGGTTCCCAAAGTGCAAGTGAAACCACGAGAATCCTCAAATAATTGAAGAGAGGCCATTACACCCAAAAAAACTTACTTTCTAGTGCGCTCTTTGGTACAGAGGTGTGATTGGAGCTTATTTCTTTGAAAACGATAACGACGAGACTGACACTGTCAATTCGACATGGATAATATGTGGTTCCAACACAACTCGAAGGAATATGGCTTTATTGCGAGCGAAATCTCCAGTCCGCATAACCTCTCGTCTTGGCGATGTCAATTGGCTACCGAGATCGTGCCATTTGACACCGTTGGACTTTTTTTGGGAGGTGCGCAAAAGAGTGTGTTTATACGGATAAACCTTTAACTCTAGAGCAGTTGAAAACCAACATTCGTCAAGTTATGGCTGAGGTAGTGAGAAGAAGTGGTCGAAAATTACCTCAAACGGATCGAAGTTTGCAAAAATTCACGAGGCGGCCGTTTGAATGATGTAGTGTTCCACATATAATGCCAGGGTTCAATCTTTAAAAAAAAATTAATTTCATGAAAATTTTTTTCTAAATGCATTTTATTTACGTTTATTTTGGAAACCGCTAAATGGATTGCTTTGTATAAGTGGGACGTTTGAGTAGCTCGTCTGTTTCTGCACGGACTAGTCTCTTTCGCAACTTAGGCATCTAAGAACTTCGCTGTTCAGTGGCCTAGAAGAAGGCTTAATATTTGGACGCAATTAAACATAATAAAAAAAGCGTTGACTAAGACAGAAAGAAGCACCAGCTGGTTTAACCAAAACTAGCCTTCTTAAATTTGAAAAGAGGGAACAAATTTTGTGGCTATGAACTTATGGAGAATATTGTAGGTTACTACGATATAGCAGCATATACTTTCTTTGTTTTCTAAAATTGATGCAGATTTACCGAAGCGAGTTTTTTTTACATAAAAAGTAGAAATAATAATAATGAATTCAATACAAATGAGCGGAGAGAGTAAAAGTGTGAGACATTTAACGGTCAAAATGGCCATGGGTTATCCCCTTTAGCATTTCTATAAATATAGTTTTAGAACATTGCTTATGCAGTAGTTTCATTCAATTTCGTGCATCGCTAACATTGTTTTAATTTATATAGATTTCTTACGGGGATGCCGAGTGCATTCACAATAACCAGTACACCAAAGACATAAACCATTATCGTAAGCATTTGTGGCAGCTGAACTTAGAGAAAATTATTGCTTTCGTTACATTCTGTGTTGAGGTGTGTGTCTCAGCTAAAAGTGCTATAAACGATTTTCTAATCAAACCGTTACGTGAAAATGGATGATGGATGCGCTTGAAGATGGCTTCCAGAGAACTAGTAATAATTATAAAATATAAGTTCTCTGGGTTTCTTTGACGTCTATGTCTAGGTGCTACAGAATCTTATTAACTATATAAAATTCTTCTTTCAAAGTGCTTGTTTTCGAACTCCTCCAAAAGGGCTGATCCGATTTTTTGAAATTTCTTATCTATATTCATTAAGTCCACGAATAGGGGTTTATGCATTTTTTATACCGGGATGGAACAAGGACTGACTTATTCGAAAAATCATATATGTATACGGTTCGATTTGCTTGAAATTTGGTACATAACAGGCCAATTGAAAAGTCCCCGGTCTACCATAGCAAAACACATTTTTTTTGTAAAATTAATCTTTTTATTCAAATTAGTTCCCTGCAAAGGTGATGCACAGATTATAGCGACCCTCCAACTTTTCCATACCATTTTGGCAGTGTAGTAGATTTGTCCTTAGTTCTTAGGCTTCAGTTTCGCCTATCATCTCTTCATTCGACGAAAATTTCTTCCCAGCGAGCATTCTTTTGAATGAGTTTACACACGAATACTTTTGTTGCCGAATCTCTTAGTTTGTAGGGAGCAACGAACCGTCTTCTCGTAGCCTTCTGCCCTAAAAACCAAGAGTTTCGGCAACAAAAGTAATCGTGTGTAAACTGAGTCTTTGAGATCTGAGAACAGGAAATGGTTGCTGGAGGCCAGCTCTGGAGAATACGGTGGATGCGGATGCAATTTGAATTGTGAATTGTCTTGCTGAAACACCATTTTCATTTTTCTTCAAATGCGGACGTTTATCGGCGATTCCGTTCTTCAAGCGGTCCAATAATGCTATGCAATAGGCGCTATTGATGGTCTTTTCTTTTCCAAGGTAGTCAATGAACAGACGCCATAACCTTTTCAGATGACTGTTTTTCAGCGCTTTGGAGCGGATTCATCTTGTGCAGTCCACTCGATGACAGTCGATTGTACTTAGGGGAAAATAATGCAGCCATGTTTTATCAATTGTCACATATCGACGCAAAAATTCGGGTTTATTACGTTTGAATATCCCTAAACACTGCTCCGAATCACTTAATCGTCGTTGTTTTATTCTATTACCCAAATATTCGTGAATGCGATGATTTGCACATTCAGTTCAGATCTTTAGAATCCCTGCTATTTCATTCAATTTCAATTTACGGCCATTCAAATTCATTTTGTGGATTTTTTTGATGTTTTCGTCAGTAACAACCCCTTTTTGAGCGTCCACTGCGTTCACCGTCTTCGGTGCTCATATCACTACATCTTAACCTAGCATACCAATCCTTGATGGTTGATTTTCCTGTGGCAGTGTCCGGAGACTCGTTATCAAGTCAAGTGTTTGTTTCAACTGTATTTTTCCTATTTTTTCGCAATAACAAAGTTTGCTTCACCCAAAATGCCATAATTCACACATTAATGAACCGACAGCTTTCAAATGGGTTAGGGCTAACTAAAAATAATTAATTAATTAATTCTAGTAGCGCCATCTATGTGCCAGGCTGGAGATTTTCCAATTGACCTGTTAGGTAGATTTTTTCTTAGATTAGCAGGAACACTATTTTTCTAATCGGGGAGTGGACCATGGACTGATCTATTCGATATCTTATTGATGTTCGATTTGCTTAAATTATGATTTTCAGGATGAGGATCGATTTGATTGAGAAAAAAATCTATTTATGCTTGATTTGGTACAATTTTAGATGATATGACCAAATGGTATACAGATATGCCGAAGGCTGCGTTCGGCTCACTTCGAGGCATTCATATTGATATTTTCGTGAAAGACAAGTTCTCTCAAAGACTTTGAGTAGTAAATTAGTGAAACACACTTCGAATACGTATCGAGATCATTATTAAAATAAAATTAAAAAAATTAAAATTTTGATTTAGATGATGAAAATACAGAAAAAAAAATACAGAAAACCCACCACAACGTGTGGGCCGGATCTGCTAGAATGTTTATATAATTGGCGCTTTGTACCTGCTGAACCATTTTTCGGCCGAGCTCCTCCTACAATTTTTGTCGTGTGCCTTGATGTTCTTCCAAGAAATAGGCGCCGGCTAATGGCTGACGAATTTTTATGCGAATATTTTCTTTTATTGCAGAAATACACTCGGAGAGGTTGACATTCCCTGATGAGGGGTGCCCGCAGTTATTAATCCTATTAGGTCACACCTCTGTAAAATCGCGTTATAGTCACAGAGGGTCAATGTGACCCCAGATACAAACAATGGTGTTTTCTTTAAACTAACAACATCTAAAATTTCAAAAAATAAATACTGAGGTATTGTTTAAGGTCTCCTAAAAGAGATTAAATAGTTTTTTTGAGTCGAATTGATTGTTCAAATATTGTAAAATGTCGGTAACTATAAAAATGGAAAAAAGCGTGTTCTTTTTTTTTGTTGATAAAATCATATTTCATGGACAAAATTAGTTGCGAGAAAAAACCTATCGGGATTTTGTTCCTTAAACAAGAAATTTTATGCGAAAAATCATCCCGCTGCTGCCCATTTGAAAAAGTATTTTGATTTGCAGATTGAAGGCGTAGAAATGGTCGAAAAATAAATGGCTTCTATATCGAATACAAAATCATTACTTATATAAATACAAAAAAAAAATATAATTTTAATAATAATAATAATAATAATAATAATAATTATCAGGGGAAAATTTTTATGAAATTTTATTTATTTTAAAAATACAGTATGAAAATACAAAAAATGTATGCCAGAAAATTTTTTTTATACATTTTTACTCGCATTCAACGCAGACGTACGCTCCGTGTTCATCGGACATTGGACGTTCATAAGAGGTACAAACGTTTGTTGTTTTTTTTCCTTTTGCAGAGTTGACAACGTTGGCGTTTGGTTAGATATTGTCTCTCTGCAATAGGAGGTGAATCTTTTTTCAAGATCATCTTGATTCCGCACCGAATACTCGCTCGCATACTCGCCATAGTGAGCCTCTTTTACATCTGTTCACGTACCAGTTCCAATGATAACTCACGCAAAAAAGAAGAATTCGTTCGCTAACAGCAGCCTGGCCTATCATAGAACACCCGCATTGGCCAACGAAGCGTCCTTCTTGAAGTGGTAAAAGAATGGCACAATTTCCCTTTTTATTTATTTACATATTTTTATATTTTGTTAATTGTTTATTTATTTATATATATTTATCTACTGATTTTTTTCAGGATAACAATTGTTTATATATGTATCTATTTTTATCATTGTATATGTATATGTAAAGGGTGTTTTTATAGAGGTATAGAACATTAAGTTGCAATAAAACAACGATGGATTATTCGATTCACATGAATTTTATTTATCCGAAAGATAATCTTCTGGTATTACATTTTAAATATGATTTCTGGCATATGACCGCCACGGCTGGCGCGGATGTAGTCCAATCTGGACGTCCAATTTTCGATGACATTTTCCAACATTTGTGGCCGTATATCGGCAATAACACGGCGAATGTTGTCTTCCAAATGGTCAAACGTTTGTGGCTTATCCGCATAGACCAATGACTTTACATAGCCCCACAGAAAGTAGTCTAGCGGTGTTAAATCACAATATCTTGGAGGCCAATTCACAGGTCTAAAACGTGAAATTAGGCGGTCACCAAACGTGTCTTTCAATAAATCTATTGTGGCACGAGCTGTGTGACATGTTGCGCCGTCTTGTTGAAACCATATCTCCTGGACATCATGGTTATTCAATTCAGGAATAAAAAAGTTAGTAATCATGGCTCTATACCGATCACCCTTGACTGTAACGTTCTGGCCACCATCGTTTTTGAAAAAGTACGGACTAATGATTTCACCAGCCCATAAAGCGCACCAAACAGTCAGTTTTTCTGGATGTAACGGTGTTTCAACATACACTTGAGAATTACCTTCAGTCCAAATGCAGTTTTGTTTGTTGACGTAGCCATTCAACCAGAAGTGCGCTTCATCGCTAAACAAAATTCGCTTATGAAAATGCGCGATACGTTTCCCGCACAGAACCATTATTTTCGAAATAAAATTGCACTATTTGCAAGCGTTGTTCAGGCGTGAGTCTATTCATTATGAATTGCCAAACCAAACTGAGAATAAATCACTTGACAGCTGTTAAATCGGTCGCCATCTTGAAAAGTAATGCCAACTTAAAGTTCCATACCTCTATAAAAAACACCCTTTATAAAAGAATTACAGCGTACCTGTTCTTCTTTCGGACATTTTTGAGTGTCAAACGTAGCCATTTTTCCATTTTCCCTCTCATTTTAATCACTGGCCTACAACGTCCACGTGATTCAACATGCGAGCGTTGGTTGTTGTGTCTTCTACCTCCATTTCTGATGCGGATGCATCACTTTCACTCGATGTTTCCTCTTCGGAATAATCACTTTCTTCAAACAAATGGTCCACTCACCTTCAGGATTCATTTTCATCAAGCAAAAAAAAATCCCGAACGCGTCTCGAACGTAGGTTATATGCCATCTACAAATAAACTTCAATAACATATCACAAAAAATTTAGATTAGAATCTTATACTTACGTTACAAACCATTCATTTTAATCGATATAACCACACAAAAAAAAAAACAAAATAAAAATTATTTTTCGAAAGTACACTTAAGCCACAAGGGGTCAACTTGACCGCAAGATTTTTCACCGTCTGCTTTACTCAGTCGTTGCAAGAATACTAATGACTCGTGAACTATAAACAGACTATAAACAGATGGCGCGTCAAGACCCATTTTCTCGATTTAGAAACTGTACCAGGGGTCTGAAAAAAGTCTAGGTTCAATAATACCCCCTGTGACCCAATACGGTTAAACATTTCAGAACATTTCAGATAATGTGTCGTAGATTTCTTGCCATTGATTCATTTCTTGGCATTTAGTAGTTTTGTCTAGATGCGTTGTTGTACATTGTTCAATTGTCTCAATTTATTCTTTATATAATTTTTTATTAGAATTGCAATTGCGATAATTAAGAATGCAGTTACGCATACAAAAATAGCTAACCATTTATCTGGAATTTCTTCTTTATTTTCTATACTAAGTTTTGGTTCGTATTTGACCAGTTTATTTTCAGAATTTTTCTCTTCAGAATTTTCCTTACCGACTTCGTATCCTGCTATACCTATTAGGATACCATTTAATATGGTTTTCCACCATGCCATTTTCTAAAAGAATTAACTCGTTATACTTTCTTTTATTTTTATTTTTTTTTTGTGTTGTCCCTAAGCAAAAATTAAAATTTTTGCTATTGGTTAAGCTGCCGTGAGGCTGCCAAATTTATTCTAATATTTAGTATGTTATGTTGCCAGTCTCGGGTCTCGTATCCAGGGTCGGTTTTATCTTGTTTTGTTTTTCAAGTGTTGTTCAGTTCAATTGCTTTATGCTAAATTTATGAACTGATTGTCAAGTTGAAGCTAATTTCGCTTGCTACTTGGCCGGTGACTCGAACGCAGTGTCGCCTTGTTGACTATTTATGCTTTTTACTTTTGTTGCTGAATAAACTTCTTCTCACCGCTGTGATAGCTGCTGCTGCTATTTTCCGCTGTGATGATGATAAATTCACTTGCTTGCTTTGTTAGCGCCCAGAACGATTTTCAATACTTCGTATTGTTTCCACATATTTTTATTCTTGATTTTCCAGCTTATACTCTGAATTTTTTAATTCAAAAGTTTGCCTGATATAGCCTTCGGCTGACCTTCCATATAACTTTCGGCTGATTAGCCAATTTTGTTATCGGAGGATCGCCATATAGCTTTTTCGGCTGCCTGTATTTTAAATTCAAGAGTTTGGCAGGATCGCCATATAATAAGCAAAAATTAAAATTTTTGATCAATCAATAATGAATGCTTTATTAAAAAAATGTTTTCTCTTTATATACAAAATTTCTTACTTTACATATACATGATACTTACAAACTAAAAGTTATTATATGCAAAGTCAGCATATTGATATTTTGGTATTTCACATTGACAAGAGTATTATATGCAAAGTCAGCATATTGATATTTGGTAGTTCATTCATTGACAAACCGACACTGTCGATCAGTCATGCTGATCAATACGTGTGTTGGTCAATGTGACGGATTGAGTAAGCATAAAAAATGCATTGAAAGTGGAACGCATTCTGAGTAATGCTACAATACTTGCCATAGTGAGCCTCTTTTACATCTGCTGACGTACTAGTTTCAATGATAACTCACGAAAAAAAAAAATTTGCAGTTAATTCTACATTTTCCCCGGCTCTCAGCTTTTGACATTGAAGAAGAATTCGTGCGCTAACAGCAGCCTGGCCTATCATAGAACAAACGCATTGGCCAACGAAGCGTCCTCCTTGAAGTGGTAAAAGAATGGCACAATTTCCCTTTTTATTTATTTATATATTTTTATATTTTGTTATTTGTTTATTTATTTATAAATATTTATCTACTGATTTTTTTCAGGACAACAATTGTTTATATATCTATTTTTATCATTGTATTTATGCAATTTATTTATGACCTGATAATCATTTGCTGTATATGTATATGAATAAAATAATTACAGCGTACCTGTTCTTCTCTCGGACATTTTTGAATGGCAAACGTAGCCATTTTTCCATTTCCCCCCCTCATTTTAATCACTGGCCTACAACGTCCACGTGATTCAACACGCGAGCGTTGGTTGTTGTATCTTCTACCTCCATTTCTGATGCAGATGCATCACTTTCACTCGATGTTTCCTTTTCGGAATAATCACTTTCTTCAGACAAATGGTCCACTCACCTTCAGGATTCATTTTCGTCAAGCAATAAATCCCGAACGCGTCTCTAAGCTTCAAAAACATATAACAAAAAATTTAGATTAGAATCTTATACTTACGGTACAAACCATTCATTTTGATCGATATAACCACACAAAAAAAAATTAAAAATTTTTATTCGAAAACATACTTAAGCCACAGAGGGTCAACTTGACCCCACGATTTTTCACCGTCTGCTTTACTCAGACGTTGCATGAATACTAATGACTCGTGAACTATAAACAGACTATAAAAAAATGGCGCGTCAAGACCCATTTTCTCGATTTAGAAACTGTACCAGGGGTCTGAAAAAAGTCTAGGTTCAATAATACCCCCTGTGACCCAATACGGTTAAACATTTATTTTATGTAATCTTGGATGTTGGTCAGACCAGGACTCGAAACCTGGCCTTCCGAATGACAGTACGCAGTACTAACCACTCGGCTATTGCTGCCACCAAAGTATGATACCAGATTATATACCAATTTTAAGAAAATCTATTGATGACCGAGGAAGGTTGTTTGTGTATCACAAATTTCTTTTTCTCAATAGCTTGTCCGTATATTTTCAAAGACATATTAAAATATTTTAAATTAAAAAAAAAAGGTTTCTTAAGTTTTTAACAAGTTTATTGAGGCCTTTCTTCTACTGCAGTGATTATATAAAATTACGGTAAATACAGTAGGTTGGCATACAATTAAGGAAGCAATTTGATAATTGATGCCAGATATAAATTTAAAGTAACCAAGTATGTTGGTCAGTTAAGAGATGAAGATGGCTAGGCTGGAGTACAGAAAGGCAGATCTAGAGAAGGGCGTGCGTCTTCTTAATACAATAAAAAATTATTTGTCTTCAATGTTAATCTTAATGACTTTGACTTTCGTATCTGGGGAAGGTGGCGCTGATTTTGTTACGGTCATAACCACATTTTCTTTGAGTGGAGCGACGGCGGCAACTGGAATGGCAGCAGGTGGCGTGAACTTCTTATCCGGCTCCACAACTTGTGCGATGCACTCATCACTGCCGGTTGTACTTATCATAATGGTTGGTATATTATCAGACCAAACTGAGGTTTGTGAGTCTTGACGTGTGGCTTGTGAGCGTTCGATGGGTTTGCGTTGTTGTCGCTGTACGAGATTATGCGGCGGATGGTATATGGGTCCGGGTTTGTCTAGCGCCTCCCGTTCATTGATAGCACTACTATCGGTTGTTATTGTTTGATTTACTAGGGGTTGACTACTCACAGCATCTTTCGGCACAACAGCTACCGATGCTATCGCGGTGGGAAAATGTGGCTTGTTGCTTGCAGTCTCCATATCCGAGGGTGATGGCGGTATTTCAATAGCGACTGTGTCTTCCTTATTATTATTTGCCGCTAGCGTTGGCTGTGGTTCCGGTTGCGTGTTGGGAGATTTAGGTGTAGTCGGTCCGGCGCTACCGCTTGAGGATTGTTCGTCATCATTCCATTTTGTGTTGACTGTGTCACGCACGAGCGCAAATAGTGAGCCAATTTTTTTACGTCCTTGACGTGAAAGATTCAGAAATTTTTCTGAATTGACAAATGTCGGCGAAGTTAGACCATCGGTCATATAGTAAGGGGCGGCTGGCGTGGTACTTCGGTATTGTTCGTCAGCTTTAGCGAGTTTACTATTATTAGCTGAGTTTTCTACAGATTTTTCATCAAACTTGAAGACCTCACCCATGTTTGGTGTTTCTGTGGGTTTGGGCTTGTTACGACGGAACTTAAAAGTACCACCGCGTACACTGAATGAACGACGTTTAGTTGATGGTAGTTCCTTTTCGCTGCCATCCGACTTCTTTTCATCTACGATTGCAAAATTAGTTTTCTTCACTTCTTCTCTAGGTGGTACGGGTGTAGTAGCCGTCGGGGTTTGACTACCTAACTTGGTGGGTAAAGGTGTGCTAATTGATCTTTTCGTCGTTTGTTCGTCTTCCTGTTTTCTACGTAACAAACTTTGTCTGCGTTCATTTACTATGCGCGAGTTAGTGTCGGGATCGTTATCTGTGTCTATTTGACGGTTCTGTGAACTGCCATTTCTGATCTCCTCTCTTTGAGACTTTGTATCAGGCTTCCATTTATCTCTACCCTCGCTATCATCTTGGTCCTTTGGAGACGTGCCATCTTTCTGCTTGTCTCTGTTGTAGATTTTTGTTTTTCGTTTTCCATAAAATTTCTCTTTCGTAACCTCTACGT
The DNA here is from genome assembly GCA_030068015.2 of Neoceratitis asiatica. Lineage (NCBI taxonomy): Eukaryota > Metazoa > Arthropoda > Insecta > Diptera > Tephritidae > Neoceratitis > Neoceratitis asiatica. Next base: position 51,918,511 of record CM061526.1, on the reverse strand, counting down.
CATTTTCTTGCTCCTTTTTTACGTTTTCATCTTTTATATCTTCTTTATTTTTATCTTTATCCTTTGCTCTTGTCATTTCACCATTCTTCCCCTTTTCCTCATCGTTTTCCGCTTGTTTCTCTCTTTCTTTACTTCTCTCTCTTTCTCTGTCTCTTCTGATATGTTTTTCACTTTTACTTCTTTCTTTTACTGCGAGTGAAGCACGTTGCTCACGCTCCCGCTCACTCTTAGCGATTTGCACGATGTCTACTAGCGAGGGCTTTCGCGTTCGTCTAATTTGTTGGAGCTTCGATAGGCCCATATTTTTATCTCTTCCATCTTCGTCGTGTGGCAGTGAGTCATGGTGCTCGGTATCCGTATCATCGTCGTCTCTACCTTGTCGATTGACAGAGTCATCGTCTGAGGTGGCGGAGCCCTTACGCAGCGCCTCTTTCATAATACGCGATATTAATTCTGTGAAGCGAATAGAACAAAGTTTTTAAAGACAATCTCAAACCAAGCTTAAGATACCCACCTTTTCTGGCCTTGTTTTTATACTCTTCACTTTCGAAGTCCGGCGGCGGCGTCGGTGTCACGGGCGATGAGGCCTCCAAAACTTTACGCCATCTGCTCGTCAGCGCCGCTGCACTATTCTCCACAGGCTTTGTTTCGGGTACCTTAAATATCTTTTTGCGCTCCTCTTCCCGTTCTTTCTGCAACTGTGTCCTCAAGTCCTGATTTGCCTCACGAAGAGCACCCGTCAGCGAGACGAGATAATAGATGATCAGAATAAGCAGCAACAAAAGTGGTATTACAGTACTAGCTGAGGTCAAATAGCTAAGTGGTCTGTGAAGTTGTCTGTGAAACGAAAGAACCAAAAGAAAGTTACAAGAAATAAGAAAAAAAAATGTTTTTCAAACTCACTTAGGCAGCGCTTCCCTTGTCGCGGTGGTAACAAAATCTGAGATCCGATTATATTGCGAAAAAGGCCCACAATGCCATGAAGGACGCAGCCACACAATCGCATAACTCACCGGCAACACGCAGAGGAAGAGCATCGTTAGCAGCAGCGCGAGGTAGAAATTATTGGACTTGGATGCTCTGTTGAAAGGACAATCAAGAATAACGAATGGAAGCTAAAATAAAATTTGCTACCAACTCAAAACTCACTTGAAGACCACTTCGTGTGGTACATTGCACGTCAGCACGATCCACGAACGAAAGTACATCAATATCATGAGCTTGACGAGGCTAACTAATACTAAACCGGGCGAAAAGAAAATGCCCATCCACACTTGACCTTGATTAATAATCAAATTCAGAATATTTTCAGCGATTTTGAAGTCACCATACTGCGTGATGAGATAAGCCCAAGCCGGCCGTTAGAAGGGTGTTAAAATATGAGACATTTTAAGGTTATACTGTTCGATACTTACCTGCGGAAATGTTTTCTCCATGTCCCAACACCAGTGCTGGTTGAGGTAACGAACAAATAATGCCCGCAAAAAGTCCACGCAAAGTGGTGCGAAGAGAGATAGCAGCTATGGGAGCAGAAATAGAAATAATGATTATTGATCATACGGCTTCGAGGTTCATAAAATACCAATATGCTAAGAGGAGGCTCTCGTCCAATGTCAAGCCCTAGAGTTCTGAAAATTCCAACTTCGATGAACGGGGACTATTAACCTCCTAAGTGTTTGGTGTACATAAGTTCGAAGTCACCCCGACAAGAGGACTACACACTTTAACGTTCTAACAACGCAAAAAGACTCGTAAAGATTAAAAAAGTCGGGTTCAAGCTTTTTGTGCTTGCAACTTAGCTACTCTTATTTTTTATATTTCTGGATACCAGGATGCGACGAAATTAAATCTGATATAACATTTTGATCAGGCAGGCACAGTAAAGGACTGAGAAATTCTTAAGGACTGTACTGCTAGCGATGACTAGTCATTCAAGTATTCAGGGAGCATCAGTAAGTCTGACTGCTTCAGTTTTCTCGGCGATGAAGCTATGGATGTTTCGGGCACTAAGTAACTTTGTGTCTACGTTACGTCGATTTTTCAAAGAATTTTCTTGTTAAGGGAAGATTTCCTTGGATTCGTTCCAACCGATGATCAGTGTTGTGGAAATCTCACTAAAGTCACAACTTCTGCATTGTAAAGAGCTTGAACTAAATATGAATCAGTGCGTCAGACAAGGGTACGATGGAGTCGTAAGCATGGCAGGTTGAGTGAAGTGCAGAAGAGGATAAAATATGAAAAAAGCACGAAAAAACTGCTTCTTCCACGATTTGCTACAGTAAGTAAATTAGATGAGTTGGATAGGTTAGCACTATAATTCGAAAATAAGATGTCTCCGTCTGCGGTTTGGTGTGTAAAAGTATCGTCTGTCGACTGTTGAACTGAAGTTTTGTTGGAATATTGTTACGGAAGCTAACGCCAATAGATCGTTTTCTGCTATGAAGAGAATAGAAACTCTATCTCGAACTGTAATGGGTTCAGCTCTGATTCGGTGCTATTTAAAGCACTGAGCCGCACATTGCCAGACCACAGTCGGCTCGCGAAAACTCAAGGTCTTGACAGAAGCAGTGAAGGGCCTTATCCTCAGGCCAGATATTTAGAACGTTATCTGCGATGGCATATTGAACTTGAAGTTGTTTGATTGCACATATCTAGTGTCCCAAGCTAGCAACATAAAAAAGAGGTTTCTACTAAAGGGTGATCCAAGACAGATCACGCATGAGTCGTGTCAAGCTGTCATGGTTTTTTTTGTTCAGTATTGTTTAGCATTTCATCATGGAAAGAATTACGCTTGAGCAACGTTTATGAATCATTCAGCTTTATTACGAAAATTCACGTTCTGTAAAGAATGTGTTTCGCGTTATTCGCTCAACTTATGTTCAACATAATCGGCCTACTGAGCGTACTATTCGCAACACCATCACCCATCTTGAGACCCAGCATTCATTATTGAATAATATTCGACCGAAAAGACCACATCCAGCACGCAGTGAAGAAAATATAGCGGCCGTAGCTAAGAGTGTACACAAAGACCGTGGAGTCGATTCGGCGCCGTTGAGAGCAACTCGGACTGATGTATGGAACGACTTTGCGCATTTTACTTCGAGATCTTAAATTGAAAGTGTGTAAAATACAACTTGTGCAAGAACTGAAGCCGTTCGACCTTCTTAAGCGACATCGCTCCGCTCTATGGGCTCTTGAAAAGTTCCAAGAAGTTCCGACGTTTTCGAGTGAAATTTCGTTCAGCGATGAGGCCCATTTTTGGCTCAATGGGTATGCTTATAAGCAAAATTGCCGCATTTGGGACGAAGAGCAATCTGAACAACGGTTTGGTGTGGTTTGTGGACCGGTGGAATCATCGGCCCATATTTCTTCAAAAATGATGCTGGAGAGAACGTAACCGTCAATGGCGACCTTTATCGCGCCATGATAACCGACTATTTGATGCCTGAAATTGATGCTCGTGATCTCCGCGACATTTGGTTTCAACAAAACGGCGCCACTTCTCACACATCGCATCAATCAATAGATTTATTGAGTGAACACTTCGGTGCGCAGATAATTTCACATTTTGGGCCGGTTGGTGGGCACCAAGATCGTGTGATATCACACCGTTAGACTTTTTCCTGTGTGAATATGTAAAGTCTAAAGTCTATGAGAACAATCCCGTTTCGATTCAGGCCTTGGTGAAAAACATAACGCGTGTCACTCGCCAGTTACCAGTCGAAATGCTCAAACGAGTCATCGAAAATTGGAGTCAGCGAATGGACCATCTGGAACGTAATTTGAAAGAGGTAATCTTCAAAAAATAATTGCCAAAGAATGTTCTTTCGAATGTTCATAAACATTCCCCATTAGATTTGAATTTTCTGTGTTTTTTTCTTTAAAAAAAGAAGGAAACCTCGAAATGGATCCTTATAAATATATATGCACACAATCTTCAATATTTGAAAATCAAGAAGAGTATACAAAGTTGTAAGATTGAACTCCAAACTTTCCTATTAAACTCGAACCTAGTACACTGCGCAAAAAGCCTTCAGAATCACTTCTTAGCTTTGCAGACTGATAGCTAATATCATGATACCGAGTCAGGAAAAAGGAAACTTGTCATGTCGACACCTGTCAATATCCTACTCTACGGAGCCGAGTCATGAGAAGATTCTCTCAAGAGCACAATACGACACAGTATCGGCGAGGCTATAACAGTATGAAGCGGAAGCGTTTCCAACAACCTCCTAGCTACTGAAAGGAAAAGAAGCTGGACATCGCATAAATGAATAAATAAGTATAACAATGGCAAATTCTATGAAATCAAGAAAATCGTGGCAGATGGACGACAAGGCTAAAAAAGACATTAAAGTGTGCGCAAGCAGGAACTTTGGAGAGGTATTCTGCTGCATTACCCAGATCTTGTTTGGTCAAGGATATTTCTGCATAAAATAGGGAAAGACGTCCAGTATTAATAACGATGCCGAACATACATTCTTCAATTGTACTCGCTGGTAAGTTGATCAAACTAGACTTGGAAATATAGTTGGACTACTAAAAGTGGATAACATTACCTCAGCTTTGCTGCAAAGCGAAGCAAAGTGGAAAAACGTCTTTCTATGAAAAGAGTGTTACGAGCGAAAAATGCGTGACCCGGACGCTGGTGGAGAGATGTGAGTCTCACTTTGAGACGATTCCTTAGAGAAACTTTTTAGTGGCCTGAAAATGGCCAACCTGCAGGTCCAGTATACTAAAATCATACAAATTTGATATGATTTGATATGTGATCCTCTCCCTTAAGAAGACAAAGTATTCCTCATATTAATCTAGGCAAAACTCTGCCAACATATTAAATTTCCAGCAAATCGAACTTGCCCTCTGTTCCAATTTCGGCAAAGAAAGGTAGTTTTTATTTTTATCTAAACAAAACGATACGTTCGGATAAAAAAAGTTACTCTGTTTTATTTTATACGAGGTGTGCTCAAAGGAAAAGGTGTATTTTGTACTTTTTGAAAAGTACTTATTTATTCATCAATATCTATTTTGTCGCCTTGAAAGTAATCCCCCTTGGATATAATACACTTGTGCCAACGCCTTTACTAATCCATCAGTCATCAGCTCTTTTTTCGATTCTGACTCGACCTCAGCAATTGTGGCAAACCGCTTTCCTTTCATTGGTTTCTTTAGTTTTTGGAATAGGAAAAAGTCGTAGGTAGCCATATTTGGTGTATTTGGTGGTTGAGGCATGATTACGGTTTTGTTTTTGGCCGAAAAAAAACGAATAATTATTAATATATGAGCTGGTGCATTATCGTGTTGCAGAATCCACGATTTGTTTTTCTACAATTCCAATCGATTGAGCCGTATTGATTCACGCAAACTTTGCACAACTTTCTTGTAGTATTCCTTATTAACTGTACGATCTTTTGGCAGGCAAAACCTTCAAATTTGATCGAACTTGGCGTGCCTTTTTCGGTCTTGGCTCATCTGGCAGCTTCCATTGGAATGATTGGGCCTTGCTTTCGACGTCATTCAACAACTCCTGAGCGATACTAATGCGACATTGCTTTTGTTCAAAATTTAGCAATTTCGGAACGAGCTTCGCTGCCACACGTTTATGCCCAAAACATTCGAGAAAAATGAATGGCATGAGCCGATTGATATGCCAACATCCTCTGCAACTTCCCTAACAGTGATTCGATGATTTTCAAGAATACTTTTTTTTAACTGTTTCGATATTTTCTTCTTTTGTTGACGTGGTCGCACCTCCAGGACACTCATCGTCATTATCATTATTCTCGGCCTTCTGTAAAGCGCTGTATCACTTATAAACACTTTTTTGAGATAAAGTGGACTCACCGAATGCTCAACATTTCAAGTACCTTGGATCACTTTACTCCATTTTTAATGCAATATTTAATACATACATATTCTTTGATCCATTTCCTTCAAAATTCAAAAATCGAAGAGCACACAAAAACGTGGCTAACCTCGCTAATCGAATGTACACAGCCTGCCAAAAATCAAATTTCACCTTTTCCTTTGAGCATACCTCGTATTAATTTTCATTAATTATTTTTATTTAATGTAATTTATATATTTCTGTTAATTTTTTATTTAATTTTATTTGGTTTTGTTTTATTTAATTTTTTTAATATTTATTTTATTTTATTTTATATTTTATTAAGTTTATATTTTATTTTATTTTATAATAATTTCATTATATAAATAATTTTATTTTAATTTATAATTTTTTTATTTTAATTTTACATTTACTTTCGTTTATAAATTTATTCTCCATACTCATTCATTAACAAATTGCAGTTTTTTTCCTGTAAAGTGCTGCAACACTTCTCAACAAGCTCTCAACTCGTCGCCCCTCATAATCAGAGCAGAGCACGAAAGGTAAAGTTAAGTAGCTAATTATGCGCAAAAGCTGCAGCCATCCTTGATTTAATATGCCCTCATGTGGACCTCAAGTGTATGGGTGTAAGAGTATACTCGAGTGGGCTCATGCCATGTTTTTATAAGGTATTAAACGCCACAGCGTTGGGGTTTTATGCAGCTTGTCTGCAACGCATGCATTAATAAAACTATATACTTACATGCGTACACGCAAAGTTAAAAATATTTGTATGCGGCGGCGTTTGTGGCGACTGAGGGTAGTATGGGGTAAGTATCACTTCCAAGTATTGTGTCTACATGAAGCGTAGTGTTAAGGGAGAAAAATGATAGCAAAGGATAAACTGGCAGGCATTGACACACACATATTTATACATATTTATATGTAAATACTCGTATGTATACAGAATTCGTTTCAAATATTTTAAGTGGAATATATGTATCGAAGAATACACCACTTGACCGACTACCCTAGTGTGTGCTAAAATGAACGCCAAAAAGAAAAAATAAATAAAAAATAAAACTTAACCTAGAAACAATTAACTCAACCAAACTTGTTGTCGGTCAAAATGATGAAACTCTAGTGAAAACGATTGACAATGTTGAAAATTATGTAAAATTTTATTCAACTTTTGATTTGTTCGCCTGCCCAAAGGGTTTAAAGCAAAAAAAAATAAGGAATTTTGCTTCACATCAACTTCTTCAAAGTTCTCAAGTGTAAAAGTGTCCTTGAGGCTCTCTCGTATATATTGTCACCTTTGCTGGTGTCTGTCAGTCTATGTCATTGGCTTATGCTAAAGTTGCATGGCTTTAACGCCAAAGTTTTGTTAGCAATTTCAAAGTTGAATGGATAATTTTCCCATCGCGTTGTGCTTGGTGTTTATCTTCATTTAAAGTACTCGTATTCTGACTTCATGTGACACAATGTATGTATGTATGAAGAGTACAATTGCACTTTAATGAACATCTTGTTTAATAGGATGTCATGTGGACGGATATAAATTTTTGGGTAACCTGTATGAAAGAAATGGTTGTACATTTAGTGGTTTCGAAAGTACAGGGCTGCATTTTGACATCTGTTAAACTTAACTGTCAAACCAAACATGTTTTGTTTTATTTAAAAGTCAGGCATTTATGAAAATGGAACGCCTAACACCCGCACAACGCGTTAAAACTTTTGAAACCTACTACAAAAGGTGATTCAAGCGCGTTTCGTGCTCAAGCAATTGGTAAAATTTTAAATAAATTTGAAGGAACTGAATCGGTTACAGATATTGTGAAGCCTGTGCATCATCAGTTTGCTCGTTCCGTCTCAAATATCGCTGCTGTAAGTGAAAGTGTAGCCGAAGACCTGAATGTGCCTATTTCTCGACGTTCTCAAGAGCTGGAACTTTCTAACTTTGACTTACACCTACATCCCTATAAAGTCCAGCTTTCACAACAACTGAAGCCAGCTGACCATTCACAATAATGGGATTGGCTATTACACCCAAAAAAAATTGGTGTGTGTCTCTTTGGTCCGAAAGTGTGATTGGACCTTCTTCCTCTTCTTCTTTGGCGTAGGCACCGTTTACACGATTATAGCCACATCAACAATAGCGCGCCACTCCTGTCTTCTCTTTGCTCTTTGACGGCAGTTGGAAATATCAAGCTCAAGTTGGTTGCTCTCTACCTGATCTTTCTAGCGGAGTGGATGTCTTCCTCTTCCTCTACTTGTGCCAGCGGATACTCCATCAAATGTTTTCAAAGTTGGAGCGCTTTCATCCATTCGAACGACTTAATCTAGCCAGCGGGGCCGCTGTCTCTTGATTCGCTGAACTATGTCAATGTCGTCGTATAGTTCGTACAGCTCATCGTTCTATCGTTTGCGGTACTCGCCATTGCCAACGCGCAAAGGACCATAAATCCTCCACAAAACTTTTCTCTCGAAAACTCCTAAAGCCGACTCATCGGCTGTCTACATCGTCCAGGCTACTGCACCATATGTCAGGACGGGAATGATGAGCGACTTGTAGAGTTTGGTTTTGGTTCGTCGAGAGATGTCTTCACTTTTTAATGCCTATTCAGTCCAAAGGCAGATAGCCAGTTGTTGAGCATTGCGTATTGCCATTCGGAAGGCCTGGGTTCGAGTCCAGATTCGAGCAACATCCAAAATTATAGAAAATTAATTTTTTTTAAATGCGGTCACTCCTCGGTAGGGAATGTCACCCTCCCAGTGTATTTCTGGCATGAAATAAAAGCTGCTCATAAAAATCCATCGGCCGTTCGGAGGCGGCTTAGAATAAACTGTAGGTCCCTCCATTTGTTGGTAAAAAACATCTATACAAATATATTCAGTTCAAAGTTGCACCTGCTGGCAAGAGTGAATATGACTTTATTACGAGGAAATTTCCCGGCCGCGTAATCTCTCGTCTTGGCGATGTCTACTGGCCACCGGGGTCGTGCGATCACTTGAAGATCAACATTCGCCAAGTTATAGCTTAGATACCGCCCAATATGTGCCAAAAAGTGGTCGAAAATTATCTCTAACGGATCGAAGTCTAAAAAAAATCACGAGGCGGTCATTTGAATTATGTAGAGTTTCAGCTATAATGCCAAGGATCAAACTTTATAATAAAAAAAGGAATTTTATATAAAAATTATTTTAAAATTATTAAACTTATTTTACGTTTGCAAAATTGAAAACCCTCTCAGTTGGGTCAATATCGTTGTATATTGAGTGAGAAAGAGCGCTATTACTCTCTCTGCGAATAATCGAGTATGCGGTAAACCCGTTGTACATAATACTTTTTTTGGTATTTTTTATATTTTTCTTGAACAGAAATTAGCTTTGGTTAATCGATCTTCGAAGTAAGTTGGATGGTCTGCGCCACTTTCTATGCGGCAAAAATCCTTGCGCATTCGCGACTAACAAATTTGGTGTGTCCACGAAGTAGAATAATTTCTAACTCCACTGATCAGGAATATTTATTCATTAGTTGCAGGGTCACTCTTTAAGTTGAGCTCCAGTTAACTTGGCTTACAGAGTATAGATAATATTAACCTGTATATAATAATAGAAGCTTTACAATCGTCGAAGCGATTATGGCCCGACTGTTAACCTAGCCAATGAATATTTTGAAATTAATCAAAACTTCTCAATTTAATTAATCAAAACTTCATTATTTAAAGTATATTTGAGCTCAGTACGAGATAGCTGCAGTGCGAAGCGAGTGTGGCATGTTTGGGGTTGTCGCGGCTTGCTCAACCTCGCTAAGAGCAAGTCGAGGATAACCAACGGTATGTCTAGGAAACCAGCTCTTTCACCAGGTCCAGACTGGTGGGAGAGGTATGTTAAGTGAGTGGGTTTTAGCGGTCCTGCAAAGAGGTTGTTAGTATCAAGCTGAGCCTCATTGCAGGCAGGACATACATTACGTATGTCTGGATCAAGTCAGGATAGGTAGGTCAACTACAGTATCCAAGCCTGGATTATGCCAGTGCTATTCAGGCTTCGCAAGTCAGCTTGAGCTCATCATTTGGGTGGTGGTTATATCCCGAGCACGTCATTCCCGGCCATTAGATCAAGTACTCTGTTTCTGATATGCCCTGATGGTGTTTTGACTTCCTGCAATGTCTGCAATGCTGGTTATCTACCGTAGCATCTCAACAGATATTATTAATACAGTATAAAATTTTGCTCCTAAGCTGGAACTGGAAACTGCATAGTGAAAGTGATGCATGTGCCCTGAGGAAGTTTCTCGTTACGGTTCTCAGAATAGTGTTTTGATAGGTTTGCCGCTTCTTTATCTGAGTGAAGAGGGTAGCCGAGAGTTTTGCTAGTTGTAGGTACCGTGAGTTAGGAAGTGGCAAAGGCCGTCGAGATAGCAGCTTATCTGCGAACAAATGTTATCAATAAACCGGCAGGGGAGATTGCGGCCTCAAATCCGCATCCCTTCCCATAGATGATTTTAAAAAATTCTCCAAGCTCTTCGCTGCTTTTTCCCACAAAATATTCGAAAAGTGGAGGTCGTCGAATGGCCTATTAATCTGGTTTGTAAGGCTAGAGTAGTTTTACGGATTCAGCCGATCATCTTATCGATTGATGCTCGCACCATTTGTAAATACTAAGAAGCAATAGCATGCCTAAGATAGTATGTGTTCTCTAGCTGATTCTTCACTTTCGAAGGATGTAGTTTCGTGTGCACTGAAGCTCTATGTGTTTTAAGAAAACTTCTCGACTCTGGTTAGCAAATGACTGCGCAAATACTCTGACTTAGTCATATTTTATAATAAAATATAGTTATGGATTTTAATACTAAGCTTGAACAATTTTTAAGCCTCCAAAAACAGGATCTATAACTCAGTTCAGTATGTTCCTTGTGCCTAAGTCTAATTTTATTTACTCCCCAAAATGTACAAAAACTTATATGAAATTCAAATTTTGCTTTAAGTACTCACCCCATCCGACACAATTACCTTCGCCAACTCCTGACCCAATGATGTCTCCCAACACATGCTTGTCAAATTACGTCGTATATTCTGAATATCCTGTTTGTATTCAGTCAATTTTCTTTCATAAATCTCCATTGGTGTCAATGAGGTTATCATCGGTGTTGCCGTTGTATCTATCTCAGTGGTGGTATAGCCAAAGCCATCATCAGGGTAGGGATCACAAATAGTACGCACACATGTCTCGAAATTGTCTTCATCGATTTCATTAGGTTCATAATTAATTGTGTCTGTGGACTCGTCAATGATGTCATCCTCTTCCAGAAAGTATGCTGTTGTCGTCTCCACAGACTCTGTTGTTTGTATGGTCGTTGGTGGTGACGACGGTGTTGTAGTCGTCGCAGTGCTAGTCGTTGTTGTGATGGTAGTGGGTAACTTTGTGGTTGGCGGCTCAAGCGTGGATGTCGAACTCGTAAAATAAGCTAGCACTTCATCCAATAGCTTCTTATTCACATGCAGCGTTGGTAATGATTCATTTTGTGGCGACTGTGATGATATTTCTTCGCCTTGCTGCTGCTGCTGTTCTTCACCTTGTGGTCTATCATCAAAGGATGATGGCACAGTGCTTGTTACGCTACTTTCTATGTAGTTCAGCGTATCTCGGTCGTTTTGTCTGCTCCTCTCATTCAGTATACGAGTATACCTGCCTACTGGGCGCAGACTTTCTGTCGTTGTATCTTCACTGTGCCTTCCAGCCTCCCTGCGATTGCGTTGCAATGCGCGCAGACTTTTGCTATTACTTACACCATCCGCAGGCTCTGTTGTGCCACTCGTGCCGCCCTGTGTTGTCTCTGTGACACTCACCTCTTCCAGCGAATCGCTAAGCTCAAGTGGCATACCAACAAAGTAATCCATGTAATCAAAGAAACTATCACTACCCGGCGCCGTTGTCGTTGTAGAGGTGGATTGTGATGGCGTAGATGACTCCGTAGTCTGGGTTTGTGTTGAGCTGTCCGTGTAATCTATTAACGTGGTCTGTATTCCATCTGTCGACATGTGTGCCGTTACTGTTGTAAAATCTGTTGTTGTACTCCCTTCTGTGCCCACTGTAAATGCGTTTGTATCGATTTCTGTTGTTGTCGTTGCTGGTGATGGCGACATGCTTGTGGGCAGCATTGTTGTCCACATAGGCGATGTGCTTAGCTCCTCCATTGTTGTGTTGGGTAACATCGTCGTTGTGGTGAGATTGAGTAGCAGCAATGTTGTTGTTGTCGGGAAATTTCGATTGTTGATTCGTGTTGGTTTTGAGCATTTCATTGTTATGTTACGGCACCGCAGTCGTGTGACCAAACCGTAAAGTGTTGTTGTGGCAGCGGTTGTTGTTGTTATCAGACTGGTGGTGGCGCTAGTGAGATTGAGATGGGCCAACGCGGCAGATATCGCTGTACTATTAGTGTTGTTGTTTTTGTAACCATCAATCACTATTTTTAAACTATTAATTGCATAGGTTGAGTTGTCGTAACGCTCTTTGAGCGTCTGCAAGGGTCCCTCCTTGCTGTCGATGTTGTAGATGAAGGAGAACATCAGCGAATACAAGTTGAGCATGTTGAGTATCATGATGCTGGAGGAGGTAAATGGGTAATAAATTAGTATTTAAAAGAAGGACAAATGAGCTCCCATCTAACAGAAGAGCTATGAAGTTACATATGTTACATGGCACGAAATCTATCTTTGAATCAAGCCCTAATAAACCATGGATTAGCTTAGCTTAGTACCCCTATATGGACTTTTCAGACTGAACAAACGATAAATTTTACAATTTATTTGCTAGGCTTTCGTATGACATGGATTTAAGTACTGACTGGTACTCATCAGAAAGTAGTTTCAACTTTTTCTTCATTTAGCCAGGCACCCTTACTCGATTATAGTCGCATCAGCAAAAGCGCGCCATTCATTTCTTCTTTTCGGTGTTTGACCTCAATTGGAGATACTAAATGAAATCAGATTGCCCTCCACCTCATGCTTTCAACGGAATGGATGTCTTCTTTACGCTCTGCTTCTACTAGCGGGAACTGTGTCGAGTACTCTCAGAGCTGGAAGGATTTCATCCTTTCGGAAAACATGACTTAGCCAGTGTAGCCGCTTTACTTTTATACGCTGAACTATGTAAACATCGCCGTAGAATTCGTACAGCTCATTTACAAAACCTTTCTCTAGAAAACTTATAGTACCGACTCATCCAATATCTAGTCGACATCGTTACGCTTCTATTAACTGGAGGGTAATTATCAAACCTTCCGACGGGATTTGTTATATGAAGTCAAAACGATTTTCTTGTCTCTAAAAGGGGTGTTATTAAGATCAAACCGAAAGTTGCCGGACATTAGCTGCAGTCATTTTTAGATCTGTAGTTTCCAACTGAAACTGGTTGTACTATTTTGTGAAATCAGAGTCGCTCCTTAATATTGTTTTAGTTAGTGAAGCCGTTTTCTATGTTCGAGGGGCTGACGTCTCCTTACTGTTAATCCTTTGGACATCATAATTAGGAGGATCGCAGAGATTGATAGAAAATGTTATTGTGGAGCAACACTAGATAGACTCAAACAAACTCGAAATGCAGGAAAACGTCACCAAAGAGCTTTTCTCTTTTAACCTAATGGACCAGGCGGTAATAGCTCTATATCCAACCAGGAAAGGAACATATAAAGGGTGACCAATTTCGAAATACTTTTTTAAAGAAAAAAAAAAAAAAACACAGTAAATTCAAACTTAATGGAGAACGGTTATTATCATTCGAAAGAACATTCTTTGGCATTTATTTCTTGAAGATTATCTCTTTCACATGTTGGCCGCGGCTACGTTTCAGATGGTCCATCCGTTGAGTCCAATTTTCGATGACTCGTTCGAGCAATTCGACTGGTAACTGACGAATGACACTCGTGATATTTTGCTCCAAGGCCTGAATCGAAGTGAGATTGCCCGCATTGACTTCAGACTATACATATCCCCACAGGAAAAAGTCTAACGAAGTAATATCACACAATTTTGCTGGACAAGCTGCTCACCGAAGAGTTCTCTCAATAAATCCATTGACTGATGCAATGTGTGATGCAATAACGGTCGTATGAAGAAATATGGACCGATGATTTCACCGGTCCACAAACCACTCAAAACCATTGTTTTTTTCTGGATGATATGGCAGCTCTTCAGGTTGCTCTTCGTCCCAAATGTGACAATTTCTTAGACCCGGAAATGGGCCTCATCGCTGAACAAAATTTGGCTCGAAAACGTCTGATCTTCTTGGAACTTTTCAAGAGACCATAGAGCGAAGGGATGTCGCTTGGGGAGGTTGAGCGGCTTCAGTTCTTGCACAAACTGTATTTTGTACGCTTTCAATGTAAGAGTTGCTGCGAACGGCGCCGAATCGAATCTCCACGGACATCATGTACAGCCTCAGCTACGACCTCCATATGTTCTTCACTGCGTGCTGGTCGTGGTATATTCAGTCGAATATTATCCCATAATGAATGCTGGGTCTCAAGATGGGTGATGCTGTTGCGAATTGTACGCTCCGTAGGCCGATTATGTTGACCATAAGTTGAGCGAAGCTCACAAACACATTTTTTACAGAATGTGAATTTTCATAAGAAAGTTGAATGATTTGTAAACGTTGCTCAGGCGTAAGTCTTTCCATATTGAAATGCCAAACAATATTGAACAAAAATAACATGACAGCTTGACACGACTCACGCGTGATCTGTCCCAAAAAAAGGCTATTGAAAAAATTATCTCTACTTGGATCACCCTTTAATAATAAGATAATCAGCACCTGTGGAATCTCATTCTCTGTACGTCGCAGAAGAGAACACTGAGGCTATTACTACAGTATTTGAAGAAACAGATTTGGTCATTTTATTTTGTACTGCTTAAGATCCATTTTAAGAATTCAAGACTTAAGAAAAGTCAGTTTCAAACCCTTTCTTATGTTAATCAAGGCACTGGGTTTTAGAACAGAGCAAAATTTATAAAAATTTGGTTGAAATTTGACATCACAAACGATGGTTGAGGAGCTATTGGAAAATCCTCTCTCTTCTATGTATTTCAGTGGCGAATGGGTGGGTTGTACCTACTTAAGAAATACTGAATATTCCTACCAATATTGTGAGGTACTTCTAAGTCATAGCTGTATTGAAGTTTGGGATATTGTATGATCTCATACGTAAAAATTTTCTGGAAGAAGAGTGGATTAATGAGAATCTTTTGCTTTAAACAAGTTGATATGAAGTAAAATAGCTCCAGTCCTTCTCATTCTCTTACATTTAGGGTCAACGACGCTGAAGATAAGGTAAAAACGTTTGCTTCATTATGCACCTTTTTCTATCACTTTCTTAAGCGATCTTTTAAATATCCGTTTTACGAGTATGTCAGGGCAATGGTTAAAAAATATATACTGATTTCCCAATATTTACACAAAAGGCGGGACAATAACAACGAGATCAACAGGTCTGAAGAAAGATTTTGAGTGAGGATCTGTTATACGAGAAGAATAAGAGACACTCTCTCGATTTATATACGCTAATGGAAAATCAATTTAAACCCTAAATCCTTAGCTCTCAGAGAAATATTTGGACTGAAAAAAAATGTAAATACTAATAACCGTTATGCCTACCGTGCCAATTGCAGACGCAGCTGTTGCCGCGGATGCCAATTTTCGAATAATCCCAATGCGTCGAATATCATCGGCATGAAAAATGCCAACAGTGTTATGGTGATATTAACCGCATTGCGACTGAGCAAATTGCCGTTACGCGCCAATTCCTCCGAGCTGTATGTGTGTGTGTGCGTGTGTGTAAAAAAGAGAAAGAAAACAATAAAAAATATTGAAAATTTCAATTTACAATGGAAAAAACCGCACGCACGATACACGATGCATACAAAAATGGCAACAACAAAAAATAATGATATAACAAATCTCCCGCTGAGAGTATGTGTAGCTGAGTGCGTGTACTCACCTATTAACTAGCGTGACAACAGTGTAAGCGGAGGCAGCCAATAGGCCAATCACAACAATATTCACCAAAATTCGTTGCAAAATAATGCGCCAACTGTGTCAACACAAACGCAAGAGAATGGAAGACAAAGAGAAAATTAAAAGTTGAATGTAATAAAGGATATGCATGCCGAAATGTACATATGCATGAAACTGGAAGGGAAACTGTATTGACAGCAGTAATTAATTAACTTTATGGCTCACTTGCGATTATCCTTCTTCTTTTCAGCTTCTTCCAGCAGCACTTCTTTGAAGCCAACCACTACGGATGCGATGCGGTTGTGCGCCGTTTCTGCGTGGCCTGAAAAATATGAGAAAAAAAGATAGTGTCCCACAAGGACATTGTGATGTGGCGAAACAAATTAAAGATAATGAGAGGAATTCTTTTGTCAACTTACCAATCATATAATCCCAACCAGTGAAGAGTTTCCAAGTAAAAGTACATTCGTCGTCTTTTAGTGACAGTTTGGAGTTTCTGGAGTTCTCGGCCATTCTACGGGGGGAGAGAAAGAAAGTTTGTAAAATTAAAGAGCAAACAGGTAAGTATTTCTGAATGTAAATAAGAGAAATACTACTAAAAAGGACAGCTAAAATTTAAGCTGACTAAAATGACTTTTACGAAAGTTTCTGCTGCATTATTTCATTTAGTTGAATCTAAAGGGTGTTTTCTTATAGAGGTATAGAACTTTAAGTTGGCATTACTTTTCAAGATGGCGACCGATTTAACAGCTGCCAAGTGATTTATTCTCAGTTTGGTTTGGAAATTCATCATGAATAGACTCACGCCTGAACAACGCTTGCAAATAGTGCAATTTTAGTTCGAAAATAATGGTTCTGATTTTTTGTTTTGTTTTTTGTTTAGCGATGAAGCGCACTTCTGGTTGAATGGCTACATCAACAAACAAAACTGCCGCATTTGGAGTGAAGGTAATCCTCAAGTGTATGTTGAAACACCGTCACATCCAGAAAAACTGACTGTTTGGTACGCTTCATGGATGGTGGCCAGAACATTACAGTCAATGGTGATCGGTATAGAGCCATGATTACTAACTTTTTCATTCCTGAATTGAATAACCATGATGTCCAGGAGATGTGATTTCAACAAGACGGCGCAACATGTCACACAGCTCGTGCCACAATAGATTTATTGAAACACACGTTTGGTGACTGCCTAATTTCACGTTTTGGACCTGTGAATTGGCCTCCAAGATATTGTGATTTAACACCGCTAGACTACTTTCTGTGGGGCTATGTAAAGTCATTGGTCTATGCGGATAAGCCACAAATGTTTGACCATTTGGAAGACAACATTCGCCGTGTTATTGCCGATATACGGCCACAAATGTTGGAAAGTCATCGAAAATTGGACGTCCAGATTGGACTACATCCGCGCCAGCCGTGGCGGTCATATGCCAGAAATGTAATGCCACAAGATTATCTTTCGGATAAATAAAATTCATGTCAATCGAATAATCCATCGTTGTTTTATTGCAAGTTGAAGTTCTATACCTCCATAAAAAACACCCTTTAGTTCAATATTCGACATCTTTCTGCAAAACAGAAGACACTGTGTACAGGAGATTACTGCTCTATGTGAGTTAGTGCAAAAATTCAAGATTAGGCACCGACTATCACGGTTACAGGTGGCTATTCCATGGATTGGTAAAGTCGTTTTTCTTATCATAAGCATTGGAAGAGGTGCGGTACTAATTTTACTCCCTATCGAACAAGCATAGATATTTAGGAATGGTAAGAGGCTACTCTCCCTCTGGGAATATCGACTAAGAATGTACACTTCTGTTCCTCAAGAAGTTGCTATTGTGAGTGTTTAGGAGCATACAAAGTTTGTCGATGTCGCAGTGGTCATCTAACTATATATATGTATATTTGGCCCTTTGTAACCGCTGAAGCGATTTTCGGCCGAGCTCCTCCTCCAATTTGTGGTTTTGCGTCTTGATGTTTTTACCAACAAATGAAGGGAGCTACAGTTTATTCTAAGCCGTCTCCAACGGCTGATGGAATTTTATGAGGAGCTTTTATTTCATGTCACGAATACACTCGGAGGAATGACATTCCCTGCCGAGGGGCGACCGCAATTAGAAAAATTAATTTTCTATAATTTTGGATGTTGGTCAAACCCAACCCAAGTCTTCCGAATGGCAGTACGCAATGCTAACCACTCGGCTATCGTGGCCGCCGTCATCTAACTGGAGGCCCAAAAAAGAGCTGGTTTGATGAGCTCGAAATAGGTGGAGAGATGTTAGATAAGTAGGACTAAGAAGTGATTAGAGGGTAACACCTTGTATAGTTATAGTATTTGTAGCAGTTGAGTCTGCTAAGGTATCCAGACCTTGGTTACGACAGATTTCGAGGAAATGTTTTGTGGTGGTTAGCAAATTCATCCTTCCCGGAGAGATTGTGATGAGATCTTACTACAGCGACTTTATCAAAATTCATATAAGACCTGAACTAACTATAAGTGATAGCCAGGTCATTAAAAGGATGTAAGAAATGGAATTTTCTGAATGCTAATATTATTAAATTGATTGCTTGGTCGAAGAAAAATCGCTGAAAACTGATAAAAGTTCAGTTAGGTCAGGCGAAATGTATTTAGATCAGCCTTTCAGAACATTGCTGTGATTTTCAGGAATGGGATGGTTTCTGTGAGATAAACTAGCATTAACTGTGCTAGCTAATTACCCATTATGTCCTTGGGATGGTTTCTGTGAGATAAACTAGCATTAAATGTGCTAGGTAATTACCTATTATGTCCTTGGGCTCACTCATGGTAAGCTCTAAGATTGTGAAGAAGTGCTCTTCATTACTATCTATTGGATCGACTTATTTCCAATCCGTCATTTTTTAATGCCGACAAAAGGTGGGTTTTGAATCAACTTAGAGAGGGCTGAGCTACTACATCCATCTGAGCAGCTGCTAGATCCTCCAAAGGACTAAGTTGAACCCCGGAAAGTGAGGGAAACTCCTCTCCATTCCAAAATCGAAATTCTCGTACAAAGTGAATGTTCTGGGCGGGCATTGAGCAATAGACACTAACGCGGTAAGGCTTGAGACTTTTCCGGGTTCCCACTGTCTTAGTTGTCTTGAAAATGAAATAGAATTGTCTCCGCACCTTTTATTAACTGGCCTGTGTGTCTCGTGTTTCTATGTGCCTGGCAATTGGTATTTAAGCGTGCTCGTCCCAATTGAAAGAAGAGAGACCTCACAATCTGAGCCAATTATGGATGAATAAGTCTTCTTTATGTCGTATATGGGGTAATATCTGGTGTATTACATGAAAGACTAAATCTCATTGTTAATGAACTGATTGGACTTTATCAGTGTTACTCTAGACCATTGACTAAATATTCAAATTTTAGAAAAGACCCGTGAGAAAAGAGTGAAAAGAGTGAAAAGATGAAACATCACCTGTCAGCCAGCGTATGTGCGACACGGCTGCCATCATTGTTGACAATGATATCACTGAAGTTTCGTCTACCTAAAACCAGCATAAATAACAACAAAAATGTGAAATCCAACGCAGTATTATTCCTATCAACAGTTGCTACTTTGGGCAATTGAAAACTAAAGTTCTCTCTCGACGAATCAAAACCAAACTCTACAAGCCAATTATTATTCCCATCTTGCACAGACGGTGGAACGAAGATCTGTATAAATTATACGGAGATAGTTAAATTGTTCAGTGTATAGCGGCTACGCTGGTTAGATAATGTAGCTAGAATGGATGGAAGCTCTCCAACTTCGAAAGTGTGCGATGCAGTATCAGCAGAGGAACATAGGAAGAAGTAGGCCTCCACTCCATTGAACGGATCCGTTAGAGAGCGACTTGGTTTTATTTGGTGTCTCCAATTGGCGTCGAATGGCTAAAAGAAGAAACGAATGGCGATTCGGCTGTGGCTACGTCAATGAAGAGGAAGAAGAGTAAGAGCAGTTTTGCGTTCAGTTCACTTTTACTCTTTGCCGCGTTAGAACGAATGTGACTTGTTTGTGCGGAAGGATTCGCTTGGGACCATCTTCAACCTAATCCAACCTATGTTTTCATATAGGTTATTGTACTTAAGATATTCAGGAAAAGGAAATTTTATGAAGCTCCCACCGAAATCCATCAATCGTACGAAGGCGCGCAGGTAGCTTAAAACTGTATGCCCTCCACTTGTTAAAAAATTTCAAGAGGCATAGCATATATTAGTCGAAGGGCTTAGTAATAAAACGCCAAGTACATACTTTAGCCACCCAGTGATTGTCGTCATTAATTTACCAGTAGATATCAATTTCGACTAAGCGTTCGCCACCAACTCATTGTATTTTGTTAAATTTTCAGCTATGCTGAGTATATATTAGTATTGAAAATAAATTATTGAAGACTGTAGACTCTAGTTATGTTTAAGATACACTTACATATGTATGTAAGCATTGAGAGAGAGAAAAACATAAATAAATACAAGAGTAATTGCTAGAGGTTACTCATACGCCCTGGTGTTCTAACAAGCAAATTCTATTGGTTGTACATCTACGAAAATGTATAAAGAAGGAGATAATAATAAGCTAAAGCTAATAAGCTTAACGAGAAATAATAATGAAATATACACGAAAGCGGGCCAGTAAACAGAAAATAAGGACACACATATGTTATCAGTAGATAAACTTGTTAACATACATGAATCCTAACTACATAAGTAATAAACAAATATATGCATGTACGTAAAACAAAAAAAAAAAAATTAATTTCTTATGCCAAAGTGGCAATAAAAATGAGCTCCTCTCCTCTATCTTGTTTTTTCCCACCACTCTACATCGCCATCAATGTATTATTGCCGAACACATAACATGCGGGTATCAGCTGCTGTAGAGTGTGTGTGTGTGTGTGTGTGTGTTGGCAAGAGGGGGCAAGGAGGTGAGGTGTTGATATTCCATCGGCTTATGCGCGTATCGGGGCTACGTTGCTGCTTTTGAGCAGTTGAGACAGGAAGAAATCTGCACCAGCGCATGTGGTTGTACTAAAAATTACGTTGTAAGAGTGTGTCTACAGCTGCCAATGCCTCCGACTCGTTGTTAAATTATGAAATAAACTAATTCCCAACGACATATTTAATGCTAAAACGCAATCGTTCTTATGTTCCTTTGCAAGTATTTCAGAGTAACCGGCCGTTGAAGCGACTATTCAAGTGTCGTACACATACATTTACATACATATGAGATATTTTTAGAACAACAAGGAATGTCAAGCCCTTCGAGCGCATTTTGTGACATAAAATAAAAGATCCTCATGAAAATCCATCAGCCGTTCGGATGAGGCTTAGATAAAATGTAAGTCTCTACACTTGTTGGTGAAACATCAAGACGCAAAACAACGAATTGGAGGAGGAGCTCGACCAAAAATCGCTTCAGCTGTTACAAAGTGCTAAATATACCTCAGCGAAAAAAGTATATGTGCATGGACGTAATTTGTAATAAAACAGCAGGAAACACCTTTTTACTGTTTAAATTCATCTAATTTTATAGTTATTATTAGTATTAACTAAAACTAAAGCAAACCACTTTCAATATGTTTTTTTTTAATAATATAAAAAATCTTAACATTTGCACTTCATAGCAATAGGTGTATGTATAAGTTTAGCTTAAGTAAATATTACTTTTGACTGTTTTAATAATTGATATGCTTTCTATTTTTTTTTTAGAAAAATTTGATTAGTTATATTTGGCATGTAATCAACCAACTGTTTTAACATTAAATTATTGATTTCATACCATGCCACCAAAAAGGTCTATTTGAGTTGTTTAATGGTCTCAAACTGTCTCCCATTTTTATAATCTCTGTTTGAAAGTTTCCCCAACAAATCTTCGATAGGGTTGAGATCTGGGCTCAGGAAGTCGTGCACTCAGTATGCATTAGTGGAAAGTCCAAGAATCACCATAAAAATTACCAGCACACTCGATCAGTACTTCATCCAATAGCCTAATACTTATTTCTGTATTCATCCTGGTGGGTATGAAACACAGCGGAGACTTTCCATCATATCCAAAGACTGCCCAAATATCAGTGAATCTCCACCATGATTTCGCTTTTAGCGTGTTTGGCGAGGCTGCTGTATATAACGACAGTACTGATGGCAGCCATCCGGAGCATCCGAACTAAATTTTTTTTCGTCAGAACAAATAACCATTTTGAAATACTCTGTTCAAATTTTTAGTTTTTCAGCAAAGGCCAGACGTGCCCGTATATGTAGACTTTGCAGCTGGGGTACAGGCCTCCGAGACTCATATCTAACCAATTTATTTTGCGTCGAGATTTGGTGGACTTTTTTTCTTGATATACCGAATTTCACGCTTACATCTGTCATCAATTTTAGTCGATCTTCCACTGTGCTTAATTGTAGCATAACTTTCGGGATATTGAAAAGAATTTAAATAGTATTTCTATGATGGTTCACTTTGGAAGCAATCTCGGTAATTTTCTTTACCGATTCATGCAAACCTTTAATCAGTACACGCTCCTCCTCTGATAAATGTGTAGCACGTGGCATTTTAGCCTAAAAACCATATCTAATATAAATATTTTATGCTAAAGATGAATAGAATTATTTTACTTGTCGAAATTCTGACAAAAATTATCACCAATGCAACTCACGTTACTTAGTCGCTCTTAAAAAGACACTAATAGTACTACGGATAAAGTTTAAAGAAGAATTTTGAACATGGAAACATATCAGAGAAAAAACCACTTGTATACCTTAAAAATAAATACTGTTATTAAGAGAGAAGAAATCATTGTGAACAAAAATGCACATATAAATTTTTCCCTGAGGTTTATATATATAACTAATTGGTAGCCGGATGAATGACAGTGAAAATAAAACCTGTCATCCTGTAATCAAATAAACATCCCCCCATCACTGTTGACAGTCATAACTTTGAAGACGTAGATAATTTCGTTGAGCTAGGAACCAGGATTGACAAAACCAACAATTCCAGCCTTGAAATCCAACGCAGAATTACTCTTGTCAACAGATGCTACTTTGGACTGAGTAGGCAATTGAAAAGTAAAGTCCTCTCTCGACGAACTTAAACCAAACTCTACAAGTTTCTCATCATTCCCGTTCTGACATATGGTGCAAAAGCCTGGACGATGTGATCCCATGAATCGGCTCTAGGAGCTTTCGTTTTGCGGAATATTTATAGACCATCATTTATTGGCAACGACGAATACCGCAGACGTTGGAACGATGGGCTGTACGAGTTATACGACGACATTGACATAGTACAGCGAATCAAAAGATAGCGGATATGCTTGGTAGGTCATGTCGTCTGAATGAATGAAAACACTCTAACTTTGAAAGTATGCGATGGAGCACCCGCTGGTGGATGTATAGGAAAAGGAAGACCTCCACTCCGTTGGAAGGATCAGATGGAGAGAGAGAGCTGTTTTACTTGGTATTTCCAACTGGCGCTAAACTGCGAGCGCAAGCGGTGCCTATGCCGAAGAAGAATAAGACTAGTTAATCAGGAGAGACTTATTAATTCTATAGAACAGTCCGACATGTCAGAACATGATCAAATGCTTCTGAGATATCGAAAAAAGCAGCTGTATAATTTTTTTATTTTTTTCTTAGAATGCTGAGTATATTTATAGGCACCACGTTGGACGCAACTGTTGATTTCTACTGTGCCAACTCCCTCTCGGTTGCGCCAACGCTTTTTCCAATCCTTAAAGCAGGTCTGAAATGTGATTTTCGGTATGGCCATCAGCTCTTGCTTCGATTCTGACTTCATCTCATCAATTGTGACAAAACGTTCTCCATTCATTGGGTTCTTTATGATGGTGCATTTTCGTAATGTAAAATCCACGATTTTTTTCCACAATTCCGATCGTTTGAGTCGTATTGCTTCACGCAACCGTTGC
The DNA here is from genome assembly GCA_030068015.2 of Neoceratitis asiatica. Taxonomy (NCBI): domain Eukaryota; kingdom Metazoa; phylum Arthropoda; class Insecta; order Diptera; family Tephritidae; genus Neoceratitis; species Neoceratitis asiatica. The sequence goes on along the minus strand of CM061526.1, from coordinate 51,894,725 downwards.
ATAACTTCCTTGTAGTATTCCTTAATAAGTGTACGACGTTTTGGCAGGAACTCATGATGCACCACACCATTCTAATCAAAGAAAAGAGTGAGAAAAACTCAGTTCACTTCACGTTTTCCTTTGAACATTCCTCGCATATAGCAGACATCGAAATGGTTCTTTGGGGGTTTTCGACAACGATATTTGGAGCTTATAAAGTTTTGATATCTTTAGAGTAGGACATCTAGGGTTAATTTAAGTTATTTTCTATAGTATGTGTTTTTGAGTGCAGTAGGATTTTTACTTCTTAAATGTCATAACGCAGTCTCCTGGCTATTAAATTGTGACAATAAATTTTTTTTTTGCTGTTTCTTTGTTGGCCTTCCTTTGCCTACGTTCCCTTCCGACAAATATTTTCATATACAAGTAATTGTTATGGCGAAAATCTACAAGTCTGGAGTGTTATTAATTAATAAACGCCTCAATCTCAAGAGCATAATGTACATAAGTAAAGTGAAGGCAAGAGAGCGTTGATAATGGTATATTTAGGCATAGTCCTTCAACGTGTCGAAAAGTGGATCATAATTTAATTATGTGTACTAATTGACTTAACTTCGGCGTTGGTCGCATAATTAATTGATGCAAATTATTAATTTGTTCCAATAAAAAGTAAGCGAATGCACTCAACATAAAAACATGAGTTTAATAACACAGAGTTATCCATTTTGCGGCTTCCAAAAATAAACGTAAATAAAATGCATTTAAAATCATTTTTTTCGATCCGTTTAAGGTAAATTTCGATGAATGTTGGTTTTCAAGTAATCAAGACTTAAAGGCTTATCCGCATAAACACGGTTTTTTGCATAGCCCCACAAAAAAAGTCCAACGGTGTCAAATCGCATGATCTTGGTGACCAATTGACATCGCCCAGGCGAGATATCACGCGGCCGAGAAGTTTTTCTCGCATTAAATCCATATTCGCTTGTGTTGAGTGGCGTGTGGCACCATCACATATTGCCTAAGTCGTGGTCTTCAATTGAAGGCCAAAAAAGTCAGTTATCATACGACCTTCCGAACTGACACTGGCAATCTCGCCGTTATCGTTTTCAAAGAAGTAAGGTCCAATCTCACCTCCGGACCTAAGAAGTCAACAGACCTCCCTTCAATTATTTGAAGATTCTCGGAGCCCCAAATTCGACAATTTTGTTGTTTTATGTATCCATCGAGTGAGAAATGTGCCTCGCCGCTGAAAAAAATTTTGTGGAAAAAATCCCAGTCCACTGATTGTTGTTCAAGCACCCAATCGACTCAACTATGGCGTAGTGAATGGTCAGCTGGCTTCAGTTATTGTATGAACTTTATATGTGTGGACTTTAAAGGGATGTAGGTATAAGTCCATGTGCAAAATACGCCATAATGTGCCGTAAAAAAGTCGCAACTCTTGAGAATTCCGAGAAATACACACGTTCGGGTCTTCAGCTACACTTTAACTTACAGCTGCGATATTTGAGGTAAAACGAGCAAAACGGTGATGCGCAAGGCCTTACAGTATCTGTACCCGATTCAGTATCGTCAAATTTATTTAAAATTTTACCAATTGCTTGAGTAGTTGGACGGTTAAGTGTACCATAATCTTCCCTTAAAGCACGAAACGTGGCCACGTGTGAACCACCATTTTTGTAGTAGGTTTTAACAATTTTGACGCGTTGAGCGGTAGTTAAGCGATCCATTTGTTTGATTTGAAAGTTTATTTTGATAGATGTCAAAATACAGCTCAGTATTTTAGAAACCACTAAACGAATAACCCTTTAATAATTTTTTAAATTTTTTATTACTGTGTCTCAAAATATACCACAATTTTTTTATGCTCTAAGAAGGGACTGTGATCTATATTGTATAACTTATAATGATTACTGTCCCGCGTTTTAATTACTCATGTAGTTGTAAGTGTGATTCGTAATGCAAGGATCCAGAGAGACAACACAAATTACAAAAGGTTAAAAATTCAAGCCAACTTCTGGGCACTTCATATTACAACGTGTCTTAACAATGTTTGATAGGCTAAATTTGAATATCCGGTTGGCTATATTGGTTTTAGATTCCGAGTTCTCGCAAAGAGAACTAAGTATAAAGCGAAAATCCTATTTCTTGTATGCATACCATCGAATAGGTAGGGTTTAAAGCTACACTATGCAACAAACCACATCCTTTTGATTACTCGTGGGAACCGAGCAATAGGTCGAAAAAGCAACATCTATGGCAACCTTTTCAAAATGCTGTTCACCTTATTCTTAGTAACTACAATTCACCGAATTTGTAACAAATTACTGACAATTTGTTAGAATGTTGTCGAAAATATAGAGCTAGAATGTCTCTAAGGATACATTTTTTGCATTCCCATTTCGATTTTTATCCCGAAAACTTTGGTGATATGAGCGGCTAGCTACACCAAGGTCTAACCAACATAGATAGGTGATGCCATGGATGTTGGGGTGAACGCATGATGAGCGACTACAGTTGGACACTAATACGTGAAACAGATCCCAGCCAATACAAAGGTACCAGTTCCACCTCTCTTGATCTGATTTATTACCTTTAATTTAATACAATGACCTAAACTTACTAGACCACACTTACTACAAGGTCAATAAATATTGGGTTTTCGCAATCGCTTTCTCCACTCATATACAGATCTGTTCTTTGAGGTCACTCATCAAAAGTTTGTGGAGCGCCATTCCCAGATTTCATCGTACCAACTCCAGAAATTGCTCAGATATGTTTTTTGCGAGATCAATATCGTAAGTTGAAAAGGAAGACAGACAAATTTGTAGAGGAGAATCTGAAGTGATTGAGTATAAGCATTTAGGGATGTTTACGGACAGCAAATGCCTCGACCGTAGAAAATACTTCGAAACTTTATGCCTTCATATGATGGCTTAGCCTCTCCTATATAAATCCGTTAGTGCACGAGGAGAAGCTAAACACTACGGATCTAGAACAGAAGGGTGTTGAACATACTCTTAACCCCTAATAGGTGTCATACTTTCCGTGTCCATTGGATGGTTTGCCGTCAGGAGCGTTCGTCTATAGTCGGATATAGCTTATCGGATATCAGACTACTTTCGGGCGTAATTAGGACTCGTTACGATATGGAGCTCTACCGTATTGGATAGTTTCTTATCCGTTTCCCACTTTCTCCTCCTAGACCGAAAGGTATCACCTGAGTAAGTGGTCAACGAATCATGATAAAAATGAACAATGAAAATCAATTCACGTATCCCTGCATGCGTCCGTCTCAATAAGCACGCAATGGACACAAAACGGCAGGGAATAGGGGTTGGTGTAAAACCCTATATGAGGTCAGCAGGCGAGGAGGATATACTCACTACCGACTGGAGGATAGTCCAAGTTGGCGAGGTCAAGGAGGTACAGAGTTTCGCGAGATGCTTCCCTCTCAGGCCTTGCTAATTGTGGTGGTGTAATTACTATAAAAGTGTCCAGCAATGGTGAGACTCATTAAAAGGGAAGGAGAGGGCGCCACGAGCGATTATACCGACCGACCCGATGACAAAAACTCGACTATGCAGTTGAAACCAAGTCGAACGCTGCAAGCGACACGCTCTCTGTGTCCAAATCTGTAGGTAAGGCATTTAGCCGCTGGGTAAATACGAAAGACGACCAGATGAGGGCGACTATATAGGTACCGCAGTTAAAACCTTCAACGAGAAAGGAGAAGCAGACGAAGCAGATGCAATGGACCTGAGCATATCACAGGATGGCGAAAATTCTTTAAAATAATCTGCGGGCGGCATCATTATTCTATTGCCGTAAAAACCCACTAAATAGTCCGCTGTTATTATGATGCACGTGATCTCAAGGTCAGTTTTAGCATGCAGAGGTACCCCGCATCCTGTCCTATTTCTAACTCGTCTCCCGCGAATTGCCTGGCGTGCTCCTGTATCCGGGCACCCAGTTCACAAGCAGTAATTTTGCACTCAGTTCTGCTTGGAAAATGCTTTGATGGTTTGGCCTCATGGCCTCATGCTCATATTAATTGAGAGAGAATTCTACTGCCTACTCTGTCAGCGAGTTTCGAGCCGTCTGTGAATATTTTTGTTTTCCCATGCGCTCCTGTGTGGCATTCTTGTGGAAAAGATATTGTCAATGCAGAAGTTGCAGGGTGTCCAGCTTTTGCAGAAACAATGAGTGAGACCATATTTGGGCGGGTCCCTTGCAACGATTACTTCACGGCAGAATGGCGTACAAAATAAATGTTTTGCAGATCGCTTGAAGCTTGCCACACAGGTCTTGAGGGAGAAAATAGAGGAGAGTTTAGAAAGCTTTCGCGGATGACGATGGTAGAGCTTCCGCTATGAGGAGGGTTTGGAGAGCTTTTGAGGGTGTCGATGATATAGTTTCTGTTATGCGGATATCCGCAAAGCGCTGAACTCTATACTATTCTTCTGAAAATAATTTTTTCGAGTGTCGAGTGTACAAAAATATGGCTCTAACTACCGCTGCATATATGCAGTGGATAATATTTGATTTTGGATCCCATCTCCTGGTAAAAGGACCATTTCGAATTTTTTTTAATTTTAATTTAACTTTCTTCTGCAGCTTGCTAGCAATGCACACATGTGTGGGTGTCTTTACATTTAATTGAATTAATCATATTTAAACTTCGATTTACTTACTTCCTCAGCGTGGCCACAAAACTGTAAATATAAACAACAACAGCTGTTAAAAAGTATGCCATCGGTAAGTTATAACCCGTAGTGCTCGCACCGGATATATTCGAATAATAACTGCAAGTAAAGAAGGGAAGAAAGAAAGAAATTATGAAAAAAATTCTGTTGAAGTAAAGCAACTTAATAAGCCGCGCAATTTGTGCATGTCGGCACGTAAATAAGTGTGCATTTGTGAGCATTATTATTATTATTATTTTTTTTTTAAATATATTTTTCCCATATTTACCCATAAAACATTGGCGAATATTTAATATAGCCTTCGAATTCCCAAAATGTAAAAAAATTTCCAGCCACTTTGTACTCATGTTCGGTCATACGTTTACGCTCATCCGTTTCGTCTTTTTTCGTTGCGATATACTGTTGAATTGCAAGAAAATTTAAATAAAAAATAATAATAAATAAAATTTTCACTTGATAAATGGCTGATTTAAGAGTAAGTACGAGTATAAGAAGAAGAAGAACAAGAAGAAGAAGGAGATACAGATGATGACGATAATGATGACGAGGAATTGCGACGCGTTCAGTTCAGTTGATGTAAGGTAAGTGCGTAATAAGTGTTTACAGACGAACTGAGCCAACTCGTCTCGACGTTGAGTTGAGCAGTCAATTATGTTTATATGTATGTATGTATGTATGTATGTATTTATGAGTATATATCTATATGCGTGTATGATGACGTTGTGGAAATTTGACATTGACGAAATGATTGAAATTATTCAGCATAAATCTACATACATTGGAGTATGTATGCCCGCCCATACATACCTCAGGTCCAATAACGAACGCTACTAACGGTATGGCAATCATCGTATTCACCCACATCAACCAGCGTAGAAATGTAAAGTGCGAAGCAACGCCGGAACCGAAATGCGATTCAATCTCCTTAATGCGCAACTCCCACGGGATTAGAACGGTTAGAAAACTGACGGTTTCACGTTTCCAATGCAACCAACGCTGGGGTGGAGAGTTTATATGAAAATGTAGTCAAGGAATGATAAATAATTCGAAAATTACGTGGTACGAGGGGAGAATTGGAGCTAATGTGTGTGTATGATTTTGTGAGTAAGTATGTGTAAGAAATGTTTGTGTAATATAAATAATTGCAATTTTTCAGCAAGTACAATTTAAATTAATTTAAAAGCGTTTATATTGAAATAAGGATTTTTAAGCATTTCTGCTTCTCTTCAGCATCATAAAAGCAAAACGGTTAATTGCTTGAATTTTTTTTTATATATATTATATTTTTAGTTATTTTAAAGCCAAAAAGTTACATATTTAAATATAATAAAAAAAAGTGCTACGGTAAAAAAGAGTAAAAAAAAACAACAACAGAAAATTTATAAATATACTCTTATTACGCAACTTGCAATGACGTTTTGATTGACAGTCAAGCAGCAGGACGCAAAGCGCTTAACCTCACTTTCAATACGTAAACAACATGGCAAACAATCAAAGGAAACTATAACAGTGTTTGTCAACTCAAAAAATAAAAATAAAAATAAAAATAAATAAAAATGTGTAAACAAAAACAAGTAACAATAAAAGCTGTTGCTCTACACGTTCGTTAAAATTTTTGTGTAGCAAATTAAAGTGCAGTTCCGCTCGCTTGTTATGTAACCGCAAATGTTTGTGTGGCGACATTCCTCCCAAAGGGGTTGTGTTGTAGCGCACACAATCTGCTGCTACTTTGTGTTTATTTACTTTTGATGTACGCAAAATAACTTACATACAAATAAATTAAATAAACAGGTGCAGATTTACAGTAGACGTCCTAGAAATGGATCATAATGTAAAGTTTCTTCGAATTCAGACCTATAAATCTTGCAGAATAAATAGTTTTGAAATCAACTGAAAAAAGTCACGAACAAATGAACTAAAAAGTTTCGGGATTAACAAAGAAATCTCGTTTTTTTGTTGTTCGAAATCGGAGTTATTCGTCAATGTATTCTCCATCAAGAACCATACAATCACGACAGCGTCGCTCTCACGTTTTGTCTTAAAATAGGTCTCATATTTCGCGATAACCTCTTAATTCGTGTGAATTTTTCAACGGTGCACATTTTTTGTGGTTTGTAAATAGCCAGTGGTCGCAGCTGTGGACAAACCTGTCGAACAAGATAGGTGTTTAATTCATGTAGTTTTGCCATTAATTTGATTGACTTGTGTCATGGTGCGCTGTCTTGATGAAACAAAACTTTCTCTTTATCATATGCGGTGGTTTATTTCTTTGCAATTTCAGTTCTCAAACGCTTCAATAATGCTATTCAATATTTGTTGTTGATGGTATTTCCCTTCTCCTATACATTCTTGATGAATATTACACCACGCACATCCCAAAATGCTTATATTATGCTTTCGGGCGCTTTGGACAAGGTTACTGTCCTATCAAATGAATATCGCTCTGTTTCCGGAATAAAGTGATTGATTCGTGTTTCATTTATTGTCACATATCGACGCGAAAATTCTGACTTGTTACGTTTAAACATGGTGTTTGTTAGACAGTGAGCCCACACGATATTCTGATATCTTCACGTTGTCAGCTAACTCATTCAACATCACTCCTTGACTATTTCAAACAATTTTATTACCGTCGTACTTGGTCCTCCATTTCGTTATGCATTTGTCAGCAAACCAACGTTTTATCTTTGTTACTGGAGGGGCATATTCTTCAAAACACTTTTCGAGCTATTGATTCGCTTGAACGGTATTTTGCCCTGTCGAGAAGCGGTTTAAAATTAAAACGCGAACTTGGTTTTGATTCAACGTTTTGAAACAACCAATAGTACTACCACAATACCTCACAAACTTATGACTAGATATAATAGAATGGAATGCATAGAAACATGACATTTACGGAAAACTCTTAAGTGGTTACATTTAAGCTCTGTTTCTGATGTGATATATACTCGCTTATTATGCAAACTGTGCACTGTCTTCTATTCCAATCCATGTTAGAGCTACTTCCGGTTTTTTGATGCAATCGTTCGATATTTTTTTCTTACTCCATTATGAGGACAAATTTATTTTGCTTTCCAGTTTTAAGTTTCTGTAGTGGTTAAATATTCATTAACTAATTTTTGGCAATAAGATTCCTGATACCCACTAAAACATTTTCTCATTTCTGTATTCTGGACTGGACACTATTTTTGCATTCCTCTCTGTAGTTACGTTTAATATAAGGGACGCAATTCAGGAAGTACTACGAATTTTTAAGCTTCAGCATTTAGGGTCAAGTGCTTGGCCATATATATATATATATATATATATATATATATATATTTGGCGTTTTGTAACCGCTGAAGCGATTTTTGGCCGAGCTCGTCCTTCAATTTGTGGTTTTGCGTCTTGATGTTTACACCAACAAATGGAGGGACCTACAGTTTATTTTAAGCCGCCTCCGAACGGCTGATGGATTTTTATGAGCAGATTTTATTTCATGTCAGAAATACACTCGGAGGGCTTGACATTCCCTGCCGGGGCGACCAACCACTCGGCTATCACGGCCGCCATATTGTATGTCATTTTATTGCTCCGAGGCCTCTTTGCCATCTTGACAAATTCTGTGTATGTTTTGCATACCCTCGTCCTGTATAGAAATTATGTCAGTTAAGTTGATTTCGTCTGCTCGTCAGCAGTGGATATGTCTGTGTCGGGGTACTTAGACCTAACTTTTATTATATATATATATATATATTTGGCGCTTTGTAACCGCTGAAGCGATTTTCGGCCGAGCTCCTCCTCCAATTTGTGGTTTTGCGTCTTGATGTTTACACCAACAAATGGAGGGACCTACAGTTTATTTTAAGCCGCCTCCGAACGGCTGATGGATTTTTATGAGCAGATTTTATTTCATGTCAGAAATACACTCGGAGGGCTTGACATTCCCTGCCGGGGCGACCAACCACTCGGCTATCACGGCCGCCATATTGTATGTCATTTTATTGCTCCGAGGCCTCTTTGCCATCTTGACAAATTCTGTGTATGTTTTGCATACCCTCGTCCTGTCCGATTATGTCAGTTAAGTTACGCAATGCTAACGTCAGCAGTGGATATGTCTGTGTCGGGGTACTTAGACCTAACTTTTATTAAGGATATTCAAAATACCACTGCTTTTTACTCTCATAACGTGATCTGGTTTAACTGTATACTGCAACTGATTGTTGGAGTATATCTTAAAGAACCGGTCTATCACTAAAAATATAAAAATTTTCCTTAAAAGAAGAAATCGATTAATTCCATGTTCACCTTGGTTTAGAGAGCAGTGACAGGGAGATTTGAGTAATTCATAAAAAAAGCTAAAAGCTAAAAAAAGCCCTACATATTTAGTTAATCCAGTCATTGCTCCCCCTTCTGAAGAAAAAGAAATTCAAATAGAAGGTAAGTTTTGCATAGTCCGCTTTACCGTTGCTGATGCAGCATTTGCTTTAAGAACTTGACCCGCAATGTAGTTCTTCCAAGTTAAGTGGCACGGTATTTATTATAGAGTTTTGAGCCCATTGAAGATAAATTAATATATTATTAGGTGCGACAGATATTGCCTATAGTGATCCAAAAATGGGCCTCATCGCTGAACAAAGTTTGGTTCGAGAATTTCGAATCTTCTTGGAACTTTTCAAGAGCCCATAGAGCGAAGCGATGCTGCTTGGGAAGGTCGAGCAGCTTTAGTTCTTACACAAGCTGTATTTTGCACGCTTTCAATTTAAGATCTCGACGTAAAATGCGCCAAGTCGTTCCATACGTCAGTCCGAGTTGCTGCAAACGGGGCCGAATCGACTTTCCACAGTCTTTGTTTGCACTCTCAGCTACGGCCGCTATAGTTTGCGCCGCAGACCATGTTTTCTTGTTTTAATGCATTAGTCATTGAGTAAACTGAAGGTATAAAATTTCAATACAGGGTTCTTAGAACTACCTACAGCTAGAAGGTCTGCTGCATATACTGACGAAGCTAGAGCACTCCTTCTATTAACCAGTGTCATGTTAGTCAGAAATTGCTTAAAGCTTATATGTGCAGTTATAATTATGCCCACCACTGTAAAAATATTAAATGTACTCCCGTCCTCTTCCAGCTCCAGCTCTCTGCATCTCCCTCTACCACATATATATTTGTTGCACTAGTTGTTGTTGTTATTGATGTCAATTCCATGCAAATATACAACTTCGCACGGTCATATCATGCGGCAATTCCACTGCATTTATGATGACTTAAAAAACTTTAAGCGCTTTTGTGGCCAACTTGATGCCGCAAGTACTCGAGCAGTGAGTAGCAGCAGACCAAGTAGCAACCGAGTACAGACGAAAGTATGTTATGTATGATGTACTTATATAAACATATATACTATATATATTCATATGTATAAGTATGACAGCGGATGTCAAACGACGATGTGATGTGAACGGTGTAAATGCAAACAAAAACAAAAAACAGAAAGCGAAAGTTCATGTTGACGTTAGCTTGCCGTGCATTTAGTTATATGCTTTTCTATGAAATTTTAATATTTACAAACATACAAATGTATATTTTAATAAATGTGTGTATGTATGTATGTGTTGTGAACGCAATCTTAACGAAATTGCATGGCTGCACTTGGGGCAAATTGCAACATTGTGACAAAATAAAGGAGCGAAATTGAAGTCAGTCATAATTTCCTCTGAAGTAAGGGTAACTGAAAGTTGAAGGAGAGCGTCGACTAACCGCAATGTGTCACATATGGCACGTGACACACTAGAAGCGTTAGTGGGAGCAAGCTAGGATGTAAAGCCCTTCAAAGATTCTGCGTACTATCAAATTGCCAGCAGAATTTGCAGAGATTCATATATGTACATGTGTATGTAGTATGTATTCCTAAGCTTGCGTTGGTGCAAATAATAAAAGATGCAAATTTCAAAAGCAGTTAAATCAAATGTCAAAACAATAATAAAAAATTGTATAAAAAGGTAAAACAAATGAGAAAACATAACCTCAATAATATTTTCATATGCCACAAGGTGATGTGGCAGCATAAAGTGCCGGATGTGTGGAACATGTTTGTTTATTTTGTAGTACTAAAAGAAGAGGAAGAATAAGAAAGCACACTTACCGCTGCCATTAAAATTTTAAATCTCGCCCACAAATCTTTTGTACTCCGCGACATGGCAAATCGCTCCTGTAGGGCGCCCTCATGTCGGGCCACATATGTCTTGGCCTTAAGGGTTTGCACGGTGGCACAAATGATATGCGGTACACGCAAAGCACGTTTTCAAAATTCCAATTTTCATTTCCGTACCAAGAGTGCGTAGTTAAAGAGAGAGAGAGAGAGATTAACAGGTGATATGAAAAGTGAGTAAGTGAAAAATTAAAATGTTTTTTCGTTTGTCTGTTAAATGTTGAGAATTTGTGTGGAATATTCAAGTAGTTAAGCGTTAACCATTACAGCCGGAAGCGAGCTGATGGGTTTTGTGGGCGCAGTTCCGAGTGTTTTGCTTTTATATGCGCTGTGAGTGAATTTGTAAAGATTTACAGTTAAAATATTTACATTTTACAGTTAGAATTTAAAATATTAAGCTCTTTATATTCAGTTTGCAGTGCACAATTGCAGATACTTAAACATTTTCGAACCCTTCAGCTCCGAATACACTCAAAATATTAATATATTTTCGGAAAATTTAAAACGAGGCAGAGATCTAACCAAAAAAATCAATATTTTCGGATAATTTCTTATATTTCATTCGAATGCTTTAAAATACATTGACACTATTATGTGCACTGGTTCGAAAATCTGCTTTTAAAGGTGTTCTTTATTAATTAGCTCTAAGTTCCGATTTTACAGTTTGTCGTATTTTTTTTTTTAATTTATAAAGGGTTTACCAATAGGGATAATATGATTTCTAAGTGTCGTTTTGGCCATTTTTAATATGTCATGATCTGTCATTTTTTTCCATTGTATTCAGTAATGTTTACAATTTCATCATTCATATACGCAAGAACATCGTTTACAAATTATTCAATATTATTATCAAAATAATCGTTCTGCAATTGCAACTTTTCGTGCGCTTTTGCCATTTTATGGTCGTAATAAGCGTCCACTTGTGCTCGCTATTCGTCGAATTGTTGAAAATTTTGAGCGAACATTTGCTTTACATAATGTCCAAGTGCCAATAAGACAAAGAGCCGGTCGAAGTAATGAAAATATTGCTGCCGTGTTGGGGTTGTCTCAAACCACAACCTGGCGGATTTTGAGAAAGGTTTTTGGCTTGCATTTTTATAAAATTATCCTCCCTCATGAACTGAAGCCATTGAACCACCAAAAAACGTGGTGAATTTGCTGATTTTGATCGAAAAATTATCCATGAACAACCATTAAATTCACTTAAACTGACAGTTTGGTGTGGTTTTTGGTCTGGTGGAATCATCGGTCCGTACCTCTTTCGAAATGAAGCTGGTAGCACCGTTACTGTCAATGGAAACCGGTATAGATCGATGATAACCAACTTTTTATGACCACAATTGGAAGAAGTTGATCTTAACACATCTGGTTCCAACAAGGCGGGGCACCGTATAACACAGCACGTGCAATAACCGAATTATTGCGTGAAAGTTTTGGAGATTCGATTATTTCAAGACATTTTGACATTGAATGGCCTCCAAGAAGTTGTGATTTAACACCATTAGACTACTTCTTGTGGGGTTATTTGAAGTCATTGGTCTTTAGAAGTAAACCAGACTCTCTTCAAGCTTTAAAAGCCAATATTGTACGTGATATTCATGACATACGACTTGATTTAGTGAAAAAAGTGCTAAAAAATTGGGTTCATCGAAGTCGTTCCTGCAAAGAAGTCGTGGAGGCCATTTAATTGATGTTATATTCAGAACTGAATTGTATCTCGATTGTACTTCACATTAAATAAAAAACATTTGAATTTTCTTAACAATTAGTGTGTTTTTTTAAGAAATCATATCACTCTTATTGGAAACCCCTATATGAAAAATGGTTATTCAGCATCTGCAGCTCTCTTAAACATTCTCATACGAATTTATCTGTATCTCGCCTCTACTTGGTTGTGTGAGTATGATGGTTCTTTACGAAAAAATATGTAGTACTTTCATATCAATTATTCTTCCGAAGATTTTAATATTCTATGCTAAGAAATAGACAAATTGACAAAAAAAAATTCAAAAGCTGATATAACCAGGAATCGCGCCCTTAACCTTCTTGCAAGCAACACACTCCTATAATCACCTTTGGTTCATTATTAATTTTATTTTTATATTTATGCTTGACCAATCTTGTTGTTGGAAACATTCTACCACTTTTATTCACAAATTTTTGTATTTTTTATCCACTCTGTTATTTTATTATTCTTTAACTAGTGATTTTCCGTTATCCAGAAAGATCTCGATTAACTTCACTTGCCGCCTCATTAACTAGTTGACTTATTCACTGACATTCTCAATTCAATTCAGAGGAATGATTGGCCACTTAATCACTCACCTGCCGTACTAATTTCAGTTTTTTTCTCATCGGCCATGGCTGTAATTTCACTGATTGTATAACCTCTTTGTGCAGACGGATGTTTTCGAAGATTTGCTCTTGCGTTGATTCCTGATTTGTGCCTTCATCTGTGTGTGGGTTATTGTTTATTTGTGGTTTTATGGTGTTATATTCAGTTAATGATGCACAAAGAATAAAGAAAAAATACGTCAAAATTAAAGAAAGGGGACAAAGCCTTATACTGGAACACATATAAGTGTTAGTAAGTGTGTACAAATACGATTTCCAAAAAGCAAATATAAAAAAAAGAAATACATAACACAAAAAATAAAATTGTATATAATAAAATAAACAAGGCAAAATAAAATATAATAATTTAACATAAAATACAATAAAAAAATTATGTGAAAAAAAATAAAAAAAAAGAATAAAAAAATAAAAAAGTATAAATGAAAATAAAATGAAATAAAAAAAATTAAAAAAAAAATCATAAAAAAAATCAAAATAAAATAAAGTAATTTATTACAACAACAAAAATAATAAAATAAAAAATTAAAAACGTTAAATAATATAAAATAATAACAAAATAAAATAAAATAATTTTATTAAAATAAAATAAAATAAAATAAAAATGAAATGAATTAAAATATTTTAATTTAACAAAAATAAAATAATAAAAAATAAAATTAAAAAAAATTAAAAACTACAATAAAATATAATCAAATAAAATAAATTAAAATAAACTTTAATTAAAATTTAATATAAATAAATCAAAAAAAAAACAATTATTGTAAATAAAAATAAATAAATAAATAAATATAAATACAATTGGAATGAAATATATCAAATAAAATAAAATAAAATAAAATAAAATTAATTAATATAAAGAAAAATGAAATAAAATTTAGTAATATAAAAAACAAAATAAAAATAAAAATTAATAAAATAAAACGAAATAAAATGAAGTAAATAAAAGTTTAAATAAAATAAAATAAATGAATATAAATAAAAATGAAATAAAATTTATTAATATAAAAAAATAAAATAAAATAAAAAAAATAAATAAAATGAAATAATATGAAGTAAAATAATTTGTTTTAAAATGGATTGATTTTACGTCTTTCCTTGTTAATTTTGGTTTTTCGACAAACCGGTTTCGGCGTTCCGCCATCTTCAATGCCTAGTTTCGTTCTAGGCGGAAAACCAAGGAATGAATGACAAGGAATGACGGAAAATCGTTCCATTTTAAAACAACTTACCACCCTGTCGGAAGATCAAAACAACAAAGGGAATCAAGTAAAATAATATAAAATAAAATAAAAAAAATAAAATTTATTCAAATAAAATTAAATGAATTAAAATAATTTATTATAAACTAAAATTGATATAATAAAAAAAATTAAAAACTACAATAAAATAAAATCAAATCAAATCAAATAAAATAAAACTAAAATTAAATTAAATTAAAGTTTAATATAAATAAATCAAAATAATAAAAAAATTTAATGTAAATAAAAAAATTTATTAATATAAATACATTTGCAGCAAAATATATCAAAAAAAAAATTAATTAAAATGAAATAAAATTTATTAATTTAAAAAAAAAATAAATAATAAAAAAATTAATAAAATGAATTGAAGTAAAATGAAGTGAAAAAGTTTAAATAAAATAAAATAATTTAATATAAATAAAAATTAATAAAATTTATTAATGTAAAAAAATAAAATAAAATAAAAAATAAATTTAAATGAAATAAAATGAAGTAAAATAAAATAAAATCAAATAAAATTTATTAAAATAAAATAATATAATACAAAAAAACTAAAATAAAATAAAATAAAATAAATTAAATAAAATAAAATAAAATGATAAAAAATAAAATTTATTAAATAAAATAAAATAAACAAATAAAATAAATTAAAATAAAATAGTAAAAAATGGTGTAAACATAAAATAAAATTTATTAAAATAAAAAAACTAAAATAAAATGAAATGTAAAAAATAAATTAACTAAAATAAAGTAGAATGAAAAAACAAATAAATAAATTAAAAATTAAAATAAAATAAAGTAGTATAATATAGTGAAAATAAAAATAAAATAAGTGGTTAGTAAAAAATTGAATAATACAACAACAGATTACATGGCAGGCGTTGGCTCAGTTGGTAGAGCACTCGCCTGTAATGCCAGAATCCGTCGGTTCGACTCCTGACAAAAGAAGTCTGATGAGGAGATGTGGTGATTTCTGAAACAGCTGTCACTTCTATCATTTTTTCTTTGTTGTTTAACAAAATATTCAATGAAAAAATAATGTTTCTAACAAAAATAGGCCTTTGAATACAGCTCATTTACTTATAACCAAAAACAATTACAGGCCGCATTAAAAATGCCCAAAAATAAAATAAGATTTATTAAAATAAAATAAAATAAAATAAAATAAAATAAAAAATAAATTAACTAAAATAAAGTAGAATGGAAAAATAAAATAAAATAAAAATAAATAAAATAAAATAAAATAAAAAAATTAAAATAAAAAAACCAAAATGAATAAAATAAAATTTATTAAAAAAAAAAATTAAGCAAAGTATATAAAAAAAAGAAAAAATAAATAAATAAATTAAATATAAAATAAACAAATAAATAAAATAATAAAAAATGAAATAAATAAAGTTAAGTGAAAAATCAAAAAATAAATAAATAAATAATATAATAAAAATAAAAAAATAAAAGAAAAAAAAATAGAAAAAATAATAATATAATGAACTAAAATATAATATACTCGTATACAGTAAGGTAACATAGAGTGATATGAAATAAATTTAAGAGTTAAATAAAATAAAATAAAAGGAAATGAAAAAAAAAATTAAAACGCACACTCTTTAGTCTCATCAACTAAAGGAAAGTAAGTACCTACAAGCAAATTATAGAAGTATGTTTGTACATAAAATCAAACGCGAAAACGATAAATCAAATTAGAAAAAGTCACGTACAGCCAAAGCCAATTCGTTAGTTTCTGCTGCTTTGGTTAGTAACACTCATATGGCATCATCATCGAGTCAAAGACAAATGCCAAACACACAAGTGGCACGCATTCCTACTTCCAAATCTACACACATGTACATCTGCTACATTGAGACACGCACACCCACTCGCATACGCTGGCATTTATGACATGTGACGACTTTGTATCCAACAACTCAAAAAGGATCAAAACGAAAGATTTGTTTGCTTGTTGGCCTAATTTTTGGCTTAACTTGCCATGTTTGCTGCGTTGACAACTACAAATGAGTTTGTAATTTGCTTGTAGTCATAACACACGCAAACGGATGTATTTCTTCATAAATATTGGTCATGATAAAAAAGTGGGGACAAAATTGTATAAAGTCCAAAAAACTCAAGTGAAATCAAATCGCAGATAAGCTTTTTATCAACACACTCTACTTGCCTGAGCTCGTTGTATAGACGCTAGAGCGTCGCCGCTCCACCGTGTCCATCAAATGATCCATTGGACTGGAAGCTCTACGCGAATAACGACTACCACGCTTACCCCTATAACCACGCACACTGGCACGTCGTTGAATTATCGCCGATACGGAGACAGAATAGTCCTCTTCATCGTCTACTTCATCCTCTTCATTATCGTTATCTTCACCATGCTTGTTGTTATTGCTATCGTTGTTGGCACTGACACTAGCGCTGCCACCAATGTAACCCTCATTCAATTGTTGTTGACCTTGAGGCAATGATTCTATATAAGCAAAAAACAAAAAAAAGGAATAAGAAAAAGCAGGATAAAAATGTGAGAGAGAACATCAAAATAAGTTCATACGAAGTTCATGACAGTGCAAGCAATTGGTTAGTAAAACGAAATAATAATAAACATTGGAAATTCTTATCAATACGCGAAGAAAATATTTGTTCATCTTTGTATTAGAAGAGGGTGAGTTCAGCGGGAAGGCTGCGAGACTGAAGGCAAAATTGGGAAAAAAAGAAAAATTTCGCATTCGTCACGGCGGATTGACTGGGAGAAAAACGTGATTGCTGTTATATGAGCATTTATGATGCCATGGATAAAGTAGAAACGGAAATAAATAATAAATAAATAAATAAAATAAATAACAACAACGAAAAAATTACTGAATCCACATGCTCTGCTCTATAGGAAAGAAGAGTAATTTTATTTTATGTGGCAGAATATTTACTCATGACATATTATTTACTCACAACTGATTAACTTGTTGGCTTAAAGGAGAAATTACTGCATAAAAATTCATATCTAAACAGCTAGGAATTGGTTGTTGGGCATGAGCTAACGGGCATATTGAGATACCACTTATTAAGTGGTGCGTGTTGTTGGCTAAATTGAGCCCTTGATATATCTTCACTACCTTCATTTCATTAAAATCTCTAATAATTGCGTCCCTAGAGATTTTAGTGCCGTAAGGTTCCTTGTCCTCTCCATAAAACCCCGCAGGAATTTTTTGATGATGCCAAGTTCTTTTGTGTGTTCCCTACTATAAATATCCTTTAAGAAGACCTATACTTCTCGATATGCTGATTTTTTTAATGAAAAATGTATTCGCGAGCTATCCTATGCCGCCCACATTATCCTTGTTGTATATACATAATCGGCATACTGAGCGTACTATTCGCAACACCTTCACCCATCTTGAGACCAAGCATTCATTATTGGATAATATTCGGCCGAATAGACCACGGTCATCACGCAGTGACGAAAATATTGTGGCTGTAGCTGAGAGTGTACACGAAGACCCTGAAGAGTCGATTAGGCGCCGTTCGCAGCAACTTGGACTGACGTATGGAACGACTTAGCGCATTTTACTTCGAGATCCTGAATTGAAAACGTACAAAATACAGCTTGTGCAAGAACTGAAACCGTTCGACCTTCCCAAGCGACATAGCTTCACTCTAAGAGCTCTTGAAAAGTTCCAAGAATATCTGACGTTTTTGAGCCAAATTTTGTTCGGCGATGAGGCCCATTTCTGGCTCAATGGGTATGTAAACAAGCAAAATTGACACATTTGGGATGAAGAGCAACCTGAAGAGATTGAGGAGCTGACATTTCATCCAGAAAATATAACGGTTTGGTGTGGTTTGTAGGCCAGTCCAATCATCGGTCCACATCTCTTCAAAAATGATGCCGGTGAGAACGCAACCCTCAATGGCGACCGTTATCGCGCCATAATAACCGACTATTTGACGCCTGAAATTGAAGCTCGTGATCTCCGCGACATTTGGTTTGAACAAGACGGTATAACTTCCCACACATCGCATCAATCAATGGATTAATTGAGATAATACTTCGGTCAGCAGATAATTTCACGTTTTGGGCTCGTCGATTGGCCACCAAGATCGTACGATATCACACCGTTAGACTTTTTCCTGTGGGGATATGTAAAGTCTAAAGTCTATGTGGACAATTCCGTTTCGATTCCGGCCTTGGAGAAAATCATCACGCGCGCCATTCGCCAGTTACCATTGGAAATGCTCGAACGAGTGATCGAAAATTGGACTCAACGGATTGACCATCTGAGGCGCGGCCAATATTTGAAAGAGATAATCTTCAACGAATAAATGCCAAAGAATATTCATTCGAATGATAATTCGATAATTAATAATATGAATTTTCTGTGTTTTTTCCTTTAAAAAGTACCTCGAAACCTCTGAGAACGCTGAAACGATTTGCGGCCCAGCTTTTGATTCAATTTGTGGCACTGGCTTGATGTCATTTCCAAAAAATCGGGGGACCTACAGTTTATTCTAAACGGCCCCCGAACGGCCGATGGATTTTTATAAGCAGCTTTGTATTTTAGGTCAGAAATACACTCGGAGGGTTTGACATTCCGTGCCAATAGGGCGACCTCAATTAGAAAAATTAACTTAATTTTTTTATTTAAATAAATTTTCTATAGTTTTGGGTGTTGACACAGAGCTATCTGCACGTCTTTTGCGCCCATCAAGCTAGGTTACACTACAAAAATTGAGACTCTTCCATCTTGAGTTAGCATCTGCGAATAATAGTTCTCTTATACAAGCTCACAGGTGAAGAACGGCTTGTGCAAGCCCTTAATTGATGGTGAAGGTGGAATGAAATTAAGGTCTTCATTTTGTTTTGCTTCCAACAGCGGGTACAATATCGAATACTTTCAAAGCTGGTGTGTTCCCACTGTATATCTCGTAAAATTCATTGTATTCACGGCATAGGAACTCAAATTCTTCGCAAAACTTCTCGAAAACGCCTACTCATCAGATATTGCCATTTTCTAGATGTCTACAATGTATAGGAGGACGGAATGATAAGACACTTGTAGAGTTTGCTCTTTGTTCGTCGAGAGAGGACTTCACTTTTCAATTACCTGCACAGTCCAAATTAGCAGCTGTCGGCAAGAGAGAATTTGCAATGGTTTTCAAGGCAGACTTTGTTGTTGGTGTCAATGTTGGTTACCAAGTCAGGTCGGCCAAAAGAGGTAATCACGCCAGAAATCATCGATGAAATGAATGGAATAATACTGGACGATCGGAGAATAAAAGTGCGAGAGGTAACTGAGCGGGTACATCACATTTTACATGAATATTTGGACACGAAAAAGCTGTCCTCGCGATGTGTGCCGCGATTTCTCACACACGCATAAGCGCAACCATTTAACCACTTCAAAGGAGTGTTTGACGATGTTTAAGCGAAATCCAAACGAATTTTTGCGCCGTTTCGTTACCATAGACAAAATATATATCCACCACCTGTCACAAAAACCATCAAAACATTAGGTCTCTCCGTGTGAAAGTGCCCCAAAAAAGGCGAAATTATCACGACTTCAAAGTTAAGACTTTTAACAGTGACCCTGGAGCCGAGTCGCCAATCTTCTTTCTTTAATTTGGAGAAAGTAAAACTAACTGTGCGGATGATCAACAAATATATATTGCATACTTCAAGGCGCCACTATCATCACTGCATTTCTCAAACGATTCATATGCCGTTCCACATAAGAAAAATACGATTTTATAAAACAAAAATGTTAAATTTTTTTAAAGCTATGAACGTATAACATTTTTGGGATATGAATTTTTGTTTAAAGAGAAAAAAAAAAGAAAATATAACACTACCGACACTCTGTTGGACAACTTGGTCATATCGCGATTTGTTCTACTACTCTTTTCAAATATCATGTACTAACATAGAGTAGTGTAGCAAATAAATAAAAAGAAAATATTTGTATCTACTCCTCAGCCAAGCAACCAGGCACCATGATAACAGTAATAACGTGGTAACGTGCTCCATTAATTTTGAGGTTAAATTCGTTCAAACGCATGCCAACACTACGCTTTTACGCTTTCCCCCAGCCTTTCCTCACCTTAAACTCTCTTACGTCTATTTTTTGTTGGTGCATATGTTTGTATGAAACGTATCACTTCAGCTCGATTAAATTTCAACTTACCAATACCATCAACTGGACTCGCTGTTGCGTGGCAGGAAAACTCGTAGGGTTTCTCTTCCTGTGAACTGTATCTGTGTATTTGCCAGATGGACCGTACCAGCCACATAGAGATTCGTTCGTACACGCCCACCATGCATACATTGACCGACGCTCATCCATTTCAACACATGTGGTGTTCATTTATTTATGTAGGCGTGCATGTTTGTGTATGATTTTTTGTTGAAAGCATGAAAGTATAAATGAAGAAAAGTGATTTGAGATTTGCTCGTGCTGGTGTGTTACAACAACACACGTTTGGCTACTGAAATTGGTTTATTTTCGTTTCGTTTTAATATTTTCGCTTTTTTTTTTTTTTTTTTTTTTTTTGTTTGTTTTGGTTTTGGTTGGTGAAATCAATTGATTGCGAAAAGGTCACATTAATCAGACATGCAACTCCCGGGGGTATAATATGAGTATATATATGTGTAAATACGTGCATTTTAATGGTAGTGTACGCTTTTATGCAGGCAAAATATAACTTTTTCCATTATTTTTATTCCCAATGGCTTACCTTCCTCCGGTTAACCCACCTCTGGTTTACCGCGCGAGGATTACGATGAGCGTAAATTCATCAACTGATTTTAAAAAATAATTTATTTATTATTCTTAAGTTTTTTTAGGCGTAAAAACCCATCATCGAAACCAAGAAAATACTTAGTTAATATTATGTGGACTCTGTACCATCAATTTCAAAGGTTAAGTAGCGCTTTTCTGATTTCCGCTGTGTTCGTACCAGTACAAGTGCGCTTAACATTCCGGTCGCAAAAAAGAGGTAATCATGCCAGTAATCGTCGTTGAAATCCACGGTGTGATACTGGACGACCGAAGAATAAAAGTGCGTGAGGTGGCTGAGGCTGTAGGTATCTCAACTGAGCAGGTACATCTCATTTCACATAAATATTTGCACATGAAAAAGCTGTCTTCGCGATGGGTGCCGCGATTGCTCACACACGACCATAAGAGCAGCCGTGTAAAGACTGCAAAGGAGTATTTGGCGATTTGACCGCAATCTAAACAAAGTTTTGCTCCGTTTCGTTACTTTAGACAAAACATGGATCCACCACCCCTCACCAGAGACCACAAAACGATCAAGACAGTAGGTTTATCCGTATGAGCGTGTGCCAAAGAAGGCTAAGGTGGACCTGTAGGCCAACAAGCTCATGGCCACAGTTGTTAGTGATACAGAAGAATCATTCACATCAATTAACTTGAATAGGGTAAAACGATTAATCGGCAAATGCCTATGCCATTCTGTGCTTTTGGATAGATTCGATATTGACTTGAAGAAGAAACGACCACATTTGGCAGAAAAAAGTGCTCTTTCATCAGGACTATGCACCGCAGGATACGTGTCTAGTCACCATGACTCAAATTAATAAATTAGGCGACGAACTGCTCCCCATTCAGCAGATTCTCTTATTATATTATGTTTTTCTCCTTGCCAATATTCTTGTTTCCAAACCTGTCCAGAATGGCTGGACGGTAAGAATTTCGGATCGAATGAAGTGGTCATCCCGGAATAAACGCTTTGAAAACACCGAGCACTCGCCCATTACTCGAAAATTTTCTAGCACGAACACGAGCAATTCGATTTTTTCTGAATTTTTTATTAATATTTTTTGTATTTATTTATACAAAGCGTAAAAATCATTGAAACGAAACGAAATTTTGACAAGCAAAATTGAAAATTTTTTGTTCTGCTGAGCAGTTGAACAATGAGTGAGTACTGAGCGAGCATTAGGCTGCTCGCAGTACTTCGGCAATAAATTCAAAATATTTTTTTTTTTTTAATTACGACACATCAAAGTTTTTTGCGTATCTATATAAATAAACTCGTTAAAATATAATTTTTTTACCTAATTATTTTATTTATTTAATTTATTTATTTTATTTTTGCTCACCTCCTTAATCTGCCGCGCAGTAGACCAGCATCCGCTGATTCGGCTCTTTGTCTCCAATCGTGCTCGTGAGTGTCGTATGGTGGTGTAGCCCAAGTTACAGATAATTGATGAGGTGATGAGGTGTCCTGATCACAAAAATGAATAATTATTTTATTGTATTATGCCATGTTGAATGAGATACCGTTACTTTCCAGCTGTATTCTTATTTAAAAAAAATTTTAAGATAATAAGGAGATAATAATTTTTTTTACAAAATTGTATGATTATTATCTATAGTAAAGTTAGCCTAGTAATAAAGGGAGCTGAAAATGTTGTGGTGCCACAAAACAGTTCTTGTTTGTATATAAGTATACTAGTGATGTAGTATACACTAGCGACCGACGTCTATTCCATTCGCTTTGCTCGCTCCTAGCAGCCACATACGCTTACAAGCTCATGCTCACAGAGTAAGTTATTCCTCAATTTCCTTCCAATTATTACATTCTTAAACATGAATGCCTAAAGCATAAAATAAAATATTACACGGCGGCGGCATTACACATTTTTTTTTTTTTAATAGAGAGATTTTTTTTAACGACGAACCCAGCGTTGCCCAACGTCCCGCCCAACCGACCGAGACGCGCTCCTGATGAATAAACGTAAAATTCAACAGACCGGTGACCGAAAACCAGGCACACCCGGACTGTCTTGAATCCGAGACTGATCTCAGAAGGTCACCGCTACACTTGCCTCTTACATTGAGCAGCTACAGATTTGCTCATCAGCTGCTATAAAGTAATTTGCGATTAAGAAACATTGAGAATAAAGAGTTTAAAATTCTCCGTAAATATTTCTTTATAAATACAAAATAGAGAGTGAGAAGAATCAAAGCTGGCGTGATGAGAATTAAAATCGTTACACAAACATCCGAACGGGTCGTGCATTTCAAAATTTTCATAAGTACAAGTAAAGGACCTAAAGTATCTAGATTATCTTAAAGGGACACTAAAGTTAATCTCGTTAAATAGGAATGGAGTATTGATAATACCTCTTATCAGCTTAGTTAAAAATAAAAAAGTCCAAGCATCTCTAGTCGACTCTGGAGTGAGGGCAGATTAACAAGCATTAATCGGCTTTCATAAGGAGGGAGATCCCAATTTAAATCCCTTAGCGCAAATAGTAAGAATTATTTTTGTACGGGTTCCAAGTTATCACTATGCAATTGATAATGTGGTTGCCATACAACGGAACCATATGCCAAAATGGGCCTAACGAGTGAGGAGTAGCGTAATTTGGTCATATAATATGGGTCATTAAACTCCTTAGCACACCGCTTAACGAAAGCTAGGATTCCTTTAGCCTTATTAGCATAGGAATTTATATGATATCTAAAATATAGCTAAGGGTTCATTGTGACACCCAAGTCAATGGAGTCAGTAACTTCCTCAACATTGTGATTTTGAATCATATAGGCAAAATATAGCAAAGATTTCCTGGAGTAGGACATATATACACTTGTTTAAATATAACGACATACAGTTCACATCACACCACATTACCACATTAGTTAGGTCAAGTTGCAAGAGTTCTCCATCTTCTAAAGAACGAGCTGATTTAAAGAGCTCAACATCATCTGCGTACATAAGTGCTTTAGAATGACGAACCACATTTGGCAGATTATTGCTGAGTAAGGGAGGTGGTAGTAAAGGACCGAGATGACTGCTTTGAGGTACACCAGATGTTACTGATATTTCACGTGAAGTACTAGAGTTAAAAATTACTCTTTGCTTTTTACCTGTCAACTATGATGAAATCTATTTGAGTAAGGATGGTGGAAACCTAAATATATTTAGTTTATAATGAAGTATTGAGTGTAGGAACTTGTCAAATGCTTTGCTGAAATCAATATAAAAAACATCGGTTTGATAATCATTTTTAAAACTATTACTGACATGGTTAGTGAATTCCAGTAGTAGGGTCGATGAGGTGAGCCTACTTTTACAAAACCCGTGTTGCGAAGTGTCAATAATTGATGACACTGTGTAAGTGGGAATAAAACATAACTTTGCAATGCCTTGGTAGTTTATGATAAAAGATCTACTACCAGATTTATGTAGAGGTAAAATATATGACTATTTCCATAACGAGGGATACATATTTTGCTTGATTGAAGCAATGAATATGTTCGCTAATGGTAGATACAGAAAATCGACACGGAACTTAATTAGATGGGATAATATCTGGACCGCATGAAAATGAAATGAATGAGTGAAGTGAAAATGAAAATCTTTAGAGTGTTAAGGTGGTAGTAAACAATATCAGCGAATATAAATATAAGGCAATCTTACGCAATCGAAGGTGGGTAATTTGTAGGGATAAGAAACAGATTGTGTGGTTGGAAGTGTACTAGGCACATAAGAAGAAGTTAAAACTTATTTTTTTTAAATCTGAACCTTGTATAAGTTGCATTGCATAAAAAAGATTTTTAAAACTTCTGCTGTACCAATATTGAATGCACAGATAATGGAACAAAATGCTCGTTGCTCAAAATTTCTGTGAATAAAATAAGGCAAAGCCTTTGTAAATTAGTTTTAGTTGAAAATTTTTCTTATAAGTGGAGAAAGTTCGGTTATAGGAAACAAATCAGGTGTATAAACGAGTAGTTTTATCAATGAACTAGATGACCCGGCAAACTTTCTTCTGTTTAATACTTAATGAATATGCATTTACAAATTATTCAAAAGAATTCTGCTATCAAAAATAGTTCCTTTCCACCTTAGTCACGAAGTGATATCAGATTACCTGGTTTCAGAAAAAAACATGCTACTGTCGAACAAGTTCATCGAATTACTAATGTAATTAGAAACGCATTCGAGCTCAAGGAGTACTACTGTACAATATTTCTTGACGTAGCACAAGTGGTCGACAAAGTTTGGCATAAAGATCTATTATACAAAATTCATAAAACTTTGCCAATTCTACAATCTTTTTGAGTAATATCTATCTAATATGCGTTACATTACCGTAAAAGAAACGGAATTTACTACTGAAGAGTTTCCAGCAAAGGCTGGTGTTTCTCAAGGTATACATTATAACAGGTCAATTGGAAAGAATATTACTTTTTGAAGGGGAAAATTACAGTTGAAACAAAAACTTGGCTTGATGACGAGATTCCGGGCACTACCCCAAGAAAATCAATCATCAAGGATTGATACGCTAAGTTTAGAGGTGTTGACATAAGCACCGAAGACAATCTAAACATATTAACAGAACGTATACATCATATAATTCACGAATATTTGGTTATGAGAAAGCTCTATGCAAAGTGGGTGCCATGCGAGCTCACTTTTGACCAAAAATAGTGAAGAGGTAATGATTCGGAGCAGTGTTTTGAAAGCTGGACGTAATCGCCGAAATTGAAGTCTATTTCGAAGCAAAGGGCAAAATTTACTACAAAAATGGTATCGAAACGTTGGAGGGTCGCTATAATCAGTGTATCACTTTTGAAGGAAACTAATAAAAAAAAAATTTATTTTGCCAAAAAATGTGTTTTACTATGGTAGGTCAACCGATTTTGCGAATGACGCACCCGTCTTATTCCGTAATAAATGTGATATAAAAGCATCAAAAAGGATTGGGATCACTTACGTCACATCGAAAAATGGCTGACAAACTGGAGAATTAAAGCCAATGAGTCAAGGGCGCACCGTGATACGTCCGTAATGTAAATATTCATAAGATCTTTGGTTTCCTACTGATTAAGCTTGAAGTTGAAAAAAGCTTTAAAAATCTGGAGAGCTCATTCAATCCGTTAGAAAATGCTTTGTGCAACCCATCCAAATATTCGCGACTGCAGCTGCAGAGATATTTCCTCTTTATAGGAGAGAGACATAGTTCGAAAGGAGCTAACACTCTTCTTTTCTAGTTTAGTTTTAAGATTTGTATACCTACTGTTAGGCTTGAGTATGTTAAGACAGATTCTGCAATAAATTGACTGCGTAAAATATATGTGATTATTTTTTCCGAGAGGACCTGATTTGGTGGCTATAACTTTTAGCTTCTGATATATCATATATTTGTACATGTAATTTTCGGTCAAAACTATTATAATTAATTGCAAAATACATGAAATAATTTTAATTGATCTTATGCCCACATATTTGGAGTAAAATATTAACATTGAAACTTATAGAAACCATGCGATTAAACAGCTGTAGCTGACTGCTCAGTTATGTGAATTGAGGTAGAATTGATTTCAAAACAATTAACAGTAACATAGGGAGACTTTCATACGTACCCATACCTCTCAAATCCCAATATGCAAATGAATAAGTTAGTGCAAGATTTCTAAAAAATATTTTTTTTTTTCAAACAATTTCAATTCAGCGCACTAAGTTCGAGTATTCATTTAATTTTGAGAACATTTGAGAACATTCAAAAAATGAATTGAGACAATTATGGCTATTACTTTAAATATAATATTTAAATATTATATATTTACTTTTAATATAACTCTAATATTATTTTATATACATATATGGATATATTTGGCGCTGAAGCGATTTTTGGCCGAGCTCCTCCTCCAATTTGTGGTTTTGCGTCTTGATGTTAAACCAACAAATGGAGGGAACTACAGTTTATTTTAAGCCGCCTCCGAATGGCTGATGGATTTTTATGAGGAACTTTTACTTCATGTCAGAAATGCACTTGGAGGGCTTGAATTAGAAAAATTAATTTTCTATAATTTTGGATGTTGCTCGAATCTGGGCTCGAACCCAGGTCTTCCGAATGGCAGTACGCAATGCTAACCACTCGCATTTTATCCAATACTCGTATATAAAATGCTCGTGACGTTTGTTACCAAACTCCTCGGAAACGGCAGTTTTTTGTTAGGTTAGCAGGAACACTACTTTAGTCTCCGAGAAGTTGATTATTATCGACCTAATCGAAAAATAGTATTTATAGCACTTTTTACTTGAAATTCTTTTTTTCTAGGAAGTAGACTACTCTGTTTTAAAGAATTAATATATTTATTTGGTTGAATTCTTCCATGATTTGCCTTTAGAACTGGGAAAGGTATTACCGACAGGTTGACAAAAAATAATATGATTTCAAACATTACTAACTGCTTGACCTTTTGAGACTCCACATCGGAAAAATGTTGATGAATAAGATTTGGTCATACAATTTTTCAAAATATGACACGTATTTAAAGAATAAAGATATCAAGGTTTTTCAAAAATATATTTTGGGAATATTTTTGCAGATATGCCTTGGAATAAAATTAAACCATATGTTTTGGGACCCTCAACTATTAAATAAACCTAAGTTTTGACAAAAGGCATTCATTACACATATAATTAACTGCTTATAACTATTTTTTAAGAAAAATTAATTTAAAAATGGCGGCTATACAGCGCTCTCCCCAAGATGTTTCCATTTTTTTTGGGAACTACGGCCGGACACATAGCTCCTGTAATTTTTTTTATTTGAACAAGTTGTTGTAAGGTTTCCACTTGAAAATAGCAATAGCTACAGAAGTACGTAGAATTTTTTCAATGTATGTATTTTTGACAAAATATTTAAATTTTTTTTCGAAATTTATTAATAAAAAAAGTATGCAAAATAAAAAAAAAATCCCTTATTCTTCTTTAGATAATGTATTTTTGAAGATGTTGTCAAATTTCAAGTGAATCGGTTGTAAATTGTTTGAGTTATGTTTCCGGCCAATTTGAAAAAAGCAGTTTTCAGATAAACGCGTTTGGAATTTTGAGTATGCCTTACTGACTGAAACAGACGTTTCAACTAGAGAACGAAAATGGGGAATTTAGAAATATTTATCTGTCATAATCTTTCGGGATAACATTTTTGAGGGCATAATGTATCATATGAAAGAAAAAAATCATTTTTCCGAAAATTCTAGAGTGGCATAAACCCAGATCAAATTTATTCTCCAACTGCTTAAATAACATAATACATTTAATAAAGCGGATACTAAAATATTATTCTGGTACGTAACTTTTTATCATTGAAATAAATTTAACGCGTTAATTGAAAATAAAAATAAAAATATATATAACTTTTAGAAAATCATATATTTCCAAAAAGTGGTAATTTGGAACAATTTGTTTAACTTTTTCGCGATTCTACAGCATCATTATATAATTTTTTGCATAATTTAGAGTTAGAGGAGCTAGTGCAAGCACTTAAAAAATTTGTCTATCATTCATTTTCTTTTTTGGGAGCCAAGCTCTCTCAAAAATTCTTTACATAACACTTGGATTCCAACGCGTACCAAAAATTGGATGGCTGCCCACAATAAATGAGCAAATTTCTCCAAAAAAAAAATTAAGGAATCATAAAACAATTGCAGATTTTTATAGTGATTTTTGAAGCGCTGGATATCTGCAACTAGTAATGGAATGAAGTTCGCGAAAATGACATTTTGAAGGTCTAAGGTTCTGGCTCTCAGAGCTTTAGTAAAATATTTTTAGACAGATAATCGATTACAGAACTGTACTTAAATTCATGCCAACTTCGGAGTAAAAATAAATTTAGTAAAAATAGATGTAGAAATTTTTTTACGCGCTTCTGATTAGGTAAATGCTGGCAGTTGATAGGCAGGGATGAAAGTAAATATAAGCAAAAAATTTTTTATATTTTTTTTATTTAATATTAAGTGAATTAAAGTTTAAAAGATATTAAAAAGAATTTAAAAGGCATTGAGCTTTCCATTTTGGGATTAGGGAAACCATTTGATCGAATGTTGGTTAATGTAAAAGATCGTTTTGCATTCAAAAAAGAAAAAAAAACATTTGGAACGAATCAGCGTAGATAAAATTTAAAAACAAGAAATTAAACTTGAAGAGGCTGACTATCAAGTTTTTATAATAGCATAGTTAGACTGTAGAAAAAATTTCTCGTGAAACGAGGAAAACAACACAAAAAATTTTAAAAATTTTCTTTGGATCTTAGTTCTTAGCACTGCTCAATAATGGTCACGGCTGAAAATATTTTATCAAAAATGTGAAAACTGGAATCTTCAAGTTTGACATTGTTAGTTTTACGATCTCCGTACGTTAAATTTTAATTAATTTTAATCAGAGATATAGACAGCGTTTCAAAATCACTAAACAATTCACAATTGTTTTTTGCTCCCTTAATTTTTTGCAGAATTGTAGTTCGATAAAAATATCACAGCTGGAATATTAAGGTTTCATATATTATATTTGTGAATTGAGTTCAGATTACTTAATTTGTTTTTATTTTTCACTATTTTATAATAAAAATTATTTCAATTTATATTCAAATTTTTTTACCTATTTTAATATAAATGTATATATTTTTTAAATGCGTATTTTTTTTGTTTGGCTGCCGTTAGTTTAAAAGTCTTATTTTTGCATATTAAGAATTTTAATCAGTTTTGCTGCTTAGAAAATGCACAATTTTCTTTGCGTTCTATTTTGAAATCGTATTTAATGAATTTAACAATTTTTTATTGTAGTTCGTCGAAAGTATTTTTCACAATTTGTTATTGTCAATTAAATTTCTTTGTTTTCTCTTTAATACTTTTATATTAAATCACTTAATTTATTTTTGCTTTATTCTACAGTTAAATTGCTTTGTTTTAAATACTCAAGTATATTTTATAATTTTTGCTTCCTATACAATCAATATATATATATACATTTTGCTGTAATACTTTATAATAAGTCACTAAATTTATTTTTCTTTAATGCAACTTTTTTATTTTTTTTTATTTTAAAAAATTTATTTATATTTAAATTTCATAAAAAATTTATTTGATTTTTACTTAAATTTTTTTTTATTTCAATTCAATAAATGTCTCTCTTTTACACCAAAAATTAATTTTAATTTAATAAATGTTTTTTTTTATTTCAAATTATTTATGTTTAAATTTAACAATGTTGACTTTGTTGCTTTTTTGTTGTAAATTATTAATTTATTAAAATTAAATTTATTAAATCACTTATTTTTCTTGGAAAAATAGATTATTTTTCATTTTCTATATTTTATTTCTTTTCTTGTTTTTGTTAATTTCGCGCACTTGAAAAAGTTTACACTGTTTAACACCTTAAATGATGTTTATTAAATTAATATTTAAAATTTTGCTCTCACAAGTAAAAGTATTTTTTTATTTATATTTGCCTATGATTTTTAATTTTTTGTTTTATCCAAGTACAAAAATGTGTAATGGTTGAATTTTAGACTAACTTTTATTATTTTCTTTTTGCACTTTTTCGCAAGCAATACAACGACAAAAAGTTTAACTTTCGTACTTTTTAGGTAATTTTTTTTAAATAGTTTAATTTCATAAATTTTGTTTTCCTATAATTTCGTTGCACAAATGTTTTCTTATTTTTCGATTAATTATATTTTCATTACTTTTGCTTATCCTTCGTTGCAAGTAAAAAATTTTTTCTTCCAACAACTAGTTCACTGGTAACGCATAGAGAAGAAAGCAATTATAAAAATCAATTCAAATGTCTATATAAATTCAATTTCCGTTTCCGATTGCCGATTTTCGGTGTAATTCGAATAGATTGTAGAAGCGGTCACCAGCAGCTGATTAAGAAGACTGAATGCCAAAGTCAAGCGGATCCACATTGAATGGTCGCTCCACACCAGAGATTGGCGGCCACTCCACATACATAAAAATGCCAATCGCCGCAGCGAATAGAGCAGCGCTGCGATTCAATTTATATTAACTTCTTGTGTTTGTTGTTATTGTTGTATTTTGAACTATGCCAACATTGAATTAAATTTTTTCTAATAACCAAATACAAATGTAAATGTGAATGAATATGAATAAAGCAAAAAAAAAAAAAAACACGAAAACAAAAAAAATTAAAATCCATTTCGAATTGCCACACACCCAATTGAGAGTGGTGGTGCGGTGGTGGCAGTCGTCAACAACCGCCAATCAAATGTGTGTTGTCCTACTCTATGCTGTGAAGCTTCTTCCTACACCTATATGCCTCGATAGTTGACCATTCCACGCAACCACAAGCCTTAAGTAACCGTAATTCAGACTGAGTTGAGCGGTGGTAGGAGGAGGAGGAGGGATTTGGTGTAGAAAACATGTGTAACGGCTTGCGCTGTTAGGGTAAGGATTCAAAAACACGCTCGTTCATTCGTCTGACCAAAGGATAATCAACATGCACGCTTAGATAGTTAGACAAAATGTATAAAATAACAATAACATTAATAACGGTAAAGCCATAAGCACAATTACAATAACAAAATTTTATGCCATTTTGTGCTCTTTTTTGCATTTCAACCAAATATACATATATTTCATAAGACAGCAAGAAGACGAATGGTTGGAAAAATCGCAAAAGGCATTTGGAGTGAAGTCGACAGCGCTGTCAGGTGTAACGTCAACTCTAATTCCATAGCAGTGACACCTCAATGCCAAATAGGTTGGGCGGCTAATGGTTATGTTGTTGTTGTTCTTGTTGTATGTGCGATTGGTAGTTATGCTGAGGTGAAAATTCCTTTGAATTTGAATTTCAAATAAAATCTGACTTTAGGCGGTTTGGTGGTTTGCAGAGGGTTAAAGCACGAAAAATACTTCGAAATGTGAGCAAAAATACAAGTAGAAGAATGTGTATATGTGTGCGTGTTTGTTACAATACAGTTTGAGTCTTCAATTAATTCACCACGAGATAATTTGTGCCGTAGGCACACCATGGCGTATGAGTGTTCTTAGAAAAGCGCCATTTCAATGGACGGAGAGAAAGAAATTCTGTGTTTATACGATTAAATTCATATTTAGGTAACTGTGTTTATTACATTTGAACATACATGTGGTAAAAATATTTATACATATGTGTTTGTTTTCATAAATAGACATACATATACTCGAAATGATTTGCATTTCACAGCTGGATATAAGGAGAACTTCGACCTTTAACCACTTTTGAGGTACAGAATGTATGGAAATTATATTTATTTATGGTAAACAGCATCTAAAATAGAAAACGGAGGGATTGTTAAAATAAAATTGCGAATTTGGTAATAATATGGCTGAATGAATAAAATCAATTAAAATAGAATAAAATAAAATAAAATAAAATAAATAAAATAAAATAAAAAATGAAGAAACATAATAATATAAAATAAATTAAGAAAAAAGAATAAACAAGAAATAATATATTAAATGAAAAAATAATAATATAAAATAAATTAAGAAAAAAAATATACAGAATATAAAAAAAAAATGAAAGAAAAATTAAATTAAAAAAAATATAAAAATATAAAAAAATTTAAAAAAGAAAAAAAGTAAAAAAAATAAAAATAAAAAATACAAAAAATAAACTAAAAAAAAAAAATAAAAAAAAATTAATAAAAAAAATAAAATGAAAAAAAAAAACAAATGATAAAATAAAGAATTTAAAATAACAACAACAGAAAAATACAATAAATAAACATAAAAAAAAATAAAATAAAATAAAAATAAATAAAAAATAAATAAAAAAAATTAAAAAAATATAAAAAATTAGATTAAAAAAATAACATTAAAAAAAGCAAAAAAAAATAAATATATGAAACAAAATAAAACAAAATAAAATAAACTAAAGCAAAATGAAAAAAAAAAAAAAAATAAATAATAAAAAAATAAAAAATGTAAAAAATAAAAAATTTAATAAAATTATAAATATAAAAAAAAATTTAAAATAAAAAATAAAGTAAAATATACAATAATAAACTAAAATAAAAAAAAAATTAAAAAATTTAAAAATAAATAAAGTAAAATGAAATAAAATAAAATAAAATAAAGTAAATAAAATAAAGTAAAAAAAATAAAGTTAAAGAAAAAAATAAAATAAAATAAAACAAAATAAAACTAAAAAAATATTAAAATTTTAACTCAAAAAAAAAATAAAGAAAAAAAAAATAAAATAAAAATAAAAAGAAAAATATAAAAATAAAAATGAAAAAAAAAAACAAACATAAGAATAAAATATTTAAAATAACTAAAAATGGAAAACTTCAATAAATAAACATAAATAAAAGATAAAAAAAATGAAAAAAAAAAATAAAAAAAAAAAATAAAAAAAATTATATATAAAACAATTAAAAAAAAATTTAAATTAGATAAAAAAATAAAATAACATAAAAAAAACCATAAAATAAATAAAATAAAATCAAACAAAATAAATGAAGTAAAATAAAATAAAATAAAATAAAATATATAAAATAAAATAAAATAAAATGAAAAAGAATTAAATTAAATCAAATTTAAAAAAAATAAAAAAAAAATAAAAAAAATAAAAAGAAAATAAATAAAAAATTATAATTAAAAACTGGATTAAAAAAAAATAAAATAAAAAACACTTAAATGAAAAATAAAATAAAATAAAATAAGTTAAAACGAAATAAAATGCAATAAAAAAATAAAAATTAAAATTAAATAAATGAAATAATATAAAATAAAATAAAATAAAATAAAATGAAATAAAGCAGAATGTAATAAAAAAATTAAACAAGGTTAAATGAATATAATAAAAATAATTTAATTTATTAAGAAAAAAATAAAATAAATAAGAAAAAAAAAACTAAAAAAAAATAAATAAAAAATTTAAAACAAAAATTTAAATAAAAGAATAAAAATAAAATAAAATAGAATAATATGAAATGAAGTAGAACAAAATAAGTTACAAAAGAACAAACACATTGAAGTGAAACAAAATAAATGACAAAAGTTAAATAAAGGAGTTAAAAAATAAATAAAATGAAATAAAATAACATAAGCTGAAATAAAAATAAATAGAAATAAAAATTTAAAGATATAAAAAAAAATTAATAAAACGAAAGAAAAAAATAAATAAAATAAACTAAGACAAAAATATATTAAAACCGAGTAGAAAAGAAATAAATTAAATTAAAAAAATAATAAAGTAATTTAAGTAAAATAAAAAGAAATGAGATAATAAAATAAAGTAAAATGAAATTAATATAAATAAATTAAATTAAATTATATTAAAAAAATTAAATCAAATAATTTAAATTAAATAAATTGATGTAAAATATTATAAACGAAAAATAAAATAAAATGAAAATTTAATAAAAAACATCTTATATAACATAAAATAATTTAAACTAAAATAAAATATATTAAAGCAAAGTGGATATGAACCAAAATAAAAGTAAATTAATCCAAAGAAATGCTAAATAAATTAAAATATGTTAAATAAAGATAAAGCAAATGAAATAAAATAATTAATTTAAAATAAAATAAAACCAAATATTTTAAAAGAAATATATTGAATAAAATAAAAAATTAAAATTTATTAAAACAAAATAGAAATAAAATAAATTAAAAAGGGAAAAAGCAAAAAATTAAATTTAATAAATGGAAATAAAAGGAAGTGAAATAAATGAAAAAAAAAAATTTAATTAAGTTAAATTTTAATTAAGAAAAGCATAAAATAAAATAAAATAATTTATTTATATTGTTAGTTTATTGAAAATAAAATATTATGAAAAACCCATCAAGCGTTCAGTGGCCTTACCGATTAAAACTGTACTTATATATGTATATAATACTCTTAAATATGAACACGAAAAAGGGAATCTTACGGCATTGCGTCAATTTGTCTGCCATCAGCCGAAAAGCTGACATACATCTACAGGAATGTTTGTAATTATGTGTTTGGTATGAACTATATATATATATATACATATATATAAATTGCTTGCAGACATATTAAAAACGCAAAGAACTAATCTAATATATAATGTACGTAACTCATTTAGAGCGTTCGTGGCTTCGTGCGAACAGAAAGGGGTGGAGAATGAAATAATTTGTAAGAACAAGAAGAGGAAATTTTTGTGATGTTTGCTTTTGTTGTAATTTGCCGGCTTAATTAAAATTGAATTTATATACGCAAATAGAAATCGTTAACATTAAGGTGGGCAACTACTACAGCTTAAGCTATATTATATATATTTATATATGGATATTTATATGTAAGTTTTTTATGCCTATGTTATGTATACTCGTATTTACTTTTTTTTGCGCATTTTGCTCATTATAATTTTTACACGCACGTGCCCGTAAGACACACAAAGTGGAAAACGTTTTGTAGTCCGCTGGCAAAATTATCAGTTGGCAACAAACCTGCCTTGATCCATGTGATTTATCAACCTTTAGGGAATATTTGCAAAGATTTTTAGTTTGGGATTTGTTTTTTCCCCTTAATGCGATACGGTTATTACATACATTAGTATGTATTTATGGCAATAGAAAGGCATTTTAACATAAAATATTGAGGATTTATGAATCAGTTGATTGCATGCGTTCAAGTGGCTGTTTCAACACAGAGATAACTGAGAGAAGGAAGAGAATATGACTTTTTGTTAAATACAAGTAAGCAAAAACATCTGGATATATCCAGTATCCTTGAGCGTAGTTATCCATTATCCACTTCATAATAAGTTAACTTGAGAGGTTGTTATATGTGGGAGCAGTTTTTATCGCTTAATTATTATTTATGAAGTATAATTTTTGGAAATTCATGAACTGTTATCTAAGTGCAAGGAAAAGGAATATATATTTCACGCGTGCATTGAGTACTCGCGTTGTTCGCAAGACTGCTGCTCTACTTTATCTTCAAGCCCTCTTCGAGTTCTTTTTATATTGAAGGAAGAGCGTCGCTTTCATGCAGTTTAATAATTTTCGTCGTTGGAGCACTTTTGCTTAAGAGTTTTTGAGGCAGTGGATGTAGTGGAGGACATACCTTTGATTTTTCACTAACCAACAGAGCAAAGAAGATTACTCATATCAAGCTTAAACAAAAATGCTTTGTTCGAATAACACTTCAGCAAAAATAAATCGGTCAGCTCACTAGACACATAATTATTTATTTAGCGGGACAAAGAGACACAAGAGATTAAATTAAATCGAAACTGGAGCATAAACAAACAAAAACACGTCTGCATTCTTCAACTCTTATAAAGAGTTATTAATTTAGTGGTTTCGAAATTGCAGGGCTGTATTTTGACATCTGCCAAACTTAACTGTCAGACCAAACATGTTTTGTTTTAGTTAAAAGTCAGGCATTTACGAAAATGGAACGCTAAACAATCGCACACGCCTTAAAATTGTTGAAACCTATCACAAAAATGGTGATTCTAACGTGACCAAATTTCGTGCTTAAGAGGAGATTATAGTGCATATAATCGTCTAAATACTCAAGCAATTTGTAAAATTTTAAAGTAATTTGAAGAAACTGGATCGTTTATAGATATTGTAAGGCCTGTGTATCATCGTTTTGCTCGTTCCACCTCGAATATCGTTACTGTAAATGCAAGTATAGCCGAAGAGCTGAATGTATCTATTTCTCGACGTTCGCAAGAGCTGGGACTTTCTAACGACACATTATAGCATATTCTGCAGTTGAACTTAAACCTGCATCTATATAAGTCCGGCTCACATAACAACTGTAGCCAGCTGACCATTCACAATGCCGTAGTTACGTCGATTTTCTAGAGCTGCAAGGCACATTTCTCACTCAGTGTATACGGTAAATACGCAAAATTTTCATATTTAAGGTTCCGAGAATGCTCAAATAATTGAAGGGAGGGCATTACACCCAAAAAAAAAACTTACTGCCTGGTGCGTTTTTTGTTCCGGAGGTGTGATTGGACCTTACTTCTTTGAAAACGATAACGGCAAGACGGTCACTGTCAATTCGGAGTGTTATACTTATAACCGACGTTTTTTGATCTGCAATTAAAGAGCAAGACTTGGACAATTTATGAGAGATGGGGCCACAAAACACGAGCGAATATGGCTTTGTTGTGAAAGAAATTTCCGGCCGCGTAATCTCGTCTTAGCGATGTCAATTGGCGACCGAGATCGTGCGATTTAACACCGTTGGAATTTTTTTGTGGAGCCACACGAAAGACCGCGCTTAAGCTCAACTCTTGAGCACTTAAAAACCAGCATTTGTGAAGTTATGGCTAATATACCGCCCGGTATGTGCGAAAAGGTGATCGAAAATTACCTCAAACGGATAGAAGTTTCCAAAAATTTATAAGGCGGTCATTTGATTGACGTAGTGTTTCACATATATTGCCAAGGTTCAAGCTTTATTACATCAAAAAAGAACTTTTGTCTTTGGCCATGTCTAAGTATATATACCTTTCATGAACATGTCAAAAATTGATTTTCAGTGTTCAATATAAACTTGAATTTTTATAAATTTATATGTTTTTTGGCTTATTTTTAGCCCAAAACTTCATATCCGAACAAATAAGTCGTTGGTTTTCAGTACCATCATGCAATTCATAACGTGTGTGTAGAGACTAATTTTATTTTTTATATTAGCCCATTTTTGCATTTCGATTCGAATCGTATTTTCTCTGTTCGGCAGATTTGGTATTCGTCGTTAGGTTTCGTTTCGAGCAATCTTCGAAACTTTCGGTTCTATCCAATTCTATGTATTCTACATTTCGATCGTAGTTGCGTTTTTGTACGTTTTAATTTATTTGGCAGAGAACAGTTCAATTGTATATTTTCCTGTACTTAAATAACATAATTTTAACAAAAAATAAGTAAAACATGATTTTGATAATTGAAAAGGTTATAACGATGTTTTTGTTTTTTTTGTTTTATGAGGTTCGCTTTTTGATATAACACACAAGCAACATGAAAAATTAGAGAGTATTGAAATAAAGTTGCCGAAATACAGTTGATCCACCAGTAAAAGACTCCATGATTCCGAGAAAATTGTGTAATGGCATTGACCATGTCAAAGTACTTGGCTGAGTTTCTTGTGAAAAAATATCCAGGACTCACTTGAAAGCATCTTCTTCTTTTGATTCGATCGTAACCCAGAATACCTAATTATGATTGCGCCGGAGCGGAACGCGAGAACGTACTCGAAGTGTAGAATAGCCCTGAGTGTTCTCTTTGGCTCATTATCATTATTATAAAAACTATTTTTTGTTTTTATTCTACATTTCATGAATATGAAATGGTATATTAGCTTCGGTCCGAAGTATGTAAGTACCTGAAGTAGAAGATGTCGTAACCATCAAAATTTATATCGATCGGAGTAGAATGGTGAATTGAGTTGATTTAGATTTGTCCGACTATCCGTCTATGTGTCTGTCTACCTGTCCGTCCGTTTTAACACAAACTAGTCTCAGAGCTTTTCAGCTATTTCAGCGAAACTTAATATGCAGATGTATTTTTGTAATGTTATAATGTTAGATAGTTACCATACAACCGATTTGTTTAGATTTGAGGTTTTGGCTAAAAATTTCGCTAAAAATGCATCTAATAGCCTGAAATGTGGTATTCTGCATACTTCAATGCAAGAAATATACAGTGAAATCATCGGAATCATGGAATGTTTCATTTTGCAATAAACTTGTTACGTTCATGAAGGGTTCAAGAAAGGGACGAAGATAGCACTTCTTTCTTCTTTTTTATATTATTTTTTACTAAGTTGTTTACCGTTACATTAGTATAGAATGTAATCAAGCGTAAAATACCTACAATACAAATTACATACTCCTTAAGTGTACATACAGTGGAGAGCAAAAGTGATGAATGAAAAAAAAACAGAAAATGTACTGCAAACTAGCGGAAAACAATCAGCGAAAAAATAGGAACAGAATAACGGAAGAAGAGAAAAAAGAAAACAAAAAAACTTACATGTACTCATTTATGTACTTTTTGATTTTCAATACTTTATTAGTAAAAAATATATTTTTCCTAGCTATCCTCGACGATTTCCCAAATTGTTCGAGTCCGATCACTGGATTGCTAAATAAAACTCCCAAGATTTGTTCGTTTGGCCTCTTAATCGTCAGTAATTCACTCAACGTTTATTTATTGGCTAATTTTACAATTCTTTATAACACACAATTATTTTCTGCTTCAGCTTGTCCGTTTCCAAAACACACAGCTCACTGCGTTTTCTACTCGTCTCTCCTGTGACAGCTGTCGCTCATTTTATACCTGAGGATGACCCAAACATTCTGTTTGCGAGCTCAAGAGTTTGCTTGCGATAACTGCTGCCACTCCGTTTAGGCCTACGATGGTCGAAACATTCCGTTCATGCGCTAACTTGTCTACCTGTAGTAGTTGCTGTCGCTCTTCTCGTCTGCCCATTGTACGGGGAATTTCCATCATACTGCCACTTCTTTTACCTGTCCTTTGGGATTTACGTCACAATATCATTTTTTATTTCATAATAATGATTTTATTTAGTCAATAAACCTCTTTTTAATAATGCCTTGTAGACGATTTGACATAATTTCAACCAAATTATTTAAGCTTTCTTTGGCTATAAGATATGAGTCGAGAATTCTTCGCGCTAAAGTGAACACACCGAAACTTAAAATATGTATTAATAAAAAATTAATAATTTAGATAATGAAATTAACTGTGAATTTTAATAACTTTACTGTTAAAAAAAATTAAATGCCAGGGATGCGTAGATGAGTACATGCGAGTATTTTGATTTCTGTTTTCTTTTCTTCCATGTCCATAAATAAAAAATAAATTTTTTTATATGCTTTACTGTTTCCTTCTTCATTTGGTCCGAAAAGCGTAAAATGCAAACATGGACTCACTTTTGCTTGCCACTGTACATATGTATATATTTTCCCCAACTAACTTTTTTCTTTGTATTCCAGTTATGTCTATTTATCTTCATATACATCATTTCCTCCGAAGATATTAAACGATTTATTGCTCAAAATTTGGTTGTCATGCAAATGGAGTGAAAAATCAATTTTTAAAACGGAAATTTGCAACTTATCTCAATTGAAATTCAATGAAGTGTAATATCCTTTTTGTCCAAAGTGTGCTTTTTTACTCGAGCATAATTGGTATATGAGTGTAGTAATAAATACGGATAAATAAAAAATAAAGGATAAACAACAAAAAGATACACTAAAAAGAAATAAAAAAATATATTAAAGGAGAGATGAACTTATGTGTAACGAAGTGGCGTTTGGATAAAATATGCAAATAATGATATTTATTGGCAAACAATTTTATTAATGGCAATATGTACCGTGAAAATGAAAGTGGAAAATAATAATTTTTATATTTATTTATAAAGGTATGTATGTACGATTAAATTAAATTTAATTCTTTTATTCCTCGAAAAGGTAATGTCACGGAAGATTTCTTATATTTCGGGATCCGTGAGCCATTAGTGAAGATAAGAATAAGCTAAAGCACTTCGAATAGAGTGGTGATCATTAAATTCTGACCAAACTTGCAGTACTTCTCGATACATAACTCGCTATTAATGACACGGACCTGAAGTATATGGTACTAAAAATACTAATCTTCATCTTCCCTGGTGTAGGCACCGCTTACGCGATTATAGCTGAATCAACAATAGCGCGCTACTCGTTGTTTCTCTTCACTGTTTGGTACTAGTTGGAAATACTAAGTGAAACCAGGTCACTCTTCAGCTGATACTTCCAAGATTTCCCTCTACTGCTGCTTCCAGCAGCGGGTATTCTATCGAATACTGTCGAAGTTGTCTACCCCTAGAGTAGTCGACAGAAGTCTGCTCCTAGAGGAGTAGGAATGTGCGGGATAGACTGATTTTGACCCTGTCGTGTTAAAAGCTTTTTGGTGATGATTGTAGTTTATGTATAGTGCACCTCCCACCCTTGGTGATAATGCTCTCAGGTTTCATTATATAGTTGGTGATATTCACTATTGCTGGTAGCACTCTTAAGGTGATGTTGTAAGGTATTGACAAATGATGAGTTAAGTTTCGAGTTGAACGGGAATACCGCTATATCAACCAATGATGGAATCGCAATGATGTGTAGTTCTTTCGCTATGGTCAAAGAGCGTATTATGGTAGATAACATTTTTATGGTTTTTATATCGTTATTTTGGCAGTGCTGTGGTCTGTAGTTGGCAAACCGGTTTCTGTTAAAATTGGTTTGATTGGTGAAGCTGGAAAGGCTCGAATGGGTCTTCTAGCTGCCGCAGGATAAGGTGCACAAAGAAGCTTGATATGATCATTAGCACGGTGTCTATATATGGAAAGTCCGTAATCTATTTTTGATAGTAATAATGCCTTGGAGGATGGGGCCATGTGTATAAGTTCACGCAAGTGAGGAAAGCTTCTGACTGACATTCACCTGTGAGTGGCCAGAAACAATGCTTTTACATATGGTTCAAGCAGCTCACGACTTCCGGTTTTAGACTAAGTATTCTCTGGGTAGCCAACAAACTTCCGTTTGGGGTTTGGAACCAACCGCATAAAAACTATACTCTAATGAAAATTCAACAAATGCCTCGGATGAGAGACCCCATTTTGATGGCGACCTCCGCAAACGTTTAAAGGATCACGATTTGAGGGCATACACCTGGAATGGCCGCTCCCTTAATTGGGAAGGTGTCGCTGCCCAGCTGGTTGATGTCCTCGTATGACTAAAGGCTGACATCACTGCCGTTCAAGAAATGTAACGGGCGGGACAAGGACGGAAGAAGGTGGTTCCTTGTGAAATCTATTACAGCAGCCATTTAAAGGAGTGCAAATTTGGTGTTGGGTTTGTGGTGGGGAGAGACTTCGTCGCCGAGTTCTGGCATTTACCTCTGTGGATGAATGCCTAGCCGCAATTGAATCAAATCGAAGTTCTTCAACATATCGTTAATTTGAGCCCGCGCACCGACAGAAGAGAAGGATGATGTAACCAAAGATACCTTCTATGAGAGCCTAAAACGTACTTATGAGCGCTGCTCCCGTCACGATGCCAAAATTGTGCTAGGCGATTTCAACGCCAGGGTGGGCAAAGAAGGTATTTTTGGTGAAACAATTGGAAAATTCAGCCTCCACGACGAAACATCCCCAAACGGGCTGAGGCTGATTGACTTTGCCGGGGCCCGAAATATAGTTGTCTGTAGTATCAGATTCCAGCATACGAAAATTCATCAAGCTACATGGCTGTCGACATATCGTAAAACACGCAACCAATTCGATCATGTTGTGATAGACGGAAGACATGTATCCAGTGTTCTAGACGTACGTACGTTCCGAGGGCCAAATATCGACTCGGATCAATATCTTGTAGCAGCAGAAATACGCACCCGCCTCTGTGTGGCAAACAACGCCCGTCAACAAAGACAAGGAAAGTTTGACGTCGAAAAGCTGCCATCACAGCAGACAGCCAGCAGGTTTTATACTCGGCTAGCACACCTGCTCTCTGAGAGCATTCATCAGCGACTCGATATAAGGGTGCTGTGGAATGAAATAGCAAGTTTCTTGCTTATCGCTGCTTCGGAAACAATTGGTTTTCAACAATACCAGAAAAACAGCTGGTACGATAAGGAATGTCTAGCTGCAGTGGAGAGAAAGCAGACTGCCTACGGCGCAACCTTGCGATCGACTTTAACACTTGTGGGGTGGGATAAATACCAAGAGCTGAAGAGGGAAACGAGACGCATTTGCAGACGAAAAAAGAAAGAGGCCGAAATGCGTGAGTATGAAGAGCTTGAGAAGCTGGCCGACAAGGGTAATGCTCGAAAATTCTATGAGAATATGCGGCGACTTACAGAAGGTTTCAAGACCTGAGCAAACTCATGTAGGGACCATGGAGGTAATCTGGTGCCAGATGTCCAGAGTATATTTAGTGTATGGAGGGAACACTTCTCCAACCTGCTCAATGGCAGTGAAAGTGAAAACCCCGGAGATGGCGAACCCGAAACCCCAATCGATGACGATGGTATAGAAGTGACATCACCCGACTATGAAGAAGTTTGAATAGCGATTGCCCGCTTAAAAAATAACAAAGCGGCGGGAGCCGATGGCTTACCAGCAGAACTATTCAAATATGGCGGGGAAGAACTGACAAGGAGCATATATCAGCTGCTTTGCAGAATATGGTCGGACGAAAGCATGCCTGACGAATGGAATCTAATTATGCCCTGCCAAATCCAAAAAAAGGGAGATCGCACGGTCTGCGCCAATTATCGTGGGATAAGTCTCCTTAGTATCGCAAATAAGGTCCTATCTAGCGTATTGTGTGAAAAACTAAAGCCCACCGCCAACAAACTGATCGGACCTTATCCAAATCCAAATCCATCATTGACCAGATATTCACCATGCACCAAATCTTGGAGAAGACTCGAGAGAAAATAATCGATACACACCACCTTTTTATCGATTTTAAAGCTGCCTTCGACAGTACGATAAGGAACTGCCTCTACGCCGCTATGTTTGAATTTCATATCCCCATAAAACTCATACGGCTGTGCAAACTGACTCTGTATAATACCAGCAGCGCAGTTAGAATTGAGAAGGACCTGTCTGCGCCGGAGACTCTTTATCGTGTGATTTCTTCAATTTAATGCTGGAGAAAATAATACGTGTTGCAGAGTTAAATAGACCAAATAAACAGTCATCGCATTCGTGACTTGGCTCCCACGTCACTGTTGACAGTCACAACTTCGAAGTCGTAGATAATTTCGTCTATCTGTCAACCAGCATTAACAACACCTACAATGTCAGCCTTGAAATCCTACGCCGTATCACTCTTGCCAACAGGTGCTACTTTGGACTGAGTACGAAATTAAAAAGTAAAGTCCTCTCTCGACGAACCAAAACCAAACTGTACATGTCGCTCATAATTCACCACGTCCTGACATATGGTGCAGAAGCCCGGACGATGTCTACATCCGATGAGTCGGCTTTAGGAATTTCCGAGAGAAAGGTTTTGCAGAAGATTTATGGTCCTTTGCGCGTTGGCAACGGCGAATACCGCAGATGATGGAACGATGAGCTGTACGAGCTATATGACGACATTGATATAGTTCAGCGAATAAAGAGACAGCGGCTACGCTGGCTAGGTCATGTCGTCCGAATGGATGAAAGCGCTCCAGCTTTGAAAGTATTCGATGGAGTACCCGCCGCGAAAGCAGAGGAAAAGGAATACCTCTGCACCGTTGGAAAGATCAGGTGGAGGGCGATCTGCTTTCACTTGGTATTTCTAACTGGTACCAAACAGTAAAGAGAAGAAACGAGTGGCGCGCTATTGTTGACGAAGCTATAATCGCGTAAGCGGTGCCTACGCCAAAGAAGAAGAAGTTTATTGGCAGAACTAAAATATTTGCCATGACTCAAATATGCTAAGTAAATTTGTTTGGATTCGGTGATTATATTTATAAAATAACAAAACAATCGTTCACCATTTTTTTTTCTATTTTAGTTAGCTATGGCAGGTGATACGGCTTTCACTTTTCAGTATTCTTATAAACCATCTCCATGACAATCCGAATTTTTTGATAACACCAAAAACTTACACTTATTTGTATATACATATGTAAGT
Organism: Neoceratitis asiatica; assembly: GCA_030068015.2. Classification (NCBI taxonomy): domain Eukaryota; kingdom Metazoa; phylum Arthropoda; class Insecta; order Diptera; family Tephritidae; genus Neoceratitis; species Neoceratitis asiatica. The sequence continues at coordinate 51,849,814 of CM061526.1, read as the reverse complement.
ATTAAATAGGAGAACTTTTTCGTTGAAAAAAAAATTAAATTGTTTTGCTTAGCAACCATCTGCCATACTTCCCATTGATCATTTTCAATATGTTCGACGCGTCAAAAACGTATTGTATTAAAATAAATGTGCACGGGTATGGCTGCATATAAAAATATGTGAAACACACTTCGTTTTAATATTTCCAATTTCCTTTCTAACCCAATAGAAGTATTTGAATTGCAGCAAAAATTATAAAAATGAGAAAGCATAAATCATATAGACATTTCCACATCCTGTGCATATATGTACATAGATATCACAACCAACTTAGTTCCATGTATTAGTATATACGCATGTGCAGCACAACCTTATTATCATACAATTTCCTGTTACGGTTGAGCCCGAAAGCGTAAAAAAGGCATACAACACTCAATTTTTGTTTATTTTTTTCACGAAAGCTTCCAGTAAACGGAAAAAGAGTGTTGCGCCATGACAGCGAGGCGGAAGGACGTTGATATGCTTGAGATTCTTAAGAAAAAGTTAAAAGCTTAACACACACGATGTTGGTTGGGAAAATTATAAAGATATATTCATACGTTTGTATATACTCGTATGCGAGTATATTTGTATTGGTTAATATACACACACAAATATTTGAATTGGCAATATACATATGAGCAAGTGTGCAAGTGAACAAGTCAAGAAAGCCACAGGGCAAATGACGAACATAAATATTTTATTGGCATTCGAAAGTTTGACATCACCATTGATATTCAGCACATGCAGACGCACGCAAATATATATATAGATATATATGTATATAAATGCAAAAATTGTCCACATGTTGTACATACACATGCGTTCAGTTGTTGAGTACCGATGTTGTAAATTGATTTAAAATATTTAAAAAAAATTTCGAATAAACTTAAAAAAAAAATTCTCCTTTTTTCTTTATAATAATAAAATAAAATAATCTTTATAACTAAGAAATATTTATATAAATTCTATAGATCTTAAGAAAGTTTGAAATCTAAAGACTTCAATAACATCTTTCGAAATATCATAACTTTCTAATTAAGAAAAAATTGCTGAAATTAGTATTTAAAACTGTGAAGAATATAAGTGTAAAATAAAAAAAAAAATTAATCTTGTTTACCTAAAATTAATTTTCTAAAAAAAACCTTCCACAATAGACCACTATGAAATATTTACACAAATTAAAGATTTCTAATTTCTTTTTACACCTTTCTGTACATGAAATGGTATGTTAGTACCATACCCGTAACAGAATCAATCTGAAAGAAGCTGATTGAGTTTAGCCATGTACGCCTGTCCAACTGTCTGTTTGAACGCAAACTAGTCCCTCAATTTTTGAGATCATTTGTCGGAACCGACCAGATCGGACCACTATAGATTTGAAATTTTGGGTCATAAATTCGTCTGAAACCCATCGATATTGGACTGCTATATATATAGCCCCCAAATAACCGATTTGTTCAGCTATGAGTTTTTGGTCAAAAAATCCGCTAAATAGGCATTTTGAAGCTTTGTTGAAATTTGTTATCATCCACAAATATTATGAATTGCCTATTGGTAGTGAAAATCATCAAAATCGGAATACTATATAATAATAGTGAGAGATGTGAGGTTTTGGGTAAAAAATTCTCTAAAAAAACCCTCCAGAAACATGAAATGTGGTAAATTCAAGTTTATATTGACACTGTAAATCATTGAAATTGAATGTTACAATTTGTAATTAATTTGATATGTAAATGAAAGCTATAAAGACTTCGGCAGTTGTTCTTTATGGATTTTTTTTTAAATTTGTAATGTAATCATTGCAGATTTCTAAAAAAAATTATTAATGCATTGATCTGGATTATGTATTTAAGCATAATTTAAGAAATAAAATTTCTTATAACAAAAGACCATAGAATGAGTTGAGTTTTTAATTTTTCAACATGGCGTATCGTTTTTTAAAATATACGATACTTATAAATTTAAGGAAAATTCAATGAAGATTTAAAAAAATAATTTGTTACATAATTGAATTTTTTTCGTTGAAGCTACCATTGTGACCTGGAACATATTCAGAATTCAAAACAAGCGCTTTACAAGTTCATGAGAAAAAAAGTTTTTTTCTTCCTGAAATAATGAGTCCGATAACTTTGTGGACCCGATTCACTATACCTATGAAATATTTTTGTAATATTTGTTTTGATTAATTGAATTTGCCTCGACATCGGAGAATAAGTAGTTAAATCTTAACAAGAAAGAACCGTTGTCACGGCCAATGTCATTATCAACTTGAATTTACGTCTGTAGAATACCACAATTCACGCTTCTAGACGCTTTTTTAGACGATTTTTGAAAGAAATCCTCATATCTGAAATTATTATATAAGGGGTATTCTCTAAGTCTAGGAAATGCATGGTATAGGAAAAGTTTCCTATTCGTGCAAGGGCACAACAACAAAAAAAAGCAAAAAATATGCTACGATAGGAAAAATATCCTATACCAAAAACTATGTATATTTATTTCCCACAGATAGCAGGAAGAAAAAAACAACCCTGTGCCTGTGTGGTTGCTATTGTTTCACTTGAATATGTCACAATTTTGCAACGGGGGTGCTCTCGCTCTCTAGCACAATTCCGTAGGAAATATTTGTATAGTATGCATTTCCTAGACATAGCGAATCCCCCCTATAGTATGCCGATTTTGATGATTTTCACTACCAATATACAATTTATAATATATGTGGATAATACCGAATTTCAAGCTCCTTGTTGTTTTTTATAGAATTTTCTATTTTCTACTGAGTTTTGACAAAAAACTTTACAACTGATCGGTGTATGGAAGTTACATGTTATATTCGTCCGATTTCAATGATTTTCAGAATCAATAAGCAGTTCACCATGCATGTGTAGTATACCGAAACCGTTCGTAGGTACTTTTTGAAATTATTATGGAAAAAAATTTCAAAGCTGAAAAATCGCTCTGACCAGTTCTGACAAATGGTCATTTAAACGTATAGATACATCTTCCTTCCAAGTTCAGTTGAAATATCTCAAAAATTTAGGGTTTAGTTTGCGTTCAAGCAGACAGACACACAGACGGACACGGCTAAATCAATTCATCTCAGTTGATTCTGATAGGATCGGTTTAAATCGGTGGGTCTATCTCTTCTCCTTCTGGTACTTACATACTTCGGACTAAATTTAATATACCTTTTCATGTACATGAAGGGTATACAAATTAAATTAACATAAATAGCTAATTAGCAGGAATGGATTTCTGGCTCGACGTTGCTCTTTACAAAGCTTACAAATCCCTCCTTTTCAGGCGCGTATAACCTGGTGTAGAGCCCAAGGTATTACCCAAAGGGTTCGCATGATTATGCAGTTTTGCTACGTAATTTTGTGTTACGATTAAAATCTCTTCTTTGGTAGTGCGTATATTTAGATCTCTATAGATATGCATGCACCATAATGCATCCGTTATTTTTCTTAACCCTTTGGTTTGGAATCTTTGCATTATATCTATCTTCGTCGCGCAATCTGTATTCCATAGCTGCATTCCATATATCAATATTAATTTTATAGGCGCATTATAAAGAAGGAGCCCTGATTACTTGCTTAAGAGCTAATATATACAAACTGGCAAATTTAAGCTTCAACTGCATCTCTTTGTCCGAGATTTGTTGCCTCTAAGTTTATCGTGTATCCAGGTGAATGCCAAGATATGTCATTTCATTTGTTCGTGGGATAGGTATATCGCCAATAGAGCATGTTTTTGGTTTTAATTCAAAAGTTATGTGTTCGGACTCATTTTCATTGACTTTAACGGACCATTTTGCTAGCCATTTTTCAATTTAAGCTGCTGCTCTAACACTTTCGTGGCTGCAATGCGGCATTTGTGTCGACTAAATAAAGCAATGTTATCCGCAAAAGTTAGCGTGATTACTTTGTGATTTACAGGAATATCTGCGGCGAACAGTATAATATAATATTGCCTGTAGGGCAAGTAGGATCCAAAAATATTGTGGAAAGTGTTAGGTAACGAGTTCTTAATCATATGAACTAGACCATCTTGCAACACCTTGTCAAAAGTTTGAGCCACATCAAATAAAGCGATTATAGACGAATCAACAATAGCGCCACTCGTTCCTTCTCTTCGCTGCATGACGTCGAACTGTCATACGAACGCAATGAAGCAATCGTATATATTCGAGAAGTGAAGCAAATAGTTTATACTTCATACGTGGTGTATCACATTTTTGGTAGTTGGCTTTTTCGAAAACCAAAATTGATGTGTAGGAAATCCACCATTTTTAAAGAAAAGAAAAGAAAAAATTGTTTGATTGAAGTACTCTTTCGAAAAGTTTGGAATGACAATACAAGAGACTGCTTTGTCTGTATGAGGACGGCAAGGTTGCATCTTTACCTGGTTTAACTATCATAATTATCTGCGACTTTTTCCACGAGTGCAATTCTTGGCAGTTCTTTTAACATTTTTGGTGTGATATGATCGTATCTAGTAGATTTTTTTGGATTTAGCTCAGCGCTAATCTTCTTTAGCTTAGATACAGATCTTCCGTCAGAAACAGTATGTCTTGGAACATTTTGATTTGCTGTCAAAAGTGCATTATCTGAAGCAGTATTTCGTTGAAGCACCGTACTGAGGTGCACTGCTGTTGTTGCTTGAAATTTTTACTAGATTTCCAAAGTGATTTTTTTAGTGGAACCGATGAGAGACTAAGACGCTACAAGATTTTTCATAGACGAGAAACAGAAACTCAAAGTTTAAGATTTGCATTTAGTATATTTTTATTTACGCTGCTAGCCGAATGGATAGCATTGTTTACTACCATTCGGAAGGTCAGGGCTCGAGACTTGATTCGACAAACATCCAAAGTTATGAAGAAATATTTTTTCTGTTGTTGTTGTAGTTGTTGTTGTTGTTGTAGCGGCTTTACCAACCCCGTCTAGTATCAGGTAGCTCAAGTCTTAGTCATCGCGGACATCTAACAGGAGGCCCAGGCAACGTGCTGTTTCGACGACTTCGGACCAGAGGGAGAGAGGTGTTAGATGAGTCGGGTTAAGTGGGTATCCAAAGAGGTGGTTAGTGTCGTGCGAGGGGGGGGGTATTCGTTGCAAGCGGGAAACAACTCTCACGACAGCCGCTTCTACGCACTGGAGTTGACCCAGATTTTATCTGGCAAAGGGTTGTCACCCTTTCGGCGACCTAACCCCGTTTAGGTCATCAGATAAATAATTTTTCTAGTTACGGTCACCTTCATAAGGGAATGTCCACCCCTCCTAGCGTATTTATGACATGAAATAAAATCTACTCATAACGATACTTCGTCCATTGGGAGGTGGCCTAGAATAAACTGTAGGTTCTTCCATTTGTTGGTAACCAACCATGAAGACACAAAACTACAAATTTTCTACATCAAAATTATTAAAGAAATCTATACACTCAGTGATGAACGCTAGTGTACACATATGTTCAACTGTAAATCAATAAAATACATAAATCCCTATCGGATCGTTAAGAGTGGCGTGTAACAGCTGCATTAAAAAGTTTTTTTTTTATAGCGTGTTAGTTGAAGATTTAAGTGACTAATATGACATTACGAATGTACAACACAACCCTACATATGAGCATTTGTATCGATATATTTATTGCTTGCCCAAATGCTGAATGAATCTAAGTTGCTTAGTTAGGCGAAGAACACAAAGGTTTGAAATTATTTGCAACAAAAACGCATAAGTAATTAACCTAATTTTTATTTTTTTGTTTGTGTCTTTTGAGGTCAACCTCGCTAGAAAGTGGGTCAATTAATGAGACAATAAGTTAAGAAAAATTAAAAAAAGCTGAACAAAAAATAAATTGCTTAATCTTTTCCTTAAATTTTCGCCACTCCTTCATAAGCACCTCGGCAATAAGATAGCTATTTGAAATATATGTGCATTAGGGTGTTCACGTAATAGTTAGTTATAGGCTCGAGATCAAATATATCAAATATGCAAAAACTGTTTTTTTTTTAAACAATTAAATAGTTATTTTTTTATTTCGGATTTTTCAATAGTACAATAAGATTCAATATCTTATAAAGGGTGATCCAATTAGAGATACTCTTTTCAATAGCCTTTTTTGACAGATCACGCGTGAGTCGTGTCAAGCTGTCATATTATTTTTTGCCTGAACAACGTTTACAAATCATTCAACTTTATTACGAAAATTCGGCTTCTGTAAAGAATAAACTTCGAGCGCTTCCCTCAACTTATGGTAAACATAATCGGCCATCACCCATCTTGAGCCCCAGCATTCATTATTGGATAATATTCGACCGAATATACCACGTCCAGCACGCAGTGAAGAAAATATAGCGGCCGTAGCTGAGAGTATACACGAAGACCGTGGAGAGTCGATTCGGCGCCGTTCGCAGTAACTCGGACTGACGTATAAAACGACTTGGCGCATTTTGTGTCGAGATCTCAAATTGAAAGCGTACAAAAACAGCTTGTGCAAGAACTGAAGCCGCCCGACCTTCCCAAGCGACATCGCTTCGCTCTATGGGCTATTGAGAATTTCCAAAAAGGTCCGACGTCCCATTTATTTTTCAATGGGTATGTAAACAAGAAAAATTTTCGAATTTGTGACGAAGAGCAATCTGGAGAGATTAAAGGGCTGCCATTTCAACCAGAAAAATAACGGTTTGGTGTTTTTTGTGGGCCGGTGGAATCAGCGGTCCATATTTCTTCAAAAACATGCCGGTCAATGGCGATCGTTATCGCGCCATGATAACCAGCTATTTGATGTCTGAAATTGGAGCTCGTGATCTCCACGACATTTGGTTCTAACAAGACGGCGCCACTTCCCACACATCGCATCAATCAATGGATTTATTGAGAGAACAATAATCTTTAGTTTTGGGAATAGGAAGAAGTCGCAGTGAGCCAAATCTGGTGAATAAGGCGGTGGAGGCATGATTTCGGTTTTGTTTTTTGCCAAAAAATCATGAATAAGCATTGAAGTCTGAGATGGTGCATTTTTTGGCAGGAACTGATGATGCACTGATGATGAACACACCTCGTATATGACCAAATTTCCTTATTCCCTAAACATAGCGCGTAATACTATTAAATATGAGATTATTTCTATGAAAAGACTTGGAGTCGAGCTTGTTGTATACCAACTCAGAATGGGTAATAATAGGTGAGATTATTTGACGCGCAAGGTTTTGACGGAGTTTATATGACCGTACCAAGGCCAACAGGTGGAATATAGCTTCTTGTTGGCTGGTACGACAAACGCCTTCATCGGGCTTAGACAACGACCGTTTTGAGTGGCGCATTGCGAAGCAGAAGACAAGTGATGATTTAAGTGAGTTGTACCTCTAACTTTATCTGGGATTGGACCAGACTGTTTTATCTGGAGATCATCTGCATATCGTTGATGAAAGCGCTAAATAGTAACGGATTGGAAATGATTCTTTAGGGGTACACCTTGTGCTAGAGACTTTGTCTGAGCCTATCTTTACACGCAGAGTTCTGCCAGATAAATAACTTTCACAAAGGACGGAGATTTTTGCCAAGGCCAAACTAGCTTTGAGCAAAGGAATGCACGAAAAATGTAGTCAAATGTTTGCAGAAGTCAAGACGCAGGGATATATCAATCAACTTTGTTATAGGACATTCGTAAGTCATCGTAAGCCCAGCTCTGAAAGTGAAAGTAAAATATATAATATAATAAAAATGATGTGATTTCTTTAATAAAAAAAAAAAACACACTAATAGTTAAGGAAATTCAAATATTTTCATATTTAATGTGAAGTACAATCGAGATACAATTTAGTTCTGAATATAACATCAATTAAATGGCCTCCACGACTTCTTTGCAGGAACGAATTAGATTAACCCTATTTTGTCATGAACAGAATGTTCAATATTGACTTGACTAAAGCTTGAAGAGAGTCTGGTTTATTGCTTAAGACTAGTGACTTCAAATAACCCCAAAAGAAGTAGTTTAATAGTTTTAAATCACAACTTCTTTGAGGCCATTCAGTGTCACAATTTCTTGAAATAATCGAGTCTCCAAACATTTCTCGCAATAATTCGGTTGTAGCACGTGCTGTGTAACGCATAGCGCCCAGTCTTGTTTGGAAGCAGATGTTGTTAAGATCAACTTCTTCCAATTGTGACCATAAAAAAGTTGGTTATCATCTGTACCGCTCTCCACTGACAGTAACGGTGCTACCAGCTTCATTTCTAAAAAAGTACGGACCGATGATTTCACCAGACCAAAAACCACACCAAACTGTCAAATTTAGGTAAATGTAATGGTTGTTCATAAATAATTTGTGGATTTTCTATGCACCAGAATCGACAGATTTGTTTATTTACCGCACCACTCAGATGAAGGTGTGCCTAATCGGAGAAGATAATTTTCTTAAAAAAAATCTAAACAGCAGAAGGATTATTTTGATAATAATATTGAATAATTTGTAAGCGTTGCTTTTGTGTATATCTTGCCATGATGATATTGTAAATATTACTGAATAGAATGAAAAAAATGACAGATCATGGCGTATTGAAAATGGCCAAAACGACACTTACAAATCATATCATCCCTATTGTAAAACTCTTCTGAGGGCTTGACATTCTCTGCCAGGAGGCGATCGGCAGCATAAAAATTATTTTTTTCTACTCATATAATTTTGGATGTTGGTCGAAGCAGGTCTTGACCCCCAAACATTCCAAATGGCAGTACATACTGTTAACCACTCGGCCATCATATAGTATAGGTTTGAATGAATAGCAGGGCGTATACGTAACCTATTTAAGTGCAAGTTTAATAATGGATAATTTTGTAAAGATTAAACTTATTGTAGGAAATGGTGCTTATAAGTATAAAGTCTGTAAATTCTTTGAAACAAAATCTATTAACATTTAAAATTCAAATTAAGGCTGGGTCATTTTCTGTTTGCTTATTATACTAGTATATGGCTTATAAGCGCTTTGACATTTTCAATAAGGCAATGATGTTCAGTACAAGGCTAATGATTCACGAAACGGGACTTGACTCCGTTGGATTCGGCAAAGATAAGTGCTACGCCAATCATTCAGAGGCGACTCATGACTTGAAGTACGAAATTAAAGTCGTTATTGCAGCTATAGTGAGCCACACATGCGAAAATATGTCCAAAATTTGGGCTTACAGGCAGAACAGAAAAGGCTACCTACCACAAGGCCAACAGTGGCAACCAAATATATGGTCGTGTGCCATAATTAACTGGAATGTTGAGGGATTTCAATAAAGGCAAAGCCGTTGGCAAACATTTTTTTCTTCTATTATAACATAATATTTCTTGAAACGCAAACTTTTCATGGTCCACCCGTTATATGAAAATATTTTGAAATTTTTTAGTTGTTATAATAAAGTTAAAGTCAATAAAATAAAATAAAGGATAATCCAAAACAAAATGTTTACATGAACTCCTTATAACTATTTAAGAATATCCATAGCTACTCTGATATGCACACATATACATATTTATTTTTCAGTAGGGTGAAGTAAACATAGATTTATGTGGCATTTAATGCTTGACAAGAAAATATGTGTTGACCAACACCTCGAAATGCCAGCAGCAACACCTAAATAAGTCAACAAAAACAACAACAGCAACAACAAATAAATATTATCCTAAGCAGACCACAACGTCCATTCTTAGCATGCTCGCATGAGAAAAAGTTTGTATTTTCGCCTGTGTTGGTATGACATAACTTGTTGGCCAAAGCTGCCAGCAAAGAAGCCACTAACACTCTGTCATTGAGGGTGCTTATGTGTCACACTTTTATTTACATACTCGGAAAAGATTGCGTTGAGTGTTTTGCCTTTGCGCTTGGAGTGCAAAACTGCTGGTCAGAATATGTAAAGGGTGATCCAAGTAGTGGCACCTTTTTCAAATAGCGCTTTTTATTGGCAGATCACCCGTGAGTTGTGTCAAGCTGTCATGTTATTTTTGGTCAATATTGTTTAGCATTTCATCATGGAAAGACTCACGTCTGAACAACGTTTACAAATCATTCAACTTTATTACGAAAATCACTTTCTGTAAAGAATGTGCTTCGCGTTATTCGCTCAACTTATGGTCAACATAATCAGCCTACTGAGCGTACTATTCGCAATACCATCACCCATCTTGAGACTCAGCATTCATTAGTGGATAATATTCGACCGAATAGACCACGTACAGCACGTAGTGAAGAAAATATAGCGGCCGTAGTTGCGAGTGTACACGAAGACCGTGGAGAGTCGATTCGGCGCCATTCGCAGCAACTCGGACTGACGTATGGAGCGACTTGGCGCATTTTACGTCGAGAACTTAAATTGAAAGCGTACAAAATACAGCTTATGCAAGAACTGAAGCCGCTCGACCTTCCCAAGCGACAGCGCTTCGCTCTATGGGCTCTTGAAAAGTTCCAAGAAGATCTAACATTTCCGAGCCAAACTTTGTTTAGAAAGGAGGAACATTTCTAGCTCATTGAGTATGTAAACAAGCAAAATTGCCGCATTTGGGACGAAGAACAACCTGAATAGATTCAAGAGCAGCCATTTCATTCAGAAAATACAACGGTTTGATATGGTTTGTGAGTCGGTCCATATTTTTTCAAAAATGATGCCGGCGAGAACGTAAGCGTCTGTGGCGACCGTTATAGCGCCATGATAACCGACTATTTGATGCCGGAGATTGGAGCTCGTGATCTCTGCGACATTTGGTTTCGACAAGGCGGCGTCACTTCCCACACATCGCATCAATAAATAAATTTATTGAGAGAACACTTGGACCGGCCGATTGGCCATCAAGATCGTGTGATATCACACAGTTGGACTTTTTTCTGTGTGGATTTGTAAAGTCTAAAGTTTAGGCCGCGTCGAAATGCTCGAACGAGTCATCGAAAATTGGACTGCTCTACGGATGTATCATCTGAGACGTAGCCGCGGCCAACATTTGAAAGAGATAATCTTCAAAAAATAAATGCCAAAGAATGCTCTTTCGAATGATAATAAACATTTTCTATTAAATTTGAATTTTCTGTGTTTTTTTTTCTTTAAAAAAGTAGGGAACCTTGAAATGGATCACCTGTTATATGCACATTAGGGCGAGTGCAAAGTATAGTATTAATTTAATTCTAAGTAAAAATGGGTTGTGAAGCTATAGAGTGATGTTTCACTAGTTTGTGCTCTTGTTCTAGGGTGCAAAAATAAAATTCAGAATGAATTGTAAAGAAGAAGAATTATAATAAAAAATTAGTAAAAAGTTGTTGGTCATTTGCGTAGTAGATGGCACACCTTAGTGTTCTCTGTCTGCGAAAATAGTCATTCAAAAATTTTTCTTTCAAAAAAAAAAAAAAAATATTTAATCAGCATGTTCCACATTTTATCCCTTCTGTTACTATCCTCATAGTCTGCTAGGAAAGAAGGAAAGAGGAATTGTGAATATATTCAAGCTTGGCTAAACATGCTGTTATTTATCTCTTCTGCAATGTGACCAGCCTTCATCTTTCATTCCGTGACTTTATAATGAATGTTGCCATAGAAATACTTGTTTGTTTGTTTGTTTGTTTGTGGGCAGCAGAGCTTTGCGAAGTTAATTTAACAAGGAGTGGCCTGAAAGTCTAACGCAACGCCAAGAGTGTTCTCCACCTTCGTTGCTACTGGAAATTCATGAAAGCCATGTGACTTTGCCAACTTGAAGAAGTGACTTGCACAACGAAAAGAGGTAAAGAAACGTAGCGAAGAGATAACGTCACTGAAATGACAAAAAAAAAAAATAATAAAAATGAATAATATGTTGTGTGCACATGCTAAGCACATGCCTAGGGCTAACCGCTACTTTATATTGTATTAGGGTAAGTCTATGTATATGAACTCCTGCAATGGCTGAAAAGTATTGCATAAGTAAGCACAATGGTTTTGAGACCATTGTTTTTGACGAGAAGTTCCATTAGTGCAGAAAACCTTTTAAATTATGAGATTTATCGTATAGTGTCCTCACCTGGTCGACTTGAAAGCTAAATAAGATGGTACAATATGGTAAAAGATAAATCGTATTTTAATTTTCCTCAACACAGTAATATTTGTGGGTAGGTTTGCCAACTACATTTGGAATTTATTACGAAGCAGCGAATGATGCAATCGTGCTGTTCTGGGTTGCTAAACAAACCCCTTTAGCAACATTTCGGTCGACAGAACGATGAAAATAAACACACGACCGAGTGAAGAGCTTATGACAAAGCGAAGTCCAATCGCTAAAGCGTTCAAATAATTCTGAATCAAACAACTCAAAGCTTATATGCGAGAATGTCATAGTTCAATCTAAAAAATTTAATTCTGGATCTGAAGAACCGTGGAAAAATAAATCAGGAATTTAGAAGTCACGGCTAGATGAGTCAGTATAACACTAATGTCAGGAGAAACGGCAGAGAAAAGCCTGGTGTCCTGAAGGAGGAGACCCATAATTGCAGTATGCTCTGGAGCGCAAAAATCGAATTAGTTATTGCAAACATTTCGTAAAGAACTGGTACAAGAGCTATATATGGGGGTATATACAGTGGCGGACAAAAGTTTACCTACACTCCATATTTTCCTTGAATTGAAAGTCCAAAGGGTTTATTGGAGCATTTAACGACACAGTTTATTTCAACTATATACAGTTCATACATAACTTATCTTAGCGCAAAAACTTTGGTAAATCAGTTGACAGGATCTTCTTACTATTTAGCTGGTCCACTGTTCGCATCAATAACAGTTTGAAGCCATCATGGCATTGAATCTACTAAATTTGTCAATTCTGAGGAAGTTATCCTGTCCCAAGCTTCAATAAGACATTCTTTGAGTAATGCTGGGCTGAAAACTGTTTTTCTAATTTTTCGCTCCAATATCTCCCAGACAGATTCAATAACACGCAAATCTGGCTTTTGAGTTGCTGTGTGTAGCTCCCTTGGAGCATGATAAAGCAACCAATCCTTAACAATATGGGCAGTGTGCTTTAGATCGTTATCGTGTTGAAAGATCCAGCTTGCGCCAAGCTCCTAACTGTTCACCGAAAGCTTCAACTTAGCTTCCAACAGTGACTTATATTTGAACCGCCCGAAATTACCCCCAATACAAACAAGCTTTCCAACTTCAGATGCCGCAACCGCTCCCTAAACCATTACGTTTCCGCCACCATGCTTCACTGTTGGTACTATATTTTTGGAGTTAAATGCAGTATTTTCTCTTCCTCAAACTTTTGCTCTTCCATCACTGCCGAATATATTGAATTCCTTGGACTAAATGTGCTTTAGCACACTCCAAGCGAAGTTTACGATTTTTTTTTCAGAAATAAGTGGCTTTTTACGTCGCGTTCTACTGTGGAAGCCGTTATCGCTCAGAGCTCTGCGAATTGTTCTTGAATAGACACACTTTCTTGATGAGTTTGATTATAAAGCACTTCTTTCAGAATAAAGCTGATGTATCTTCGAGTTAGTTTTTTTCGGGCGGCCAACACGCGGCTTATTTTCTGTGGATTCTATTTTTTCAAAGTTTTTTCACAATGGTCTGTACTGTTGGACGACTTAAGTTTAAAATATTTGAAATTTCACCATACGATTTCTTCTCTTTTCTGTTCTGAATAACCATGATTCTTACGTCAAGGGATATTTCTTTCCGCTGAGCCATTGTTAATGCTAATGCGTTTAAACCACAACTAAATTCGATACTAGCAAATTAAAAAAACAAAATTTAAAATAATAGTAAAAAGAAAAACGGGTACCTAACCGCCATAACAACTCAGCATATCAACATAACTGCTAGTAAACCCGTGGTGTTGTTGTTGTTGTTCGCCACTGTAGATGCGAAGACAGACACTGCTGGCAAGTTCAGTTGCATAGAACACTCGTAAGAGGCAACACTGGTGTAAAGTGAGATCATTGAGCTGCGTTAAAAGATAGTTGCCTAATGAGAATGTATGCCAATTAAGCGATCATTAGCGACCGCAATAGTCAAGTGGAAGAAGAATACCATTCGGTAGCTCATAGGTTCTCACCTTGGCCCGGCCAACATCCTTAATTATATTAAGGAAAATTAAATAAAAAATTAAGATAATCTTTCTGATTGCGATCTCCTCTCGCCAGGGAATGTCAAGGCTTCCGAGGGTATTTTTAATATGAACAAATTTGTATTAGAGCTCGTATTTGTAAAAAGCTCGTATAAGAATTAGCTCATAACACAGTTGCAGAGATGGGAAATAAATGAAAAAGTTTAATTATAAGATCTTCGGACTACCAAAATGAGATTAGGGCTTTCTTAGACAAATCTATTTAATCTTCTTAGCCACCAAGTCTACTTTTTTAAATGCCGAGAAACGTCAGCATTTGGAGAAGTTGCATAGATATTTGAACCCATTATTCTCCGGCTGGCAGCATCTCATAGCTAACCACACGACTACTGCGGCCGCTGACCATATTACGGGTTTAAACAGTCTAGAACGGTTCTGATGTTTTCTGATACAAAATGAAATAAATTGAGCATTATGATTTTTCCAGACGTACAGTATGGAGAGGACTTGACATTGATAGTTTAAATTGTATCGATATTATGATGCTTGCTCCAAGCTTGCCGTTATAACTTCAAATATTTTTTTTTTAATATTGTCAAATAAAATCACCAGTATGTTCCTTTTTAAGCATGTCAAAGGCAGAGTCCAACTATTTATTATTATTTTCAAATATTAGTAACTACAGGCAGCAAAGATGTGCTGGGAAGAGATTAAGGCAAAGGTGCCAATGATATCGAACGGAGCAAAAACTAAATCCGACAAGGCCTCCGTAGGGAATGAAAGTTCAGTTCTAAGCTCATCAGGAATCCTTTTGTCACCAGCAATAATACAAATACAAAGTTAGGCGCTGGAACCCTGTGCTATGTGAGCAAATGAGGCTAAAGCAAATTTGCTGGATCAAAATAATTCTTTTATTTTTTTTAAATAAATTTGCATTTCTGTGAGCATTTGGGGAAAGACTATTGTTTAGAAGTCTTATAAAAGTTCATTACTTAAATTATATGACTGTAAAAGGTTTCATTAGGTTGAACTCTACCGGTTTTGCATTGCGAATTAGAAAACTTCGCTTTCCTCACACAAAAAAAAAAAAAAAAGAAGAATTAAAGGGTTTCACACCCAAAGGTATTATATTATAATCTGCTGACTAAATAATGAGTTATTTTGGTCGTCCTGCTGCTTTTGAATTTTAATGATGTCTTCATCTTTGCTTTCGCACCTACTAGTCCTTTCAAACTCACCCCATGATCTCTGTGCTCTCATATTCAATGGAGATTAAATTTTGATTTTCAGTTTCTATTAGCGAAAAACACAATTAATCTCCTCTTTAGCATTCCATCATCTAAGCTTAAAGTCTTTAAACATTTTATGGCTATTTATTCTTTAAGAAATTATTTAATTTTTTTATTTCTGAACCGACAATTCAACTATTTTTACCTCTACTAGGTTGCTTTTGTCCTTGACAATTTTTTCAAAGAAAATTTTTTTGAAAAAAAAACACAATTTGGTGAACTACTAATTCTACTTAAAGGTTGAAGCTACTATTTTTATTTTGTTTTGTGTTCCTAAGTCTATTGTATTCTTTGCTTGGACAATCAGCCACTATTGTCCATTCTGGTCATCTTTTGTGGTTTCTCTCGTTATTGTGCTGTTGTTAATATTGTTGTGGCATGCCACACTCACATTCGACGCACTTAAACTCACAACACGTGTCTCATGTTTTGATGTCTGTGGGTGTTGTTTGCATGCGTGATTTTTTACTAACGAATTTTTTTCGCGCACAATTTTTTCTCGGTTTTTTTAACTTTAATGCGGCAGAGTGAGTAATTGAAGTAGGCAGTGAAGAAGAAGAATTAGAAAAGTTTACGGAAATATCAAAGTTGGGTATATCATTCACTCAAAAATATCTTACACGTGCTAACTTAATGGATGGGCACATGAGAAGCAAGGTGGAAGTAATATGTTGAGAGAGACAAAAGTAGTATATGAAAATATTAAAGAGAGATAATGAAAAGAAATTCTTTTTGCTTGAGAAATTTCTTGAATTCATTTATTTAAATTACGAAAATAAATTCGAAGCAATTAAATTTTCAAATATAAATAAAAGAAATATAAGTTCAGGGTTATCGCCTTATTCACAAGCCAAAATCTGATTTTATTTGCAATGCATTTTTTTCAACAACAACAGCACTACTAAAAAAACTCATAATTAAAGTTCTAGGATTTCGTTTGCTTGCAATGGCAGACGATTTCACTAGTTTTAACGAAATTGGAACATTGAGTTCGCCCAAAATTGGTCGTTACGCCAGAAATCGCCGACAAAATCCATGAAATGATATTGAACGTTCGGAGGATAAAATTGCGTGAGGTAAATGAGGTAGCTGAGGCTGTAGGCATCTCAACTAAGCGCGTAAATTACATTTTACATGTATATGTGTACATGTAAAAGCTATCTGCGCGATGGGTGCCATGATTGCTCACGCACGACCATTAGCGCTACCGTGAGATGGGTGTTCTTCTGTCAAATTGCGGTCTGTTTCTGGAGAGATGGGGATTGAATCAACTCAGGCAGGCACCTCAATATGCGCCGCTGCAAGCTCCTTCTGATCTCAGATGAACCGTGGAAGTCCACAGAAGCTTCTTCTTATCTCAAAACTAAAGCTATTACGATTAGTGGGATTTTTGACCGGACATTATCCGTTGGTCACGCACACGGTAAGATTTAGGATTCTTCTGGTGCGCAATTTTTGTAATTTTTTGGAAGCAAAGATGGAATCATCTATTCACTTTCTGATGTACTGTGCTGCGCTTGCGAGACTTAGTTTCGAATTTCTTGGATGACATACATTCACTAACTCGAAAAAGTTAACAGCCGTTGACATCAGGCGAGTTTGTAGATTTGTGATATGCACTAAGCGATTTGTTGAATGAAGGTGGTTTAGGATAATTTTACTTCACAATGGACGGGTCTTGCGTGGGATACTCTCTCGATCAGCCACTTCTATCTAACCCTATCTGACCTTATGAGGCATTTATGATGAATTTTGCAACCGATCTTAGAGTCTTATTTATAGCTAATGCGCTAACAAATTTAGCCCATCATCCTTTTGAATTTTTGATGTTTCTTTTCCACAAAGTGGGAACTCACAGTTTCATTTGCCTCTTAGCGCCCGATAGATACTTAATGAGACGCTTTAACTTTCGGTCGAAGGGTATTCGTGGTTAGATATAACTTTCTCACAATATTGGATATTTACCTCCCATAATCATATAGCTCTCCGCGTAATTATACTCTTATTTAAGAGCGGAGGTCCGAAAGTTTATAGAATTAAAAGATTATTAGTAAAACAAAGCTAATTCAAATACATTTATAGAATAGTTCAATTTACCGTCTAAACCGTCGAAAACACGTTTTAATGGAATACGCCTAGGAATGCACCGAAACCTCTTGCCCGATCTCATTGTCGACGAAATATTCTTTCTTTAATTTGAAAGCAGAAAAAACAAACAAAGCAAAGTTAGATTTTTAACCCAATCAATATTTTATTCGGATTTCATTCTTGATTAATAAGGAACTGTACCAGGTCAATGCTTGTGATTTTCTTTATAACTTTAGTCCACTTCCGGGTTAACTCGTTTAACAGCCGACAGGCTAGAATGCTTTATAACCACAGAATCGGCTTTCGGCAGAGGTCTTCTTGCAATTTGTGGATGGAACTACAGTTTATTGTAAGCTGTCGCTGAAAGCTTGATAGATTTTATAAGTAGCTTTTATCTTTAGGAATTAGACTCAGACATTTAGAGAGTGTCAACCCGATGGCTGACAACAATCAGAAAAAATAGTTTTTAGAATAATTTTATATACATTTTGGATACTGACCTGGCCTTGGTTCGAACCCATGAGCCTCTGCATACCGGCACACACTTCTAACCACATAGTTACTGCGACCGAATCTCACTGCAGTATTACACTAAAATAACGTCTGCCCACTCTCTCTGTCGACCTTTCACTGTTTCACGAACTTTTGGAACTGGCTCGAGCTGAGGAATCTAACTACATATTTCATTAGATATCCGTTTACAATTGTTTTGAACCAAACATTTTTGCTTATATCAAATATCTTTCGAACTGTTTTTGAATTTATTCATCGATTTCATTTTTCGTTTTCATTTGGTGGTTTATCTCTGCCGCAGTGACTTTTTACTATACCATATGTATATGCACATAATCATACTTGTCATCGTGTCTAGAAGTGGAACAGTCGACGTTGTGGTCCGAGTGAAAGT
Source organism: Neoceratitis asiatica (assembly GCA_030068015.2). Taxonomy (NCBI): domain Eukaryota; kingdom Metazoa; phylum Arthropoda; class Insecta; order Diptera; family Tephritidae; genus Neoceratitis; species Neoceratitis asiatica. Next base: position 51,831,438 of record CM061526.1, on the reverse strand, counting down.
GTTGTATTACCAAATGCTCTGCACGATGAGTAGGCATTTCTCTTGATCAGCGGGTTTTGTTTGGTTCGATCCGTGTTAGTAAGTGAGGTGTTCCTCGTTCATTGTAAAAAATATACACACATATCTACATGCGCGTATATACATATAAATAAAATGTATTCTCAAACTTCTTCTCATTAGCAATACAAAAAATTGAAAAAAGGTATAAAGCTAAAATGAAAATATGTTGGGGGAAAAACGTTTATTTGACGAAAAAATATATTTTATTCAAAAAGTCACGTATACGCAGAGTTGTACAGTCATTTTAGCAAAGAAGAATAATAAAACACATTTCTTATATTGCGTGTACAAATTATATCCGTAAGTTATTTTGCGTTTAAAAAAATGTTTTTTTTTTTTTTGAAAAAAGGAAAATATACATCTTTTAGTGTAGTGTCCGTCGAAAGCGACTACTTTTCCCCATCGCTCTGGTAATTTTCGCATACCATCTCTAAAAAATTAATACTCTCGGTCCAATCATATTGCGCCTTTCTTCGATTTCTTCAAAATACCCAAACCGATGACCATCCCACGAATCATTTAGTACCCATCGAAAAAGCCAGTAGTGGAAAGGAACAAGGTCAGAAAAATACGTCTCAGACAGAGTTTCGAGGTAGTTTTTGAGCATTACAGTCACGTTGTCATATTGCAAAATCACCTTGTCATACCTTTTGGTCATTTTTGGTTTGGCCTTCCAATGTACAGCTCAAACACATTAGTAGTCGATAACGTTTTGAATCAATGGTCCAGTAGCTCATAGTATACCAAACCCCTTTGGTTCCCCCATATGCACATCCATTAACCATGGATGTTTTTCTTTAGCGTCAATGTAGAAGATGATGGAGCGGGTTCAAAAGTCTTGACATAGTATTTTTTATTCTTTGAATTATCCTAGTATAGGGGTTTCCAATAAGAGTGGTTTCCAATAAGAGTTAAAAGAATTCAAATGTTTTTTATTTTATATGAAGTAAAATCGATCCGATTAAGTTCTGAATATACCATCATTCAAATGGCCTCCACAACTTATTTGCAGTTACGAATTCGATGAACCCAATTTTTGAGCACTTTTTCCACTAAATCGTATGTCATGAATAGCACGTTCAATATTGGCTTTAAAGCTTGAAGAGAGTTTGGTGTATTGCTAAATACCAATGACTTCAAATAACCCCACAAGAAGTAGTCTAATGGTGTTAAATCACAACTTCTTCGAGGCCATTCAATGTCACAATTTCTTGAAATAATTGAATCTCCAAACCTTTCTCGCAAGAATTCGGTTGTAGCACGTGCTGTGTGACACGTAGTCCCGTCTTGTTGGAACCAGATGTTGATAAGATCAACTTCTTCCAATTGTGGCCATAAAAAGTTGGTTATCATCGAACTATACCGCTCTCCACTGACAGTAACGGTGCTACCAGCTTCATTTTGAAAGAAGTACGGACCGATGATTTCACTATACCAAAAACCACACCAAACTGTCAATTTAAGTGAATGTAATGGTTGCTCATGAATAATTTGTGCATTTTCTTCGCACTAGAATTGACAGTTTTGTTTAATTACCGCACCACTGAGATGAAAGTGAGCTTCATCGGAGAATATGATTTTCTTAAAAAAATCGTTATCGTTTTCAAGTTGTTCCAAGGCAAAATCAGCAAAGTTGTTCTTGCGTATATCTTTCCATGTATGAAATTGTAAACATTACTGCATACAATGAAAAAGGAGACAGATCATGACATATTAGAAATGGATAAAACTACACATAGAAATCATATCATCCCTATTGGCAAACCCTTTATATCGATTTTTCATCTCCCGTCATGAGCCGATGCAAAAATGCCTTCCTTTCATATCTTTTAACAAACAGTTCCGAGGCGAAAAATCGCTTTTCGACATCTATTGTCTTTAACTCGTACCTCACTCATTTTCCTTGCTTTTGAATAAATCTAGATTATTTTAACTGAATGGAAGTTGTTGGCTGAGTCGCTCTCAATGATTTTGAGAGTGTGGCACGTATCTGGATCTAGCAAAGTCTATGATTCCTTATCTTTTTATACTTTTTGGGTTGGCAAGGACACTCTTTGTCTTCGACGTTGAAATCACAACTTTTGACGCATCCAAGCCACACTCTGCATGACTTAGCAGTGAGCGCAAATTCTTTAACTCAAATCCGGACATTTATGAAGAGGAAAAAAAAACACTGTCGTTGTCAGAAGCCAACGCAACGGATGCACACTAATTATAGTTGACAGCTGTGAAACCTTTCCAATGAAATACATAGGTATCGCTTCCAATATCAGCCACAACTAGCAGGTGGAACCATCTTTGGAACACGGACCGATTTAATTTGCACACGAAAGAATTTATTTGCATAAAGCTTATTTCTACATACAAATATTTTTCCATTAATATACACCGATTTTATTTCAAAACTTAGTAAAAAAAATCCTACCAAAACTTTTTTTTTATAATTTTATTATTAACAATTATTATTTTTAATTTTATTTTTGTGCCACAACAATTTTTTTTATTACTGTATAGTGTCTATTTATTTCTGTCATAATTATTGTATTAAATAATTATGTATGATTACCAATTATTTTTTTATTAATAAAATAAATTTTTAATTATACAATTTCACATAAATTTTATTTTTCCAATTAAAAATTTCATTATATTTGTAATTACCATTTTTGAATTTGTAGGTTGTTAATTCCACAAAAAATACTTCTTTTCAGTTATCAATAAACACATTCTACTTTTTAAAATTTTCGCCAAATCATACACCACTTTCCGTATTTTCACTTTCGCCAACTACTTTTCTTATGTTTGGTTGCATCCGCACCACAATGTGTACTTGCCACAACGATGTGTTAACTAACGGCACTTGGTTTTAAATATCAATAGAAATTGCACAGACATCACCATGAACTGTTATTGGAAATGCAACAGGGTGAATACTTTCCAATTCAATTCAGTGTGCATGACTTCAATTGATCTAAATGCATACACACACATATACTCATATATATATGTTCATATGTTCAGTGGTATATGGAACACATGCATGCATAAAATAAAGGATTTTATCGCATTTTATAAGGGCGCTACCAAAGCAATTTATTACAACAAGTTACAAGCTGTTAAGTAGGCGTGTTTGTGTATTTCTTTTTTGGCTTGCAAACGAAATGCAATAAAAAGCAAGTCATGCATACTTTTATATATATACAAGTACAAAAAAGTATAAGAGGCGGATTTAAGCACTCTTTGAGTGCATAAAATATAAGAAAGACATTGTTAGGAGTAGTAAATTTAAAATATCTCAACATAGTCAAAGGACACTACTGTGGTTCGTGTACCACGAGTTGGTTGGGCAAAATAATTTTAAAATAAAATTATAATAAATAAATTTAAAGGCGAGAAAAACGCATATTTTTATAATTTTTTTCGGCGACATCAATAATATAATTTTATTAAATTTTATTACGTGTTAATGTACAACTTTTGAAGTATGTAAAAAAAAAATACACTCGTTACTGGATTATCTGAAGAAAAAAAATTGATATGCATTTTAAAGGTGATGTATTTCTCGAGGTAATCAGTAAGAGTTTATTTTCTTTTTTTTCTATTTTTTACAGCACTTCGAAATAAAAACGCGATTTTAGCCAAAAAAAATCGCGGTTAATTTGTTATTAAAAAATAGAGAAAGATGAAAAAAAACTCTTGCTGATTACCTGTTGATTTATGTGAAGAAGTAATGTTCAAATTTTCAAAAGATTTTGAGTTCTGATGTTCACGAACTTCAAAAAAGACGTTTTCGGGAAAATCGATTTAAAGTTTTTCATACGTGCAAATTTGAAATAAACCATCAATAAAAGAATATTAAGTTTTATACTTACATAGAGTCATCAATGCTAGCTCCAGTCTTTTGAAAGACACATAGACGGAGAAAAGGAAAGGGATAACAAATGAAATTGCAGCTGCTTTCTAATAGGGGTATCGGGCGGCTATCGGGCAGGCATAAAAATCAGGTAGCACGGCCGGTCGTTTGAAACGCTGTAACTCCGTTAGTTTTACTCGGATTGACTTAAAATTTGTACATACTAATCTCGACATATTGTTCATTCAGCAAAAAATACAAAAAAAAAAAAAATGAAAAAAAATGATTTTAAAACCCTACCCCTCTTATGTCAGTAAAGCATAACACAAGTATTAGAAGAAGCTCGATAAAACTTCAGTACTCATGTACTTCTATGATCTCCTGATGGATTTTTTGCTTGGAGAGATGTTAAATAATTCAGGCATTTAAAATTCTTGAATTCAGAAATATTTGTCACCTCGCATTTTTCAGAGGAGTGATTTACTGAAATTATTTGCTTTTAATAAAAAGTTTTCGAACGGATCCTGACATGACTTATATCCTTCATAAAGGGCGATCCACGTAGAGGTACTTTCTTCAATAGCCTTTTTTGACAGATCACGCATGAGTCGTGTCAAGCTGTCATGTTATTTTTATTCAGTTTTGTTTGGCATTTCATCATGGAAAGACCCCCGACGCCTGAACAACGTTTACAAATTATTCAACTTTATTGCGAAAATTCACGTTCTGTAAAGAATGTGTTTCGCGCGCTACGCTCAACTTATGGTCAACATAATCGGCCTACTGAGCGCATTATTCGCAACACCATCACCTATCTTGAGACCTAGCATTCATTATTGGATAATATACGACCGAATAGACCAGGTCCAGCACGCAGTGTAGAAAATATAGCGGTCGTAGCTGAGAGTGTACACGAAGACCGTGGAGAGTTAATTCGGCGCCGTTCGCAGCAACTCCGACTGACGTCTGGAATGACTTGGCGCATTTTACGTCGAGATCTTAAATTGAAACCGTTCAAAATACAGTTTGTGCAAGAACTGAAATCGCTCGACCTTCCTAAGCGACATCGCTTCGTTTAGTGGGCTCTTGAAAATTTCCAAGAAGATCCGACGTTTTCGAACCAAATTTTATTCAGCGACGAGGCCCATTTCTGGCTCAATGGGTAGGTAATCAAGCAAAATTGCCACATTTGGGACGAAGATTCAAGAGCTGCCATTTCAGCGAGAGAAAACAACAGTTTGGTGTAGTTTGTGGGCTGGTGAGCAGATAATTTCACGTTTTGGGCCGGTCCATTGACCATCAAGATCATGTGAAATCACGCTGTTAGACTTTTTCGTGTGGGTATATGTAAAGTCGAAAGTCTACGCGGACAATCCCGCTTCGATTCAGGCCTTGGAGAAAAACATGACGCGTGTCATTCGCCAGTTACCAGTTGTAATGCTGGACCATCTGAGACGTAGCCGCGGCCAACATTTGAAAGAGATAATCTTCAAAAAATAAATACTAAAGAATGTTCTTCCGAATGATAGATTTGAATTTTCCGTGTTTTTTCTTTAAAAAAGAAGGGAACCTCGAAATTACGCGCCTTTCACGTACATATCAAATTTATTGCAAATTGAAAAATTCTATTTCGATGACTTTCAGTATCAGTGTAAACTTGAATTCACGCCTATAGAATACCAAATTTCTTCCTCTTTGATGAATTGAAGAAATCGGTTATATGGAGGTTACATTATATAGCTGTGCGATTTCGATGATTTTCAATATTAAATTCATCATTTTTGTGGATAATACCACAGTTTACGTTTCTAGATGCTCTTTTGACTGAGTTTTGACCAAAGCCTCACATCTGAACAAATCATCGTATATGTGTACATGTAGCTCCCATGTTATTAATGTTATAATTAATATTCCCAAAAATTTACCCATCTCCCGCCCATCCGTATGACTTATTTTATTTTTCATGAATGCCGAGTTACGATGAGCAGGAGTTTGTCTAGTGTCCAGAACTAAAAAACTTCAGTTATAGAACAAAAATTCATCACCTTATTTTTAAGAATAACTTAATTCAATATGAAAAGCGAGAAAGACACAAACACTGCAAAGGGTCTTGAAATTCAAAATTCGTTTTACAAGGAAGGAGATTCCTCACTCCTTTCCAGATGTTCAAACCAATTAGTGGGTTTCATGAAGTTAAGAACATTATTGTTGGCTATAGACGTCAGTGCTGTCAGGCGGAAATTAACGAGAAATTGATAACGAGCCGTACTAAAGGGCCGGACAGTAGCTCAGATATTTTTTTTTACCAATTCCTACTCATCTATGTCCCTGAAGCTGTGGCTGGCAGATGTTGTGATGGAAGCAACCCATCCTTCTACCAAGAGTCCTCATAAGAAAGTTATTATACTTATGGAAGTCGTGTTTAGAAGGAGTAAATCCTTCGTTCTCTTCGATCAATGGTCAAATTTGTCATTTTATATTGTAAGTGATTTCACTCTGCCATCTGCTGTTGGTCCTTCTGGTGAAGGCCAGCCAGCCGGGGAAAGAGGTATGCCTACGTGGTGTGCAGAGCTTATCACGGTAGCTCCCCGCTAGCCAGCTCATTGGCTTCATAGTTGCCTGCGACGTCTCCTTATCAAGAAAGTCAAACTACGGACATTTCGCATACCGTATAGAGTATGTTTAAGATTTCTCTGTATCTTATAGCCACATTTGAGATGGTGTATTGGCATTGGAGAGCTTGGCTGTAGATATATATTTTAATAGGTTCAGTTAACATATTTGAGTAATTTTGAAGCGGCTTCTATTAAGGCAGTTAATTTTGCTTGAAAGACGCTGCAGTGGACGGGAAGTCTCTCGCTCATGTCGATTGTGCAAGGAATTCAGAGTAAACTCAACAAAGTACTTTGCCTTGGAGTTTTGAGACTTTGGTAAAAATGGCGGCAAATCTTTAATCAAGAACTGTTTACATTTTCCCATGCATTCCTCTCTGGGATTATTGTTGAGAAAGTTTTTCAAAACCGAAAACTGTAGTGGAGTAGAACATCTCTTCCGAGAATGGTGTATAATTTAATATTAAACAGTTTTTTTTTATTATAATTTCCTAGAATAACAGACCCCACGTTGTTTCTCTCAATTTAGATTTTTATAGTTGGTACTATCAAGGAGGTAATAGGTAAAAAATAGCGAAAACTCACAGTTAATTTTTAATATTTATGCACATACAATATTAGGTGTTTAAATATTACAGCAGTTGAGATTTTTAGGTACTCATGGAGATGTGTGTCAGATATTGTTAGAGATTTGATGCTTTTTCGCTTTTTATGTGTGAATATGAAGTGCGAATATGAATACCCAGAAGTAAGTCGAACGCCACTACCCTGATCTAACATATACACATTGACTTTAAAAATTTGTACGTAAAGGGTGTTTTTTTATAGAGGTATAGAACTTGAAGTTGGAATTACTTTTCAAGATGGCGACCGATTTAACAGCTGTCAAGTGATTTATTCTCAGTTTGGTTTGGCAATTCATCATGAATAGACTCAAGTAAGGCGTAGATTCGTCGAATGGGCCCAAAACGAGATTACCGTTGTTCCCGATTTTCATAAGCGAATTTTGTTTAGCGATGAAGCGCACTTCTGGTTGAATGGCCACGTCAACAAACAAAACTGCCGCATTTGGAGTGAAGGTAATCCCCAAGTGTATGTTGAAACACCGTTACATCCAGAAAAACAGACTGTTTGGTGGCCAGAACGTTACAGTCAATGGTGATTGGTATAGAACCATGATTACTAACTTTTTCATTCCTGAATTGAATAACCATGATGTCCAGGAGATGTGGTTTCAACAAGACGGCGCAACATGTCACACAGCTCGTGCCACAATAGATTTATTGAAAGACACGTTTGGTGACCGCCTAATTTCACGTTTTGGACCTGTGAATTGGCCTCCAAGATCTTGTGATTTAACACCGCTAGACTACTTTATGTGGGGCTATGTAAAGTCATTTGTCTATGCGGATAAGCCACAAACGCTTGACCATTTGAAAGACAACATTCGCCGTGTTATTGCCGATATACGGCCACAAATGTTGGAAAAAGTCATCGAAAATTGGACGTCCAGATTGGACTACATCCGCGCCAGCCGTGGCGGTCATATGCCAGAAATCATATTTAAAATGTAATGCCACAAGATTATCTTTCGGATAAATAAAATTCATGTCAATCGAATAATCCATCGTTGTTTTATTGCAACTTAAAGTTCTATACCTCTATAAAAAAGCACCCTTTAGATATAAGCATAACCTTCAACCGCTATGGATGTAACAGCTTTTTAAAACTCAAAAGAACCTGCAGCCACAGCATATTAACATCATACTAATTTTCATCAAACTGTTAATCAGAGATGCTCTTTCGGAAATAAATTATTCTGTATGTTGATTTATATATACAAGTATATACATATGTATATGGTTTTACAATTAGAGTCAGATGATTTCTTAAAAAAAAAAAAACACACACTAATTGTTAAGGAAATTTAAATGTTTTTCATTTAATGTGAAGTACAATCGATACAATTAAGTTCTGAATATAACATCATTAAAATGACCTCCATGACTTCTTTCTTCAGGAACAAATTCGATAAACCAATGCGCAAATATTTCTCACCAGCTGAAGTTAAATATAGTTGAAAGTATACACATACCTTTGGATAATGATTTTGCTTAGATAGGCTTTAGTCTCGGTTGCTGATACCGATCTGGTAGAAGTTAAGCTTTGATTCACCCCATATAGGGGAAATTCATTTGGTGCAGTCGAACATTTCCACGAACTTTTTTAACGAAGTAAAAATTACTTTTAAAATACAGGATCCGCTTCTGAAACTCAAGTTATATGTCCATAATGAAAGGAGAAGGGATAGATCCACCGAAATTTATACCGATCATCTCAGCATAACGAGCTAAGTTGTTTTTTACATGACCATCAGTCCGAATGTCTGTTTGAATGCAAAACCAGTCCTTCAGTGTTTGAGATATTTCAACCAAGCTTAAAAGGCAAATGCACCTATAAGTTTGTCGGAACCGGCGAAATCGGACCTCTAAGGCATTTTGTCATTCCCTGCCGAGAGGCGTAGGCAATTTTAAAAATTATTTTATTTATTTTAATTTTATTTTCTATAATTTTGGATGTTGTTCTGGACAGGGTACGCATGGTTAGTATGCATTGCTCTTTCAAAAGAAGCTATGAAATACACATGTATGTATGTGTAACCAATTTGAATACTCATACCGCCAACATTGATATTTCGGCAATACTTTAAGCACCTTTTGTCAAAAAAAAAAATCCTTTGTCGAGTTCAAATATACTTTTGGGAATTCATGTTAGGATATACTATGTTGAGAATTAGATTGTTTCCGAACCAAGAAAAAAATTTTTGACCAATTTTTCTTTGTGGCCTTTCACATAAATAAAAAACAAATACAAAATAATAATAAAAAATTACAGTAAAAATAACTGACTTTAAAAAGTAAGGTTAAAGTACTCACAAGGAGCATAGTCAGCCTGAAATATTATGTTTTCATATTCAGTGAAAACCCCATCAATTGTTGCAGCCAACCTTCGCTTTTTCTGTGTAATTGTTTGCATTCACTGATGTAATTTCTGTGTAATTGTTTGCATTCACTGATGTATTGCGGATAATAATATTGTCAATTACAAAAAGTAATTTGATGTGCCTTACCAGTATTGTAACGCTCCTCGTTTTACCATTTAATTTTTTCACTATTCATGTTCATGAAATGATATATTTACTATGGTCCGAAGTAAAAATAGTCAAAAATATACCGAATGAAAAATATACAAAATGATGAGCTGAGTTGTTATAGCTATGTCCGTCTTACCGTCTATCCGTCCGACTATTTGAACGCAAAATAATCCCTCAATTTTTGAGATATTTCAAAGAAATTTAGTAAGCGAGTATATTTTTGTAATATATTGATCATTTGTCAGAATCTGGTGGATTTTTTGACAATATCAGTAGCTTCCATATAACCAATTTGCTCAGAAATGAGGTTTTGTGGAAAAAATCCTTCAAAACAACATCTAACATATTGGTGTGAAATTATGTATAATATTCACGTAAATTCAATGAAAATTGAAAATAGTCGAAATTGAATTTTTTAATAAATTTGATATCTTCATGAAAGGTATAAAGACTTCGGTGTAGCCGAATACAGCGCTTCTTACGGGTTAGTGTTGCATTGTGTAGAAAAACAATTTCATTTCGATTCATCGGAAAATATTATCTTTTTCCACGTGTTTTCGGTCCAACTGGAATACTCCTTGCACCTTGAAAGCCTTTGGGACAACATATTACTAGTTAACTAGTCCTAGTCAAGTCAAGCGCTTTAAATAATTTACGTCTCTTGGGGAGACGAATTTCTTCCCTTCGTTGCCTTGCTTTTGCTGTGTCTACTGCTAGTTCGAGGCGAATTTAATTTATTTAATTTAATTTTCTACGATTTTGACAGTCACCACTCCTGATTTATAAATGCGCCTTGCCTAATACCAAATATACGCGTTATTTCCTGATTTGAAAAGTTTTGTTTGAAAAACGCCATTATTTCAAATTTTTTCTCCGCAGAGACGTTATTAACTCAAACGGACTTTACACTCAAATTTAGTATAGTTGCTAATGATTCTAGAAAAGGAAGGGCTACTCGAAAAAACTAAGTGGAAATTGTTTTTGTAGCTCGATGTACGAAACCTTTATGCTAACTGTCTGGTTCCGATAAACTTTGCACTCATTTTTGAATTGAAAGCTTTTTTTCCAAAAAAAACGTAAGGTAGCTTATAGAGCAACAGGGAAAACATCAACTAAAAATAAGCAACTTCAGTTAGATTAAGAGGTTTGAGTTGAAGTCGTTTAAAAAATACCTAACCTAAGGGAGAAACTCTCGTCAAACGTCAAAATTTTGATAAATTTCAGAGAAACTTCAAAATACAGTGATATTTCAAAGTGAAGCAGTGAGTAACAGCGCGCCTTAATATTTAATATTATTTTTGACTAAATTTTAATCCAAGTAAAGGTACTTTCTTCAACAGCCGTCAAGCCGTCGTGTCAAGCTCTCATGTTATTTTTGTTCAGTATTGTATGGCGTTTCATCATGGAAAGACTTTACGCCTGAACAACGTTTACAAATCATTCAATTTTATTACGAAAATTCACGTTCTGTAAAGAATGTGTTTCGTGCGCTTCGCTCAACTTATAGTCTACATAATCGGCCTACTGAGCGTACTATTCGCAGATAGTCGATTTAGCGCCGTTCGCAGCAACTCGGATGGGCGTATGGAACGTCTTAAGGCACTTTACTTCGAGATCTTAAATTGAAAGCATACAAAATACAGTGTGTGCTAGAACTGAAGCCGCTAGACCTTCCCAAGCGACATCGCTTAGCTCTATAGGCGCTTGAGGAGTTCCAAGAAGATCCGACGTTTTCGAGCCAAATTTTGTCCAGCGATGAGGCCCATTTCTCGCTCAATGGATATGTAAACAAGCAAAATTGCCGCATTTGGGACGAAGAGCAACCGGAAGAGATTCAAGAGCTGCCATTTCATAAAAAAAATTAATAAAGGGTTTGGTGTGGTTTCTGGGTCGGAGAAATCATTGGTCCATATTTCTTCAAAATTGATGCCAGTGAGAACGTAACCCTCAAGGGCGACCATTATCGCGCCATGATAACCGACTATTTGATGCCTGAAATTGAAGCCCGTGATCTCCGCGACATTTGGTTTCAACAAGATGGCACCACTTCCTACACATCGCATCATTCAATGGATTTATTGAGAGACAACTTCGGTGAGCAGATAATTTCATGTTTTGGGCCGGTCGATTGGCCTCCAAGAACGTGTGATATCACGCTGTTTGACTTTCCCTGTGAGGATATGTAAAACCTACGGTCTATGCGGACAATCTCCTTTCGATTCAGGCCTTAGAGCAAAACATTCAGGCCTTAGAGAAAAACATCACGCGTGTCATTTGCTAGTTACCAGTCGAAATGCTCAAACGAGTCATCGGAAATTGGCCTTAGCGGATGGATCATCTGAGACGTAGCTGCGGCCAACATTTGAAAGAAATAGTTTTCAAAAAAATAAATGCCAAAGAATATTCTTTCGAATGATGGTAAACATTCCCCACTAAATTTGAATTTTCTGTGTTTTTTCTTTAAAAAAGAAGTGAACCTCGAAATGGATCACCCGTTATATGCTGAATATCTATCAACGGTTAATTTAACTTTAGTTTTAAATTATTGTGTATTCTTCTTCTTCCATTCATCTACCACTTTCTTTATATATTTTTTGAAAGTTTTATGCACAGAATCACTACGGTAGCCTCAATCACTTTCCATAGAAACATCAATAAAATATGCATTTTGTTTTGGGCATTGCAACTTACCTCGCCGAGCAGCTGTGGCTGAGCTCGAAACTCAACAGAACCACCTGATGAACGTCTTGGCTTACTCATATCTAAACGCAAAATGCCTGGTGGACGCATGCGACGTTGCTCACCCATTGCCTGCATTGATGACTGCAAGCGTGGCGGTGCTGGTGGTGGTGGTGGTAATGTTGTTGTTGATGTAGGGAATAAGTAAGATGGTGGGTCTTCAGCTGCATACTCAACAGCGTTGGGTAAGTATGTTGGAGCTGTGTGTGCTGCTGAATGCGTTGATGGTGAAGCGCCGCTAATTATGGCAATGGCTGTTGTGGTGTTGGCGGTAGTGACAGTTTGTGTCCCCAGCCGATCACTGCCGGTGATGGAAGCTGCGGCTGTGCCATTATCTGAGAGTAAGGCCGCAACTATATCATCGATTTTCGCTTCAATCTGTTGGCGACTCATGTGTCTTGCTGATTTCACTCAAAACTTTTTATAAATTCCTTTTCACGCGGAATTTATGTTACTTTAGACCCATTCAATACACCGTCGCGCTGGCTGGACACGAAAATTGAACACGTCCGTCTTGCACCGTATTCACGACCAAACTATGCTTTCACAAATAATTACCAGACCGCAGTCAGCTGGAAAATAAGCAACGAGTACGGTCTTCATTGTCGCAAACCCAACCGACTGCCCAACTCAACCCAAATGTGGACCGCTAAATACTTGCAACACATGCATACATACATACATACATACACGTGTGTAGGTGACGACAAGTTGTTGCTTCGCCTGTGGCCTACCCACTACTCTCCCACTGCTGCTTGCACGTCGCGTCCTTTATGAGGCGCAATAACATGTTTCACTTGTCTCATTTCACTTGTCTACTTGTTTTTAGCCACTTTGCTGCCGTTTTTATCGCAGTTTCTGTTCTTTTTTTACGCCATTTCTGTCTGTGTGCTGACGTTTATCCCAGTCATTCATTGTCATTCACTTAGAAAAGCAAACATTAGCCAGGCAAAAGCACCGGGGAGTGAGTGATGATATGGCGGACGAGTAGGTTGAGCTACAAGTGGGTGTAAGTTAGCTGCGGGTGTTTGTGTGCTTTAGGTGTGTTTGAGGTCATAAATAGGCGTTAACGTGTGGCACAAATGCGTTGAACCCACTTACTTGAAACAACATGTTGTACTTTAGAGTCCATGGCGTGGACAGTAAACAAAAATTTTAAATACAAACAAAAATACCCTGAAACGTATGCAATTACAGTGGCACACAATAATAACTAAATACTTACATATGTGTGAGTAAATATATTTGCTTGTGTAAATTTGCATTGTAAAAAATCGCGTGCAGGAACTTATTCCCGGAAAATAGCAATTTTTGAAGAAATTCGTTGCGTGTCTGTAGGAAATGGATGACCTATGAGCCCGGTTCACAATCTAATCAACAGGCTAATGTAATACCTTTCGTTTGTACAAACTTAGACAGCGAGCGGCGTAGCCCAATGGTTAGCAGTGCATTCTAAAGGGTTATCCATTTAGTGGCTCCGAAAGTGCAGGGCTGTATTTTGACATCTGTCATAGTTAACTGTCAAACCAAACATGTTTTGTTTTAGTGAAAAGTTAGGCATTTCTAAAAATGGAGCACTTAGCAAACGCATAACCCGTTAAAATTGTTGAAACCTACTACAAAATTGGTGATTCAAACGTGGCCACGTTTCGTGATTTAAGAAGAGATTATTCAAGAAATTGTTAAAATATTAAAGATGTTTGAAGAGACTGAATCAGTTACAGATATTGTAAGGTCTGCTCGTTCCATCTCAAATATCGCTGCTGTAAGACCCGAATCTGTTTATATCTTGACGTTTTCAAGAGCTGGACACATTATGGCGTATTCTGTACTTAGACTTATACCTACATCCATATAAAGTCCAGCTCACTCAACAGCTGAAGTCCGCTGATCATTCACAACACCGTAGTTGCGTAGTTACGTCGATTGGGTGCTCGAACAACAAGCAGTGGACCGCGACCTTTCCAACAATATTTTTTGCGACGAAGCGGTATATACGTAAATAAGAAAAATTGTCACACTTGGGGTTTCGAGAATCCTCAAGTAATTGAAGAGAGATCATTGCACCCAAACAAAACTTACTGCCTGGAGTGTTTTTTGATCCTGAGTGTGATTGGAAAACGATAACGGCGAGACTGTCACTGTCAATTCGGAGCATAATGATCGTATAATAACCGACTTTTTTGAGCCTGCAATTAGAGAGCAGGGCTTAGCTAATGTGTGGCTCCAACAAGATACATGCCACACAACACGAGGGAATATGTCTTTATTGCTTTCCCGGCCGCGAATCTCTCGACTTGGCGATGTCAATTGACCACCGAGATCATTCGATTTGACATCGTCAACTTCTTCTATGGGCCTACGCGAAATACCGTGTTTATGTGGATGAACCCTTAACTTTTGAACACTCGGAAATACACATTCGTCAAGTTATGGCTGAGATACCACCCAACAAGCGCCAAAAAGTGATCGAAGTTTGTAAAAAATGTTTCACATATATACAAGAGTTCAAACTTTATAATTAAAAAGGAATTTCATGAAAAATTTAATTTTAAATGTATTTTAGCTACATTTATTTTGGAAACCGCAAAATGGATAAATCTGTATATGCTTGTATAATTGGCGCTTTAAAACCGCCTCCGAACGGGCGATGGATTTTTACGAGGAGCTTTTTATTTCATGTCAGAAACACACTCAGAGGGCTTAACATTTCCTGCCGAAGGGCGACTTCATTTAGAAAGATATTTTATAATTTTGGATGTTGGTCGAACCAGCAACAGCTGTTCGGAGGCATCTTAGAAAAACTGTAAGGACGTGCATTTGTTGAAAAAACGTCAAAGCGCAGACCACAAGTCAGAGGAGAAGCTCGACCAAAAGTCCATTCGGCGGTTAAAAGACGCTTTTGCATTATATACAGAGGTCGTAATGGAATTATTTTAGATTATGTTGAATTGACCGCGCCTCAAAACTTGTTTAGTCCCAAAAGCTTAAATTATGCTGTGAGTTTAGGTATAAGGACAACTATCACACTCATCCTCTATCTAACCTAGAAGAATCACTAAGCCAACTGTATCCATTGAAAGACGGAATTAGAACCTTTTTTTAGAGGAGCTGAATGAAACAGTGTCTAACTTTGCTTACTTTTAAATGAAGTTAGCGAACCACTAAAACAAAGACAAAATACTTTGTTTTAACAGTACCTTTTCCTATATGCTTGTTATATATATATATATATATATATTTGGCGCTTTGTAACCACTGAAGCGATTTTCGGCCGAGCTCCTCCTCCAATTTGTGGTTTTACGTCTTGATGTTTTTACCAACAAACGGACGGACCTACAGTTTATACTAAGCCGCCTGCGAACGGCTGATGGATTTTTATGAGGAGCTTTATTTCATGCCAGAAATACACTCGGAGGGCTTGATATTCCCTGCCGAGGGGTGACCGCAATTAGAAAAATTTATTTTATATAATTTTCGATGTTGCGCGAACCTGGGCTCGAACCCAGGCCTTCCGAATGTCAGTCCGCAATGCTAACCACTCGGCTATCGCGTCCGCGATAAGATGTACTCGAAAAGAATGGGGCTTTCTTTCATCATAGCCTACGATTTTTTGAGACTGCTCTAGAGGAGAGCGGACTTTCGTCATCACCTGACTATTTTTGTGAGCTTTTAATTATGCAAGGGAGTTTCTTTCTTGCGTAAAGCGTTCCCCAATGCACTGAACGAGGCTCATCTAACACCACTTCTTACTCGAGCAAGGCGGTCTCTTCGTAGATTTTTCGGACCGCCGCATTGGATGACCTCTGGACTCTCTTAACCAGCACAGTTTGATTTTAGCTAGACGGCAAAGTGTCCTATGACTAAATTATCGATATCTTTCCCGGAGCTAACTTAAAATTTCTTCTATTTTATGAATTTACCGCGACCTTACGGTAGCCATCATAAGCATATTTGGACAACGTTCCTACTTCCAAATCATTCTCTCTTTTTGTGGTTTCTTCTATTTTGGTTTGTATACAACTTTTTCGGGAAAATCTAATGTAAAAAGGCCCATTAAAAGGCAACATTTCAATACAGCGGGAAATACCGAAAGTTGCAACCATTGTCAACAATCAGTCTCCTTAAAGACTATCTTCCATTACTTCTATTTTCTGAATGGCAGAACTGATATAAATTTTGAATCAAATTATTCCTTTCGAAGAATGGAGTTGCTAGTTTTACCTAGGTCTAAATAAATTAATATATTTGTATTTTTTTTTGTTTTTGTTTTTTTTTTAACTCATGCTAAAATGAATGATATTTTTAGATGATCTTAGAAGACTAAAAATCATTCTGCTAGTTGAATGTGGAGGTGCAGATATAAGGAGTCCCGTGTTCAGACAGGATAAAGTTCAATTTGGTAAGATCTATGAAGGTCTCGGCCTTGTTTGGCTTTTGTTAGTTCAAAAATCCTGCCCATAAAACTAGTAAACTCAGTTTGGATATTTTTGATAGTAAAATGTTTTAGGACTTTAAGTCAAACTATTTGCTTCTGGTAGAAAGTAATACAGAGATGGGTCATATCTGTTAGTTCATATCGAGTTGCCTAAAGTTAGGGGTTCAAATCCCAGAAATCGTTCCTTCACTGGCCATTGCTGCTTCGGTGGCACCATGGATGGAAAAAATCAACGTCTCTCCTTTGCATCCACCTAATCGTAACCAGACTGAATTGTACGGTGGTAAAGAGAAAGATTTAAGAGGGAAATACAAATTCTGATCGTTTTCCCAACAAAATATTATCCTTCCAGAATGTGTCTGCGGTGAAGTAGCTGCCACAGTGTTGTGCTCAATTCCCCTTTTCTGCTTGACCGTTTGACCAGCATCTTCGGGAATGACTCAGTCGGCATTAAAGCCATCCTCCCCTTGACAAAGAAATTTGTCTTCGGAAGCTTAGAGGCATATTCTGCACGTACAAGTCATATCTTGGATTTGTAGACTCTCTTTCACTGATGGGATATCTATAACGTCTTGAGCAGAGTACATGCTCCGTTTGGGTAATTCAGCGGCTGTGTGGACGTATTTGAAGGTCCTTATTGCTGCTGAAATTGCACTGCATCCGTGGGGGTAAATTGCGTTTGCTGGTTCTCAGACATACGGAACCGTTTTCCAGTATGAAGTGGATTTCGGTCCGTTCTAAGTTCAAAATTCTGTAAGATCAATTCGAAAAAAGCTCAATTACTTGAATACAGCTGCTTGCGTATAGAAACAAAACCAATCAACAAGCACTGAAATCTAATTCATGGCTGAAAATATCTGAATACTCTAGGTGTTTCCAAATTACATTTTTTCGTACTCCGTTCTAAGACTCACCAACTAAATCTTAGTGTCTTTGGTCATAGATACCACTCTAATTCCACTAACTGGAATCCTCTTCTCGAGACAAAAGCACACGTTGTAACAGGTCAAACTATATTTGCGGAAGATAGAGAGAAATTTCTAATTTGTCGATACCCTGGCTGCCGAAAAAAGAATAATTCATGGTGAGATTGTCTTTTAAATTAAATTGGGTTTCAAAGACAACGTTTTTCTGAAGCGGTTCAGGGCACTATTGACTTTTTGTTCGTTATCTATATTTTATGAATGAAATAAAATTCTTACCGGCCACTGTTATTAGTAGATAACCTCGAAAAACGTGTTTCTGTCCAAAAAAATTTTATTGCTAAAAATAAAAGTAAAATAATAAATTTCCAGCTAAATGTTGTGTGCCAACTAAAAGCGCCACAACGTGACACTTCCTTTCGCATTTAATTTCATCATCTCGTTCCTAGCACACCCACTCGCGCGAAGTAAATGTGAGGTGAAGTGAAATGAAAAGAAAAGAGATATGGTCACTTTATAAATGTCCTTACACAATTGTTTTGACAGAGAGTGTCGTATGTTGCTCACATTCGTTGCACGCCTTCCGTGGCGTTGAATAGAGAAATAATTAAATGTTTGAAAATTTATGCTTTCTGTCTCGCAACGTCGACGACTACGACCACGTTTTGAGCGATAGGCATTTGGCGCATGTTCACGCTGACATTTCACATGGTGTCTGCCTCTCTTCCTCTCTCGCTTTCTATCTTCTCTTTCGTTCTTGACCAAGTATATGACGTTGATGTTGGTCGCGTATGTAGTTGCAACGGTTGGTGGCGCGTTTATCGCTTATTTTATTTTCTACTCATAAATTCTGTCTCTTTTAGCCAAAATTACTGAGCTTATCTGGCTGGTGGACATTTTTTGCATGTTTGATGTTCCATCTGCACCTTTAATGGGCGCGAAAAAAATCAAAAAATATGAAAAAAATTGTTTAATATCACATGCAAAGTTTGCGCTCCTTAATTATATCATTGCTCAAGTCGCCTTCCCAGTGACACAGATAAAAGATGGAGAGAGTACGTAGATTGATGATGTTCTGTGTGGTGATGGATTACCTGTCTGCCTGAGGTTCTTCATATTGCTTTAAATGTGATGAATTACAAAAATTGTATCTTCCTCTTCTTCGTTTTTGTAAAGGGTGATCCAAGTAGAGGTACTCTTTTCAATAGCCTTTTTTGACAGATCACACGTGAGTGTTCTGTCATGTCATGTTATTTTTGTTCAGTATTGTTTGACATATCATCATGGAGAGACTGACAGACGCCTGAACAGCGTTTACAAATCATTCAACTTTATTACGAAAATCACATTCTGTATAAAATGTGTTTCGCGCGCTTGGCTCAATTTATGGTCAACATAATCGGCCTACTGAGCATACTATTCGCAACACCATTACCCATCTTGAGACCCAGCATTCATTATTGGATAATATTCGACCGAATAGACCACGTTCAGCACGCAGTGAAGAAAGCATAGCGACCGCAGCTGATAGTGTACACGAAGACTCTCCAAGGAGTCGATTCGGTGCCGTTCGCAGCAACTCCGACTGACGAATGGAACGACTTGGTGCATTTTACGTCGTGATCTTACAAGCGTAAAAAATATAGCTTATGCAAGACCTGAAGCTGCTCGACATCGCTTCGCTTTATGGGCTCTTGAAAAGTTCCAAGAAGATCCGATGCTTTCGAGCCAAATTTTTTTCAGCGATGAGGCCCATTTCTCACTCAATAGGTATATAAATCAGCAAAATTGCCGCATTTGCGACAAAGAGCAACCGGAAGAGGTTCAAGAGCTGCCATTTCATCTAGAAAAAAACAACGGTTTGGTGTGGTTTTTGGTCCTAATAAAACCATCGGTCCTTATCTCTTCAAAAATGATGCCGGTGGGAACATAACCGCCAATGGCGACCGTTGTCGCGATCGCATGATACCAGCTATTTGATTCCTGAAATTGAAGGTCGTGATCTCCGCGACATTTGGTTTCAACAAGACGGCGCCACTTTCCTCACATCGCATCAATCAATGGATTTATTGAGAGAACACTTCGGTGGGCAGATAATTTCTTGTTTTGAGCCGGTCGATTGGCCACCAAGATCGTGTGATATCACACCGTTAGACTTTTCCTGTGGGGATATGTAAAGGTTAAGTTCATGCGGACAATCCCGTTTCGCTTCAGGCCTTGGGGCAAAACATCACGCGTGTCATTCGCCAGTTACCAGTCGAAATGCTCGAACGAGTCATCGAAAATGTTCGTTCGAACGATAATAGACATTCTCCTTTACATTTAAAGTCTCTTTGTTTTTTTCGTTAAAATAGTAGTGAAACTCGAAAAGGATCAACCGTTAGTTGGTAACACTTAGAAGCTTACTCATAGCCTTTGCTTATAACCGCATTGCATAATCTGGGCGAAAAATGTTACGCAGCATAGCTTCTCGTAAACTGTAGTTTAAACCTGCCAACTCGAACCGAACGGACAATTGAAAGCAGTAAATACCAAACCCCACAAATCCGGGTCCGTCTTGCTGCATGGGGCAGAAATGTGAATGATGACGACATCCCAGCATTCGAGGTTTTCTTGAGAAAGGTTTTGCCGAAAATATGTGGTTTTCTGCGAATCTTTCGAATTAAGAGACAGCGGACACCTTAATGAATTCATCTGGATAAGCACACACATTTCAGTCTTAAATGGTTTCCAAGTAGTACCAGCTCACGGAAGCAGAGCTAAGGAGTACTTCGATTCCGCTGGAAAGATCAAGTGGAGAAGTATTTAATTCCCCTTAATTGACTACGAACGGCGTATAGAAGAAAATACTGAACCTTCGCTCGTGGATATTTTTCAGATCCTCTCCGACTGAGCAGGAGCGACCAGTTTTATAGTGGTGGGCTTCAATCTCCTTAAGCAATGAATTAATACATGGAAGACTGTGACAGAGAGGTCATTCATGCACTTTATATTTTTTAGGGTTATTCTATTTTAAGCTCTAAAGAAGAGAATTATTAGATGTCCTCTCTCGATCCTACAGAAAATTTTCCGAATTTTTGCATCCTTTCCAAGGATTTTCGAGCGTGTTCTTTGTAATTCAGGTCTTCAGCCTCTTCTGGCTCTTCGAATTTCCACTTTTGGATTTAGTTTTTTCCAATCCTGTCAATCGGTCGAATAAAGGTAATCTGCCTCCTTTCTACTCGCAATACTAACCCTTGGCAAGTACGCATGTCTAAAACACTCGAGGCGAGTCTCTCACCTAGTGAAACAAGGTTGATTTGGCAACGGTGTAAGGATCCTGTGACATTCGCACTGCCGCATTGATTTCATTCTGTCGGAGCTTGGTACTAAATCAGTAATTTTTCGGTAAGGTTGGTTAATTTACGGAGATATAATCGTGCAGTCAAGATTTTTTATCAAGCAGCGCACGTCAGGTTAATGGTGGCGTTTGCCTTCTCCTACACTTAGCTTCATCCTCCCAACAGAATATTGATAAATAGCTTCGTTTTAAAATCGATTTGTTGCTGCTGATTCTGAGTGATGTTGCTCATTAAAATCTCGGTATTCATGGGGATGACGTTGAAATCAACACATGTGAATGACGTACGCACATGCATAGCTCATCAGAGTTACATATGTCATTCTGCTATGCATCCAACTGGTTGGGGCTTTTACTGCCAAATAGTGACCACCAACGGACCTGGCAAATTACGACATAATCTCTATCATTTATCTTTCACTTTGTCTGTTTCGTCTTAGCAATCAGTCGTACACTCTCAGTTGCATACATTCAACACAAACTCACATACATACAAACAATTGCAAATATGGAGCAACGTTGACTTCCCAGGTCATCGCTGTCATAATTTTCAACCTGTTGGTAGGAAGGTTGTACTCTTCAATTACGGTATTTTGCTGCTTTTCACGAATTCACTGCATCACGCTGTTATTACTGTGAGTTACCGTTAGCTAAGTTGATAGCATACTCTACATGAATTTGCTATTAAATTAATTGACGCACTTAGTGAGCGCAAGTGGTGGCGTGGGTGGTGCTGTGAAAATACTGTCCTGAATATACTTACGACATTACTGTGTGTGAGTTACATAGAATCGGTGAGTGTTTAAGAGTGGAGACAAAACCGACAATGGATAAACAAGAAGCTGAAAAAATATTCCGCAGAGAGCTCAGTTGGGCAGCCCACTTCTATGAATTCCGGGTCAACACAGCAATGGCAGCAATTAAAAAAGATATAATAATAAAACATGTGAACATAAAATTAAATTAAATAAATATAAATTAAAATAAAATAATATAACAAAATTAAAAAAAAAATTAATAAAATAATATAAATTAAAACAAACTAAACTAAAAATTTAAACCAAAAAAATCAAATAAAGTAAAAAAAAGAAATAACAAAAAAAAAAAGAAATAGAAGAAAATGCAAAAAGCAAATAAAATAAAATGAAATGAAAAAAAAATGAAATAAAATAAAATGAAATAAATCAAATAAAAATTGAATAAAAAATAAAAAAATTAAAATAAATTTATTTAAACTAAAGTAAAATACAATAAAATAATATATAAAAAAAATAGAATAAGAAAATAAAAATAAAAATAAAAATTTTTAATGCAAAACAAAATAAAATTAAATAAACTCAAATAAAAAATAAATAAATAAAATAAATTTATTTTAAATAAAATAAAAAAATTAAAAAAATAAAAAAAATAAGTAAAATAAATATAAAATAAAATAAAACAAAATAAAAATAAATAAAAAATAAAAAAATTAAAATTAATTTATTGAAAATAAAGTAAAATAAATTAAATAAAAATAAAATAAATATAAAGAAATGAATAAAATAAAAAAATAAAAAAATATAAAAAAAAATTTTAAAAATCAATAAAACAAATAAAAATTATAATAATATTAAATAAATAAAAAATTATATAAAAAAGAAGTAAAATTTTCTACAAAAAAAAAATTAATTAAACTAAAATAAAAAAATTAAAATAAAAATAATAAAATTAAAATAAATAGTAAAATAAAATATAAATAAAATAATTATAAAATAACGTAAAAAAGTGATGAAAAATATGAAAAAAAAAAATTTATCAAAATAAATAAAATAAAAAATAAAATAGGGAAAAAGGAAAATGAAAAAAAATGGAATGAAGCAAACAAAATTTAAATAAAAAGTAAAATATATTAAAATAAAAATTTATTAAGATAGAATAAAATAAGCAAATAAAATAACATTAAAATATATAATTAAATAAAAAATAAAATAGAACAAAATAACTAAACAAAAAATAAAATAAAATAAACTAAAATGAAATAAAAAAAACATAAAATGAAAAAATAAAAAATTAAATTAAAAATTTATAATATAAAAAAAAATAAATAAATAAATAATAAAATAAAACAAAATAAAATATAAAAGTAAAAAATTAAATTAAATAAATTATATAAATAAAATAAAATAATTATAAAATAACGTAAAAGTGATGAAAAAAACAAAAACAAAAAAAAATTAAACAAAATAAAATAGGGAAAGAGTAAAATGAAAAAAAAATTAATTGAAGAAAACAAAAATAAAATAAAATAGTAAAATATATTAAAATAAAATATAATAAAATAAATAAAAATTAATTAAGTTAAGATAAAATAAGCAAATAAAATAATATTAAAATATATAATTAAATAAAAAGTAAAATAAAATAAAATAATATCATAAAAAATAAAATAAAATAAAATAAAATGAAATAAAAAAAAATAAAATGGAAAAAAATAAAATAATTAAAATAAAATTTTATAAAATAAAAAATAAAATAAAACAAAATAAAAAATTGAAATAAAAAATAAAATTAAATTAAATTATATAAATAAAATAAAATAAAATAAAGTAAAAAAAGTGAAAAAATATTTAAATTAAATAAAATAAGCCTAAATAAAATAAAAAAGGAGAAAACTTAAAATAAACTAATATCTAATAAAATAAAATAAAATAAATTTTACCAAAATGAAACAAAATAAAATATAAAATATAAAATATAAAATATAAAATATAAAATATAAAATATAAAATATAAAATATAAAATATAAAATATAAAATATAAAATATAAAATATAAAATATAAAATATAAAATATAAAATATAAAATATAAAATAAAATGAAATGAAATAAAAATAAAATAACCTAAAAAAAATGATATAAAAATTAATAAATGTAAAAAAAGTAAATGCAAAAAATTTAAAATTTTAAATGTAAAAAAATTAAAAAAGGAAGCAAAATTAATGAAATAAAATAAAATAAAGTATGACAAAAAATAAAAAATTAAATAAAATAAATATAAAATAAGGTAAAAAAATTATATAAATTAAAATAAGATAAAGTGAAATGAAATAAAAAAATACATAAAATAGCAAAAAAAAAAAACATAAAATAAAGTGAAATAAAGTTATAAATAATATTAAAAATATAAAATAGGAAATAAAGTAAAATAAGATAAAATAAAAAAACAAAAAAATAAAATTAAATTGGAATAATAAAAAATAAATAAAAATAAAAATAAAAATAAAAATAAAAATAAAAATAAAAATAAAAATAAAATATAATATAATACAACAAAATAATATAAAATAAGGAAAAACTTAAAATTAAAAAAAAAAAAATTTAATTAAATAAAACAATAATTAAAGTTAAAGTAAAATAAAATAAATAATCAAAAGAAATTGATAGAATAAAATAAAATAGAGTTAAAAGATAAAAATCAAACTAAATAAAAAATATTTAAAAAAGGAAATAAAATGAAAATTATATTGAATTTATATTAAAAAGAAATCATGTAGGCTAAGATTTTGTTCGGATTCACAAATTTATTTGTGTAAATTTCACTAAGCGTTTAGAGAATATTAGTTGATTGCAATATGTATGATTTGTAAATTATAATATTAGGAAATACATATTACATCAATACAAAACAAAATATATAGTTTAATAATTTTAATAAAATTAAATAAATATTAATGATATAAAAATGTATAAGATTAAATAAAAAATATCTGAAATAAAATAAAAATAAAATCAAAGGAAATAAAATAAAATATATCAAATAAATTATAAAAAAAATAGTTTAAACTGTAATAAAGCAAAATTCAATATATTTTTTTTTTTTCATAAGACATTTTATTAATTTTTTCTCTGATTCGATTAATATATTCGTAATAAAATTTATAATCGTAATTCATTTCATTTGTTTTCGCTTAAATTGCCTACTTTGAAATTATTCATTCAGCTCTGAAGTCAAAGTCGTAAAATATAAAGTCAAAGATATTTATGCCATACACATTTTTTAAATTCAATAGATATACTTTTACGTTTCTTATATACTATTGTTATGTTTCCTTACTTTTGTTTTCTAAAAATACATTTGCCAAATCGTAAAAAGAACTTCAGTCTCAATATTTAAATGGCTGCGTTCGTTTATTATTAATTAAAAAAAAATATGTTATATTAATACATTATTGTAACTAGAAAATAAAAACTAAATACATTTATGTTTTTATATCTGTTTTCGAAAAATTTCAATTAATATTTAAATATGTAATTTCATATACTACATAGGTAAGTATGAATATGCGTTTGTGAGTTCGTATTAAAATTTCATTACACTTTAAATGACTTTCGATATTTCATATGTGGCCTAAAATACAAAAGTAAAAAATTTTCGTATAAAAATACAAAATCTTTAATGTTAATTACAATTATTTTTTAAATTATAATCCTAAGCATACTTATGTTTAAATTACTCTAAATTATTCTTTTGTTCATTTATTATCTTTGTTTTGTTAATTTGAAAAATTTTTCAAATTATATTAAATATTTTTCCGTCATCCTTTATTTCCATTAGTCTTTGATGTGCTTAAATGCCTTAACAGTTAATAATCATTTTTGTAGACGAAATTTGGAAGAAATCTCGATAATGCGTGAAGGTAATCATTTCCTTGTTAATGTAATACAAGTATTTTTGCATTTTTTTCCATTTCGATTTTAAAGTACCTTATAAGTATGTATAAATATAAATAGACAGCACTCTAGACATCATCACGTTCTGCGCCTAAAATTATGCAAACAAATAATAACAGCTAATGGAAAATGCTAAAATTACAAACATATCAAACCGTATGTATTGATATGCGTGTGTGAATGCATGTATGTGCTTGCGTGAGCATAAACATTATTGAAACACATTAGATCTACCACAGCAATGTTTATCCAATAATTTTATAGGCTATAACAAACACGAATGGGTATACATATGAGCCAATTCAGGCAAAGAAATACTTTTTTTGAACTAGAAATGGAATATTTCACATGTAATAAAAAGTAAATTTTTGCAAAATAAAAAGAGAAACCATGGTAAGTATATTAAATTCTTTTATCTTATAATTATTTGGAACTTTTAATCACAAATTTCCATTTCTGTCTTAATATGAGCCACCCTAGTATATTATACCTCAAGTATCAGCACAACATATGCGCTATATGAACTTACTTATAAGCTGCGTCTGTCGATTTTTTCTAAGATTTTATTATTAGCCTGTACTTGAGTGCAGATGGTAACAAAGCTACAAAATATGAATACACCCAACAAGCATCTGAGTTCAAGGTGTTTTACTCAAAAGCATAAATAAAAAAAAACTTTTTCGGAAAATTAAGATTACTTATTTAACAAATTTTAATTATTTTATTTTATTTATTTATTTTTAATTTCATTTTTTTTACAATAATTTAATTCGGTTTAATTTATTTATTTTAATATTTTTAATTTTATAATTTTTGTACCTCATTTTATTTATTTCATTTCTTTTCTTTCTTATTAAATTTTGTTATTTTTATTTATTTTTTCTTTAATAATTTTGTTTTAAATTTAATTTAATTTAACTTCTAAGCACTTTTATTTTTATATTTTTTATTTTCTTCTCATTCCTTTATTATTTACCTTTTAATTTTATTACTTTTACCTCATTTGTTTATTTTGTTTAATTTTATTTTTTTAAATTAATTTAGTTTAATTTAAATTTATGTATTTTTATTTTATTTTATTGTTTCAGTTGTATTTTATTTATTTATTTTTTTGTTTTTGTTTTGTTTTGTTTTATTTTACTTTATTTGAGTCTACTGTTATTTATTTTTTTAAATATTTTTTTTTAATTCCTCATAATTTTTTCTTTCGTATGCCATTTGATTTAGTTTAATTTATATAATTTTTAATTAAATTCTTTTTTTTTGTATACCATTTTATTTATTTCATTTCTTTTTATTTATATTATTTAATTTTCGTTTCAATGAATTTTTTGGACGGTCATTTGCCTGAACCGGCCAGAATGGATCTATGTAGCATATATACGACCGATTTTTCAGATTTAAAATTTTGGGTCATAAATCCGTCAAAAAGGTATTCCTAACCATTTGTTCAGATATGAGATTTCGGGTCAAAAATAAGCCAAAAAAACATATAAGAGCGTGAAATTTGGTATTCTATACCAAAGACGTAAATTCAAGTTTAGGTTAAAGGTCGGTATGCAGCTCTTGCGAAAAAAAAAACACATATATTTCATGGATGGAAAAATGTAGTAGGCACGGAAATTTGACAGATGATTTTCTATTGTGAATAGCTCTTTACGTAGGAAGAAGATAGGCAAACGTAAATAAACAAAATGAAAACCATGAGTAGAGCTATTTGTCGCTGATTATGTATACTAACGTTTTCCGTGGCTAAAAATAAATAAAAGGTGTAGAAATTGATGAATAATCTAAAAGGATTACATAAAATTTTGAAAATTTGTCTTCCTCTTTTTTCCCGCGAAATATATATGGGACTATTTATTTCGCGCGGAAACCTGTGTTGCCGTGCTTTCGTATTTGTTTAAATACTTTATAAATAAGCAGAAGAAAATGGAGTTTTTTTTCGTTCGAGGTGCGTACTGCTTCGTAAAAAAATTTATCGTGCATCGTTTTTTTTTGCACTATTTTTATGTGGACTTTTTGGTTTTCGTTAGAGCTGCATACCGACCTTAACACTGAAAATCATCTAAGAATTTTCATTTGCAAGAGATTTGATTTCCTTTCATATGATTCAATTTTAAGTATTTTATTTTTATTTTTTCATCGATTTAATTAATTTTTTTAAATGGTTTAATTTTTTTTATTTAACTATTGACCTCTTTAATTATTTTTTATTTTTTCCCCTTTTAATTGTACCTTTTTTTATGTTATTACTTTTATCTCACTTTTTTACGTTTTTATTTAATCTTTTTCCGTTTTTCTTTTTATATTTTCTTTCACATCATTTTAAATATTTCATTTTCTTCTATTTCAATTTTTTTAATTTTTTTATATTGTTACGATCTTGCTGATTAACTTCGATGATTTCCCAAAATCTTCGGGTACGATCTCTGGATTGTTAAATAAAAATCGCCAACTTAATTTGCAGTCCCTTTATTTATAAATACTTCATTTAATGTCCTTTTATTATTCAGTAATTCACAATTCAATTACAATTTACGTTACTATTTACAATCACTTGTATACAACTTTCATAATGTACTGTTTTTATTACTTTACTGTAATGTAATCTCCAACGAATTTAACTCACGACTGATTACTCTTGCAGTCGTATGTCGTCCTTATATACTTGTTTGCTGCTTGAAAACGAAACCCCTGGAATAATCGCGTCGTTTACGATAATCGCCTCGTTTACGATAATCGTCGTTTACGACAATCGCCTCGTTTACGCTCTAGAACATGCCAGTTGTCGGCTCCTCTCTTTCATCTGTCATTCGCTTCGCATTTTCGCCACACTGTTAATTTTTTTCAACGTTATTTAATTATTTTGTTTTTTTTTTTAATTATTTTAATTTTATTTTATTTTATTGAAATTATTTTATTTCTTTTATTTTATATTATTAGTTTATATTACTTCATTGTAATATTTATTTAATTTATTTATTTTTAATTATTTAATTAATTTTTTTTTGCTTAATTTAATTTGATCTTTATATATTACTTTCTTTAATTTTTGATACATTTTATTTAATATAATATTATTTTATTTAATTATTTTTATTTTATGTTATTTTGTTTCATATTTATGTTATTTTATTTTAATATACTTTGTTAATTTCCGTTATTTTACTTTTCTATATTTAATTTTTTTAAATTTAATATTATATTATATTAATTTATATAATTTTTTTTTAATTATAATTATTATTTTTATTTGTTTTAATTTATTTTATTTTTTTATTTATTTTTTATTTTTTTATTAACTTTTTCTATAATTTATTTATAACTTAATTTAATTTAGTTATTAGTTTCTTATTTTATTTCTCATTCAATTTTACTTGGTTTTAGTTTTTTATTTAATTTAAGGGGTTAGGCCACTCTAGAATTTTCTTAAGAAGGATTTATTTTTCTTTCAAATTATACATTACGGCCTCAAAAATGTTATCCCGAAAGATTATGACAGATAAAAATTTCTAAATGCCACATTTTCGTTCCCTAGACGCTTCCAGTTTCAGTCAGTAGGGCATACTCAAAACTTTAAATGCGTTTATCTCAAAACTGCTGTTTTCAAGTTGGCCGGAAACATAACTCAAACAATTTACAACCGATTCACTTGAAACCTTGCAAAAATGTTCAGAATTACATTATCTATGGAAGTACGTAGGATTTTTTTTAGCTTGCATACTTTTTTTTATTAACAAATTTCGAACAACTTTTTAGGTCTCTTTCTTTTAGAGACCCACCATTTTGTCAAAAATGAAAATATTGAAAAACTACTACGTACTTGCTAATTACAAGCGGAAGCCGTTCATTAACTTATTAAAATAAAAATACAAGATCTGTGTGTCCGGCTGTGGTTCCCGAAAAAATTGAGACATCCTAGGGAGAGCGCTGTATAGCCGCCATTTTTAAATTAATTTTTCTTAAAAAATAGTTTTAAGCAGTTAGTTATATGTATAATAAATACATTTTGTCAAAAATCAGATTAATTTAATAGTTTTCGCGAAATAAAATCTCAAAGAAGGCCTATTTTCGTGGCCGTCTAGAGTGGCCTAACCACTTAAGTGTCCTATTTTATATTATTATTATTTTTTGTTTACTTTAATTTTGTTTATTTAGATATATTGAATTTTTGTATTTTTTCTTTATTTAATTAAAATTATATTTAAGCATTATTTAATAATTATGAGTTCATTTTATTATTATATTTATTGTATTTTTGGTGTGTTTCAATTATAATTTTTTCCTTTTTTCTTTATTTATTGCAATTTTATTTTAGCATATTTAATTTTATTTAATTGTTTTTTCAATTTAGTTTTTCTTATTTTATTCCATTTAAATTTTTTTATTTATTCTTATTTATATGTCTGTTGGGTATAACTGAATTTACCATCGCGTTGCCTGTTGCCGTGTACATAACATATCTCTTGTTGTTGTATTTAACGAGTTTTTTATCTGTATAAAACATGTAAAAACCAAATTGATATCTACGCCCTCTTTAAACTGTACTGCCTTCATCCAAAACACAAATAATACAATCATTGGAGGCTTGCCTGCACACCAACTGATTGTAGCAAAAAGAAAGTAAAACTTTTTCATATGTTTGAGTTTTCAATTTCGCTTGTGTGTTGAATTTTTGTATTTTGCTGATGGTTTTTGTTTGTTTGTTCAAGAGAACTCTTGTCGAATTTGTTTCAGTATGTTTTTTTTTTTCGTGCAGATATCGAACATAAGCACAAGTAATCATCAAATTTTCCTCTTATGCATATGTGATGGAAATATGTCGAAATGTACATATGTATTGACAATATATGCAAAAATTAGATGCTCATTTACATACACTCACACTATATCCATACAGTTTACGTGCATATATTTGCATTTACATTATATACGTGTAAGTACTCATATAATATTGTATGTTCTTTTGTGACATTTGATGTGGTGGGTGATCATGGCTTATGATTTATATGAATATAATCTAACCTTAAAAGTTAATATGTATTTTAACATATACATATATGTGTGCATGTGTGATTTAATGTTGATTGTTTGGTTTTCTGCTTTTGCTAATGATTTTCGAGTAAATTGCTTGCTTGACTGTTTCATATCATTATATATATAAACTTAAGCTTTCAGTTTTTCTTAACTTTTCCTCTTCATTTTTGTCAACTAGCGGTAATTGAACGCTTAATGTTTTACTACCTATTGTACAATTTAACAACAAGAAGTGGTTTAACCAAAGATTTTTTGTTTTTAATTTTGAACTTTCGAAAAGTTAACGTCATAAATTTTAAATTGTGCAAAATTTTTGTGAATAATCTAGAAAAAAGGTTATAAATTTTTTACGAATTTGATTTTAAAAAAAAACTATTTCGGCAGCAGTTTGGCGAGATTGCAGAACGATTTACTGTACGTTCGGAAAGTGTGTTGGCTCCTTCCGGAGTTAGTACGAGATTTTCGTACCAAATTTTGGACTAGTTGAAAACAAATCCAACCATAGTTGGGATTATTCCTAAATTTTTTGGTATATAAGTATTTAAAAAAAAAAAATTTTTTTTCTGAATAATTTGGAATTTTTTGTAATACTTTAGAGGCTATTTTTGATATAAATAAATATGTTTGTTTAAATTGAGGATCAGTTCGGGTGCTAGTTTCAGAATAGTTTAATATTATTTCTGAATTTTGTTCGCAGTTGCGCACCTTTCAAGTCTAATTCGAGACCACTTCCGGTTTACCGTGACAATTTTTCGTACTATTTGAAGATTATTTGGCTATTTTTTTGTGGAAATTTTTTAGATTTCTTGTGAAACAATTCAGGAATAATTTGCAACAATTACTGTTTAGTGCAGAAATATTTACAGATTTAGTTCTGGGCTTGTTCAAGATTAGTTGCAAATTCATTTTAAACTGGGTCGAAACCGGTTTTGCATTAGTTAGTTATTTCCTAGCTGATTAGGGCTATTTTACCCGAGGTAATAGCTAAGGAAATGGTAAACCAAATATTAAAAAAAATAATTTTTGTTTCAGGAAGCATATACGAGGTGTGTTCAAAGGAAAATATGAATTTGGAATTTTTTCGAAAAGTATCTATTTTGTCCCCTTCAAAGTAATCTCCCTCGGATATAAGACATTTGTGCCAACGCTTGTGAAATGCGCTTTTACGTATGGCTATCAGCTCTTTCTTCGATTCTGACTTCATCTCATCAAAATGCTTTCCTTTCATTATTTTCTTTAGTTTTGGGAATAGGAAAAAGTCTCAGGGAGCCAAATCTGATGAATAAGGTGGTTGGGGCATGATTACGGTTTATTTTTGCCCAAAAAATTACGAATAAGCATTGATGTATGAATGAGCCAGTGTGTTATCTTGATGCAGAATCCCCGATTTGTTTTTCAACAATTCCGATCGTTTGAGTCGTATTGCTTCACGCAAACTTTGCATAACTTCCTTGTAGTACTCCCTATTAACTATACTACCTTTTGGCAGGAACTCATGATGCACCACACTAATGTAATCAAAGAGAACAGTGAGCACAACATTCACCTTTTCCTTTGAACATACCTCTTAGAACATTAAATTAATTTGAATTTGCTCGGAATTAAATTCTAGACTACTTGAGATATTAGTTTCGGTGCATTTAAAGACTAGCTTAGTGGTTTAGAATTATTTTCTAAGCAATAATTATTAAAACAATTTTTTACTAATTAAAAACTTTGAGACTCATTTCGAATCAGTAATTTTCTCACTCATTTGCCAACTTGTTCCGAAACATTTCGCGATTTATTCATAAAACATTTGTAATTAGTTTGAGTGTATTACTAGATCAGTTTGAATGAAGTTGCGGAAGCAGTCTCAAACTGTTTGAGGTTATTTCTGGATTGGTTGTATGCTGTTTGGGAATTGTTTAGAACAATATTAGCACAATTTCGATAAAACTGGAATTGCTTAGGAATTATTATTTTTTAATAGCATCATATTTTTTAAAGTTTTTCATATGTATTATTATTGAATATTTTAAAAAAATATTTAAATTTAAGAGAATTTTTATAAAAAAAAAAAGTTGTTATCAGAATTATGAATGACTTAATGGGGTTAAACGCGGTTAGAATTTTAAAACAATCCAATTTAAGAATGCTCATGTATATTAAAATGTATTTATTGAAATTTTTAAGTCAAACCGATAAATATTTTCGGAGATAGGTTTGGAAAATAATTAGCTATGCATCAGCAAAGTTAGTTCTTAAACTTGCTTAAAACAATGTTTTCAAAGTCGGTAACCCGGATCTTTCAGAAATCGCTCAACGGGTGAATCTCAAATTTTTACACAACCATATTTGACACACATGTTGCTGTTGTTGCAGCGGTTAGTTAACTCCGTCTAGGGTGAGGCAGGTCCAGTCATAATAAACGATATCATGCGACGGGAAGCCCAGGAAACGTGCTGTTTCGATAGGTTCGGACCAGATGGACATGCAAAGAGGTGGTTATTGTCGTGCGGGGACTTGTTGCATGCAGGACATACGTTTGGTTGTCAGAGTCGAGTCTAGATAGGTAGGAGTTGAGTCTACTACAATACCCAGACCTTAATTGTGCCACTGCTATGCGGGTCTCTCGAGGCAGCTCTAGCTCTTATTCTGCAATGTGTGGTGATTGGATTCTGAGGACACCATTCACGGGAAGAGAGTTCACAATGACGTTAACAGACTTTCGGTGAATGGTGCTTAAGGCTTGTTGGTATGCCATCCTGTCCAGCGGTTCTTGTCGGTATTGCTCTACTGGGTCGCGGTAATCTAAACCATCCTTCCTGCTGTGCCTAGGTGGAAGTTCGGCTTCTAATGGGTGTCTGTTGGGGTGATCCCTGCGGTAGTAGCCCACCAGATGTGTCTTACACAGCATAATATTATGCTCCTTAACTGAAGGCGTAGATGTTTCACTGTGTAAGTGGTGCGCCGGAGTCATCAGGAGTTTTAATGACACAGTCCGTACAGCGGTATTTTGACATGATTGTAACTTCTCGCTAGTCCGCGGAGTCCAAAACGGAGCATCATAGTTTACGACCAGCCGGTTAATTGTCTTGTTTGTTGTCAACAGTATTTCTTTGCTTTTATCCCAGGTGCTATCGGCTAGCGATTTGAGAATTTTGTTGCAGCTCTGTACCTTTGTAGCAATCGCAGTTGTGCGGAGTGAACTTGGGATTGTGTTTAGTCGGAATTTTTGCGCCATCAATATCATGACCAGACACCGATATCGGACGATCATCAGCATATGAGATCAAAGAGACATCCTCTGGTGGTAGAGGGCGCCTCGAAATATAAAAATTCAACAGCAGTGGCGGGAGGATACCACTCTGCAGAGCGCATGTATAATTTTAAATAGCTTTGATGTCTGACGGATGATTGCCGACCACTCAGGTAATTCATGGTGATCCTCTTGAACTCTTGCGGTAATGAGGAAACCTCAATGTCCGATGGGAGCACTGCGTGATGAACAGTTTCGAAGGCTGTCGACAGGTCCAGACTGTACATGCACAGGACCGATTTTGATTGAGGCCATGAACTATTTGGTGAACTGTTGTGGTTCTGTGCACTTTACGAAAGTTATGCTGATGCGTAGTTGGGCTCAGCTGGTATGTGAGAGACGGGAGCAGCAAGGCTTCAAATCATCACTATTATATTTATACAATTTTGGGCAGCAAATTCTTATAATCCAATAAGCCGAGATGGAGATCACCGCAAAGTGTTTAATTATTTTGGGGGAATATGTTATTGTTATGACATACGCCAACATCGGCATATGCCGATGATATTGATATAATTGGTCATATAACAACCGCACGGTAAGTTCTGCGTTCTGCAGGTTAGACAAAGAAGCGAATCGAATGAGTCTGGTAGTGAACGAGGGCAAGACGAAATATCTCCTGTCATCAAATAAACAGTCATCACATTCGCGACTTGGCTCCCACGTCGCTGTTGACAGTCACAACTTCGAAGTCGTAGATAATTTCGTCCATCTGGGAACTAGCATTGACAACACCAACAATGTCAGCCTTGAAATCCAACGCAGAATCACTATTGCCAACAGGTGCTACTTTGGACTGAGTAGGAAATTGAAAAGTAAAGTCCTCTCTCGACGAACCAAAACCAAACTCTACAAGTCGCTCATCATTCCCGTCCTGACATATGGTGCATAAACCTGGACGATCTCTACATCCGATGAGTCGGCTTTAGGAGTTTTCGAGAGAAAAGTTTTGCGGAAGATTTATGGTCCTTTGCGCGTTGACGACATACGAGCTGTCAAGAGACAGCGGCTACGCTGGCTAGGTCATGTCGTCCGAATGGATGAAAGCGCTCCAGCTTTGAAAGTATTCGATGGAGTACCCGCTGACGGAAGCAGAGGAAGAGGAAGACCTCCACTCCGTTGGAAATATCAGGTGAAGAGCGACCTGGTATGCAAACGAGTGACTCGCCACAGTATACCCATAAAAGTAAAATACACATAAATATGTTGTGAGCATTGCAACTGCGTTTAACACCTTAAGAAGCAGTCTGAAAATAGCTAGGATTTTCTCCGTTCTAGCATTATCTCAGATTATTTTATATTATTTGAGCACTTTTTCGGTATCAACGCGATTTTTTTTAAATTATTTTTCATACATTTATTGACCCTTAAAATAAAATTTTTTAGATAGTTTTTATGAAAGAATTTCATAAGCAGAATAATCAAAGACTTGCAAATTTGGTACCCTACAATGTGTGAAATTCTCATTTTATCAAATCATAATATTTTTTCCTAAAAATATGTTTGTCTTTAACCGCAGACATATTTTTGTATATCTGGAAGTATATATTTATATTTATGTATCTATATCTAATCATATATAAATGCTAATATTTGTCTTCGTTAAGCTCAAAGCCAATAATACACGGCTTTTGTTGAGCAAAAATTATTAAAGTCTTACAAAAAGATATTATTTTTATTTTTATAATACTTGCCAAATAGAAATTTTCATGAGCCGAAATTTTCGCTGTTTCATTATATAAATTAAAAATATTTAATGGCATGCCATTAAAATGAGCGACATGCGATTAAAATGAACATCATGTCCAAAAATTCTATACTTAAAAATAATTTTTCATATAAAAAATTACCAAAATCTATTAAGAACTAACTAAACTAAACACGCATAGCTGCTCGAATGCCTTTATGAACTAAAATACACTGACTTTATTTAATTTTTTTACTATCCTCTTGAAATACTTATGTTGAAAGCACAATGGGGTGAAAAAAATTCAAATGAATTTAAAAGCCCACACACTTCATTAAAAAATTTCCTAAATTTCTTCTTCTGTGTCTCTATAGTACTTTTATTGTCCACTCAACTATGCCTTCAGCATAACCTAATTTAATAAATGTTTTACCTTTTAAATGTTTTCATAATCTTACTTCTCTCTTTTTTTCTAATAAACTGACTTAGCACAATAATCTTCCTTTCTCTTGCTCTTCTTACTACACAAATAATTTCATTAGATATTCTCAAAATGTCGTCACTTTGCCCAAACGCATACCGAGCAATTTTCGCTGCTTCTTTGCGCTCAATTTCGTCCAAATCGTGCTGCTCCCTTCGACCAACAGAAACTCATCACATAAATTATCCGGTTCCTTGGTGTACTGGAATTCTTCACAGTGAAATTTCTCCGAGCGTGAATCACCCGAAACGAAACCGCTTTCGGGACGTGATAGTGAAGCGGTATGCCATGGTAATTGCTGGAACCAACGTGCCACCTTCGCTGTCGATGAGAGCTGTGCGGAAGAGAAGCGGAAAATATATGAAGAAATTATTAAAATTCAGAAAATAATTGTATTTGAGAAACGTGTAATGAAAATTAAAGAGATGGAATTCAAAAAAAAAAAAAAAAACCATAACTCAATATCGTAGATATTGCTACACACTCAAATTTCTTGAATCTGTCGCTGTTTATGAATTATTTGCTGTCAATTAATCTCAAGTTTAAGTAGTACTTAAGCTAGTACGACGCATTAGCTTATCGAACCGTTTTTGTTACACAATTTTCTTTCCCAACCTCCGTTATTCAAGCGCTTATTTTTTGCTAGTTTTTTTTTTTTTCTTTCCTCACAGCCACTTGTTACATCGCCAACTCATTACTTATATTTATTGCTATTAAAGCCATGTTATATGACTCCTGCATGCCTTGTGGTGCCTCCACCACGTTTACGGTGGCTTCTTAGCTTGTTTGGATCTCGTTGTTTTTGGCTTGAGAAGTGATAAATTGTGCCATTAGTGCTTGCGTGAGCGCCGAAAAAGCGCAATTGTGCGGTAATTGAATACCAAAGAAGACGCACTGTTGGTGCGTGAATACAAATATATTCATATTTATGTAAAATATATATTCGTATTTATGCGTAGGAATATTGGCTGGTCTTACACAACATTATAGTGTGTGTATGTGTATGTTCGAGTATGTATGTATGTGTGGTTTCATAAGCAGAAATCTGCCTTAATTAAAGGAGTTTCATGTGCCTCCATAACATATTACACATAAATAATGTGAAATGAAAGAACATTAACGATTTAAATTTAATTTTGGCTTGCCGACATTAAACAATTTGTCCTTAATTGCGCGTAAATTTCGTAAAAGCTCGGTTTCGTCATTTTACGTGCAAGTGGCGTGCATGTGGGAATAACTAGGTAATTTTTATTTTTCTAAGAAGCCTTGTAAAAAGCGAAGTATATGGCCATATTTTATTACATTCCCAAATATTAAAATACAATATAAAATAAAAAGGGAAAACTAATAAAAAAATTAAAATATTATAAATTTAATTAAATTGTAATAAGAGAAAAAATAATAATATAAAATAAAATTAGATAATTTAAAATAAACTAAAATAAAATAAAATAATATAATACGAAATAGAATGGAATACAATAAAAAAATATAAAAGGTAAAAAAAATAAAAAAATAATAAAATGAAATGAAATAAAATATAAATGGATTAAAAGAATTAAAATTATATTAAATAAAAAAATATAAATTTGAAATTAAATATAAAATAAATTAAATCATATTAAGAAAAATACAACAATATTAAATTAAATAAAATAATATTGAATAAAACGTTAAAAAATATAATAAAAGGAAATATAAATAAATGAATAATTTTAATTAAAAAAGTGAAATAAAAATTAAAAAGAAATAAAATAAAATCAAATAAAGAAAAATAAAGTGAAATAAAATAAAGTTAAATAAGAAGCAAAATGAATAAAATAAAATAAATTATAAACAAGTTAAAAATTATTTTTAAAACGCAATTATTTCAGGTTAGGTTTTTTTAATTTGAAAATTAAAAAAATGGATTTTTTTTTGGTTATAAGTAAATGAGCTATATTAAAAGGCCTATTTTTGTCAGAAAAATCATTCTCAATTGAATATTTTGTTATACAACAAAGAAAAATTGGTATAAGTGACAGCTGTTTCGGAGATCACCACATCTCCTCATCAGACTTCTTTTGCCAAGAATCGAACCGGCGGATTCTAGCATCACAGGCGAGTGCTCTAACAACTGAGCCAACATCTGCCATGTAATCTGTTGTTGTATTATTAAATTTTTTTTACTAACCAAGAACTATTAAGTGCGCTAATATTTAGCCGCTATTTTTACTTAATGTTGGGTTAGCGAGTTTTTGCAATCCTGCATATATTCAGTCATTAATTATCTGAGAAATGTATATAAGTAGGATTGTATATATATATTATTGTATATATATATATTATGGATTGCTTAATGCGGCCTGTAATTGTTTTTGCTTATAAGTAAATAAGCTGTATTAATTTTTTTTGTCTTATTAAATTGTAAAATTTTGTAACGATTTTCGTAGCTACCCTCGATGATTTCCCAAATCCTTTGAGTTCGATTGGTAAATAAAAGTTCAAGATTTTGTTCGTTTGGCCTCTTGATTCTCAGCAATTTCCTGAACGTTTATTTTGTCTTCAATAAATTACAATTTTCTTCACTACACACAATGGTTTACTTTACAGTTATTTTACGCTTAACTTGACACCAGTGTTGTCACTACTGAGTCTCCAACGCGATTCTCGTGTGATAGTTGCTGCCGCTCCTTTTTGTACCTAACGACGGTCCAAACATTCCGTTCAGGCTAACTTGTCTACCTGCAGAAGTTGCTACCACGCTTTTTGTCTGTCCTTTGTATGGGGAACTTATTTGTATTCGGAATTTCCGTCGCAATATGCTTAAAATATTATCCTAAAATTTCAAATCAATCGGAGTAAAATTCTAAGAGATAGATCCTTTGGAAGTTCCGCCCATCAGGCTATGTCTGAGTTAATTTGAAACTTTAAACGCTTTGTTATCAAAACTAAATTTTTTTTAGACGATGGACACGATTTCTCGAAAAGTTATAAAACAATTTTGTACAAATTTAGCACATATCTTTGTAATCACATTATCTAGTCATTGAACGAAGGATTTTTTTTATTACAAATAATTTTTTCGAGCAATGCATGACGAAAATTTAATCAAAAAATGTGTTTTTTTTTTGTTCAAAGTCCGTCAAAAATTCAAATTTCAATTTTTTTCCTTCGTCCAATAACGAGATTTATCCATATACTAACGAAATATTTTTGGTTTTTTGATTCTAGATTACCAATAAGTTATACTGTCCACGGCGAGAGCATATTCTCTTGAGACGTCAACGGAGATAAGGTACCAAAGGCTGAGTTTTCGGAATTTTTGAATAAAAATTTCACAAAATATTGGTATGGTGAATTGTTTGAATAAAATAAATGATTGTATATATAAAAAATAATAATAAATCCATTTTTTAAACGTCTGAAACCCACTTAGCCACTTAACTAAATAAAAAATTAAAATTAAAATAAAATCGCATAAAACTAAACAAATAAAACAAATTAAAATAAAAACAAGAACGAACGGCTGTCTTCGGCCATACCGAAGTCTTAATACCTTTCAGGAACAGAACATCAAATTTCACCTTCTTAGATCTATCAAAAAAAGTCTTTTTGACCCAAAGCCGCATATCTCATCAAATACATACACTGAGTGGGGTTATATGATGTAATATTCCGATTTCGATGATTTTCAGTACCAATATGCAATAAATAAAATTTGTGGATAGTACCAAATTTCAAGATGCTCTTTTGACTGAGTTTTGACAAAAACCGCATATAACAAAATATCGGTGTTATGTAGCTATATGTTATATTCATACGACTTCGATGATTTTCAGTGACAATATGCAGCCCACGGTGCATGTGTAGTTTACCGAATTTCACATTCATAGGTACTTTTTTGACAGATATATGACCCAAATGACCCAAATCTGAAAAATCTGTCGTATATATGCTATAGTGATCTACTCTGGCCGGTTCCAACAAATGATCGTTTAAACGTATAGGTGCATCTTCCTACTATGTTTGGTTGAAATATCTCAAAAATTGAGGGACTATTTTGCATTGAAACAGACAAACAGACAGATGAACAGACATACGGTTAAATCACTTCAGCTCGTCATTGGGATACGATCGGTATACATTTCGGTGGGTCTGACTCTTATCTTTCTGGTACTTATATAAAGGGTGTATTTTATAGAGGTATAGAACTTTAAGTTGCAATAAAACAACGATGGATTATTCGATTGACATGAATTTTATTTATCCGAAAGATAATCTTGTGGCATTACATTTTTAATATGATTTCTGGCATATGACCGCCACGCCTGGCGCGGATGTAGTCCAATCTTTACGTCCAATTTTCGATGACTTTTTCCAACATTTGTGGCCGTATATCGGCAATAACACGGCGAATGTTGTCTTCCAAATGGTCAAGCGTTTGCGGCTTTTCCGCATAGACCAATAACTTTACATAGCCCCACAGAAAGTAGTCTAGCGGTGTTAAATCACAAGATTTTGGAGGCCAATTCACAGGTCTAAAACGTGAAATTAGGCGGTCACCAAACGTGTCTTTCAATAAATCTATTGTGGCACGAGCTGTGTGACATGTTGCGCCGTCTTGTTGAAACCACATCTCCTGGACATCATGGTTATTCAATTCAGGAATGAAAAAGTTAGTAATCATGGCTCTATACCGAGCACCATTGACTGTAACGTTCTGGCCACCATCGTTTTTGAAAAACTACGGACAAATGATTCGACCAGCCCATAAAGCGCACCAAACAGTCAGTTTTTCTGGATGTAACGGTGTTTCAACATACACTTGAAGATTACCTTCACTCCAAATGCGGCAGTTTTGTTTGTTGACGTAGCCATTCCACCAGAAGTGCGCTTCATCGCTAAACAAAATTCGCTTATGAAAATCGGTGATACGTTTTCCGCACAGAACCATTATTTTCGAAATAAAATTGCACTATTTGTAAGCGTTGTTCAGACGTGAGTCTATTCATGATGAATTGCCAAACCAAACTGAGAATAAATCACTTGACAGCTGTTAAATCGGTCGCCATCTTGAAAAGTAATGCCAACTTAAAGTTCTATACCTCTATAAAAAACACCCTTTACTTCGGACCAAAGCTAATAAAGAATTTCATGTGCATGAAAAGCATAAAAAACAAATAAAATAAATTAAGTAAAATAAGAGTTAAATATGAAATAAAATAAATCGTAATAAATTAAAATGAATAAAAACAAAAACAAAAAGTAAAAAAATAATAAAATATTTAAACTATATAAAATAAATATATATAAAACAAAATAGTATTAATAATAAAGAAATCAATAAACTTAAATAAAAAATAATATAATAAAATAATTAATAAAAAAAGAGAATTTTTTTGAAAAAAACAATCATTTAAGGAAATTCTGAATTTGTATTTTTATTGTAATTTAAAAAAATAAAAATTGGAAATAATTATTCATTCATACTGAACACTTTAGTACTTAGGGTCAAGCTATATTTGGCGTCTAGATTCATATATGCGTATTCGTTATCATATGATGAATTGCTTTCAGTGCATAATAATATTTTATACTGAAAAATAGCATTATAGCTTTCCTAGCATTTATCTTCTAAGCATCACCTGCAGCCGCAATAGCCGAGTGGTTACCATTGCGTACTACTCTTCGGAGGTCCAGGGTTCGAGTCCAGGAGGTTCGACCAACATCCAAAATTATAGAAATTATATTCTAATTGTAGTCGCTCCTCGGTAAGGAATGTCAAGTCCTCCGAGTATATTTCTGGTATGAAAAAAAACCTCCTCATAAAAATCCATCAGCCGTTCGGAGGCTGCTTACAATAAACTTCACTTGTTGGTAAAAACATCAAGACGCAAAACTACAAATTGGGGTGGGAGAGCTCGACCAAAAATCGCTTTAATAATTACAAGGCGCCAAAAAAAATATAATTATCACAGACATCCCTAACTGCGGAAATTAAGTATTTTAAAAAACTGCAGAGGATTGCTGAAGAAAACTGGAAACTATTGCCCTTTTTATATTATTCTATATACAAATATTTTCTTGCAAATAAAATATATAACAAATTGAGAAATATTATTTTTTCAACAAAAAATAGTTTTTGAGATTTCACATCAATTAAACAAATTGATAATTAAAACTCACATAAAAACACTTGAGTGAAAAATAAAATAAATTTTTCTTTTTTAAAACTTAATACTTTATTCTTTATAATTTCAATAATGGCAAGCTATTTAAGTAAACAATCAATTAATACATATTTATAAATCATTAACACTAAGAAACTTCTTAATTAATACATTGAAGTATTTTTAAATAAACTTAACGCGAAGAAGAAGAACTTTAGTTGATATGTAATAGCATTAGAAGTAAGTTGCCGTTAAATTGAACTACTAAAAAGGTCCTCAGGATAAGAATAACTACATATATGCCTACTTATACATAATTTGTAATATTTGTATTTATTTAGTTTATTTACAAATATATTACAATTAAATTAATTGAGCTTTGTTTATAGCACAGGAAAATATTTATTTTTCCAATTTCTCCCTAAATTTATTTTCATATATAAGTACTCGGGGTTTTGCTTTATCTTTAACGCGTGCTTACAATTATTTAAATAGACATATGTATATATGTAATTTTAACAATTTGAGTACTCAAGATTTAAAATATATTTTCAAACACACACAACAATTTAGTGTGTTTATTTCTAAATATATATGTACAACTGTACAATAGCTATTTATTGTATTTTATTATTATTTTAATTTTATTCTTAGAATATTATGTGTGAGTCCTTGCACTTAATTCGACCAAAATAGTAGTAAGAATAATGATAATTAAGAAAGATTTTTCGTTTTAAAGAGAATAATCTAGTCAAAATTTTATAATGAACGCTATAATGGTTGTTTAACGTGTAAAGTAATTATTATTCAAAAGAATACTTAAAAAAAATAACACAGTCAAAAACGTATTGCAGATCAAACAAACACTAAAGAAAATGAAAAGCGGAGAATGTAACTGAAAAATTCTGATATTTGGAGGAAATTGAGTTTAAGAAAAAATAATAACTTTAGCTGCACTTTCCCATATTCCGATTTAAAAGGTATTTTAAAACTAAAATAAATTCGCGCCGAGCCCGGAGGACATTTTTCTGTTGTGAGTTGGTACAAAACCGTGGTTCATCTTCAGATATGTCTTTTTGGAACAAATGTGATTCGTCGTGTATAGATTCTAACAGCTACTTAGCAATGCCAATGCGAACGGTCTTAATTGCCGCTTGACTGTCTACCGGAAACCTGATAAAATGTTCCTATTAAGACGGTTGCCCATTTTAAACACCTTCAGTAATGGCTACAATCTTCAATCTTCGAAATCACTGAGTTCGAAGCTACATTCTTTATTGGGGAGGTCATAAAAGAACCCCGCTCTTGATCTTGGCTCACATTTAGGTACAGGTAGTCTCTGGCATATATCCAGCAGAAGGGTTTCTTTATAGTTTCCTCTATGTTGTCAATAATTTATAATAGATGAAAAATTACAATCACCCTTACAATTTCGTCATCATCATCGTTGCTCAGCAGGCATCGCAACGTGTCGATGTCGACACAAAATTGCTATTGTAGGAAAGTAATGAGCCGACGACGACAGTTTACCGCAGTTATAATTGTCATTTGTCATTTCTGCGTCAGCTTTTTCATTTTGTTCACGATTTGTATGCAAAATTTCCCATTCCAAGAGGTTAGAAATTTGTTTGAATAGAATATTTTTACTTAAAAATATAATTTTTTTTTGAAACTCAAGAGAAAGCAAAAACATTTAATGCCAAATTAAAAATTATTAGAATGCTTTTTTCTTGCTTAAGTCTTATTTCATTTCAGATTTGAAGACTATTTGCAACAGTAGACAAAGGGTTACTTGGTTGTAGCATCAACCACCTGTTGCATTGCTGTTCCTCTTGTTTATAATTTTTCATTTTAAATTTCTAATCGTGCCACGCCTTAATGTAACAATAACTTTGATAAATTTTAAATTATACTTTGGTTATCAATTTGCTGAGAAAGATTAAAAGAAACAAATTAAAATGAGACCGAAATAGTACAATTGCTTTCTGCCAACCATCGCTATCCTTTATTGGGGGTTCATTGACATTTGACATACTACTGACTGCTTAAAATTAATTTTAGATACTGCCGTTTGAAATTATTTTGTTAACAAAGTGTTTTTTCTAACTCAAAAACTTCTTACTTCTTTTACTAGGAACGTCTCAACAAAATTATGTAGCAGTTAAAACTCT
The DNA here is from genome assembly GCA_030068015.2 of Neoceratitis asiatica. Lineage (NCBI taxonomy): Eukaryota > Metazoa > Arthropoda > Insecta > Diptera > Tephritidae > Neoceratitis > Neoceratitis asiatica. The sequence goes on along the minus strand of CM061526.1, from coordinate 51,786,776 downwards.
TGTGTTCTCGCCTTAAAAGGAAAAAAAACTTCCTTAGAAAAATAATAAGGCAGACAGACTAGCTGAGTCAAGTTACAATAAGCGGCACAAACGCAAGTTATTTTTTACCCCTGACACACAGCACATATGCGCATTTATTTATCAGCTGATTTGACAAAAACTTTGAGCTAAATGGAGTAATGCAAAATGATTAGAAACTATTTTGTTGGCAAAAACCAATAACTTATTTAAAACAAAACTTAACATTCTTCAGCTAAAATTGTTAAACAATATCAAAAGAATTAATGCTTTTGCAAGCAATAGCCTTGACGTGATATTTCAGGCTAGAGCTAACAATTACAGTTGATGATATAAGAGAAGAACAGCTGTAGGTAATTGTCCGCTGTGGTCTTAGTTAATTTTTTCACTGTTCTTTTTGTAGGTATCTCTTCTTTTCACAGTAGCGTGACCAATTTCTCCCATTCACAATAGTAAAAACCTGTCAAATAGTCAGTATTTTCATATTGAAATTAGGTAATTCAGTTCAAACACATGAAATTTTATTGATTTCATATCTGCATTTAGAGGAGGATAATTCACGAGTGCAGATAACAGCTGTAGTCTCTCTCCCTTACGAGTATGAAAATTTAAATAATTTCCATTTTTCGCCTTAAAAATTTATTCTTATAAATTTTTTTAGGGATGTCTTAAGAAAAATAAGACAAAATTTTATACTAGTCGTCAGCAAATTCGGTATCGATAGTTATTACGTGGTTTGGTCTCGTTTTACGCGTACGTACTATTGTTAATGTATACCAATTCTCATGATACTTATTTTATACTAGAGGATTACAGCGTGCTTTGCTACACCTATAAAAAAAAATCAAAGAAATTTAACTGAAATTTTGAACTTTTCTTTTTTTTTGGAAAAGGAAACGAAAAAAATTGACTTATAATTTTTTTTTTTTAATTTTGAAATTAATTTTTTTTTTTTCATTTTTTACCCTCTTTCTATCTCTCTTTCAACGCCACATACACCGTAATGTACATATTTTGGAATTTTACATGTATTTGCTGTTGTTGCATGTATTTTGTAGCGACCAATGTTCACTAAAATGGTCTTATCTCTGGAACGGCTGCGCCACTCTCATGAAAACTTCATTCACATTAACCTTCTCCTAATATCCCTTTATTACTCCTAAAAATTTGGTGCAATTTGATCTGGTGGTTCTTAAGTTATAGGCGTTTTCGGGAAGTGAACCAGGGACCGACTTATACCATAACTTCGTATTTATGGTTCGATTTATATGAAATTTGATACGAAGAGAGCTTTTTGATTTGATTAGCACGAGCACTATTTTTTTTATCCCGTAAGTGAACCAGGGACCGACCTATGCGAAAACATCAATTTAAATTTGTCAATAATTACAAAAAAAAACTTTAATTTAAATTAAATTAAATAGTCTAATTAAGAACCCTTATTACAAGCAATTTTTTTCTATTACGCAAGGGTAATTATTTTATTAAAATATTTTTAACGAAACGCACAAAAAGTGAAAATTTTCTTAACGTAAGTTGCTTAGAAAAAAATGAAGTTTTTAATGACTAAATATTAATTTTATTGTGAACATTATAACATACTATTTAATGGCAAATTGTATAATTTTACACAAGAACAACTACATTAATACTGTAAATAAAAAAAAAATTTAGTCAAAGGACCAGTAAGATAATGATAATAAATTTGCTGAAATTCATTAAAAAATATTATGACTTATACTAATAGATATGAAATTTTTTTAAGGAAGACTAAAACAATTGAAGTAAGGGCAAGGTGAAGAGAAAATGAAACTAAAGCAGCGTTAATCTATCAAGGTTTATGGTATAGAAGGTTACGACAACAGTAAAATCGTATGTTTTATGACGTAGTCGGTTCAATTTCATGGGTTGCCAAAGGTTTGAAAATAAGTCTGCATAATTTTATGCATACAATAGTTTAACATTTACACTGTAAAAACCTAAAAATGCTAAAGATAAACTTAAAAAAAAAAATTTAAATTTATAAAAAAAAATGAATTGTATATGTTCTGAATAGTTTTATGTCGAAAAATGTATTGTAATTTTCCAAAAAAAAAATAAATAAATACCTAAAAATTAAAAAAAAAATATTACTTTTTTAATATAAAATTTGTATAGCTAACATTCTTAAGTTTTGAAGTAATGTAATGCGCATGGCATGTAAAAATAATATCAAAAATGTTAAAACTTAACAAAATATCAAAAAATTTAATATAGAAAACAAATTTTTTCGTATTTTTTTTTATCAGATAGAGAGTCTTAGGGAAATGGTTGACTCTATCTTGTGAAAAATTGTGTTTAAAAGTTCAAAGCGTTGAAAAAATATGTTGTGGGTTATTGTGAACCAAAATTTTGCAGAAAATTTGTTCGAGTGATTTATATCAACTCTTCTGGAAAATTAAAACAAAAATGAGATATTTTACAACTTCGTAATTTTTATGAATTTTAAAAATTTAAGAATAAAAATTATTGTTTAGCAAACTTGAAGTTTTAATATTTGGAAAACCCGAATTCATTGGAAAGTTAAATGAACAACTTATAAGCAGGACGTAGTAGGTATATTATTAAAAATAATGGTAAAATATATGTTTTATACTGCAAAAGTGTTTTATCCAAGTAGAGGTACTTTTTTCAATAGCCTTTTTTTTGACAGATTACCCATGAGTCATGTCAAGCTGAACAACGTTTACAAATCATTCAAATTTATTACGAAAATTAACGTTCTGTAAAAAATCATCACTCATCTTGAGACCCAGCATTCATTGTTGGATAATATTTTATCGAATAGACCACGTCCAGCACGCTGTGAAGAAAATATAGCGGCTGTAGCTGAGAGTGTATTCGAAGACCGTGAAGAGTCGATTCTGCGATTCGTTCGCAGCAACTCGGACTGACGTATGGAACGACTTGGTACATTTTACGTCGAGATCTTAAATTGAAAGCGTACAAAATACAGCTTGTGCAAGAAGTGAAGCCGCTTGGCCTTCCCAAGCGACATCGCTTCGCTCTATGGGATCTTGAAAAGTTCCAAGAAGATCTGACGCTTTCGAGTCAAATTTTGTTCAGCGATTTACCCAATTTCTAGCTCAATTGGTATGTAAACAAGTAAAATTGCCGCATTTGGGACGAAGAGCAACTTGAAGAGATTCAAGAGGCGTCATTTCATCCAGAAAAAATAACGGTTTGGTGTGGTTCTTCAAAAACTATGCCGGTGAGAACATAACCGTCAAAGGCGGCCGTTATTGCGCTATCATAACCCACTATTTGATGCCGGAAATTGAAGCTAGTGATCTCCGCGACATTTGGTTTCAACAAGACGGCGCCACTTCCCGCACACATCACATCAAGAAATAGATTTATTGACAGAACATGTCGGCGAGAAGACAATTTCACGTTTTTTCCGGTCGATTGGCCACAATGATCGTGTGATATCACACCGTTACGACTTTGTCCTGTGTGGATATGTAGAGTCTAAATGCTATGCGGGCAACCTCGCTTCGATTCAGGCCTTGGAGAAAAACATCATGCGTGTCACTGGCTAGTTACCAGTCGAAATGCTCCAGCGAGTCATCGGAAATTGGACTCAACGGTGGGACCAGCTGAGACGTAGCCGCGGTCAGCATTTTGAAAGAGATAATCTTCAAAAAATAAATGCCAAAGAATGTTCTTTCGAATGATAATAAACATTTTCCATTAAATTTGAATTTTCTGTGTTTTTTTTCTTTAGAAAAGTAGGAAGCCTCGAAATGGATCACCCGTTATATTTTTTAAACGAAAAAATTACTTTTTAGTAATGTAGATATGAAGTCGTGCCCACTGTTATTGTAATATGACGAAATTGGTTCGGTGGCGCTAACGGTTGTCATAACTTTCTATTCTATAAATCATGCTAACCTACTGTTGGAGTGAAAAAAAATTATAATTTTTAGAATAATCATTTTTCAATAGTTTTGTTGTGTTTTTCTAATATATTTTAATAAAATACATATTATTGTATATTTAAACAGCTTCTTAACTCCTCCGTCCACTATGCCTTAGCCTTCCTTACTTTCTACAATATAATTAAGTTTACAGTTAATACTCACTTATAATTAATACTAAATTACTTTTTAAATTTTATTTTTTATTTGTAGTATTTACTTACTCGGCTTAAATCAGCCAATTTTGAATATAAATTAAATTTAAGATTTACAAAAACCGTTATTAAAAATAACTGTGCAGCACAAACCACAACGTTGTGCCGCAGTTGTGCTACGCTCATACGATTTCCGCAACCGCTCAACCAAACCGCGCACTTATTTATGCTCAACTAAATCTTAATTAAAACAACATCGTCCATACAGCACCACTCTTCAAATTCATCATCATCATCATCATCATTATCATCATCGTCAGCATCATCGGCACGACCGCCGTTATCTTCCTGTTATTTAGTGGTATGCCTAGCCCAAGCCGTCCTCTGCACCTGACTCATAATTTGACTGCGATTGGGCACCTTCTCGCTGGTGCTGCGTTGTATAAAGCTGGGTGTGGCCGAGATATTCCGTTGATTCGTTACGTTGCCCGCTTCGTCGGTCACCTTTAGCATTACGGTGTTGAAGCGTGGCTCGTTGTTGTTGCCGTTGTTATTATTGCGTATGCGCGGCGATGAGGGTGAAGCGGTTGAGTCCAGTGTGGATGAGGAGCGACTGGACTCGCGCGTGCCGGCAGTACTGCTAGTGGCTATGTTGCCGTTGGAGGCGGAGGAGACCATCGGTCCACTTAGCGGTTTCATCAACTGCTCGTCCATTAAACTATTTAAATTCTGATCAATACTGCTGAGTTGTTGTAGCGTATCCTTGGCATCTTGTGGCTGTTGTTGTTGCTGCTGCTGCTGCTGCAGAGCATGCTGTAGCTGTGGACTGTGCGTGTAGGAGTTGCGTGTGAGTGTGCTCATTGGCGAAGGCGTCAATTGACCTGATAGTGTGCCAGGCGAGCTGAGAAAGTTGAAATTACCCGCTGCATTGTTGTTATTGGCCGGACTGCAGGACATGGGATTGACAAAGAAGAAAGAGTTGCGCGGCGAGGGCGTCTGTTGAGCATTTCCCAGCGGCGTGCTGCCCAATGAGAGCGCATTCGTGTTGCCGCTAGCGCTGGCGCTGAGGTTGAGCGCTTGCAGGCGATTCAACAGTTCCTGATTGACCTGAAAGAGATCCTTGGAGAGCGCGTCTTGCTGCGATTGCGTTGCCTGTGCGTTCAGTTGCTGCAATTGGTTGCTTATGCTCTGCAATTGATTCATTGTTGGGTAGGGACTGGTGTTGCCGTTGTTACTGCTGATGTTGTTGCTGCTGCTATTGCTAGCGCTAGTCGATGTGGCGATATTCAGCTGTAGCTGCGATTGTTGCAGCGAGGCGGCCGAGCTAGGCGGTGTCAGCTGCTGTGCGGCCATAGAGACTGCTGGTGGCGGCGAATGCTGTTGTTGTTGTTGTTGTTGTTGTTGCTGCTGCTGCTGCTGTTGTGCGACGGCAGCGCTGATATTTTGGAAATTCTGTATATTCTGACTTTGCTGATTCAAACCGCTCAGCTGTTGACTGAGCGATGTCAGCTGTTGGTTGATGGAGCCAAGGCTGTTTAGTTGTTGATTGATGGTGGCCAAGTTGTTGTTATTGCCGGTAGCTTGCAATAGCATTTGCAGCTGTGCATGGCGCATTTGAGAAAGGGAAGGTAGGTGGAAAACATTAATTTTGAGTTTATTTTTCGGTTTTTTATTTTCACACAAACGCAACAACAACACAAAAAACACTGAAGTTCAAAAAAATACAAAGCCGTGCAAACGAAATGAAAAAAGCGAGCACTGTCGAAAACAAAAACAACAATAATAAATGCGCAGACACAGTTATTTCTTAAAAAATTAACACAGCGGGTGGAGTGAATTTTTTTTCAAAAATCAAAAAAAAAACTCAAACTTTTCATGCTTCATGCAGATGCGCTGACGTCATTGACTACTACTTAGAAATATGTGTAAGTGTGTTAAGGCTAAAGCAGCCAGCAGCTGCTGGGGCTATTTGGGCGGTGTTATGACATTGCCATTCAACGAAAACTTATTGTAGTATTTAAGTAAATTACAAAGAAAAGAAAAAATGGCAGAAAATCAATTAACATTAAATTATTATTTAGATTATTTTTTAATAAATACCTGTGGTGCCATGCCAATATTAGCCGATGTCAGCCCAGCCGTCTGCTGTTCATTGTAGACGCCCAGCGATGCCAAATGCTCGAGTAACTCGCGATTCTGTTGCAACAATTGCTGTGTGCGTGCCTGGAAGAGACAATGAGGGTGTGGGAAATTTTTTTTGATTCAAAAGCGTAATTAGACTACTCAAAAATATATTAAAAATACAATGGAGGGCATCTGAGTTTTTATCGCATGCGATATAAAATGTAAAATTGTCGAACTATGAACAAGTAAAATACGATGAATAGCGCAGAATTTCGTTATCCAGTGATTAAAGATGAATTATTTACACTGGTTAGTGTGTTTTTAGGGTTTATCAATTTTAATACAGTCAAACGAACAATAAATTCTTATTGATAAAGAGGAAAGGCGGCTTATGGCTACTTTAAGTAATCAACAGGACAATTTGAAAGTCCAAGGACCGACACATAGATGACTCTAATATCCATATAGACTTCTACTTATAGATTTTTAGTTAACCCAAACCTTCAAAAGACGGATGTATAAATTTGACAGCTGACGGATCATTATTTTCTGAATTATAGTATTTTGAGTGAAGAAACTTTTGTTATTGTGACAAAAAAAAATATAAAAAGGAATTTCAAGTGTTGATAAAATAATGCTTTTTGAAAGTAAAAATAAAAATGAAGCAAAAACTTGTCTTGATGACGAGTTTCCGGACACTGCCCCGCGAAAATCAATCATCAAGGATTGGTATTCTAAGTAGAGACGTGGTGAAATGAGCACCGAGGCCGGTGAACGCAGTAGACGCCCAAAAGAGGTTGTTTCCGACGAAAAAAATCAAAAAAATCCACAAAACGATTTTGAATGACCGTAAATTGAAATTAAATAAAATAACAGCCACTCTAAAGATATCAACTGAACGTGTACATCATATCAATCACGAATATTTGGGTATGAGAAAGTTCTGTGCGAAGTGAATGCGGCGCGAGCTGACAAAAAACAACGAAGAGTTGATGATTTGAAGCAGTATTTGGAGATGTTGAAGCGTAATAAACCCGAGATTTTACGTCGATATGTGACAATGGATGACAAATGGCTCCATCATTTCATTCCGAAGCCCAATCGACAGTCATCCGAGTGGATTGCATGTGATGAACCCGCTCCAAATCGTAGAAGAACGCAACAACCGGCGGACAGAGTTATGGCGTCTGTATTTTGGGGTGCGCATGGAGTAATATTCATTGACTACCTTGGAAAAGGAAGTACCATCAGCAACGACTATTACATATTATTGGACAGTTTGAAGGACGAAATCGCTGAAAAATGGCCGCATTTAAAGAAAAAGAAAGTGCAATGCACCGTGTCTCAAGTTATTGAAATCGATAGCAAAAAACCATGAATTGCGCTTCGAGTTCCTGAAATCTAGCCCAAAGCGAATATTTTCTGTTCCCAGATCTCAAAAAAAAGTTCGCTGGGAAGAAATTTTCCTCGGATTAATAGATGATCGCCGCAACTGAACCTATTTTCAAGCAAAGGACAAATCGTACTACAAAAATAGTATCGGAAAGTTAAAGGATCGGTATAACTAGTTTATCACTCTTGAAGGGAACTATGTTGAATAAAAAAAAAATTTTGCCAAAAAATTGTGACCGAGGACTTTTAAATTGATCTGTTATATGTAAGAGCTGCTCGACAGAATTGGGACGAATCAAGATTTCAAATTTTATTGAATTCCGTTAGGGGTTTTCTTAATGAGAGGTACATGGCATAGTTAGATTTTAAAAGCTCAATATAAAAAGAGTTTAATACATTAGATTTCGAATAGGAACATTGAAGTGTTATCTTTCCAAGTGGTTAAAACAGTCGACTGAGCTCTCTACAGCATTGGACACAAAAATGGCAACGAGGAAAGAGAGTCGGCTACTCAGAGATTTAATACCCAAAAGCAGACTACGAGATTTATACGAAGGAGTCGGTTCAGAAATATTTATGGAGCGTGAGGTCATACCAACCGCACCGTAAGTTCCGCTTTCTCCAGGTCAGACAAAGAAGCGAAGCAAATGTGTCTGGTAATGAACGAGCACAAGACGAAATATCTTCTGTCTTAAAATAAACAGTAATCGCATTCGGGACTTGGTTCCCACGTCACTGTTGACAGTCACAACTTCGAAGTCGTAGATAATTTCGTCTATCTGGGAACCAGAATTAACAACACCAACAATATCAGCCTTGAAATCCAACGCAGAATCACTCTTGCCGACGGCTGCTACTGTGGACTGAGTAGGCAATTGAAAAACAAAGTCCTCTCTCTACGAACCAAAACCAAACTCTACAAGTCGCTCATCATTCCCGTTCTGACATATGGTGCAGAAGCCTGGGCGATATCCACATCAGATGAGTGATTTTTAAGAGTTTTCGAGAAAGTTTTGCTGAAGATTTATGGTCCTTTGCACATTGGCAACGGTGAATACCGCAGTTGGTAGAAGAATGAGCTGTACGAGTTATATGACGGCATTGACATAACTCAGCAAATCAAGAGACAGCGGTTACGCCAATTACGTCATATCAGCCAAATGGATGAGGGTAATCCAGCTAGGGTTGAAGCAGAGAGCACTACGTTGTAAAGATCAAGTTCAGAAGGCGCTGATTTCGCTTAGTATTTCCAATTGGCACCAAACTGCGATACGAAGAAACGAATGGAGTGCTATTATTGATTTGGCTATGATCGTTTAAGTGGTATCTATGCAAATGTGGTAATAGTAGGGGTGGTTTATGGCTTTGCGATGACATTCTTGTTTTTCATTCAAGACAAGCATCAGCTATTTATCTACTAGCTAGCTGTAAGCGCAAAAGTGTAGGTTCTTTGTGGTGAATATCAACAACTAAGGGTTAATAAATAGTAATAGTCGGACCGCCTGATATTTTCTATTGAATACATCTCCAAACATTCTCATTATTTCTTTTGAAATATATTAACACTTTATAAACGCTAAACCAACACAATTTATTCAAACCAACCTCCGAGCAGCTGATGGATTTTATCAATATCTTTTTATTTCATGCCAGAAAATTACACTCGGAGGGATTAACATTCCCTGTCGAGGGGTAAGCGCAATTACAAAAATGAATTTAATATTTATATTTAATTTAATTTTCTATAATTTTGAATGGTGGTCGGACCAATACTCGAACCAGTGTTCTTGCACAAGGTAATTACTTGATCGCTTTTGGAATAACCCTCTTAAAATTTTTCCATGTAATGTATTCAGTAAAGCTCTCTCTTAAAACTTGAGCGTGAAAATCTCTGCTCTTTGATATGTTGCAACTTCTATGTGTTAAGCTTAGACTACCTTGATACTATAAGTTATCTGCATTACAGTAGCGACCACCAAAACTGTTCAAATCCTACAAGAATAAACTGAGATTTTTCACTCACCTGAGCTTCAATGCGCGCATTTGTTTCCGATATGAGCTGCTCGCGCACCAACATCAGTTGTGCCAACGCCTGGCGTGTTTGTATGGCCTGTTGCTCTAATTGATCCTTCAATTTGCTAATCTCATGGCTTGGCGATGATGGTGTTGTGGGTGATTTATCTTCATCAGCAGCCTGAAATTGAAAAAAGAAAAGAATTCGAAACAATTAAAATATAATATTATTTTAAAAAATTAATAAGTTATCAGTCTGTAATTTACAATCCTCATTTGAAGGATATTTCGAGGCTGGGGGGATACGTAATAAAAATGTGGCTATTATTTTATAAAGATTATAAGGCAAGTATATTCGTATTCTTCACTATGCTTTAAGTAAAATTAAAAAAGAAATTACCTTTTTCCCCTGTCCACCATAGTAAAACTCAGTTTTCTTTTGGCAAAATTAATTTTTTTATTCAACATAGTTCCCTTTAAGGGTAATACACTGATTAAAGCAACCCTCCAACTTTTCGATACCATTTTTGTAGTACGATTTGTCCTTTGCTTCAAAATAGGCCTCTGTTTCGGCGAACAACTCTTCATTCGACGAAAATTTCTTCCCAATGAGCATTATTTTGAGAGCTGAGAACAAGATATGGTCACTTGGAGCTAGGTCTTGAAAATACGGTAGATGCGGAAACAATTCGAAGCCCAATTTGTGGATTTTTTGCCGTCATCATCTTTTTCTTTTTTTCGGCGATTTCGTCATTCAAACCGTCCATATAATAATCGCCCTTAATGGTCCTTCTTTCTTCAAGGTAGTTAATAAAAGTTATTCCATGCGCATCCAAAAATGTAGACGCCATAACTTTGTCAGTCGACTGTTGCGTTTTTCCATGCTTTCGAGCGGGTTCATCGCGTGCAGTCCATGGATGACTCTCGATTGAACTTCGGAGTAAAATGATGGAGTCCTGTTTCATCCATTGTCATATATCGACGTAAAACCCCGGGTTTATTGCGCTTGAACATCTCCGAAAACTGCTCCGAAACATCAATTCATCGTTGTTTTAGCTCAAAAGTGAGCTCGCGCGGCACCCACTTTGCACAGAACTTTCTTATACCAAAATATTCGTGAATTATATGGGAAAGAATTGCGCCAACTTAGCTGCTAAGAATGCATAAAGCCAATTTTGATACCCTGTTCTGGTGAGAAGCGTATTCCAGTGAGGGAGTTCGACACCGACCGGACCAAATGGTAGCCAGAAGGAGCAACCGCTGTTTTCCAAATAGTTTTTAACCGGTATTGCAACATAAGTCCGAACATTGTCATGATTATAAATCGTACAGTCTGAGTGGGAAGCGCTCACTTCTATTTATTAGTTGTTGTTGGTAGCGTTCCCCATCGATAAGCACGCCCTTTTTATTCAAGAGCATTAATTAAATTTTTGACGATGAGGCGATGGTATCGTGAAGTCAATCGAGCTCGTAGATTTTCGTAGACAAATTTCGAGAAGGCCGTCCAAAAACAGTTGTTGCTCCGGAAACTGTTGATGCTATGCGTAAACTGATATAGCAAGACGGTCATGTGACCTATCGTGAGATTGAGACAACTATAGGCATTAGTAGAACCTGCATATATTCAATATTGCAAGAACATTGTGTTGCAAAACTAATTTGTTCACGTAGAATGACAAACAATTGGTCAATCGCTCAAAAAAAGGCTCGTGTCGAGTGGTCGAGAGAAATGTTTAAAATATATGATACGCTGCTTCGAAACAAGGGTTTGACATCGTGACAGATGATAAATCCTGGACTTACGCGCATAAACCCGAAAGTAAATAGTTACCGCATCCAACAAAAGTTTTTCGCGCATGAAGCACCTTAAAGCAAATATTTGCCTTTTTTTTTTTTTGTGAAAATACTGGATATTTTACCACCATATCATTAGAATAACCCGGTAAATGCTGAGTGGTACACAACTATTTGTTTGACACCTGTCTCTCAAGAAAAAAAAAAGCAGGACTCTTCACCACGACAAAGCGAGCTCTCAAGCATAGACTGAAACAACTGCATCTTTCAGCATACAAAACGTCGATTTGATGATCATTCACCGTATAGTCCTGACTTTTTACCCTCGCAAAGGTATACTAAATTTTAAAATTTAATAATTCTTTTAGTATCGCTTAATGGTTTAATTTAAAGAATGTTCAAGAAGCACAGCAATCACAATTGTAATAACCTCTTTTAAATGCTGAGCAATTATTAAGTGATGTAAGTTATTTTTCCATTATTGCTTCGTGTTGTACATAACGGGTGAGCCATTTGGTGGTTCCCTACTTTTTTTAAAGAAAAAACAAAGAAAATTCAAGTTTAATGGGGAATGTTTATCGACTGATGACTCCACCGGCCCACAAATCACACCAAACCATTGTTTTTTCTCAATTGAATGCCAGCTCTTGAATCTCTTCAGGCTGCTCTTCGTTCCAAATTCGGCAATTTTGCTTATTTACATGCCCATTGAGCCAGAAATGGGCCTCATCGCTGAATAAAATGTGACTCGAAAACGACGGATCTTCTTGGAACTTTTCAAGGGCCCATAGAGAGAAGAGATGTCCCTTGGGCAGGTCGAGCGGCTTCAGTTATTGCACAAGCTGTATTTTGTATGCGTTCAATTTAAAATCTCGACGTAACATGCACCAAGTCGTTCTATACATCCGTCCGAGTTGCTGCGAACGGTGTTAAATCGACTTTCTACCATCTTCGCGTACACTCTCAACTACTGCCGCTATATTTTCTTCACTGCGTGCTGGACGTGGTCTATTCGGTAGAATATTATCCAATAATAAATGCTGGGTCTCAAGATGGGTGATGGTGTTGCGAATAGTACTCTCAGTAGGTCGATTATGTTGACCATAAGTTGAGCGAAGCCCGCGAAACAAATTATTTACAGAACGTGAATTTTCGTAATAAATTTGAATGATATGTAAACGTTGTTCAGGCGTAAGTATTCCCATGATGAAATGCCAAACAATACTGAACAAAAATAAAATGATAGCTTGACACGACTCAGGTGTGATCTATTGAAAAAAGAGCTATTGAAAAAAGTATCTCTACTTGGTTCACCCTTTATAATAAATTTCTTTAGTTTCGCTAAATGGTTTAATTTTTGATAGTTCAAGAAGCAAAGTAACCAATTTTTTTAACCTCTTCTAAATACTAGAGCTCCAGATTTCGCTCAAAAATTTTCGAGCTGTGCGAGCATTTGAGCAACGAGCACTCGCGAACTGCTCATTGCTCATTACTCGAAAAGTTTTCGAGCTGAACATGAGCATTTCGTGTATTTTGACAAGCACTTTGCCTTTTTTTCAAAATTGTTTTTATTAATTTTAAATATATTTATGCAAAGTGTAAAAATTATTGAAAGGCCAAAGAAATTTTGACAAAAAAAATTAATTTTTATTGTTCTGCTGAGCTGTTGAGCAATGAGCGAGTATCGAGCGAGCATCGAGCTGCTCGCAATGCTCAATGCCCGGGTATCTGGAACTCTACTAAATACTGAGCAATTATTAAAATATGTAAGTAATTTTTGCTATTATTGCTTCGTGTAGTACATATAAGAATTTCTGCAGACAACAAACAAATAATTGTAAATTTTACAAATTATCTATATAAATATGAATGTGTGAAAAAACATCATCAAGAGGTGTGTACAAATTGTTTTTAATGTGCGCACACGAATCACAAATCACATACACTCACCATAAAAACACGCAGCTATACATATATACAGATATATAGTTTGTGTGAGTATGAATATGGCGATTAAATCAAATAGCCAAATAAGCATACCAATTTTATTAGACTTAAATATATTTGTACGCCAATAATTAGTGATTTATTTATTGCTTTTTTGGCTATTTGAAAAAAAAAAAGAAAACAAAATTTCACCAAAATTAATAAAGTTCAAAAATGATGCAAATAAATAAATAAACAAATATATGAAGAAATACAAACAAATACTTAGTTATTAGCGCAACGAAATTTCGATGCTTTAAATGCACATTGGCGCTAATAAATTTATTTAAAAAGAAATGCACTGAATGCAGTGCAACCCGACGACTGCGTGGCGGCTTTGTATGATTTATTGCTTTAGTTATTTACTTTTTCACCATTTGCATTTCACAATACTCCCGTAATCACACCCGACGTTGGTATATAAAACTACAGGCAAAATTGTCCGAAAAGGTGCGCTAAAATAAAAATTCCAAAATCAAATAGCGATGGCTAAGCGAAATGGTAGTGGTGGTAGTGGCTTATGGTCAAATTCATCATAAAAATTTCAACAGCTCATAGCAGAAAATAATTTATTTAAATATATTTGTTTAACAGTTTACAATCAATCATCGCATAAAATTAGTTAGATATGTATAGGTGAGTGTGTGTATGTGTGTGTATGCAGTGCAATGTGCACGAGTCTAGTGTGGAATTATACTCGTATGGATGTTTTTAGAATTTTTGTGCTATTTCGGCGCCGTCTGGTTGCGAGTTGTGCAGAAAATAATTAAAATACATTTAAATTTAGACGCAAAAAAACAAGAATTACGATAAGTACAATTGGTTTTAAGGAAATTCTGAAGACATGTGCAGGTAAGACTCAACTTGAAATAAATGAAAATTTATTTTTACACACATATTCGTTCAAAAAAAAAAAAAAAAAAAAAAAAAAAAAAAAAATTAAATAAAAAAATTTAAAAATTGTATGGTGTATGTAATATTAAACATGAAGCGTGATATTTGATGTTTAATTATTAAATTAAAATTATATTGAATTGGAGTGGCATGTGCGTTATGACTCAGCAAAGGTGTGAGAAAAATGCCTTTTGGTTCTTAAAAGAATATTTTGATATTGGAGGCAAGAGACATAAAAGTTAAAAAACTACGTGCCTAAAAATATGTATATATTTTATACTGAACTAGCGGACCCCAGCGTGCTTTGCTACACCTTAAAATAAAAAACAAGAAAATCTAACTGAAATTTTGAACTTTCGATTTTTTTTTTTTGGAAAAGGGAACGAAAAGAATTGATTTAAATTTTTTTTTTCAAACTTTTCTCTATTAACTGAATTTTTTTTTACATTTATTTTCACTTTGATTTTTTTTCACTCTTTCTCTCATTTAACACCACATACAACGTAATGTACGCTTATTTTGAAATTTTACATGCCTTTGTTGTTTTTGCATTTATTTTGTATGGGTAGCGACCAATGTTCACTAAAATGACCATATCGTTGGAACGGCTGCGCCAATCTCATGAAAACTTACACACTAACCTTCTCCTAATATCCCTTTATAACTCCTAAAAATTTTATGAAATTTGATCTGGTGGTTCTCAAGTTATAGATTTTACCGGGTTATCAATTTTGGTTTCGGTTTCCAAAATAAATGTAAATAAAATGTTTTTAAAATAACCCATTTCATGAAATTCCATTTTGATTCAAAATGACCGTTTCGTGCATTTTCGCAAACTTCGATCCGTTTGAGGTAATTTTCGACTACTTTCTGGCATATATTGGGCGGTATCTCTGCCATAACTTGACGAATGTTGGTTTTCAAGTGCTCAAGAGATAAGGGGCTATCCATATAAATACGATCTTTCGCGTAGAAATATAAAAAAGTCCAACGGGGTCAAATCGGAACGACCTCGGTGGCCAATTGACATCGCCATAACGAAAGACTACGCGGCCGGGAAATTATTCTTGCAATAAATATTCGCTCGTGTTATGTGGCATGTGACAGTATCTTATTGGAACCACATATTGTCAAAGTCGTATTCTTCAATAACTATAATACACCGATTTGACCGTGACAGTTTCGCCATTATCGTTGGAAAAGAAGTAAGGTCCAATCACACCTCCGGATCAAAGATCGCACCAAACAGAAAGTTTTTTTTTTTTGGTGTAATAGCCTCTCTTCAATTATTTGAGGAATCTCGGAACCCCAAATGCAACAATTTTGCTTATTTACGTATCCACCGAGTGAGAAATGTGTCTCGTGGCTGGAGAAATTTTGATAGAAAAATCGAGGCCAACTGCTTGTTGTTCAAACATCCAATTGACTTAACTTTGGCGTTGTGAATGGTCAGCTGGCTTCAGTTTTGTATGACCTGGACTTTATGTGGATGTAAATGTAAGTTCAAGTGCAAAATATGCCACGAAGTGCCATAAGAAAGTCCCAGCTCTTGAGAACGTCGAGAAATAGACACATTCGAGTCTTCGGCTACACTTCTACTGACTTTAGCGATATTTGAGGTGGAACGAGCAAAAACATGATGCACAGGCCTCCCAATATCTATAACTGATTGAATATCTTCAAATTTCTTTAAAAATTTATCAATTGCTTGAGTAGTTGGACGATTGTGTGCACCATAATTTCATATTAAAGGTCGGTACGCAGCTCAAACCAAAAAAAACTCATATATTTCGTGAATGGGAAAATGTAGTAGGCGCTGATAGATAGATTTTCGATTGTAAACAGCTCTTTACATAGGAAGAAGACATGCAAACGTAAATAAACAAAACGAGAAACATTTGTAGAGTGCGGTAAATTTTTGTCGGTGATTATGTACACTAACGTTTTCCGTGGCTAAAAATAAATAAAAGGTATAGGAATTGGTAAACAAACTAAAAATATTACATAAATTGCTTTATAAGATTTCTTGAATATGTTTGAAAATTAGTCTTCTTCTTGTTTGTCGCGAAATATATATGTGAGACTATTTACTTCGCTCAGAAACCTATGCTGCCGTGCTTTCGTATTTGTTTAAAAACTTTAGAAATAAGCAGTAGAAAATGTAGTTTTTTTTCGTTCGAGGTGCGTATTGCTTCGTAAAAAAAATTTTCGTGCATCGTTTTTTGCACTTTCTTTATACGGAGTTTTCGATTTTCGTTAGAGCTGCATACCGACCTTAAAGCACGAAGCGTGACGACGCTTGAATCACCATTTTTGTAGTAGGTTTCAAAAATTTTAATGCGTTGTGCGGTTGTTAAGGGATCCATTTTCTTAAATAATGGACTTTTAACTATAACAAAACATGTTTGGATTGACAGTTAAGTTTGTTAGATGGCCAAATCTTTCGAAACCACTAAATGCAAAACCCTTTACTTTTTTTTACTATTTTCTATGTATTTTTTTTTTACAATATGAAATAATTTAATTTAGTTTTAAAGGAAATAATTACATTTATTTTTAATTTATTTTGTTACTATTTGTATAATTTTATTTTTTTATAAAATTTAATTTATAATTATTGTATTATTTTACTTTATACAATTGAAAATAATAAAATTTTATTTCATAGTTTTTATTTTTATTAATTTTACTTTATTTTGTATTTTCCAATTTATTTTATATTAATTTATATTAGTTTTTTGTAATATGTTCCTAATGTTACTATTGTTTTTTTTTTTTTAATTATATACTTCAATTTATTTTTTTATCTTATTTTATTTAAGTTTATATTAACTCATTTATTTTTTAATTTGTTTATTTATGTTTTATTTAATTTTTTTTGTTTAATAATTTTGTTTTTGTTTTTTCAGTTTATTTTATTTTACATTACCTCCATTAGTTTATATTTTTTCTTTATTTTATTTTTTATTTTTATTTTATTTTATTTATTTTTTGTTTAATTTTATTTAATTTGTTTAAAATTAATATATTAGTATTTTTATGTTTTTAGTTATAAATTTCCACTACCTATTAAATAGAATATCTCATATTTTTAATACTTCTTTGGGCCGAATTTTATTTTATTATATATTAATTTGTTTTATATGATTATATTTAGTATATTTGTATTTAATGTGTAATATGATTAATATAGTTTTTAATTAAATTTTTTTAAATTAAATTTGATTTGATTAGTTTAATTTTATTTATGTCATTTGATCTTTTTTTGTTTAATTTTAATTAAATTTGTTTAAAATGGAATTTTAATTTTTTAATTAGCTTTGTTATAAACATTCAACAGGCAGGGATGAAATGGAATATTTTAATTTTTAATATTTCTATGGGCAGTATTTTATTTTATTGCATTTTTATTTTTTATATGATTATATTTTGTATAATTGAATTAAATTTGCAGTTAAATTAATTTAATTTAATTTATTTTAATTTTTTTAATTTTTTTATTTTTTTATGCTTTTTATTTTAATTTAGCTTTCATTGTTTAATTTATTTTCATTTCAAGTTATTTTGTTTATATAATTTAATTTTTTATTTAGGTTGGTTTAACTTCTTGAAATTGATGAGTGCAATAATTATTATTAAATTTTCTCATAGACTTACCATTAAACTGGGTGACTTGCGCATATTTGCACTAGTCTGTGGCACCAATTCCAGATGATTTGGTCTTTGTGCTGGTTTTATCTCCGTCACAGCAGTAAGTGGTTCTGAAATGATAAATAATATTTGCATAAAATTAAAAAATATTTTCATATTGCTGTGGTGTAAAGGGCAAACTTTAATGAGTTTGAAATAAATATTTATAGTAATTTTTAAAAGTACAGTGAGTGGGTATAAGCTTCATTAAAATTTCACACTAGTTAAATCAAAAAATCAATGCCAGCTATAAAAAGATATTTACATATGTAGTACCAGTATACCTGTGAAAAATATAATTTCCCCATTCTCACAATTGCTTAATAACTCGTTAATTATTTTTGTTTCGAAATGTGGCAAGGTTATGAGTTCTGCGCCATTGAAAATTTACAGCGCTGTTTATAGAAATTACAGAAGTACTTTAGGTATTCGAAGCACTTAAAATCATTGAAGCGGTTGATCTGAATTTAATTCCTATAAATCGTTTAATTTATAAACATTTTTATACGCAATTTTCTTGGTAGAAGTGTTAGTATGTATCTACGTAAAATTTTGTTGAAATTTAGTTGCCTCTTATGGTCAAGTTACTCACGGGGCGAGCCTTAAAATTATTGTATATTTATATAAACGTGCAATTATAAACATATTTTCGTAATAAAAATTTACATGCGTACATACATACATACATACATACATATATACCTGCATAAATGTATGTAAACTTCATATTCAAGCTGCAAGCCTGATTCAGCGGAAAAAAAATCTTTGCCATTTGTTTGTCGGCAATAAAAATTATTATTAATTTAAATTTTATTTTAAATTGTAATAACTTTTTTATTGGAATTTTAATGTTCATAAGTCACAAATCGCAGGTGTTTTTGGTATGTGCTTTCATTTCGTATTTTCTATCTTCAACTATGTGTTTATCTAGGTAAAGTGATTATATATTTTACATATTTATACAAAATATGTATATGCACTGTGTGTAAAAGCTTTTCAATTCCTTCAAATGTTCATGTAAATTTTTTTCAAAAGTTTATTTATTGAATTGTGAAATTATTTCAAAGCTAAAGTTGTGCCAAATGTTAATTAATGTAATCTTTTGAACGTCATTTACTAAGTACAGTTGAGAGGGAAATTTTTCTAAGGTAAAATAGAGGAAGATTTTAGCATTGTGATACTTTGCGGGAAAGTTTAGGCATTAAATATGTTTGAAATAAATCTTAAAATAAAAATATAAGAAAAATCCACTAGGTGGCGCTGATGATAAGTCTAGTCATTTGAGGCAGTATTCAATGCTGATAAATAACATCCACTAGGTGTCACTTTTTACTAAATTTACAATAAAATGTGCAACCTTTTTGAATATTTTCTAAATATTTGGGAAAAAATAACTTAGGCTATGCCTTGTTACATTATATATGTACATATAAAAAAAGCTTTATGTCTGAGCTCTCTTTGCGGAATTCAATTTTGTATTAATTTAACAATTTTTTTGGCCTTACCTTACCACCTGATTACCAAAGTTCAGTCGGTTAATCTAATTTCTTCTATACGATCTACCTATTTTTCACACAAGTCATTTCCGTCCCGTTAAAATCTTGCCAGACCCAGGATACGTTCCCCTACTCTTAGCATTGGATTGATGTGGTGGGTGTAGGTTGAGTGCGACTCCCTTTTTACGCTAGTTTGCTCTGACCGTATTGCTCCATAAGGGTGTGCGTTCATCCTGCACACCTCTTCTAAGGCTTCGCGGAAGGTGACTACCTGTCAGAAGTTGGATAACGGCCTTGAGTGGGATTAGAAATGAATAACTCCCTACTAAACAAACAAACGAACAAACACAAAACCACTAACGGCAATAAACCGCTCACGTGACGACTGAAGGGAAAAGTAAGTCACTGGAGGAAGGGAACACTTAACTTCTTAACAAATCGTTCACAGCTTGACAGACCTGTCGCTGCGGGAGTACCATATTAGGAATTGTCCATCGGTGGAGGGTTCAAGTTTCCAGACAATTGAAATATTTCTCAGGCGAAAGTAGCTGCTATCAAGTAGGTGGTGGACAGACTGTTTTGAAGTTAGTGGTTTCTGTAAGAGAATCTAACATTTACTCAGATAGCCAAACGGAGATTAGGGCTTTGTGCTCACTTATGGTGAACTCCAAAATAGTGAAGGAATGCTTGCTATCTCTTTCTATAGTGTCCACCTACTGCAAAATTAATATCATTTGGGTACCGGAACACAGTGGAATTGCTAGGAACTACAATCCTGATAAACTTGCACGTTTGGGCACCACCAGTTCATTAATGCCGGATAAAGCGAAGATGGGCGATTCTCTGTCAACCTGCGGTCTGGTTCTGGAAAGATAGGCATTGAACCAACCCAGCGAGCGATTGAGTAACACCTCAATA
Source organism: Neoceratitis asiatica (assembly GCA_030068015.2). Taxonomy (NCBI): domain Eukaryota; kingdom Metazoa; phylum Arthropoda; class Insecta; order Diptera; family Tephritidae; genus Neoceratitis; species Neoceratitis asiatica. The sequence continues at coordinate 51,766,337 of CM061526.1, read as the reverse complement.
TGCGCTTTTGCAAGATCCTTTTGGCCTGAGGTGCACCGTGGTCAGTAGGTCAATGAAACTTCTTTCCATCTCAAGACTTAAGCTATCTTACTTGGTGGGAGATTTTGAATGGGCATTGGTAAGTTTGTGACATGTACTAAGCGTTTCACTGACCGAAAGTGGTCTATTCTTCAGGATAATTTTACTTTTTGTGGCAATAACACGGACGTGTCTTTGTTTCTATGTGGGATTTTCTTTGGAGCAGCCACTTTCTACCTTACGTAACCTTCAAGACCAAGGTTGACTATAATTGGAATAGGAAAAATTGTCAATTGTTTCTACTTGATTTAAGAACCAAGATGATAAATCAAATTTGTGATCTTGTGATCTTGGAAGCACAACACGCTTCCCTGAGCTGTCAAGAGTTGTTCTAACGCCATCTTGTTCTCGTATTGAAATTGTTCAATAAATTTTTTTGTCCCCTTTAAGTAGTCTCTTTAAGATATAATGCGTATTCGTCAATGTTTTTTTTTCGAAGCGGTTTTGATTTTGAGTTTTGGAGTAAGAGCTTGAGTTCTTGCAGTGATGCGGATTTTAACATCCATCTCGAGGGTCTTAGATCTTGGGTACAGCAAAAGTTTCAGATAACCAAATGTGATGAATATTGTGAGGTGTGAGGAGGTGTTCTTGACCAAAAAATTACAAGCAAGAATCGACTTCAGAAAATTCTTTATCTTACATAAATTCTGAGTATTCTCGTAGTAACTATGCCACTGTCAACATATGAATTGTCAGAAAAGTCCTTTAGGAAAGAGTAATAATCTCTTATCGAGGATATCTCCTCAAGAGCTACCCGTCTTTAAGATTTGAGGCATTCGCTAGGAAATAGTATATTAATAAAATATCTAGGGGTGAGCTAAACTTAGGAAGCCGTAAAAATCGGTACGCCGAAAATTTCTACACATAAGTGTATGAGCCGTAAACAAGTTGAACACCCGGACCTTTTATAAACTGAAACTAAGATCAAAAAATATCAATCGGAAGGATTGAAACAATATTTGGCGTTTGTCGTTCAAAGTCAGTAAATAAAGAAAAATAATAGTATTTTGAACCCTGCCAGGAGTTTTAAGTAGAAAATTATTGAATGGCTTCACTTTCTTGGAAAGTTATATTTAAAAAAGTATTCAGTCGTTGTATTTGATACAAATTTTGACAACTTAAATGAAGATATGTTTATGCATATCCATATATTTTTCATATATTTTTTTTGCCAAACCAAAATTGATTTCATAAATTGCGAAAAGTCACGCAAAGGACGGTCATTCCACTGTGACATCATCAGCACAAACTTAACCACATACATATGTATGGGTATCTGCACACCTGCACACACAACGGAATGTGTCATACCAACGCGAGCATAACGGTAAAAACACATGAAATATGAAGCTTGTTTGAAAACATGCCGTCGACGCACAGTGCTGCGAACGCACTGTAACGATTGACAAAAATAGTTAGTGTTGGTTCAATTTAGTTATAATTCCGTACAGAGAGGACATTTATCGTAGAATAAAGAAAGTTGAAATATGGTGAAAAGTAAAAATCTGAAATTATATTAAGATCGTACTTCAGACACGCCCTCCACACATAAAAATATGAAAAATGTGGTAAATATGCTTTAGTCCGAAGTATGTAAGTACCAGAAGGAGAAGGGATAGACCCACCGAAATTTATATTGATCGTATCAGCATGACGAGCTGGGTTGATTTAGCCATGCCCGTGTGTCCGTCTGTCTGTTTTAATGCAAACTGGTCTCTCAGTTTTTGAGATATTTCAACCAAACCTGATAGGCAGATGCACCTATACTTTTAAAGGATCATTCGCCGGAGCCGACTAGATCGGATCACTATAGCTTATATACGACCGATTTTTCAGATTTGAAATATTGGGTCATAAATCCGCCGAAAACTCATCTAAGAGCGTGAAATTCGGTATTCAGAGGTAAAAGTTTATTTGACACTGGAAATCATAGAAGCGAATTTTGCAGTGCTTCAGCTTGTTCTCGATTTCTACGTAACTGATCCACAATAAGTTAGATCTTAGCAATAGTAATCTTAATTTGTACTTTTAGTCTGTTTTTATTGATTTAAAAAAAATCTTTTTAATTTTTGACCAGAAAGAAAGCAGTCGCTTGCCTACAGCTATGACCACCCAATCAAGTGTTCAAATTTACGAGAGTTTACTCAAAGGATCTTACAGAAAAATAACAATATCTTGAGTTAAAATATTAGAGTGGTAGTAAATTAGTTTTTTAATTCTCCTTCAAACGTTTTGACTTTAATTTAATTGTTTTTTTTGTTTCTTTTTTCCTCATAACGGTACAGATCTGTGAAAATACTTAGCGACAATTTTAACTACTCGACTATTCGCTAGGCATATTTTAACGATATACGTTATCGCTTGATCAGCTGTTGTTGTTAACTAATCGATAACTTGTTAATTAAACGAGAAATATTTTCGAGTTTTTAGCGCAATCGCGGTTTCTTACATAATTCAAATTAAAATAAATAGTATTAGAGTTAAAATAAAATACAAATAGAAAAATTACCTATGACAAGAAAAAGAAAATGATCAACAATGGCTTTTGAGCATTTGGTATGTGTACTATCCCAATATGAGAAGATAACCTGCTCTTTACCAGTGGATAGAAGTTTGCTACTTGAATTGGAGATCCTCTCTGCTTGAAGGCAACTGAATTTCAAACTTGATAGCCAACTAAAGAGCGCGAGAACAACGGCGTATCTAGAGAGCGACAGGCAAATAATGTAACTTTGAAGTTTTTTTCAACTTTTTAACACTATTAAATTGCTTTAAGGTTCTAACCGCCTTGCGATTCTGTGCAATTGGCTGCTATTACTACGTACTGTTCGGGAGCAATGAAGCATATTCATGAGTCGGTCGTCTGTAAGTCGTTGTATATATGGAATAAGAGACGCAATCGGCCGTTCGATGCTATCGCCATGGACAGATTTGTTATGACTCAAATAGAACGGCAAGCTACAAAGAAAATTTTCACTTCTATATACTCACCATTTGTTGGAGGCAGTATGGAGGTTATGTCAACCGCTATTAATGTGCAAATGCTAGGGGAATTTTTTTTAAGTGACACAATGAATATATCTATTTTGTACAAAGATAAGTGATCCTAATCTCGAGATTTTGGCGGTAAAAGCTAAATACCCACGGGCGCGGCACGATTCATTTATGTAGAGCGAAGAATAATGCAGAGTAGTTTTGAAAGTGGATAATATCCTAGAGATGACTCTGTATATCCATTGACTCCCCTTCCAAACCAAGGAAACCAGAAAGTCATGAATTCTGCTATAATAGAACATTGTGTAAAGCACGAAACCCTGTCGAGAGACTTAAAGGAACTTGGCGACGCCTCTCCAAACAAATAACTCTTTTGTATGATCCTGTGTTTACTGGTAGAGTAGTTAATGCATGCCCAACGTAACATAACATTATCTTAGATGACCAAATATATGAGTAGGTAGAACATATAACCGAAATACCAAGCCGGGCGTTTCTATAAAAAAGTCAATCATCCGACTTAGCGGCACTAGCTACGTAGCTACTATCCGGGGAACAAGAATGGAAATTCCCTATTTACCCATAACGAGTATATAAAGCGTGTTATTGCTTCCCAATCAAGCCCGACTATCTCAATCTTCAGAGCCAATCCTTATCCCGAAGTTACGGATCTGATTTGCCTACTTCCCTTACCTACATTATTCTATCGACTAGAAACTTTTCACCTTGGAGACCAGCTGCGGATATTGGTACGGCCTGTTAAAAGTTTGCTTAATTCCTTGTTTCGTTAGTTCAAGCGACAAATTCGTGAGTTCACAACTCGGCAAATCGTATCGATAAAGGTTAGAGAGCTTCGTTACTGAAGTGTAAGTGATCACGGAAAGTTTAATGTTACCAGATTGCCATTATTACAAACTTTTTAAAAACATAAAAATTTGAAGAATTTGTTGAAAATTTATCCTGAAATATTTGACGCCAAAATTAAGGAAAAAACTATCTTTGTACTGCAGCCAAAGTCTAATTTGAGCGCTCATAACTTTTATAATAATAAATATATTTACACGAAATTTTGGATTTCTCTTAGTTGAAGTATGCAAAATGAATCCCCATACCTGGACTTGTACAGTTATAGCATTGGCTACTGGTATTTTTGTCACTTTTCGCGCCACTGTGCGACGCCGTCACTGCGTCGAAAGTCCTTGCTAAGGTCACATGAGTTTTGGGTGTCTCACTTTTCAACAAAAAATAATAATAATAATAAAAAACACACAACTCGTTGCATAAAATTAATTTTTAATTACCAACCGTACAGTGAAAAACAAAAATATTTGAAATTAGGCATTCGTGTGATATAAAATTAAAATTTGCAAAAAAAAATTTGCCTGATGACAGCTGTGATTGCTCCAATTTCCTACACAAAGCCAAAGTCTACATGGATTTTTATTATTAAAATCGTAAATTTCAGTTGAATTAGCCAACATTGGCGACAATTTAAATGTCAAAAATAACAAAAACAAATGTACATATTATTTATTTGGCTAAAATAGAAATTGTAGAAATTGTAGAAATCTCTCTGACCACAAATGAAAGCAAACAACAACTTTTCTTGCAGTTAATTATAATTTCTTTTTTTTTGGCAAAAAGCATGAGCTCATTTTGCATTAGTAATGACGTGTCAACACAGGCGAATGGCAGGCAATGGGAACAGGGTGGAGTAAAATTCTGTGAATGCGGTGACATGTGGCCAATCAGCAGACTTGGGTAGAGGTATCGTATATTTTTGAATATTTTTGAATAATTTCGAATATTTTTGAATATTTATATAAGTGAAAAATTCTTCATATAGTACTTTTGTTTAACTCAAGTGGATTTTTATATAATATAAGCACTTTTTGTGAAAATTCTTGGTCTTACGTGCTTAATATTGTTAGTATTTCGACGAAAAATATACATATTCATACATAAATATCGATTCATAACCGTCGAAGCATTTCATGGGACCACTCAACTCTTGACTTCTGCACGTACATGCACATATAAATACTCATAAACCCATAAATACTGAAATGCCACTTGGCATTTCCAAAAAAAAAAGAAATAAAAAATAAAAATAAAAACATTAAAATATAAAAAAATACTACAAATTTTCTGAATATTATATGAATTATCTTCAGTATTTTTTTTTATCAAGCCATTATTTGTGCCAAAAAAAAAAGTGAATTTATGCGAGTGAAATGCCCGCATCAACGCATTTTTTGCAACGCCTGGTCGCTCATCTTTCATCTCGTTGGCTAAAAATAAGAGCGGTAGTGAGTGGTGGAATACTTATATACAGATCTTTATGTATATTGTATATATTGTATGTGATGAGTGCATGTTTTGATTGTTGTTCATGAGCTTATGTGGCATTAAGTGTCGATGATGGCATCAAATAAATGCTTTCGCTACTGCAGAGCTGTGTAATGATGCTATGGTTATGATGATTTCTGCTTTTTATCTTTATTTTTTCTTCCTTTTTTTTCTTTAAGCATCGGCATTATGCCAAAGTGGCATTAGTTGTGGCAATTTTTTATTCTAATTTCTTTTTTAAACTCATATTACTTGACAAAGTGTTTACAATGATGAATTCTGTTATTTTTTAATATTTTGTATTTCTACTGTCTGCTGGTTGCCAGCTTATTTTGCTTTTAGTATCTAACCGAAAACGAGCAAAAAATAACAAATTATTTAAAGTAATTACAACATTTGTTTTTCTTTACCAATGACGTCAACGACAGCTACCTAAAAGTCTTGCCATCAGCTGTGTTTGCTATAGTTGGTTGGACAAGAAGTTAATGCGTTGTGTTTTGGCAAGTATTTAAGGCACCAAAAAAAAATATTAAAAAAACTAACAAAAAAAATCTGATTTCAATGCCGAGTCACAATTAATTTTCAGCAAGCTAATTTTGTCACACAGTATCACAGTCACATGCTGTTCGCGCCGCAACTGTTAACTGCAACAGATAAGCAGATTCTTTGCTGTTTGTCACACTTTTTATGTAGCGACTGTCATCTGCGCGTTATGTTCAACATCACTTTTGTTAAATAATCACACTTTTTATTGTACCTATATTTTTTTATAATTTTTTTTTGATAGATTAATATTCTTAAAAAACTATTAAGGACTTTGGTGCTGATATATCATTTTCATTTTGGAAATAACAATATTTATTAATTAATAAAATTTTCTATTAATTCATTTTAAATATATTTCAATTTAATTTTGTCGCCATATGCTTCTTAGGTGGTAAGAGTTCTGAAAATAGACGCAATACTGCAGCTCCTGGCTCTTCTCTTGCAATTTTGCATTGAAGTCATTGAAAATGCGAATTCGTAAAAAAGTTGGGAGTGAAAGAAATTTAGGTTTTGAAATAACATTATGAATGTGATGATCTCAAAAGTAGTCGAAAAAATAGGTAAAAAACCACACACAAAATATCCTTACTCCACATATGGGCTGAATATTCCTAGCTCTAGCATATAGAATAGGGCTAGCTTCATTGCATTCAAGTCTCGCTCAGTTAGTAATAATTTTCTTGATGGGAAAACATACCGTTTAAGCTAAGCAAAAACAACAATAAAACTGACTTCAAACGTGGTACATTAAATCTTATGAGCCGTGGAAACGTGTGCATTTTATATAGAGCTCAAGCTAACTACTTAATATGTATTTCAAATCGTTTTAATTTCATTAATGATATTAGTAAAATACCTAATGCATTGACATTTGCTCCTTTAAATCTCATATTTTGTGCGACAACATAAGCACTTAAATATAACTTTAATATATATATATAGATATATACTTGTATATATTAGGTGCTTTGTAAACGCTGAAGCGATTTTCGGCCCAGCTCCTCCTCCGATTTGTGGTTTTGCGTCTTGATATCTTTTTACCAACAAATGTAGGAGCTTACAAGTTACCTATGCCGCCTACGAACGGCCGATGAATTTTTATGAGGAGCTTTTAAAGGGTGATCCATTTCCATAATGGCGAATGTTTATTACCATTTGAAAGAACATTCCTTGGCATTTATTTTTAGAAGATTATCTCTTTCAAATGTTGGCCGCGGCTACGTCTCAGATGATCCATCCTTTGAGTCTAATAATCGATCACTCGTTCGAGCATTTCGACTGGTAACTGGCGAATGATACGCGTAATGTTTTGTTCCAAGGCCTAATTCGAAGCGGGATTGTCCACGTATACTTGTCAACTAGAAACCAAATATCTTGTTGAAACCAAATATCGCGGAGATCACGAGCTTCAATTTCAGGCATCAAATAGTCGGTTATCATGTCGCGATAACGGTCGCCACTGGCGGCTACGTTCTCACCTTACCGCGTCATTTTTGAAGAAATATGGACCGATGATTCCACTGGCCCACAAACCATACCAAACCGTTGTTTTTTATGGATGAAATGACAGCTCTTGTCTTCCGGTTGCTCTTCGTCTCAAATGTGGCAATTTTGCTTATTTAATACCCATTAAGCCAGAAACGGGCCGGATCGCCGAACTTTGGCTCGAAACCTTTCATGGAACCTTTCAAGGGCCTATACAGCGAAGCGATGTCGCTTGAGACGGTAGAGCGGCTTCAGTTCTTGCACAAGCTGTATTTTGTACGCTTTCAATTTATGATCTCGACGTAAAATGCGCCATGTCGTTCCTTATGTCAGTCCGAGTTACTGCGAACGGCGCAGAATCGACTCTCCACGGTCTTCGTGTACAAATAGAAAGCATTAAAGCACTGAATGAAATTCGATGCCTTACGCTAGTTTTTAAGAAGGGAGTACATTTTTTATGAATTATTAGCCAGTATGTATTAAATTCAGCACGTTATGTGGAAGGGTAAAAAGCACGAAGCTTTCCTCCTTTGCTGAGATCTATACATGAGACAGCAATATAATTACAGAAGCCTGTATCAATTAAGAAGCCGAAGATTCCGCGAAAAAATTAAAGCCAATTTAGTCTTGAAGCCTCACGAAAGTCACTTAGTTGATCCAGAAACAATAAAATTTTCACAATAATTTGACACCAAATTAAATCCAAAAAACACACGATCCCTAAATCGAAAAACCTTAAAGTGAAATCCAAAGCGTACTTTAAAATATTTTCAAATTTAGTATGTGAATGTTATCATTCATAAATTTATAAAGATATCATTTTTACTGGAGATTTGGGGAAGCAATTTGGTCCATTTTCCACAGCTGAACCTCGACTCTGTGCACTGTTTATAATATTTTTGCTCCCTTCACCATATAGCAGCATTTGCTATGCTTTTCTTGTAAATGAATTATTTATCAATATCATGTGGCATCCTCCCTCTCTCTTGTTCTCAATTCTACGTAATATTTTTCTCTTACTCACTCATATTTTGTTTCGATATTCTTTTTTAGTTTACTCACCTTTCTTGTCCACCTCATCATCGGTTAACTGCTGCACCGAGAGGCGTTCTGCATCGAGCAACTCCGATGAGACATCTGATCGTTCATCGTTGTGATCCAAGGAATTCTTATGAAGATTAAATTTGTGACATACTTCGAAGGCCTGACCGACGGTGCGTACAATACGCATCGCTTGTGACTGCAAGTAGAAGAGGAAACGAGAAACATTTTTAATTTAAAACTAAATTAATACAAAATTTTGTAAAAATGGCATTAAAATTCATAAAAATTTAATTAAAAATAATAAGAATTAAAATTTTAAAATTAATGTGAATAAAAATTATTTTACTGATTTTTTTTTTTGGAGAGTCTGTATACTCTCTTATTTCTTTCCTATTTCACTGAGAGCTATACAGAAGAAGAATAAAAGCCTTTATTTTCCTTCTTTTTCTCATTAAATACGCTATCAATCGCTTCTCGTATTGCACAACTATCTATAACAATTCATAATTGAACTTCTTATCTGACCCTTAACGATATCTCACCTCAAAATCCATTGTTAAATTCGCATTATTCACATAACAGCAGCCGGACACATCTAAGGGCAGATTATTAATTTGTCCGTTATAATTGCGGTTATCAGGTAATGTTAGTAAAGTGGCGCTACTGCTGCCGTTGACGCCACTTAAATTATCACAGCTCACTTTGTGCACATTCGCGTTGGCAATTAGTATGTTATCCTCAACGCCAAGACGATTATTCAACTCCTTTTTAGGCGACGAGGGAGCTTCCACCGAGCCATACCCCGCGCCATTAGCAGCGCCCTCACTCGGTGGCTGCTGTAGAGGTGAGCTGCGACGTCGTATACGTGGTCTATCCGCTACCGGTTCGCGGAAGGAGAGTTTCTTACGTGGTTTCTCAGCGCGTGGTGGCTGTTCGGTGGTGGGTGTACCACCAGCGCTGCCACCGCCACTTGCCATACTACTGCTTGAACTGCAATTGCCCATCTGAGCATTGTCGTAGCCCGTGAAAGATTTGCGACGCTGCAATTGCACGCGCTGCTCACCACGTTGGAAGAGTTGATGGTGGCGGCGTCGATTTTCCGGTGTGTGCTGTTGTGGCGCCTCGTCATCGTAATTGCGCATCACACTACTACAACTTGCATTATCGTGTCCATTGGTGTTTCCGCCATCTGGTGCATGACTAATCAGCGCGGGTGAAGTATTTTGGCGTTGTAGTATGCTTCGTTTGCTATCGTAGCTATCGATAATCGACCGCGACGTCTGATAATTACGTGCTTGCGGTTGGCCATACACATTGCCATTGTCATACTCGCTTTGATTGTGATACTGATTGTGGTCAAGCATCTGCGCTGATGCGGCATGCCGATTCGGCAGTGGTGTGCCATCCGGTGTCAGCTTCTTGAACTTCAAACGTGCACGCAATACACTCTCACTGCGCTCGTGGCGGTCTCGACTGAGCTCGCGTTCGCGTGCTCGTTCACGGTCACGCTCACGCTCGCGCTGTTGTTGTTGACGTTCCTTCTCGCTCATAGCACCGTGATTCGCGGAAACTTTACGCTTGGTCTTACTCATTTCACGCTTTACCGGTAGTTCTTTCTTTATCAGGTACACAATGTCTTCGTCATTAAAGAGTATATGTCGCGCGGGCGTATTAGCAGCTGTACTAGCGCTACCTGTAGGCGTACAATATAACTGTTCGTCGCTAGCACGTTGCTTCTCACATGCTTGTCGCACACCATCTTCCGTCTCGTCCACATAGCGGTAATCGCCATCGTCGACAGGATCTTCGACCGGTAACTCATTGTGCTCGCGTCGATATGCTTCTTTGGCACGCATAATGTTCTCAATAAATGTGTCGTCCATAAATTGGCTGCGACAATTTTTCGAATTCCCCCTCCCCAGCTCGTGCTCGACCGTGTTGATGAGCTCATGTATATCTAGACTTTTATTGCGTGCCACAACTTGCTTTGGTTTCGTGCGCTGATTTGACTTTTTTAAAGCCAACTCCTGCGAACTGTTATTGTTGGTTTTCTCTTTGTGCAACTTATCGCCACCGAGTATGTCACGTATGAGACCACCACCGCTACGGAAAATGTTCCGGTGGTAATGTACGTTCGCCTCCTTGTCGGTTGGAGCGTTTGTGTTGACATGCGAATTCGCAATTCCTCCAGCCGCGACACTTGGGGACTTTGTGGTTGAGTTCGTCACCGGTTTTTGTTGATGTTGCTGCTGCTTTTGTTGTTGCTGATGTTCCTGTTTCTGTGCTTGCGTTCTCTCGCCATTCTTTTTGTTCCGTCCCCAAGGCAGAAAGTCAAATGCTTTGGTTATGGGACTACGCGGGCAAACAGGCGCCTCTATCACGCTGCGAGGACGCCACAAGCCGCGTTTTAACGAAGAGGTGCTGCCGGCTGTCATAGCAGCTGACGCTGTGGCGCTAGGCTCACCAATAGGTATGGGCTTACTGCTGGTGTCGTGCTTCATCATCGCCCGCTCGCTAATGATCGCCAGTTCGTTGCGCAAATTAGCTTTGTGAGGGTTAAGGTTTTGCGTGTTCGAGAACGTGGTCGCTTGTCGTGCTGCTCACACGAGCCGTGAAATTTACCTTCAATTTGTTTTGCACGGTGTTAATTACTATTTCCTCTGTTGTTCCCCTCTCTTTAGTTTGTATTTTTTTTTCTTTTTTTTTTGTGTGTCAAGTTTTGTTGTTTAGCATCTGTCACAAATTTTGAAAGAGGGCCACCTGTTGCGGGGTGACTCGTGGTTGTTATTTGGAGGACGATAGCGACGTTGTTTTGCAGAAAAAAAAAAGAAATTGCACAAATTAAATGCGAAAATATTTCAAAAATATTAATATTTCAATGGCACTTTGGCAATTTCACGCGCCCACATAAAAAATGAGTAACAACAAACATACTCAAGTCTTTGGTAAAAGCCACTAGCCTCAGGCAGGCACCTTTGGGAAGTTTCTTCACTTTTTTCTTTTGCACTTTTAATTCCCTTTTTTTTTGAATTCTTAGAAACGGTGGAAAATGCTATGTTTTGGTATAAATTTTATTTTCTTCTTTTTTCCCTTTTTATTATTGTTTTCCTTTAAGTTTATTTTACTTTTTTCCACTTTCCGCTTTTTATTATTATTTTGTGTGAAAATTTTTTAGTTTGATTTTTATCTTTGACTTTGTTCGTTGTTGTGAGAATATTAGAAATAGCTGTAAATCATCGCATTAATATTAATATATATACACACACATGTACTACTGCACGTTTTTATGTTTCAATTTCATTCCGAACTTTGGGTTTTTTTTTAATATTTCGTACTCATTATCATAAAGAATTTTTTTTTATTTTTTTATTTTTTTATTTAATTTTTTATTATTCTTTCTAGCTTAAAATATTTTATTGATTTTTTTGCCAAATTGGTGTTGATATTAGCGCATAATGCGGTGTTTAGTTATACATTTTAATTTATTTAATTAATTTTTTTTTTGGAATATTTGAACATAATTTCAGTATCAATATTTTCCAGAAATTATGTTTTAATGTTTTAACTCTATCTAATCAAATTTAATTTAAATTTTGTAATCTTTGTCAATTAATTTTGGATTGTGTTTTAGTTTTGATGTCTTAAAGATTGTGCACAGGCATGCTTATAAGTATTTGAAAATTTGAACTTTGGCCTTGCTATAATTTTCATATTTAATTAAAAAAAAAAAAAAAAGTTGAACGTGTTTTTGCGATGTCGGTTCGAATTTTCTCATGAGCATTTTTCATGCAATATTTTACTGAAAGTCTTTTCGCTTAATAGTGTATATTTATACAGTATAGAACCATATTGTCACTACTCAACATTTTGTTCGATATTCTATAACTACGCTGGCAAAAATTTTCTACATTTATCAGTTCATAATGAGGAGAATCGTACAGTGGCTTTTTGATTTAGAATGTGGACATTTTTTCTCTTCAGCTAATTATACATACGGACCAAAGAACGACACAAACGCTAGTCGCAGTTTGAATGCGTAGCAGTCAGTCGAATCCACAACTCGATGCACTCAAATGCACCATAATATTGAACTTTGTTGGAATGTAAGTTGGAAGGAATCACTATGGATGCAACAGCACCGACAAAATCCAAAAAAAAAAAAAAAAAAAAAGCGTCCGTGCACACAGAGCCAGAAAATGAATGAAGGGCCAGAAATGAAGAAAAAAGTGGCAAAATTCGTTACTCTCAATTGATTTAAAACTCCTAATACGCTACCTTTGCTGAATACGAATTTAGATTAGATTAAAAAAATTCAAAATGGCGGATTCGAATTGCCTGTAAATTTTCTACAAAATTGTTAAATCTCTTAGAAACAGAGTTTTTTAAGCTACAAATATTAATAATATTATATTAATAAAAACAATTTTATATAAGATCTGGTGTAAACATAAAAAAAAGTCATCTAAAAGTCGCATACAGGCGTCTTCTTACAAACAATAAGCCTACTACCCTGCCTCCCCAGATTATTCGAAAAAATTCTGCTGTAGAAAATAGGTCCTTTCTTCCACCGCCACAAAGTGGTACTAGAATACCGATATGGCTTTCAGAAAAAAAAACATGGTACTCTCGAACAAGTTAATCGAATACTAATGAAATTAGGAAGCCACTCGATTTCGGAGAGTATACTGTTGTGCAATATTTTTTAAGATAGTGTTCAACAAAGTTTGGCATAAAAATCTATTATACAAAATTCATAAAACTTTGCCTGTCCAATTTTACAACATTTTTGAGTCTAACAGGCATTTGTCACTGAGGAGCTTGCATTAAAAGCACTTTCATATACTGCAAACATCCCAGTACATCGAAAAGTCCAAACGTCAGGTTCGAGTAGCATCCAAAATTATAGAAAATTAAATTTTTAATTGCAGCCGCCTCTCGGTAGGAAATGTTAAGCCCTCCGAGTGCATTTCTGACATGCAAAATAAACACTCCTCAGAAAAATCCATTGGCCGTTCGCAGGCGGCTTAGAATAAACTGTTGTTGGTAAAAACATTAAGAGAAAACCACAAAATCGCTTCAGCTATTACAAATAATATATATTTATATATATATATATATATATATATATATATATATATAAATCAATGCAAATTTTGATGAACGCCTATAACTTGAAAACCACCAGATCAAATTGCACCAAATTTTTAGGATCTATAAAGGGATATTAGGAGAAGGTTAATGTGGAGTTTTTAGTTAGATTGGCACCGCCGTTCCATATATATGATTATTTTAGTCAACATTGGTCGCTACCCATACAAAATACATGCAACAACAACAAATACATGTAAAATTCCAAAACACACGTACATTACGTTGCATGTGGTGTTGAAAGGGAGAGTGAAAGAGTGAAAAAATTAAAATGAAAAAAAATTAAAAAAAAAAATTTAAAAAAAAAAATATTAAAAAAAATTTGAAAAAAAAAATTTTAAATAAATTTTCTTCGTTTCTTTTTCCAAAAATATTCGAAAATTAGAAATTTCAGTTAGATTTTCTTAATTATTTTTATAAGTGTAGCAAAGCACGCTGGGGTCGGCTAGTGAGTATATAAATATTGTGGAAAAGCATAAAAATTATAGGTGATCAACTAGGCCACATCGAAAAATAGCTGGTAACCTGGAGAATAAAGGCCACAAAAATGTGCTCCAATCAGACTAAAACTACTAACGGGTGCACCGTAGTACGCTCGTAACATAAATATTCATAAAGACCTGAGTATATTACTAAGCCTGAAGTTGAAAAGAACAGATCGATGTGCTTCACAAAAATGAAAAATCATCCCGATCCATTAGCTAACGCTTTGTGCAACTCATTAAGAAATTATCGACTGCAGCGAAGAGATGTTTCCGTCTTATAAAGAGAGCGTCAAAGTTCGAAAGGAGTTAGCACGTATTATCTAATTTAGGTTTAAGGTTTGTACTTATATACTTACTGTCAGGCTTAAGTACTCGTATGTTAAGGCAGATTCAGTAATAAATATATTGTGTAAAAAAAGTCTTCTTCATCGAAATCTATGTCATTATCTTCAATGAGTTATTGAGATTTTCTTTCTCACTAACCTCTTTAGATAATTACAATAATTTTTTTTTTTATTGGAGACATTCATTAAAGGCTCATGAAAGATAACTTAGGGTCAGATATGTATACTTCAGGATTGAAAACATCCTCAAAGATTAATGTACGACTTTGCTTGTTACTAAAAAATTGTCTATAATTTTTTTCCTTATTTCGAGGTTTAGATCCCCTCCTCAACCATTTCTATAGGAAGCAGACTTATAGAAAGCACCAGAAGGAGAAGAGATAGACCCACCGAAAATTATACCGATCATATCATAATGACGAGCTGAGTTTAATTAGCCATTCCGTAGACCACGTTTCTAGTCCACGTCTGATCAAAGTCCAAAAATATATAATAGGAAACTAATTTTTTTGCGGTCTACCCTCGGCAGAAAATGTACGAGTGCATTTCTGGCATGAAATAAAAGCTCCTCATAAAATTCCATTGGCCAGGTGGCTTAGAAAACATTGTAGGTTCCTCCATTTGTAAGAAAATCATCAAGACGTAAAACCACAAATTGGAGGAGGAGCTCGACCGAAAATCGCTTCAGCGGATATATATATATATATATTGTATACAAATTATTTCGATCCATTCCCAAAAGATGGCTCCACCTGTAAGTTGAGGCTAACCTTGAAACTGATTACTTACTTCATTGGATAGGTTTCACAGCTGTCAACAGTAATCAGTGTGCATCTGTTGCGTCTCTTTCTAACAACAACATTGTTTTTAGCCTCTTAGAAACTGTAGGGATTTCTGCCAAATAAACAGCGTTTGTGGGAAGATTTGATTTTCTGCTTGTGAAAGTTTATAGTGAATCTGTGTCGACCGATAAGTCATGAAGAGAATTTTTCGACGCTTCAAAAGTGGTGATTTTAGTATCGAAGATAAGGAGTGTCCTGCCCGAGCCCAAAAGTTTGAAGACGAGTAACTGTAGGATCTACTGGATCAAGATCCACGCCAAAGGCAAGCTGAAATCGTTATCGACTACAACTAATGCATTTGAGCCCAGCATTTCGAGATTGCTCAAGGTCAAATGCATTTATTCAAATAATTCAAAATAAATATTTATCGAAAACTAAAGCTGTTTAAAAATAGTCATTGAAATTTTTTAAATAAACTTATTTAAAAGTTAATTAATGAATGAATAAAAATATGCAAAAATTCTTGAAATGATTTGATATTCCCGAATGGTACTAACTGTAAACATTAAAATATTTTCACTTAAAAAACTCCGAGCACCTTTTGCAAAGTATAAAATTACTAATTAATTTATGCGTGAAGAATCTCTCTTCGCCGATATCGCTGTGCCTTTAAATGTAATTAACGAAATTTATGCTTAAACGATCTATCAAATGCAATATCCCCTGGTTCATTAAACACAATTTTCGCACTTTTAGCCAAAAAATCCTACAAAACAGTACACGTTTCGCTATGCGGTTGTGGAAAATTTCCTTTATACACTAAAATAATTAATTTTTAAACAAATTTATATATAAGCTGTTTTTACGTGAAATGAAAATTTAACGAAAACTGCTCAATTAAAATATAAATTTATACCCATTTTCCACCACACCAAACACACGCTGATTCATGTTTATGAGATTCCCCACCGTAATTGATTGGTTTTGGCCAAAATTTAAATGATTGACATCAATTGTTTTTCCAGCATAATAATAATAATAATATTTAGTGAGCACCGGCAAATATACGAGCACATACAATGTATAACGCTAAATGTAATAAATTGTATATATAAACCGTTTTATTTATTAATGTGAGTATATACATATGTGTGTATGCGAATGTGTTTTTGGATGGCAACTATAGTGTGAATAAATTATGCATAACAAAATTTAACCAATTTTCAATATAATTTTCTCCTGCATTATTAATAGCATAATTTATTCAGTATATTTCCATAAATAGCCTCATCATTTTTATTAGCTTTCATTATTTTGGGAAAGTTGTTTGTACTGCTTGATTCGTTATGAGCACGTTTAGTTAAAATTAAGTTAAGTTATCATGTTTCACATAAAAAAATAAATCATTCAAAATCAACTAAAATAAAACAAAAATATAAGAATATAAAATAAAATAAAATAAAATAAAATAAACTTCAATTAAATAAAGAAAAATAAGAAAAATTCAATAAAATAATTAAAAAAAAAATTTTAAAAAAATAATATAAAAGAAAATAAAAGAAAACAAAATAAAATAAATTTTAATTAAGTAATATGAGAGAAATGAAAAAATAAAAGAAAATACAGTAAATCTAAATAAAATACTATAAAATAAAAGAAACGAAAATCAAATCCAAATACAAAAGTAAATTAAATTATGTACTATAAAAAACATTAAATTAAATTAAAGAATATACGAGAAAGAAAAAAATTAAAGGAATATCGAATTACATAAAGAAAAAAAAATTAAAATAAAATTAAAAAAGGTAAAATGAAATGAAATATAACCAAACGAAAAAAAAAATTATAAAATTAAATTAAATAAATTGCAATGAGCAAAATCGCGTCAAGTGGACCCCAAATTTTCCACTTGATCATAAAAATTACTTTTATCATTAGTGGTTACCGTGAACAATTGATCCCCCAAACGATTTTTGGAAATTTAAATTTTAACAATATTTTTTATTACAATAAAAATTTTCGGTACTTTTAATTAAAAAATTGTTTTTAAATTAACCGTTAAAAATAAATTAATGAAACTTTCAGCATTTATTTTCTAAATGTTTATATTTTAATGAAATATTAAAAACTAAAAATTATTTGTTTATTATTATATTGTTAATTAACTTTAAAGTTAACAAATGAAAATTTCATTGATTTCTCGGTGAAGAAATTTAATCTTTTTTTATCGAGTACATGCATTTTTTATTTAAATTTACGTTTCCGAAAGAAAATTTCACTGCTCGCTATTAGTTTAAACAATATGAATTTTATAACAATATAACAAATAACAATTAAGTATAAAATTATCAAACAATTTTTTTTATTGTTATTATCAATAATATTATTACCATTCCTATTACGGTTATTATTATTTGTATTATAATTATTGGCTGTGATTAGAACTAATTTTTTAATTACTTATTTATGATTCCTTTTATTTAACGGATTACAACACTTACCTACTCGGCCCATTTTGCCACAAAAATTATTATTAATGTAAATAACAATTAATCGTAACCAAACGGTTAATTTTTGTTAACTAAAAACGGAGTTTTTATTTGTAGATTTAAAAATAATAGCTTACTAAGTTGCCAAGCACAAATAAATATAAATACACGGTCTTGAAAATTTTTAATTAATTATTTATTAAATTTCGTTGTTTAATGTAATAATGGCGGCCGCGATAGCCGAGTGGTTAGCATTGCGTACTGACATTCGGAAGGCCTGGGTTCGAGCCCAGGTTCGAGCAACATCCAAAATGATAGAAAATTTT
The DNA here is from genome assembly GCA_030068015.2 of Neoceratitis asiatica. Lineage (NCBI taxonomy): Eukaryota > Metazoa > Arthropoda > Insecta > Diptera > Tephritidae > Neoceratitis > Neoceratitis asiatica. Next base: position 51,748,267 of record CM061526.1, on the reverse strand, counting down.
TTTTCTAATTGCGGTCGCCCCATCGGCGGGAAATGTCAAGCCCTCCGAGTGTATTTCTGGCATGAAATAAAGCTCCTATTAAAAATCCACCAGCCGTTCTGAGGCGACTTAGAATAAAATGTAGGTCCCTCCATTTGTTGGTAAAAATATCAAGACGCAAAACCACAAAATCGGCCAAAAAACGCTCCAGCGGTTACAAAACGCCAAATATATATATATAATGTAATAATAATAAAAATAATTTCATTGCACAACTCATAAAAATTTTACAAGAATAAAATTCGTTTAATAATTATAATACAAATAATAATAACCGTAATGGGAATGGTAATAATATTATTGATAATAATCATAAAATAATTTGTTTGATAATTTTATATTTAATTGTTATTTGTTCATATTGTTATAAAATTCATATTGTTTAAACTAATAGCGAGCAGTGGAATTTTCTTAATTAATTAATTAACTTAAATTTAAATAAATAATGTATGTACTCGATAAAAAAAGATTAAATTGTTTCACCGAGAAATCAATGAAATGTTCATTTGTTAATTTAAAAATTAATTAACAATGTGATAATAAGCAAATAATTTTTAGTTTTCAATATTTCATTAAAATATAAACATTTAGAAAATAAATGCTGAAAGTTTCATTAATTTACCTTTAACGGTTAATTTAAAAACAATTTTTTAATTAAAAATACCGAAAATTTGTATTGTAATAAAAAATATTGTTAAAATCGTTTGGGAGATCAATTGTTCATGGTAACTACTAATGAAAAAAGTATATGGTCTTAATTTTTATGATCAATTGGAAAATCGGGGGTCCACTTGACGTGATCTTGCTCAATAAAATAAAAAAATAAAAAAAAATAAAAATAAAAAATAAATAAAATAAATTATGCAGCGGATAATACGTACAGTCATGTCCAAATATAAAGCTCGTCATCCCAGAGCATCCGTCTTTCGAACAACGTTGAGCAGGAAAGAAGGTGCAAGGGGCCAGATTGACATCAGGGCATTGCATGACAAACTAATTTTAAACCTCAGAGCGTATTTCTGTCAAAAGTCACCATAGTCTGAAATTCATCAAGCTTTACAATCCGCTGATTATAACAATGCTCCACTGCGAATGAACCAACCTTATGAAAGCAGAAACACGGTATCAACAGATGAAAAACTGCAGAAATGGTCTGAAATGATAGTCCACGGCATATATCGGAAAGATTTGCTGAGTCCGCATGTCGAACAAAAATTGTCGCAATTACGGCTCACAAACAGAGCAATATTCGCCGAAATGGAAGGGACTATTTTTGCAATGCAAGATGGAGTCGTTCCCACCAGAAATTATGTCAAGTTCGTGACGTAAATGCTCCTGCAGACAGATGCCGTAGATGCAATATCAGAAGCGAAACTCTAGACCATGTGCTTGCTGGATGTGTTACGCTCGCTAATTCGATGTACCTTAAGCGACTTAATGACATCGTGAAAATAATTATTTTGCAACTTGCCCAGAAGTACAACTTTTAACAAAATAAGATACCATACTACAGATATATTCCGGAACCAGTGCATGAAGATGCCAACATGCTTCTATATTTCGATCGAACCGCTTTGACGAATGCCACGAGAGACCACAATAGACCAGATATATTTGTGGTTGACAAGGCTAGTAAAATAGCATTTATAATTGATATTGCGGTTCCTCTCAACAAAAACATGCAAAAAAACATATTCGGAAAAAAACGCAAAATACTCTGACTTAGGCATTGATGTAAAACGCCAATGGAAGCTAAGATAAGTGTATCTACTGCCAATCATCATTACTGCCAATTATCAAGCTCCAGTTGCCAGACTACATCATCTTCGACATGCAGAAAGCAGCCTTATTGAATTTGTGCCATATTATTCGAAATTTTATGCAGTAAACATTTAAAAGTAATTCAATGTTAGTTATTATATATTTTTAAGCATATTTATATTTAGTGAAATGTAAATTATTGGCCTGCAAATAAGCTGTCGCCACCAGATTAAATTCACTCCTAACGGAATGCAATAAAAAGGGAAATAAAATAAAATTAAAAATTTAAAAAAATTTAATTAATTTAAATAAATTTAGTTTAAAAATAAATTAAAATAATTTAAATTAAACAAATAAAAGTTAAATCAGCATAAACTAAAAAAAAATGATAGCAAGTAATTAAAAAAAAAATAACAATAAATTCAATGAATAGAAAGCAAAACAAAGTCAATTGAAATAGAATAAAATTCAACAAAATAAAATAAAATACATTATGATGAAATAAAAAAAATTAAATTTAAAGCACACAATTGCCCACCTCTCACATCTTTCTTAATGAACCACATCTAAACTTTCTATCATTTTGATTGTAAGAATTTGTTTGTTCCATGAAAACTTCCTCTACGCCTTAAGCATTCATTTTCTAAAGATACACCACTGTGCTGGAAGCTTTGAGCTGCTTTCATCGTGTGCATTTAAAATAAGTAGCAAAGGGTGTAAAAAATATATACGTATTAATGATAAACATAAACATACACACATGAGAGGAGTATGTATACACTTCTTTAAAGTGCTTGGCCAAGGCCCCTTTTGAACTACAAAACACTAAATAGAGTTGTGAAATATTTTCGCTTGGGATGCAGCATGTTTATGTAGAATTTTTCTATTTTTATTTTTTGTTTATAAAAATAAACTTGTTTGCTTATGAATATGTGCATGACGTTGTAACAAACATGAGAGACTCAAATGCATGGACACACACACAGACATACGCATATAAATATAATTTATTGCATTTCGTTATTTATGTGTTTAAAATGGCACGCGCATGGTTTACTCTTACGCAACCAGGCAAAACACCAACAAGCATTAAATTGCATACAATGTACGAGAAGCAAAGTATACATGAAATATTATTATTCTGTAAAAGTCTTGTATTTTTCTGTTTATTTTTTGTTTGTTTTTGGTTTTTTTCTTTTTGAAAATTCTATTTTGTTTGGATGCAGAGTGCGTTGTATACATACATATATGCATGTTTGTATGTGCACACTACTGCAAGGAAAATCGAAGGAAGGAAACAGAAAGAAGGAAACATTTTTGGTTTGAGTAATAAAGTACCGTTAGTTGGATAAAGATTCAAAAAGAACCCATTAAGCCTTTAACATACTTTATTCCAGTAAATAACTATATTAATTTTTTTAGTTTAGCAACTAGTATATTTAAAAGTAAATTCCTAAAACAATCAAAAATTATAAGACTCACATAACCAATTTGCACTCCGTTTTCTTAGTTTTTGAAGTTTTTAATTAAAAATAATATATATTTTTTTTATTATGTGTACCCAAGTCTCAAAGAGCCAAAAAAATTTTAGTTGTCTCAGTGTTTGAGGAATCATAAAATATTTAAAAATATTCAACAGAGAGTTTAGCTTAGGTTGAGATTCTCAAAACTGCAAATGTGCCCAACACTAATATCTGTAAACTTTTCCATGTTTGTAATGGTATGCGATCCGAGAACGATCAGCCTCAGTCAAGCAAACGCAGGACAGCGCCGAAGAAGGTGAAGATCCGACATAACTGCAAAACTCAGATCTAACTGTGTATGAGAGTTTTGATCTGGATATGAAACAGGCAAACGTTAACTCCTCTGACAAGTCAGTAACGAAGCGATGGAGCTCACACACGCAAACTATTCAGAATCCTTAGCAATACTGCTGTGTTTCTATAAGCATTCCTTTACAATTTTGGGGCTCACCTTATGCGAACCCAGCTTAGATATTTGTCTAACTGTTGGTCTCCCTCCCAAAAAAAAAAAATGTCCGCCCCAACTTTTATAGCGCCTTGCTTAAAGCGAAGAATCACAATGCAATGTTCTGGAAGCCTAAGATGCTATGTACATGGACAGTTCTTAGCAGAGGTTGCGACCATCAATCTTCAACTTATACGTAAAGAAAATTAGTACTCCTTATCTCCAGTGACTCTGTTCTTTCTAAATATACTATGAAGCAATGAATGCAGACCCTCAAGAAAAGCGAAGTGTCTCATAATGAAATAAAATAATATACGCAAATATTAAATGAAGCAAAACAAAGTAAAACAAAACAAAATAAAATAAAATAAACTTCGGTCAAACGAATTTAAATTATATTAAATTAAATTAAAAAATATAAAATAAAATATAACGGAATAAAAAAAATAAGTATAATGAATTAAAAAAAAACTAAATTAAATTAATCTAAATAAAAGGAAATTAAAATAACAAAGAAATAATAAAAAAATATGATTTGATAAAATTAAAGAAAAAAAATTGGAAAAAAAATTAAATAAAAAAAATACAAAAAGAAATAAAGTGTAATATAGTAAAATGGAATTAAAAAAACATTAAATTAAATCAAATTATATTAAATAAGTAAAATAAAATAAAATTAAGGGTTTTTTTTTGCTTCTAAGTAAACGAGCTGTATTCAAAGGCCTATTTTTGTTAGAAAATTTATTTTTCATTGAATATTTTTTTATACAACAAAGAAAAATTGGTAGAAGGGACAGCAAATTAAATTAAATAAAGAACTAGAACAGCCGAGTGTCTCATGCACGAATGGATCAAAATTTTTTTTACTCCCTAAACCTAACATCAGAACTTGCTTGACTAGATTTAACGTTAATGGCAAAAATATTGGTGATTCGTAATGCTCCAGCTGCTTAGGTACTGTAATTCTTTCCATTGACTTATTCTTATAGCTAAGCAGCAGCAATATGAGACAACTGTTGAGTTTTTCTCTCTCTCTCCTAAGAGGGGATAGACTGAATAGGGTGAATTCGGTTTTGCGGGGACTTACGGCAAGATCAATTTTAGGGTGGCACTCTAACTGTTATTTTGAGTAATAAATGATAATTTTAAATGAATATAATGTTAAAGAAGATCATTTGCAATTGTGTTTAGAAATTTTACTGAATATCTGAATTAATTAAAGAAAAAATTAATTTTATAGAGAGAAAAGTGAAAATTTAGTTTCGAAGTTTTGTTTCCTTTTTTTAATAAAATATTTTATTTATTTATTTCTTGTAATTCGAAAGAGAGCAAAATAATATTATTCGAAAAGCCAACTCACAGTCAGCAGAATTGAAGATTTAATAATTTTTCTATGGAGTTTACTCGCTATTTAATTGATTAATTTCCATTCATCGCCTCTTTCATCATCTCATATTGACGAAATTTATAAGATCTTCGTTATCGTGATGATAGTAATAAATTTTTCTAATAATTCGAAATGAGTAGTCGAAAGTCTGCCCACACAGACTCTCTGGCTTATTTATTAGAATAATATTGTAAATTTACTAAGCAACATACACACACATTCACAAATAGATACAAGTTGTATATGGATACATTAAGGCATTCATTGTAAGTGCCAATTTTTGAATGACGCACATGGAGTATGTTGTAATGCACTCACTTGCACAATACACCACAAAAACAATTAATTTCAAAATATTAAAACGAAGGCACAAACACTCTATTACATATACATAAATACGCTGGCAATTTGAAGAGGTAGCAGCTGAAAATAAATTCAAGGTTCGACTATTTCGTTAACAAAAAGAAAAAAACTTGCCTACAGAGAAATGACTAAAAAACATACACACAGCTGTATATATTTACATATATGTAATATGCATATGATTTTATATGGGACAGTAAATAAAGTAAAAGTAAATATTGTAAATATAGTATGTATATGTGCATACATATCTATATTCAAGTAGATTAATTGCTGGCACATTGGCGTCACCGGGTCTACAAAGATATGAGTTTTAGTGGCTTAACTACAACTAACAAACAGATGCTCCAATTCGAAAGGAGGCAAAACGAGAAAATGATTTGTGGTTCAGACAAAATGGAAGTACACATCTGTATGTATATATATATATATGTACATATATGAATGTCAAAAGATTATTGTGTGCACGTATGCAACATGCTCCTCACATGCATAAAATTAAAGTGCTCAGAGTTTCTTAACTTTGCTGACAAATGGAAAATAAAAAATAATTAATAAATGTACTTTCAGGCAGAAAACATTAAGTAAATGCTTTTTGCACCCAAAAAATATGAATTAAAGAAAATAACAAAACCCTAAAAAACTAAATTAAATTAAAACAAATAAAATAATTATTTTAACAACAAAATAAAATAAAATAAAATATTTTAAGTAAGATCAAATGAATGAAATAAAATAAAATAAAATAAAATAATATAATATAATACTATTAATAATAATAAAAAAATAAATAAAAATAAAATAAATTAAGTTAAAATAAAATAAAATAAAATAAAATAAACAAAAAATAAAATCAAATAAAATAAATTAAAATAATATAAAACAAAAATAAAAAAAATAAAATATATTAAAATAAAATAAAATAAAACAAAATAATATAATATAATATTAATAATAATAATAAATAGTATTAAAAAATAAAATAAAATAAAAAATAAAATAAAATAAAATAAAATAAAATAATATAATATAAAATAAAAAAATAAAATTAATCAAAATAATATAAAATAAAAAACTAACAATAAAATAAATTAATTTGTAATAAAATAAATAAAAGAAAAAAATAAATTAATTTAAAATAAACAAAAAATAAAATAAAATAAAATAAATTAAAATAATATAAAAAAAAACAAAAATGAAAATAAAATATATTTGTATAAAATAAAATAAAATAAAATAAAATAATATAAATAATATAAAATAAAATAAAATAATAAAATATAAAAAAAATAAAATAAAATAAAACAAAATAATTAAAAAAGGTAATAAAAAATTAAGTAAATTAAAATGGAATAAAACAAAACTTGTAAAGATAAAATTTAATAAAACTAATAAATTGATAAAAAAATAATTTTTTTATATATATAATAAAAGAAAATAGGATACAATTTTTGTATTATATGGAGTACAAATTAATTAGGTCCGCTCTCAAAAGATGGCTTAACCTGCTATTTCGGGTTGATCTTGGAAGTGCGATTACCTATTTTATGGGAAAGACCCTCTAGTAACAATAATTAGTGTGAATCAGCGTCTGTTTCTAACAAAAAAATGTGCGGATTTGTGTTAGAGAAACTTAATCTAATCATTAAGGTCATGCACAAATATACGATGCTTCAGAAGTGGTGATTTTAGTGTCCTGACCAATTCAGAAAGTTTGAAGATGTGAAATTGGAGGCTTTACTGAATCAATATCCTTGCCAAATACAAACTGAACTCGCAAAATTATTGGAAGTGGCTCAGCAAACAATTTCTGTGCGGTTAAGGTTCGGTTTGGGTCGAGCCGAGAGATATCGAAAGGCAATTTTTCACCTCGGAACTGCTTTTTGAAAGACATCAAAGGTAGATATTTTTGCACCGGATCGAGGCTGAATAGGAAAAGTGCATATACTACAATAATTCGAAGAAGAAAAAATACTATGCCAAGTTTGGTGAGTCTGCTTCGTCATGGTATACATCGACGCTAAAGAAACACAACCACGGTTCAAAGGTCATACTCTGCAAATGGTGGGACCACACGGGCGTGGTGTACTTTGAGCTGCCTATGTACCTAATGTACATAATAATATTTAAATAATTTTTTGCGTAATTACATAATTTGTATTAAATTAAATTTCTTTCGTTTAGTTTTTCTTGGAATAATTTAATTTACATATACAGAAATATGCCTGTACTTATATATCTCGATGAATATTTCCATCATTGCATGCAGTAATGTGCATGATTTATTGATGCGTTGAAAATATTTGGAAGTTTATGTAAAAACGTGTTTGCATTTGCATATGTGTAATTATTTGTAATGTAAATGGCAGGAAATATTCCGCATTGCCAATGTTGATTGAAATTTTATGTGTTTTGCCTTAACTGACTGTTGAATCGCTATTTTTTCTCTGCCACTCATGCTTTGTTAGTGGGTGACGAAATCTAATTGACAGTTTGACAGGGTAGCAAAATTTCTAATACTCCAAAGAAACAGTGTAATTTTTCCGAATGCGAAATATATTCATTACAAAAACTTGTTTTCCTGTATTTAAATAGTTTAGTGTCGCTCCCACGAGTCTTTTGATGATATTATGATTACTTGAAAAACTGTCAAATTTTGACAACTTTCGATTCTTAATTTTTTAGTAAAAATTATTTAATTTTATTAAATAAAGATTTATGAATTCTCAAATAGAGCAAATGTTTTATTTAGAATATCTTATGCACTAAAAATAGCGAAAAAAAAGAGAGAGATTTCCTCTAAAATATTTAAAAAAAATTACGGAGACACACAATTTATTTATATATCAAACTAACGAATAGTTAGCAAAAATATTTTTCCATTAACTAATGTAAACATATTTACATATGTAAAATATAAAATTGCAAAATTTCCGTTTTTAAAAATTCATTGCAGTAAAATTTCCGTCTTAAACATAAATAATCACAAATAAAATTTGAGTGTATGCCGGCATTTAAAGGCGTCACGTCACGTCGAGACGACATTCACCTACCGAATCGCAGCCCAAATTGGTGGAAACCACAAGTGGACCAAATAATAAATAATCACGCATCGATTGCGTGGTCAGCTGGTTGTCTATCTCTTAGTCCTTTTTTTTTTTTTTTTTTGAATACCTATTTAATGTTAATTTCAGATAAAAACAAATAGTTATTTATAAATTACGTATATAAATATTTACATGTATGTAAGTAGATGAGCGTGTGTAAAACAGGCGAATACTAGAAAAAAATAGACGAATGAGTAAAATAAAATAAACAATTAATCATTAAAATCATGTTAATGCTTTTTGCATGTAAATACAGCGAAATTTATTTATTTAATTTATTTTCATTCACTTTGCGATTTACTTTTTTCGGCGGATGTTATTACCATTATATGGAAATCTTTTAACGCATTTGAAAGGTAAAATAAACTTTAAAATTGCGAAATTGCATGCTTTTGTTTCAAAAAATGGTCCAACTAAATATATATAAAGTAATATAATTTTACACTAAGTGGCGCCAATTGTAGACAAAAATTTTAGTTGTGGTACGTTTTGACTCATATTTGTTATATGCTTATTATTGACAAGAAGGGTAAAGACACAAGTTATTTGAAAAATGTTTAGATAGTTATTTGTTTAACTAAATTAAATTAAAGGTACTTTTTTAATATATTTAATTTTGTTTCATTTATTTATTTTTCAATTTTATTTATTTTTTATGTTATTTTATTCTCTTTTGTAAATTTTTTAAATTTAATTTAGTTTATTCTGTTTTATTTTATTTTATTTTATTTTATTTTATTCTATTCTATTCTATTTTATTTTAATTAATTTTATTCTATTTTATATTATTTTATATTATTCTATTTTATTTTATTTCTATTTTGTTTTTTATTTTTTTTATTTTTCATTTGTATTTTTATTTTTTTATTTTTTCTTATTTTACACCATTTTAATTTAATTTAATTTTATTTTATTTTAATTTATTTTATTTTATATTAATTTATTTTATTTTAATTTTTTTCATTTTATTATTTTTATTTTTATTTGTTTCATTTTATTTATTCTAATTTAATTTAAATTAATTTATTTTATTTTATTTTTCTATTTTTTTATTTTATTTTTTTTTTTATTTTTATTTTTTATTTTACCTTATTTTTTTTTTTTTTTTTTTTTTTATTTTATATTAACTTATTTAAATTTTTTTTTTAATTTATATTATTTTAATTTTTTTTTAATTTTATTATTTTTTTTTTTTTTTGTTTCATTTTATTTATTCTAATTTAATTTAAATTAAATTATTTTATTTTATTTTTCTATTTTTTTATTTTTTTTTTTATTTTTTTTTTTTTTTTTGAACTTATTTTATTTTATTTTAATTATATTTTTTTTTAAATAATTTTAATTTTTTTAAATTTAATTTATTTTAATTTAATTCAAATTATTTTATTTTAGTTTATATTATTTTATTTTTTTAATTTTATTTTAATTTATTTTTTTTAAATATTTTTATTTTATTTTATTTTATTTTTATATTTTTTTTGTTTTACTTTATTTTATTTTTTTTTTATTTTATTTTTTTTAATTTTATTTTATTTTATTTTATTTTATTTTATTTTATTTTGTTTTATTTTAATTTAATTTATTTTATTTTATATTATTTTGTTCGTTTATTTTAATTTTATTCTAGTTTACTCTAGTTTAGTCTTTTGTATTACATTTATTATTATTTGTACGCAAAGGGTTTAGGCTGGAAGCTGTTAATTTTTAGCCCAAAATGTTTTCAAGTAAACAAATTTACGGTAAAATAATATTTTTATCTTTTTTTTAAATAAAATATAGTATTCAAAACTATGCCGCTATGATTTTAAATACACAATGGGAACAATTTTTGATTGTTGCTTTTTAGTAACAAAATTTATTTCCTTAGTCATAATGAGCCTTCTGCGCACAAAATTTGCTATGGTAACCATAAAGTACCAAATTATGAAGAAATTGTCGAAGTATGCTAAGAAATTTTCAAACTCTAGGAGCAAGTAAGAGTATCAAGTTACACCTTCTCCGCAATCATCTTTATAAATGTCACGAAAATTTAGAAAATAATAATGAGGAACAAGACACCATGCTTTTAACGTGATGGAAATATATTATATGGATTATCATATGATGGCAGATTCCAGCTGGTCGTGCACATCTTACAAAACCACTAATAGTTTCATGAATTATGGGCATAAATATATCCAAGATTAATCTTTTATCTAAGGCAACAAAACTACTGAAGACTAGTGCTGCCTTACTGATGCATTTGAGTTGAGAGAGAGCGCATCTAACCTCAACATTTGCAGTCGATATCGCTTCAGTATGTGGGAGCAAATGCCCAATCAAAGCTTCAAATACACTAGAAAACCATTTAAAACTCCTTGGAAATCGGTTGTCAAACTAGTCTATGAAAATGAACGCGCAAAAAGTAAGCGCGTATCACATAAATGCTAGGGATTGAATTATGCCAATTGCTAGGGATTGGTGCCGATATCTAGTAAGAGGTTTTCTATTAACTTTCCATTGATAACACAAAAAAAAAATTTTATTATATTTTCCAACATGTTGCTTTGTGGCAACCCTCTGTTTCCTCAAGAAAGTAAGAAAGAATTTTTGTTGGATTTGAAAAATTGTATCTAAAAAAAAATACATAATGTAAACTCCTTTTCGACTAATCGCCATTCCTCTCTATGCAGGTGGTGAGCGAGGTATCAATTTTTTGTTTGGTTCCTCAAAGTTGTTTTGCGTCAACCCCATCTCGCGAAGAGTTTATGATTGTTTTGTGCAGTAGAGATTTCGAAATTTGCGGAAACGTCGCAAAAAGTCCATCGCTATGGAACGATTTTTTTTTTTTTTTTTTTGCAAACATTTGGTCAGATTGAATGTCTGCCGCTACTCCGTTGGTCATGCACAGACGTTCGATCGTTTTTGGATTCATTATAAATCTCAAACGGAGGTTTTCCCTTCCGAACGAGATAACGGATGACGTTGCGTATTTTTCACTTGGCGAATGATTGGATTGGCATTGTTCACGAGGCGTGTTTTCGCGTCGATAGTTTCCAGTGCACTGATTTCGAAAGGATCGCGTTGCAAAGGAGAGAAGTCTGGTTACACTACCATGTTGCCAACATGAGGAAAATAAAATCTTTCCGGCCGTGAGAACCTTAGTGTACTTACTTTCTGCGATAGTGTTACTCTTATCGAAGAATTAGTACCTACAGAGCTCAAAACTTTTGCCTAAATAGAATTAAACGATTTAGTAGGGTATCTTAGACTACCTAAAATATCTACAGAGGAGCTTTTGTATAGATCTAAAGATGGTTAACTCCCTATTAGGACAACGAAGTGGGAACAGCAAATGCCCATGTTTTTATGGTCTTTGGGATAGTCGTGTCAAGCAGTAATACTCCACAAGAAAAGATTGTCTTGCGCATGAGATGTTGCAAATAGGAAAGCAGAATGTAAGAAATCCACCTTTGGTTACAGAACATAACATGCCCCCTTTGCACTTTAAACTAGGTTTAGTGAAACAATCTGTGAGAGAGTTAGTTTGAATTGGGCAATGATTTCTATATAATATAATGCAAAAATTCCCTAGACTAAGAATACAAAAGATAAAAGAATAAGAATATTGATAGGAGATGTCGATTCTCGAGTTCAATGTCCAGTTTGGAACTATTTGTGTGGAATTCGTTTCTTGAAGTTACTAAAATCTTTTTGGGAAATCACAAGTCAAATGACCTATTCTGAAATTGATAGCAAAATGCAAGAAAATTTACAAAACACAGTTTCTATAGAATTTTGGTTACTGCAGCGAAGAACAAGGAGAGCAGTTTCACCAGGAGCAAAAACATATTAAGGAGAGGTACTAAGGCCGATCAGCATAATTTGGCTAACTAATGCTGGGGGATGCAATGTGCTTGTACTGCTACACGTCATTCACGAAAATCACATTAGAGAAAGTTTTTATATGCATAAACATTCAATAAATGTCGTTTTTGTTGTAAATATTTTATTTTATTTAAAAATCCTGAAAAAATCGGGTAGGGTTTTTGGCCAAAACAAATACAACAGGTTTCGGCACCAAATTTACTGTAGATCGGTGTACTGATATTGATTTTAAAACCTTCTTTTGGCCTATATCAGCATTTAAGTAATTTTCTCTACACTTAAAAAAAAAAATTTTTTTATTAAATTTAAATTAATTTAACGGAATTATTTCAAAACTGCCAGTTTATTTTTTAATATAATTGAAAATTGGTATACTCATGATTCACAAAATAAATAGAAAAAATTACATAAAGGAAAAAAATAAATAAACTAAAATTAAAGGAATCGAAATAATAGTATTAAAATTGAGATTTCTTCTAGAAAAAATTAGAATTTGTAATTTTATAATAGCCTATTAAAAATTAAAAAATCGCTACATTATCTATATACTAAAAGTAAACAAATAAAATTGTCTTAAAACTTTTTAAAAGCCTATAACGAAAGACAATTAAAGACTTCTGTAGCAAATGAGCTATTAAAGAAATCAAAAAAAAATTTTAAAAATAATAATAATAAAAAATAAATAATTCGGAAAGTTTTATTGCGCACTAAATAACCGATAACCGCTTCAAAAATTATGTTGCTTTTGCGCAATTTTTTTTTTTTTTTTAACTTAGAAAAAATAAATAAATCTAACTTACATTTTGAGATCAAACAACGGCAAGTTTTCTGAATTTCAAATTTACAGAACTGAGTGGAAAAAAAAGAAAAAAAAATGGAAAAATAAATAAATAAAAGTTAAAAAACAAGAATAAAGTCCCATCAGCAATTAATAAATCTATAAATGTTACGTATACGCCACGCTCAACCGCTGTCACACGAAGGAACACATTTATAAGCAACGAACCGTCATAGCTTTGATCTATTGCTTTTCATTTTTAATGTTCAATTTTACGTTTACTTATATATAAAACATTTAGTTATGCCAAAAAATTTATTTTTCTTTAAAAAAGTTTTTTTTCTAATGTCGACCAACATTTGGATGGCACATTTATGCTTTTCTGTTTAAAAAAAAAAATTTTAATTTAAAAATTTAAAAAAATAAAAAAAATCAGAGAACAACATTGTGATTTGTAAGTTTTTCACCTGTGCACGCGTTTTGTCGCCTTTGTTATTGTTCATAAATTAACACATGTTTAATGTTTTTTTTATTATTTTATTTTTAGTTTTATAATTTAAGCAGAAAGTAATAGGAAAAAGTCATAAATTTGAGGCGCGTTTTGCTGATGGTATTTTTGAATATTTTTTTTTTAAATTTTGAATATGTTTTTCACTGTCTAATTTTTTTTCTTATTTTTCAATGTTTATATTAATTTTAAATTTTGCGATTGTAATTTGTAAATTTTTTATTTTTTTCTTTAGCCTTTCATATTTTCGGTAATTAATCAGCGGCGTTTGGATTTGGACTTAGTACAATTTTATTTAAATCTTTTTTTTTTCTTTTTCTTTTTTTGGTTATTAAATTCGTTTTAACATGTTGTGTGTAAAAATCTGGGAAGCCATTTATGTGAGTGACACTGAGTAAATATGTATCGAAAATATTTGTTTGCTTTGCGTTCTTCCATACTATGCTTTAGCTCTTTCTTATGCGCATTTTGTGTTTGTTTGTATTTGAGTTTTTTTGTGATTTTTGCCTCAAAATTGGCAACCAACAGCGCGCATCTTTGATGCCGTCAGCACGTCAAACACACACACACACGCAAACACTTATAAACCGCTAACTGACAGTTCAAATTTGCGGTAATTTCAAATTTTCATAGTTTCCAAATTCGAGGTAAATTAATTTAGCATGCCATATTTTTATAAATGACTTTGGTTGACAAGCAACAAAAGAAAAATTTAAAATTAAAGGAAAATAGAATATAAAAATATTAAAAAAAATTTTGTACTATTATGAAAATAAAATAAGTTTAGACAGCATTTGCGACGTAAATTATGGTTTGTTAATTAATTGTAATTTCTTTTAATTTTTTTTTAATTTCCCCATGCGATTTTCGTACTAACATGCACCTGCTGCCACTTAAGCTGTGCATGTGTTCCTTATTGAGCACTAATACACCATTATTATGTTCACTGTAAATCACTATTAACACAATAAATTACATTTTTAATTGCATGAATGCTATTGCCGCTGGATTAGCTGGTGTAAAGCAGAGTGCTGTAGATTTTTTTTCCGATTCTATAAAATTATAAAATTTTTCAAATAGCTGTGCGGTATGTTTTCAATGTTTTTCTCACATGTTACACGAAGAAATTCTTGAAAATTCGTATTCATTTACATACCGTAGAGAGCGTTCTTGAAATAAAAAAATTGAATTAAATATTTTTTTTTGTTGAAAATTTTAGTTCTTCATGTTTATTATTATTATTATTTTTTTTAATACTTTTTTTTTTGTTATTGTAAAATTTATTTAAATTTTTATTTCAATTTTAGTTCTTTATGTATAATATTATTTTCATATATTTAGAATTTTTGAAATTTAAAATATATTTTAAAATTATTTTTTTGTTATTGTAAAATTTAATTTTAATTATTTTTTTAATTTTAGTTCTTCTTGTATTTTGTTATTTTAATATATATACAATATTTGAAGTTTGAATTTTTTTTTGCTATTTTAAACAAACTTTACTTAGTAATTTGTTTTTAATAAATTATCGCTTTGGAAATATTGTGTTTTTATATAACTAAAACCCACTTCAAAATAGTTTTTGGTTCAGTACATCAACATTTTATTTTTTAGTAATATTACTCTTTATTTTTATACCGGGAAAACAACTTATTATGCGAGAAAATTCTTATTACTGCACTGTATTACACACAACTCCATGCACATTTGCTTTACTGGATACTCGCGCTAACCGTGGGTTTCTACTTCTATGACCCGTTAATCGTTCCGCGATATCCACTACTGCAGGTTTGTGGCGTTGAAGTAAAATACGCTAGCTGTCTGCTCGCTGGCTAGCTAGCTGTCCGACCAATCGTTCCAACACCCTCAATGATCTGATTACTTTCCATCGATGACGTTTTTATACAAAAGCTTTTAAAAGCTTTCTTCTATTTCCACATATTTCCACATATTTTCTTTGGTTTTCGTTGTACTCTCCCTTGCTATATCTCTCTGGTTTTCCATTGCTTCTCCTCAAACATTATTTCCAGTATTTCTTTGCTTTTCTCTTTTTTCCTTTCGATCATCGCGAATTGAGTTTTTTTCTTTCTTCTCTAATATTTTTGGTGCTCATTGCATCATGGTAATCATTGTCTTTTACTTTTCTTATTTTTTCTTATTGATTCTCACAACTTTCTCGTAATGTTCGATTTGTGCATTGCTTTATTTTTAGTCTTTTGATATTTGTTCCTGTTCTTAGTGCTAACTTCATATTTACTCAATTTTGCTCTTTTTCTCAAATTTGGTTCAATTTGTTTATATTTATTTTCTGCAATTGTTGATTTTTTGTTGTTGTTGCGCAAATAAACGCTTATTTTTACTCATTTGTTAGTATTTTCACTAAAACCTTCTATTCCGTTTTTCAATTTTTATGCATTTTCATTTATTTAAATAAATTCTGTTATTTATAATTATAATTATTTCACTCTATTTTAGTTCATTCAGTTTATAAAAATCTTCTAATTATGAATTTTTTTTCAAAATAATACTTTAGCTAAATTTAGTTTTAAATTTGTTTTTCATTTTTGCTTTAAATGGTTTTATTTTATTACATATATATATGTATATATATAATAATTGTAACCGTTACAGCGATTTTTGGACGATTTTAGCAACCTTATTAATTTTATTTATTTATGTTTTATATTATTTTATTTTATTTTCTTTTATTTCAATTAATTTTATTTGATTTTGTTTATTTTTAAATAGAATTTCATTATTTAAATTTTTGAAATTTAACATTTTAAATTACATCTATTTTGTTCTACTTTTTTTATCTATTTAAATTATTTAAACATTTTTTAAATTTTTTTAATTTCATTAAATTTTATATTTTTTTTCCATATATATTAATTTATATATATATATATATATATATTAATTTAATCTTATTTTATATTTTAGTAATTTTTTAGTAAAAATTTATTTTAACTAATTTTTTAAATTTTTGCTTTATATTATTTTATTTGTTTTATTTGGTTATATTTTTTTTTTTAAATACACAAATTCTTTTGTATGGTTTCTCTTTATTATTACTTTTATTTAACTTTGTTTGAATTTTATATTTTTTTAAAATTAATTTTATTATGTTTTATATAAATTATTTTATTTTAATTTATTTAATTTTTTTTTAGAAATATTTTATATTATTTTATTCAGTTTTTTTCTACTTTATTTGATTTGATTTATTATTGTAATATTTTTTTGTTTTGTAAATATTGTTTTTTTTTAATATTTTATTTCATTTTATTATTTCATTTTATAAATGTATTATTTTGTTCGATATTATTTTATTTTATTTATTTGATTTATTTGGAGTTTTCTATATTTTTAGCAATTTGTTTAATTTTTAGTTTTTATATATATTTTTTAGTTTTTTATTTTTAATTATAATATTATAAATTTTTTTATTTAATTTCATTACCTATTTTATTTTATTTTATTATTTTTATTATATTTTTTTTTTTTTGAGTTACATTTTATTTATTTATTTTAGTTTTATTACTTTATTTGTGTGTTTAATTTTTTTCCTTTTTGCAATTTATTTTATTTTAATTTTTTATATATTTTTTTATATTTTTAATATCTTATTACCTTACTGTTGCCTTTAAATTTTTTAATTTAAATGTTTTATTTTATTTTGCTTTTTGTTTTGTTTTACTTTTTACATTGTTTTATTTAATATTTTTTTAGGTTATTTTATTTTATTTATTTTACTTTTTTTTTTAATTTTAGCTAATTTAAATTTACCAATTTTTATATATATATAAAGGGTTTTCCAATAGGGACGGTATGATTTCTAAGTGTCATTTTGGCCTTTTTTATCTGTCATTTTTCTTTTAATTTTGTACATTAATGTTAACAATTCCATTATGGCCTGATATACGCAAGAACAGCTTTTACAAATTAATCAATATTATTATCAAAATAATCGTTCTGGATTTTAGTTTTTTTAAGAAAACCATCTTCTACAATGGGGCTCACTTTAATCTGAATGGTGCGGTAAATAAACAAAACAGTCGGTTTTGGTGCGCAGAAAATCCACAAATTAATCATGAACAACCATTACATTCACCTAAATTGACACTTTGGTGTTGATTTTGGTCTGGTGGAATTATCGGTCCGTACTTCTTTAGAAATGAAGCTGGTAGCACCGTTACTATCAATGGAGAGCGGTATAGAGCGATGATAACTTTTTATGGCCACAATTAGAAGAAGTTGATCTTAACAACATCTGGTTCCAACAAGACGGGGCTACCTGTCACACAGCACGTGCAATAACCGAATTATTACGAGAAATGTTTGAAGATTCGATTATTTCAAGAAATTTGACATTGAATGGCCTTCGAGAAGTTGTGATTTCACGCCATTAGACTACTTCTTGTGGGATTATTAGAAGTCATTGGTCCTTTGCAATGAACCAGACTCTCTTCAATCTTTAAAAGTCAGTATTGAACGTGCTATTCATGAAATACGACTTCATTTAGCGGAAAATGCGCTCAAAAATTGGGTTCATCGAATTCCTTCCTTTAACAATTCGTGTTTTTTTTTTGTTTTAAGAAATTATATCACTCTTATTGGAAAACCCTATATATAATTTTTGGTTTAGATTTAATTTTTTTAGTTTTTCTATATATTTTAATTTATTTTATTTAAAATTTTTATTATGGTATTTATTTTATTTTTTTTACTATAACTTAATTTAATTTAGTTTTTTTTTCTATTTAATTTTTTATTCAGTTTTCGTATTGTATTTTATTTTTTGTTTTATTAAATTTTATTAAAGATGTTTGAAATTTTTAACTTTGCTTTTTTCCTTTTTGCTCCTAATTTTGTTTTAATTAATTAATTTTTTTAATGTTTATTTCTAACCTTTTTTTGCTTTGCCTTTATTTATTATTTTCTAATTTAAATATATTATGAGTTAATTTTTTGTTTATATTTTTTTTCTTTTACTTATTTTTACTTATTATTTTTCTTTTCTTTTTCTATATTTTTTTATATTTCTTGACGTTTTTATTTCATAACAATATACTTTACTTTATTTAATTTCTTTATTCTACGCATAGTTTATTAAATTATTATTTTATTTTATTCGCTTATATTTTTATTATTTTATTATATTTTGTTTTAGTTGTTTTAATATTTTTATTTTGTCTGATTTAATTCATCTTATTCTTAATTATGCCATTACAGAACAATAAATACTATATTCAGTTTGGTTTGAAGTGTGTAAGTATACCAGAAGGTACATGCCAATAAAATGTATAGTGATCATATCAGAATGAAGAGCTGCGTTGATTTAACCAAGTTCGTCTGTCCGTCTGACCGAGTGCAAACCAGTCCCAGAGTTTTTGAAGTATTTCCACCAGACTTAGTTGGTAGATGTATTAAAATATTTACAATAACAATTGTCGGAACCGGCCTGATGAGAATACTGCAACATAGACACCTCATTTTCTCGTATGAGCGATTTTTCAGGTTTGAAATTTTGTACCAAAAATGAGTCAAAAAGCATTTAAACATGTAAATTGAACAATGAATTGACAATGAATATTGATACTTAGAATCATCGAAATCGAATTTCGCATTTTGCAATAAATTTTATATACTCATGAAATGTATCGTGGAACATAGTAATACTGTTTTTTGATTTTTTTAATATATTTTTATAAATTTTTGTTTAGCTTATTTCTTCTTTTATTTATTTTTATTATATTTAAGTTATATTATTGAAGTTTTATTAATTCAATTTAAATTTTTTTATTCCATTTAATTTCTCCTATATTTAAATTAATTTAATTTAATATAATTTTTTTATTTTACAAGGTTGATATTATTCGGTCAGTGTACAATTGTTTTTTTTTTTGGTAATTTCTCGAAAATTTCACTTTTCTTTGAATTATTTCTAAATAAAAACCAATCCATTAGCTCTCACATTGCGTGCGGCTTGCCTTTATTGTTCATATATATGCATGTATGTGTTTATATACAATAGTTTTCCAGTGTTGGCCTCCATAGCTGTTATTGTCTTACTTTAATTTCTGCCAGCACGTTTAAATGCCGCCACGCTCACATGCTTCGCTACCTAAAACTGCCATAAAAGTTTACGTATAAGTTCTTGTTTGAGGTAAGTGAAATTAACGGCTGAAGGAAAAGCACTTTCTGCCGCTTTTTGTTGAGAATTAATTATTTTCATTTTTATTTGTATTTATTATTTTGGTATATATGCCAACTGTATATTTTGTATATTTCTATTGTATGTATGTCTGCGTAGTGCTTTATTTTTTTGACTCTAACTTTGTATTTTCCATGCACTTTTGTTTCATTGTGTGGGTGTGCGAGTGTGTGTGCGCGCATTGTTCAGAGAATTATTGGTCAGCAGATGTAATTATTGACTTGCCGTGTATCTCATCATTATTGACGTCATAGCTGTGCTTGTGGTATTGGCAATACTTGAGATACAAATTTAGATATCAACATTACTATGTATGTTTGTATAGTGTAATGCATATTTTTAAATGGGTTTTTTAATTTTCTTTAGAGTAAAAAAAGAAAATAGTTTAGCCATTAATAAATTTTCCATTCTTTTTTATTCATATTTTTAGAAATAAAATTATAATTTACTAAGTATAATTATGTGGTAATATCTATCACGAGTTTTAACCAAATTATACAATTTTCATAAATTATATTTATAATATACTAGCGAGACTGATTATGTGCAGATTCATCTCGCTTTCACAATCGAAGTGTAAACTAAGTACACCAGTGCGTATACGCTACCTTTTTGAAGTCTGTGGGCATCTGCGTTTCATTTCTGAACAATATTTATTAGGCAGTGTTAATAAACTTATTTTGTTTTTACACACACACACAAAAAAAACATAAAATAAAGCGTTACGGTTGTTTATAAATTACTTTTAATACACATTCATCTGCATTTGAAATTATGACTGAATGAAAAAATACATATGATTCACCCAACAAAGTATTAATTAATTGAAAGATTGGAAAAACATGAAAATGATTGGTAAGTATTTTTGGGTTAATTTTCAATATTTTTGATTTATTTATAAGAAATTCTGAGAAAAGAAGTATTGGTGATAAATGTGATATGTGATGATTCACAGTGCTGAGCAGAGTGTGGGGTTCTAACGTAAATAAAATGTATTTAAAATAATTATTTTCATGAAATTCATTCATTCATAATTCAGGTGACCGTGTGACTTTTTGGCACATATGGGATATCTCAGTTAATAGTTTATCCACGTAAACACGGTGTTTCTCGCAGCCGCACAAAAAAGCCAACGGCGCCAACTCGCATCGAAGGAGTAAGGTCCAACAACACCTTTGGAATAAAGATCGGTGAATGTGGCCTCTCTTCAATTATTTGAGTATTCTCGGAACCCGAAGTTCGACAATTTTTGCGTATCTACGCATCCACCGAGTGCCAAATGTGCCACTACTTGTTGTACTGTCACCAAATCAACAACTACAGCGTTGTGAATGGTCAGCTGGCTTCAGTTGTTGGAGAGCTCGATTTTATATGGATATAGATGTAGGTGAATATGGTCGGACGAAAGCATTATTGACGAATGAAACCTAAGAGTGCTCTGCCCAATAAAAAAGAGGCAGCCTCACGGTCTGTGTCACTTATCATGAGATAAGCCTCCTTAATATATAAATACTCCTTTTTAAAGTTCTGCACGAAACATTAAAGCCTACCGTCAACAAACTGATCGGCCCTTATCAGTATGGCTTTATACCTCACAAATCCATATTTGACCAGATATTCACCATGCGCCAAATCACGGAGAAGACCCAAGAGAAAAGAATCGATACAAACCACCATTTCATCGAAGCTTCCTTCTACAGTACTCCTAAGGAACTCCCTCTATGCCGCTATGTCCAAATTTCATAACTCCACAAAACTCATACTGCCCTGGATAATATCAGAAGCGCAGTCAGAATTTGGAAGGACTTCTCCGAGCCGTTCGATACCAAACGAGGTTTCAGACAAGGTGTCTCTTTATCGTGTGAATTCTTCAATTTGATACTGGAGAAAATAATACGAGCTGTAGAGCTAAATAGACCAGGCACAATCTTCTACAAGAGTGTACAATTGTTGGCGTATGCCGATGATATTGATATAATTGGTCATAACACCCGCAATGTAAGTTCTGCGTTCTCCAGATTAGACAAAGAAGCGAATCGAGTAGGCCTGGTAGTGAACGAGGGCAAGACGAAATAACTCCTGACATCAAATAAACAGTCATCGCACTCGAGATTTGGCTCCTACGTCTTTGTTGCCAGTCATAACTTCGAAGTCGTAGCTAATTTCATCTATTTAGGGACCAGCATCAACCACACCAAATATGTCAGCCTTGAAATCCAACGCAGAATCACTTTTGCTAGCAGGTGCTACTGGGGACTGAGTAGGCAATTCAAAAGTAAAGTCCCCTGCTCTGGAAGCAGAAGTAGAGGATGACCTGGGAAGTGTCAGCTGAAGAGCGACCTGGTTTCACTTGTTATTTCCAACTGGCGACAACGTGAGAATGAACTCTGAGAATTTACACTGCACTTGCTGCCCAATCTGTAATCATCGATAGAATTTCCAAGCCTAACGTGTAAGCTTTGGGAAATTATGGGGCTATCTTGTTGCTTCATGTTTCAAAGCAACCTCCAGCTCCCGTAGTGGTTTTTACTAATTACATGAAATATTGGCGATTGAGCAAAATACAGATTGGAACATATGTGAATAACTCTCCATCCTTTCTCCTTTCTTCACTGTCATAAACCCGATTTTATACCCTACTCAATCAATGGTTATCCCATCTATCAGCTGAACGAAATAGCACCTTCTAGTCATGTAGATAATAATTAGTTTTCAGGCAACAACAAACGTATTCTAGCAACAATAAAAACATCAAAAACAACCGCAATGTTCATCTTAAGAAACTCTATACTAAATCGACTTTGTTCGTTGATGTTGATGTTGATATTCGAGATGTCTGAATTGGTGTTAGTTCATAGTAAAGAGCTTTCTGGAGCTGTGAGCTAAAAATTTTCTTATTTTCATGAAGAGTGTGGGAGTACTACCACCAATTATAAAGCTTTGAGTCATAAAAAGGTCAAATAATTGGCACAAACAACTTTGAGACATATTTCCAAACGACGCCACTTTCGCAGGAGGTATTATCGTGATGGGTGTTGCATCTTTAGTAGAACTTATTTTAATTTTTTTTTTACTTCACCAATATGTTTTCAACTGGAAGAGAAAAATATTCATCAGAAAGCTTCTTCCATGCTTAGAAAGCAGCTAAGAAAACCTTTAAGTTGTTTTCTAAATATATTTTTTTAAAGGTAGACAAATGGTAGGTAGAAAAATATATTCAAAATAGTAATAATTTAACCCACAATTCATTATTTTGAGTGCTATAATTCAAAAAAAGCAACAACAAGAAACACATTTTTCACACACTATTAAAGAGTTTAAAAAGGAAAAAAATAAAAAATAATAAAAATGAAATAAAATGTGCAGCACCTTGAAAGCCACCTTTTCGGTGCTTTATAAATTCACTGGAGAATAATTTTTCTTAATCAATTATATTTTTCTTTATAAATTACTTTGACTTACTTTCGCATTTGGCCAATGGCCAAGCAAATATAAATTTTTATAAATATAAGTTGCGATGGTTTTAAAAGATTTCTTTGAAAAATCATTTAAAAAAAGAAACCAGAATTGTTTTTGCGATCAAAAAGTGAATGAAAAAATGTCAATGAGAAGCAAAAAAATTAAAAATAAATAAAAATAAAATAAAAACATAAAAACATAAAAGCGTATATTTTTTAAAGAAAAATTGGCAAGTAAAACACTAATTTCCAGGAACGTACTATGCAACATAATATACATGTAGCTTTTGTGATACTTTTTCATAGCTACGTACATATGAATAAATTAAAAAAATTTTCTTAAATTTTTCCTCAATGTCACTCACCTTTTTATGACTTTTAAAAACGGAGCATTTGAATGTATCTGTACTGGCATCTCGTGCAATATAACTAAATATTTTGAGATCGCTGCTATCGTGTGATACATAAAAAATTCTATAAATGGGATGATTGAGTAATTCGATTTCTTCAGGGTCACTGGTCCAGTTCTTTTTCTGTGCGTAAAAGAAATATGAGAAAAGTTTTTTTATAAATAATATATTCAAAAAAAAAATAATAATAATAAATTTAAAAAAATAAAAAAAATTTATTTAAATTTTGTTGAAATAAAAACAATTTTATTCAAAATTAAGTTTATAATAAAAAATAAAATTAAAATTAATAAAATTAACTCACTTTTCTTCTGCGTTTCTTCAACACCACACGCACGCCATTCACCGAAATATGAATGGTGACCTTGCGCTTTTTTAGATTTTGAACTTTGCATTCGTACTGAAAATATAAATAAAAATTGATTAAACTTGATTAAAATTTTTATTGATTTATAAAAATAAATAATTAAAATAAGGCATTTTTAGTTTATTTTTTTATAATTAAATTTTTTCATATATTTAATTTGAAAATTTTTACTTGTAATATAGTACACTATCCGACCCAGCCACACGTTGTTATGGATTTCTGTATTTTCTCCAATTTTTTTTCGAATTGGTATTGCAAAGCGTCAATAAAGGTCTAATTAAGCATCATCTAAATCAAAATTTTAATTTTTTTATTATTTTGTAATATTTAAGTGCGTTTCGCTCTATTCACTACTTAAAGTCTTTCACGAAAATGTCAATATGAAAGCTTCAAAGTAAAAAGAGCGTAGCCTTCGGTCACAGAAAAATTACATATCGCAGCGAAAAAAATACGCTCGGACCAATGTTTATATCCAAATTATCCTAATGTTTAGCATTCTGTCGGTGATCCCTTTCCCGTAAAGAAATATTTTAAGTAAATTGAACTTTTTTCCTCATCCATGGTCCATTTAGACATATCATCTAAAATTTTAACCAAATCGATTTTAACCAATCAATTTTTAATTTAATTAATTATTTTAATTTTAAATTGGTTCACAGCCTTGAAATTATCATTCACGTGAATCGAACCATAAATAAGATTTCGAAGAGATCTACTTAGTAGAGACAAAATTCGTGTTCCTACTAATCTAATCAGAACGCTACCTGCATATGTACCAAATTTCAAGCAAATCGAAGCATAAATACGATATTTTAGAATAGGAATGATGCGGATTATATATCGTGCTAAAATGTCAGCTCAATCGGTGCAAAACTTTTTGAGTTTTTGAAGCGTACACAAACCAATATAACTTTTTTATATATACGGGCTTACGGTACTCTGTTGGGCCAGTAATTGTTATGACAGGAGAGCTATGAAAATTGTCCACAATTCTGATGTGGAGCATCGTCGTTCATGGTGCAGAATTTCTGCCTCTCTGCCTATACATACAGGGTAGAATTTCAGAAACCGTGGTGTGCATTAAAGCCTTCAAAAACCAATCGGTTGTCACCAACAAGTGACTGGAGGAATGTATATATTAAATTTTTTGAGCTCGACACCACCTAAACGGATAGTTTTGCCCTCACATTTTATGGTAGTATCCTTGCGGTCGATAACACCGTCGACGAAGCGATACTGTACGGTATTGTGTAAGTAAGATTAACGTCAAGTCACCACCATGATCTTGCTAGCGCTCGGTACGTGTAATATTAAAACTTGCCCGGCTCAGAAGATCTGAACATCCGCTTGGCTTGGTTTATTGGATCGCAGCCATTGGCAGGTGCTTCCGCCTCATGAAGTCTACTATCTCGCCAATCTACCCATGGAGTATGTCTCTTGTCTGCCCCGGAGGGATGTTTCTAATACGCGGATGGTTAACTTGGTGGGATTAGGAGTATTGCTGAATGAAGCTCCGCTGAACAGTGTAAATCTTGAAGGCGGTTACTCAAAGTGGATAGCAGTGCAGAAGCCGCAGCTATAAGGCCATGGACGTAGTTGAGCGCAAGCACAATGCAGCCATGCAATGTGGGGTTCACCACCTGTAAGTCTTAAAGCCTGAACAGGTCCTAAGATGACTCGAACCATTTCACTGATTGCATCGAAACGAAACGGAAGAATGGTGGAGTCGTCTTTGGCACGTGCAGTAGAAATGATCCGTCAGACTAGTGTTGGGTTCAAAAACAGCCCTGATTAGAATGATTTGAGCAACCCTGCTGCAAAGTGTTGCTCCATTGACGCATTACGACTAGAATTAACTAATGGTCTAAACGGTGCTAGGTCGCCAAGATGGTAACAACACTTGAGCGGAAAAACGTGATCAATTCCGGTGCGTGGAAGTATGAGAGCTGTCTTTCCAGTTGAAGCCAACCATCACATAGGCAAACGTCTCCCCTGAGTAAACTGTCGTTTAAGAGAACCATTCAGTCTTTGTAAGACCGAATGCCTTAAAGTTGAACTTTTGCTCTAATAACGTACACGAAAATTGGTATTTTAAAAAGTTAAAAATCTTTGAATTTTATTGATATTAACATTTCAATCATTTGTCCAATTATTTCATAAATCTTGGTTATATATTAGAGAATTCCACGAAAATATTCATCAGGAATTCTCGAACGTTGTTTTTCTCATTGTGTATTCATCCCAAGTAACTAGTCTCGCTTTTAAATGTTTGTCAGTTGCATTCTGGCAATTTCAGATCCATATTCGTAGTCATTTCACTTGGTCGCAAATTAAATTTTTCAAACATGTGGAAAGAGTAATCAAAAATATGTTTCACTAAGAATCTCTCAATATATTTTAATTAATTAAATACTTATTAATTAATACTAATCTCAAATTTAATACAGGTGGCAACTCTTCTAAAAATTAAGCTTTAGAAATCACTTTATTATAATACCCATATAATAATGTATAATATTGTAACGATTTTCGTAATTAAGGGGTAAGACCACTCTAGAGGGCCAAAAAATAGGCCGTTTTGAGATTTTTTTCGGGAAAACTTTTAAATAAATCTGATGTTTGACAAAATGCATTTATTATACATATAATTTACTGCTTATAACTATTTTTTAAGAAAACTAAATTTAAAAATTGCGGCTATACAGCGTTCTCCCTAGATGTCTTCATTTTTCAGCAATCACGGCCGGACACACATCTCCTGTAATTTTTTATTTTAATAAGTTTTTGTACGGTTTCCACTTGTAAATAGCAATAGCTACAGAAGTACATAGGATTTTTTTAATATACATATACATACATAAATTGTTCGTTAATAAAAAAAAAAACTATGCAAGCTAAAAAAATCCTACGTACTCAGGAATTTACTAAACGTTAATTCTTTCCGCAACAATTCAAACTTTATGCACTATACTCGATGGTTCATTTTACAATTCTTTATAGCACACGATTATTTTACGCTGTTCACAGCTTGTCCGTTTTTCAAACACACAGCTAACTCAAATGTTAACGCCACTGCGTTTTATACTCGTCTGATGGCTACGCTTCTCAAACAGATTTTAACACTAAGCTCTTCTTTAATCTCTTTGGTTTGATACCTGAATTTAAATGTTTCATTTATTTTATCACCTTTTCAAATATCAATTTTCAAACCTTTCCTGAACACACTTGAACACAAATAAAACTTTCATTGATTTTGGTTCGAACTTAAGTTTAGTCATAAATACTCATAAATAAATTTAGTCACAAACAAATACACAGAATATTTTATATCTGAAAATTAAAGCTGACAAGTTCCCATTTCCAAATTTTAGAATTTATAAACCATCTGCATGATAGCCCTATACAAATTTCTGTTGAATCCAATGAAGCTGGTATCGAGTCATAAGGAAACAACGAAAAAGTGAATTTTTTTATATATATATAAAAGAAGAAAATATGTATAGCATGCTAAGAAAATTTTATGATTTTTTTTGTTGAAAAAATATTTTAGAAAATATGTCAATCAAAAATGTCCCATAATTAAATCTGGAAGCCAAAAAATAAATAAAAATTAAATAAAGGGTACCTGCAAACGGCTTCTCTTAGTCATGTATCTTTATTATGTATGTATGTATTTTCAGGTTTCAAGTCCTACTAACGTCATCAAAACTAATCAATGTGTGTTGGCAGAAAGTTCTTTTACGCACACAATTTCGATATATATCATCACATGTATGTAAGTACAAGTGTGTATAAATATATATATATACATAAACATGTGCTTTCTTTTTGAAAACCATTAAACACAGTACATGCACACTCTGCAACAATTGCATGTCAAAATTGACAAAATGAAAGGAAGCCAGTATCCTCTAGAGTATAGGATTGGGGTTTGACTTAAGGACGGATTTGGTTTACATGTCAATTTGTCATCAATGTCAGCTCAGCTGCCGATTACCGTGTTGTTAACAACATGTTACATGAATTCTGTTTTTCTCCCTTATTTTAACAAATTTGTAATACATATGTAGGTATATGTATGTGAATATTTGTATGCGCTTGCTGCCTACAATGAGTGATGATTATGTTTGTTAAAAGGTAAAAGTCCTTCGGATCAATATTGACGCTTGTGTTAAAGGGATTTTGAAATAATCGGTGCTTTAGCGTATTGTAGTTTTTATAGTAGCTGCTCTACTACTACCGTCACTACCACAAGCATTTATGTAGCAACATAGACCGGCAAAGATAAGTGTAAATATATACATATGTACATAACGACATATGCCTTAATATAGTGCTAACAAATCTGCCAACATTATGAGAACATGGACGACAAATAGCATATTGTCAATTGGAAAAGGATCGCTTAGTTAGGTGAAAATTAAATGAATACATACTGATACTGAAAATATATACATCTATACATATTTGAACAATAACAAGGCATTAAAAAATATTTTGGTAGCTTTTTGAATATTTTTTAGCATATTTGCAGAATTTCCTTACTTAGCATTAGGAGTTCCATAAAAATATTGAATTCACAATAATATATATACAGGTATATTCGTAGATATAAAATTCAGACTATTTTATAGCAAAATATCAGTTCACAACTTAATCAAAAATTAATTAGGGAGTAAAAAATTTCAAAAACCTATGAAGACATAAAACGTAATTTTTTTGTCTTCATGAGACATCGGTAATTTTTTTAATCATATTAAGGATGACCTAAAGAAAACATGAAAAATATTTTGTCCAGACACTATTGAAAATTAGTTAATTTTATTGGAAGAATTATTATTTTTATATAATTTTCGTTATTTACTTTATGAAATTAAATTTAAAAAAAAATGTAATTTTCATTGTGCTTTTCCAAGTTTTTTCAAAAATCCTCTAAAAATGCACAGCCATTCTAAATTTACTCACAGACTTTATTGCGATAATTTTCTTATTGACGGAAACTGGGTGCTTCATCCTGAAACCGACAAACTTGGAAAAAAAATGTTTTAAAAATATTTCCAGGGCGTGGGAATGATTGCCATTGTTGAGTTGACTAATAGTTATATGAGTAACTAGCGGCTCCCAGCGTGCTTTGCTACACTTATCAAAACAATCAAGAAAATCTAACTGAAATTTTGAATTTTTTTTTTTTTTTTTTGGAAAACGAAACGAAAAAATTGATTTAAATTTTTTTTTTTCATATTTTTTCCTATTAATTTATTTTTATTTTTATTTTTAAATTTATTTTCATTTTCATTTTTTTTCACTCTTTCTCTCTCTTTTTCAACACCACATACTACGTAATGTACGCGTATTTTGGAATTTTACATGTATTTGTTGTTGTTGCATGTATTTTATATGGGGAGCACCCAATGTTCACTAAAATGGTCATATCTCTGGACTCATGAACGTATACACAATATCCATTTATAATTCCTAAAAATTTGGTGCTATTTGATCTGGTGGTTCTCAAGTTATAGGCGTTCATCAAAATTTGAATTTGTTTTTATGTACATATATAAATTAAGAAAAAAATTAATACTAGAAAATTTACGTACTAGGCTAAATATTTGTTGTTAAAGATTAAAAAATTTTAAACAAAATATGTACGGGGGAAAAATTGGTTTTCCTAATTTAAATAAAAACAAGAAAGAACGGTTGTCTTCGGTCATGCCGAAGTCTTCATACATTTCATGAAAATAAGAAATTTATTGCGAATTGCAAAATTCGATCTAGATGATTTTCAGTGTCAATATGAACTTAAATTTACTTGTGTAGAATACCAAATTTTACGCTCTTATAAAGGGTGTTTTTATAGAGGTATAGAACTTTAAGTTGGCATTACTTTTCAAGATGGTGACCGATTTAACAGCTGTCAAGTGATTTATTCTCAGTTTGGTTTGGCAATTCATCATGAATAGACTCACGCCTGAACAACGCTTACAAATACTGCAATTTTATTTCGAAAATAATGGTTCTGTAGGGAAAACGAGATTACCGTTGTTCCCGATTTTCATAAGCGCATTTTGTTTAGCGATGAAGCGCACTTCTGGCTGAATGGCTACGTCAACAAACAAAACTGCCGCATTTGGAGTGAAGGTAATCCTGAAGTGTATGTTGAAACACCGTTATATCCAGAAAAACTGACTGTTTGGTGCGCTTTATGGGCTGGTGGAATCGTTGGTCCGTACTTTTTCAAAAACGATGGTGGCCAGAACGTTACAGTCAATGGTGATCGGTATAGAGCCATGATTACTAACTTTTTCATTCCTGAATTGAATAACCATGATGTCCAGGAGATGTGGTTTCAACAAGACGGCGCAACATGTCACACAGCTCGTGCCACAAGAGATTTATTGAAAGACACGTTTGGTGACCTGTGAATTGGCCTCCAAGATCTTGTGATTTAACACCGCTAGACTACTTTGTGTGGGGCTATGTGAAGTCATTGGTCTATGCGGATAAGCCACAAACGCTTGACCATTTGGAAGACAACATTCGTCTTGTTATTGCCGATATACGGCCACAAATGTTTTAAAAGTCATCGAAAATTGGACGTCCAGATTGGACTACATCCGCGCCAGCCGTGGTGGTCATATGCCAGAAATCATATTTAAAATGTAATGCCACAAGATTATCTTTCGGATCAATAAAATTCATGTCAATCGAATAATCCATCGTTGTTTTATTGCAACTTAAAGTTCTATACCTCTATAAAAAACACCCTTTACTTACATATTTCGAACCAAAGTTAATAAACAATTTCATGTACATGAAACCTATAATTTTCTAACTAAAAAATAAGTAAAAATATTTATTGAAAAGTAATTAATTATTGGCAATCCATATATGTGTTTTTGTCGGTATCTCACAGACTAGGTCTTTTTAAACATAATTCTACAAATGTAATTGTCGACATTGAGGCACAAAGTAAAAGTATCTCTCCTTTTGAAAAAAAAAATCTATATGCAAATTCATTGCCTTGTCTTTTGGGATTAAATATGAAATCACATATTTGAAATTTGTTATTTCATGTGTGAAATCACCAAAAAAAAAAAAAATTTTTGTTTTAAAATTGTGCCAGAATCCTAACATGCTTAAAAATTTAAATTACCAAAATTTAAAACGCAATCTCGCTCGGTTTTCAAGAATCTTGTGAGGTAATATAGCATTTAAATTTTTTCACTATTGTGACCTAGAACATATTCAAAATTCAGATCAATCACTTAACAAGTGTATGAGAAAAAAATGTTTTTTGATGCTTTGAAAATGTTAAATTTTTCGAAAACTGAAATAGAGATATTTAACATGCATTACTGAAATTTTTTATTGGAGTTTCCATGGAATTAAGAGCCCAATACCTTTCTGGGGCCACTTCACAATACTTGTTGTCCTATGACCATTTAAATTTTATTATTACATCCCATTTTTTAAAAATTGTTAAAAAAAAATTAATCTTTAGGATATAGTTGTTTGATCAAATAGAATTCTTACAATGCGAATTTAAATTTAAATTTTATTATTATTATGTTCTGGTTTTGCAATGTAATTTTTATTAAAATAATAGAATTTTCATTATCAGAAAAACTTGATTATTTTCCTGATTCTTTTGAGTATATTTTTCGCTTTTATTAAAAAAATTTTATTTGTATTCTGAACGATATCTCTTTTTCATCAAGTTTATAATTTCCATTTCACCAGTTTATTATTTCCGGTTCAAAAATTTGTTAATTAATTGATTTTTTTATATCAAATATATGGATTACATTTTATTTAAATATATATATTACCTTTCAAAAATAATAGCTCTATTTTGAGTTTTAATTTTTCGATCAAAATTTAAATAGAACCTAAATTTTGAGATTTTCCGGTTTTTGTTCACTTCAAATTACTCAAAGCGTTACAAACTATATTATTTTTTCAGTGTATTATGTTTTTTTTTGCATTATATATTTCAGGATAAGAGAAAAAAAAATTAAGCATAGAAAATCACTTTATTGTTTTTTGAAAATATTCTCCATAAAGATCTATTTTGCATGCGTTTGAACCCATTATCGAAGTACTTTTGCTACTCTAATCGAAATATCCTCAAAACGTGCGTACTGAACACACGTTGAAACACATCAACCGCTTCTACAGTTTGAGTTTGAGTTTATTTTTTTATGTACTGGAATGAAAAGAAGCCATTCCGTGCCAAGTCAGAATTATACGGTGAGTGACTCATCAAATCGATGCGTGCTGAGTGCTGAAAAATGCAGTTGTCTCAGTCGATGTTTGAGAGCTCGCATTTTCGTGTAGAAGAGTGATGCGTTTTTCTGATTTCTTCAAAGACAACTGGCAAAAAAATGGTTGTGTACCACTCAGAATTCGCTGTTCTGCGTTGTTTTAGTGGTACAGTTGAGACATATCCATTTTTTCCCCGAAAAACTTGCAACCTTTTGCTTAGAAGTGATTCGTTGGACTCGGCTCATCTTGAAACATCCACACAGTCGATTGTTTCTTACTTTCGGGCTCATACGAGTAAATTCACGATTCATCAACTGTCACGATGTCGTGGGTTTCTCTCGACCAATCGACACGAGCCTTTTTGAGAGATTGACAAATTGTTTGTCATCCAACGTGAACAAATTTGTTTTACAAAACAATGTTCATGCGGTATTGAACGTATGCTGGTTCTACTAACGCCTATAGTTATCTTAATCTCAAAATTAAGCACACGACGATCTTGCGGTATCAGTTTGCGCCCAGCATCAATGGTTTGCGTAACAACAACTGTTTTTGAACGAGCTTCACGAAATTCGTACTGGAGTGATCTATGAGCTCGACTGAATTCACCATATCATTGATAAGCATTGCTCTTTGATGAAGCTTCATCAACAAGAATGGAATCAGGTCCATTGATGCAATGTTGCTGAGTTAATTCACGTCGAAAGTTGTAAAAAATAATCGAGCGAGAATGCATTGTTTTGGCCGAGATGAATATTTTAAGTTACTGTAAACAACACAAATAGCGCTCGTATGTTGAAAAGTTTTGAGTATGCGTAACATCAAAAATGTCAAACGTTACGATAAAGTTGTCAGTTGCCAAATTGCAGCACTGAGGCTGTAAAATCCCGAAAAATATAATGCAACCATCGCATTATTATATAATGAAAATCACTTTTTGTTTGGAGAAGCTTCATTCATATATGTAATGTAGTAGTTTTACAGCATAATTAGCTGAAGTCACTTTCTGCATTGATAAAATATTTTCGGAACTTCGAACTCGAGTATTCTCTGTGTGCTGACTTCGAAAAGAATTTCTGTTGTTTCACACAAAGAAAAAAATTTAATTAAGCTTACTCAAATTACTAAGAATTCAAATATTAAAATTTTTTTTTAACAGAACAGAATTTTAGCCCATATGTAGTTCCCATATAAAGCGCGATCCATTTCGAGGTTACCTACTTTTTTAAAGAACAAAACACAAAAAATTCAAACCTAATCGGGATTGTTTATTCATTCGAAAAAACATTCTTTGGCATTTATTTTTTGAGGTTTATCTCCTTCAAGTATTGGCCGCGGCTACGTCTCAGAGGGTCCATCCGTTGAGACCAATTTTCGATGACCCTTTCGAGCATTTCGACCGGTAACTGGCGAATGCCACGCACGATGTTTTGCTTCAAGGCTCGAATCGAAGCGGGATTGTCCGCATTGACTTTAGACTTAACAAATCCCCACAGGAAAAAGTCTATCGGTGTGATATCACACGATCTTGGTGGCCAATCGACTGGCCCTAAACGTGAAATTATCTGCTCACCTAAGTGTTCTCTCAATAAGTATATTTATTGATGCGATGTGTGGGAATTGGCGCCGTCTTGTTGACACCAAATGTCGCGGAGATCATGATCTTCAATTTCAGACATCATAAAGTCGGTTATCATGACGCGATAACGGTCGCCATTGATGGTTACGTTCTCACGTTCTCACCGGCATCATTTTTGAAGAAATATGGACCGATGATTCCACCAGCCCACAAACCATACCAAACCGTTTTTTTTTCTGGATGAAATGAGAGCTCTTGAATCTCTTAAGGTTGCTCTTCGTATAAAATGCGGCAATTACGCTTGTTTACATACCCACTCCATCGGATCTTCTTGGAACTTTTTAAGAGTCCATAGAGCGAAGCGATGTCGCTCGGTAAGGTCGAGCAGCTTCAGTTCTTGCACAAGCTGTATTTTGTACGCTTTCAGTTTAAGATTTCGACGTAAAATGCGCCAAATCGTAACACACGTCAGTCTGAGTTGCTACGAACGGCGCCGAATCGACTCTGCACGGTCTTCGTGAATACTCTCAGCTACGGCCGCTATATTTTCTTCACTGCGTCCTGGACGTGGTCTATTCGATTGAATATTAGCCCGTAATGAATGCTGGGTCTCAAGATGGGCGATAGTGTTGCGAATAGTCCGTAGGCCGATTATGTTGACCATAAGTTGAGCGAAGCGCGCGAAACACGTTCTCTACAGAAAGTGAATTTTCGTAATAAAGTTGAATGATTTGTAAACGTTATTCAGGCGTAAGCCTTTCCACGAATGAAATGCAAAACAATACTGAACAAAAATGACATGACAGCTTGCCATGACCCACGCGTGATCTGTCAAAAAGAAAGGCTATTGAAAAAAGTACGTCCACTTGAATCACTTTTTAGTTCCACTTTAAATTAAATAAGTTTGCAGTTACTGTAGACCTAATTTTTGAAAGAAATGAACGAAAGCAAATTCAATGATTTTTGACGTAAGTTATTCCTTACAAATGGAATATTTCAAATTTTTTTTTTAGTCAGAAGAACTAATTTCTTCCATTTTTTTAATTTAATTTATGTAGTAATTTTTTATAAATAACTAACGAAACTGACTTTTACTCGATATTTTTACACATTTTTGGCTCTTTATGCTTCGAAAAATATTATTTTTGAAGACAAAAATTCAATAATTTCTGCAAATCGTGAGCCGCACACATTTATATACATAATATTTTTATAAAATTAACACACAAAAAAATTGATGGCATTGTCACAAGAATACACGCTTAAGTTCACATAAGCGCTGTGTAATGACAATGCGAAAACATAGTCCAAACCCACATTCGCAAAAGTTTCTTGTATTTTTTTTTTACAAAAGCTTACAGTTACATTAACACAAGTTACGAAATCCAACATGCATATTATCAAGTTGAAATTCAAAAACTTTTCAGTCACATTGCTTTTTTGCGCTCACTCTTTACACTCTCTCCACTCTTTACACTATTATTTATTTTATCTCTGCTTCATTATACTCGTTTGTTTTAACAATATAATGTTATTTATACCGTTATTTTGCTGTATTTCAATATGTTGCATTTACCTTTGGGCAAAAGTTGACTGTTTTCACCTCTTTTCCTCGCCAAACTCTTTTCCGCATATTTTCTTGTTGGCAAAGTTTTACAATCACTTTGAATATACACACAACCCAAACAACTCGAATTCTGTTCCCTCTCTTTCTTTACACAATGTGGCAAAAAACATTGTTGGAAGAGAAATCCCAACAAGTCCCTGAATCCCATTAAAAAGTTTTCAAATACCTTCTTGTGCTGCGTGCTCTCGCTATGAGTTCTCGCTGTATTAGTTCACTTTGAGGCCTTTTCAAGCAATAACCCACATTCACGCAATGCACACAAAAGGAAAGAAGGAGTTTCGCTTTTCATTTGATACGCTTCCGAGCACACACATACACCCGTGAATGTGTGAGTTCATGTATGTCATTATATGTAGTAATCTGCTCATCAGTTTCCGGTTGAATGGCAGGCTAAAAGGGCAACACTTTCATATGCAAAAGACTTAAATCGGCTTTGAAAATCCTTGGTTAAGGACTTTAGACCCTTTTCTTCAGATTTGCTATTGAAATAAAAGTATGTATGAATTCACATGCGTATGCGTGTATGTATACGAAAATTGCTTGTGGTAGCAAAAGTTTCCCGGTTAGATATGGCAGTAGTCTTATAAAAAAAGGCATGTTACCGTTAAATTCAAATAATTTTAAGCAGTAAGAGATTGTAGCCATCCTTAAATCCTTATTTTATAAACTAAATTAAAAAATTCTGCTGCCAGCCTAATAAGCTCTTAGTTTTAGGGTTCACAAATATTATTTTTTTGGGGCTACTTTACGGACAAGCCGAAAAAAATTTCTATAGTTTCCAAAAGAATTTCAAAATAAAAATAGTTGAAAGGAACTGAACTTATTCAACATAGTTCTCTTCAAGGGTGTTACACTGATTAAAGCGACCCTCCAATTTAGCGATATTATTTTTTAGTACGATCTGTCCCTTGCTTCAAAATAGGCCTCAGTTTCGGCGATAACCGCTTCATTCGACGAAAATTTCTTCCCAGCGAGCATTCCTTTGAGATCTATGAACAGGAAATAGTCGCGGGAGGCCAGATCTGTAGAATACCGTAGATGTGGAGGCAGTTCGAAGCTCAATTCGTGGATTTTTTTCCATCGATTCTTGTGACACCGTGCATTGTCCGGTTTTTCGTTAATTTCGTCTTTCAAACGGTCCAATAACGCTGTGTAATAGTCATGTTTATGGTCCTTCATTTCTCAAAGTAGTCAATGCAAAATGTTCCATGCTCATCCCGAAATACAAACCCCTTGCAAGCCGCCTGTTGCGTTTTTCCACGCTTGAGCGCCCCACCACGATGTCAAAATTATTCTAAACGATTTCAACGTCAAAGTAGGCAAAGAAGGAATTTTTGGAGCAACAATCGAAAAATTCAGCCTCCACTATGAAACATCTCCAAACGTGCTGAGGCTGATTGACTTCGCCGGGGCCCGAAATATAGTTGTCTGTAGTACCAGATACGAAAATTCATTAAGCTACATGGCTGTCGACAGATCGTAAAACACGCAACCAAGTCTATCGTCTTGTGATAGACGAATGACATGTAACGAGTGTTCGAGGAAGCTGCAATCGCAGCAGACAGCCAGCAGGTTTTCTACTCGGCGTGCACACCTGCTCTCTGAGAGCACTCATCAGCAACTCGATAAAGGGAGCTGTAGAACGAAATATCAAATTCCTTGCGGACCGCTGCTTCAAAAATAATTGGTTTTCAACAATTCCAGAGAAACAGTTGGTATGATGGGGGATGTCGAAATGAAGTGGAGGGAAAGCAGACTGCCTACCTCGCAACTTTGCGATCTACTTCAACACGTGCGTGGTAGATACCGAAAGCTGAAAAGGGAAGCAAGACGAAAACAGAATGAGGTCGATGTGCTTGAGTTCGAATAGCGGTTGTATGCTTAAAAAATATCAAAGCGGCTGGAGCCGATGGCTTAGCGGCAGAACTATTCAAATACGACGGCGAAGAACTGACAAGGAGCATGCATTAGCTTCTTTGCAGAATATGTTCGGATGAAAACACGCCCGACGAATCTAAAAATGATCTGCCCATTCCAAAAAAAAGGAGACTCCACGGTCTGCGCTAATTATCATGGAATAAGTCTCCTTAATATCGCATATAAGGTCCTATCTAGCATATTGTGTGTGAGTAAAGCCCACCGTCAATAAACTGATCGGACCTTATCAGTGTGGCTTTAGACATGTCAAAACCACCATTGACTAGATATTCACCATGCGCCTAAAATTGGAGAAACCCGAGAGAAAAGAATCGATACACACCACCTTTTCATCAACTTTAAAGCTGCACTCGACAGCACGATAAGCAGCTACCTCTACGCCACTATGTCTGAATTTGATTTCCCCACAAAACTCTAACGGCTATGTAAACCGACCCTGGATAATACCAGAAGCGCAGTAAGAATTGAGAAGGACCTCTCCGAGCCGTTCGATACCAAACGAGGTTTCATACAAGGTGACTCTTTATCGTGTGAATTCTTCAATTTGATGCTGGAGAAAATAATACGAGCTGCAGAGCTAAATAGACCAGGCACAATCTTCTACAAGAGTGCACAATTGTTGGCGTATGCCGATGATATAGATATAATTGGTCATAACAACCGCGCGGTAAGTTTTGCGTTCTCCAGATTAGGCAAAGAAGCGAAGCGAATGGGCCAAATAGTGAACGAGTACAAGGCGAAATAGCTACTGTCTCAAATAAACAGTCATCGCATTCCCGACTCAACTTCCACGTCACTGTTGAGAGTCATAACTCCGAAGTCGTAGATAATTTCATCTATCTAGGAACCAGCATTAACACCACCAACAATGTCAGCATTGAAATCCAAATCGGAATCACTCTTGCCAACAGGTGCTCATTTGGAATTAGTAGGCAATTCAAAAGTAAAGTTCTCTCCCGACGATGAGTCGGCTTTTAGGAGTATTCGCGAGAAAAGTTTTGCCGAAGATTTATGGTATTTTGACATAGTTCAGCGAATTAAGAGGCAGTGGCTACGCTGGCTAGGTCACGTCGTCCAAATGGATAAAAGAGGTTTGAAAGTATTCGATGACTCCATCAACCGCTGGTGGAAGCAGAAGTAGAGGAAGACCTTGGAAGTATCAGGTGAAGAGCGACCTGGTTTCACTTGGTATTTCCAACTGGGTGCCAAACAGCAAAGAGAAGGAACGAGTGGCGCGCTTTTGTTGATGCGGCTATAATTGCGTAAGCGATGCCTATGCCAAAGAAGAAGGATAAGAAGAAGATCACTTTATTTTGGAAATACAATAAATTTGTTTCTTTACAACATATTTAGAATTTGTTTCCCGAAAATCGTTTACATCATATTAATTTAAAAATTTGTGGCTGTTTGTCCGTCACAATCGCTTAGAGATTCATTTAAGGGGTTAAGTGGGTTTGAAAATTTTAAATATCAATTTTTTCTATTATTATTAAATTGTACAATTAAAATATTCTTCTAAAATTTCAAATCAGTCGGAGTAAAATTCTAAGAGATAGACCCTTTGGAAATTCCACCCATCACGCCATGCAAAATTGAAACTTTAAACACGTTTATATTAAAACTATATTTTTTAAGTCGGTGGACAAGATTTCTCGAAAAGTTATAAAGCGATTTTGTTCAAATCAGGCACACATAATTTTTGTAATAACATTATCTAGCCATTGAAGGAAGGATTTTTTTTATTACAACTAATTTTTTCGAGCCAATGCGTGGCGAAAATTTGATAAAAAAATGTGTTTTTTTGTTTCAAGTTTGTCAAAAATTCAAATTTAATTTTTTTGTTTTTTCTTTCGTCCAATAACGAGATTCATCCATGTGCTAACGAAATATTTTTGGATTTTTGATTTTAGATGAACCAATAATGAGTTATGGTGTTAACGGCTAGAACATTTTCCTTTGACATGTCAAGGGAGATGAGGTACCAACGGCTGAGTTTTCGGAATTTATGAATAAAAATTTCACAAGACACTGTTTAAATACGTGTCTTTGATATGGTGAATTGTTTGAATAAAATATATGAATGGAAATATATATAAAAATAGTAAAAATTCCTTTTTTAACTTTTGAAAATCACCTAGCCACTTAAATAAACAATCGAAAAAATAACCAATTTATTAACAGATATTCTAGTGGTTGATCTAAAATGGTGGCCTCATAAAAAGTTTCTTTACATTTTTGGGGAAATAAAATGTTAAAAAAAAATTGAAATAAAAAAAGTTATAAATCGATTACTTTGTATTCTTTATTTATAAAAACCGTATCAATTTCATTGAAATCTGCCGAGCAGTTATCGAGTTTCGAGAAGTGATCATTTTAATTTTTATGGAAGTGGTCGGACTTTTTTTTTATTAAGTTCTAAACAATGCGAATAATAGTTTTTTGAGAGCATGAGAGCATATCAGAGGATATATTCGAAATATTGTATTTTAAGAAAATGCTGAAGAGAAATGAAGTTTTTTGAGGATAGGTTCCCTTTAATCCAAACCATAAATAAATTTCTGAATCATAAATTTTAATAATATTTTTATGAAAAAAATTTAAGTCGAATAAAAGTTATGTTTTTGTAGACTAAAATAGAACTTTAATTGTTATTTTGTACTTAAAAATGATAATTTAAAACCAAAAAAAAAAAAAATATTTTTTATTGATTAATTTTTTTTATATAATTTTTTTTTTTTTCAAAAAAAATAATAATAGCGATTTATTATGAGTTTATTTTGCATATTTAAATAAAATTTCACAGATGTTTTTATATAAATTGTTCTCTATACTCCTCAAAAGAAAAAAATAATAATAATGAAAACAATGAAATAAAGCATGGCATTTAACACCGGAAAGGAAAACCAAAAAAATCGATTACTGGTAATGGCAAATGGTATCCCTGCCATTGATGGCAAGCCTAGTTATTATTATTTCAACAACCCTCCGCGCTCCCTCACGCTGCACGCACACAAAATGAGGTCATTGTCAGGCATTCGACTAAGTCACTGGCAAAGCTATTGCCCATCACACATTCCACGACACATTTATAGACGATGAAATGTGTCCAAAATTGAAGGGTGAAATTATTCCTGCCATGCGCTTCCTGTACTCACATAACCAACGTATGCCAATATGAACTTGAAATTATTTTTGAGTCCTTTCTGGCCTCTTTGCATGGCTACTGTCCTGACCTTATTACAGCAAACAAATGTTACTTAAAAAAGTCAATTTATACAGATGACAGAATAAATATAATGAGAAATGGTAAATTGTGCTGGCACAAGAGGTTCCAGGCAGCTAAGGAGGGAAAATATTTGTGTGTTGGTAAAAAGGAAATTGGCCTATTACATAAATTTGTTTATATACGAGCATATATATGTATATTACTATAGCTGAGTGTTTTATTCAAATAAGTTTCGGCACATATGCTTTTGCTTGTTTTGTTTCAGCATATTGTTTGTTTGCTCGCTTGTTGTTGTTTTTTTTCTTTTATTTTTATTGAGACTTTTGAAGAGGACGCGCACTTCGAGTTCCGTGTTGCATGGCTATATATGTATTTGTGTACATTTTGTGTGCACAAAAACTTAATAAGAAAATTTAGGCATGAGAGAAACCGGAAAGGAAGTTGGTTGCTCTTTTCGAAGATTGTTTGTTGGTAATTTATTTGACATTTTATGGGTTTTTTATGTTTTATATGTTAGTAATTATTTTTCCACATCTGTTTTTAATAACTAATTCTAAGTATGCACACACTTGTTTGCACATATTTACCTTTGATGATTGTTACAATATATATGGGTTCATCGACTTTTTAGGACTGCTTTAAATTTGTATTCCAATTTCAATTTTAAATTTATTGATATGAATTGTGTATCCATGTTTGTAGGCAGATATGATAATTTTTAAAAGGACCATGATGAGGCCAGGTGTTACACATACATCAATGAAGAAATAAAAGCGATAATAGAGGTTTTAAATATATTCGTATCTGAATTACTTCATTTCGAGATAGTCGTGGTGCTCATAATTTTTAAGAAAAGGAATACTTCAACCTTTCAACCTGATATATGGAAATTGATGAAAATTGACATACTTACAAATAATCATCTGGGAGCTTGGAATAAATTAAACCCAGTTATTTAGTTCATTTAAGGGAAGAATCGAGTACAGGCAGTTGAGATAAAGAGTAGAGTTGACACTGTATTGTGAAAATGTAAGGTGATCCACGTAGAGATACTTTTTTCAATAGCATTTTTTTGACGGATTACGTCAAACGTGAGTCGTGTCAAGCTGTCACGTTTTTTTGTTCAGTTTTGTTTGGCATTTATCACGGAGAGACTTACGCCTGAACAAAAACTCACGTTCTGTAAAGAATGTGTTTCGCGCGCTTCGCTCAACATACGGTCAACATGACCGGCCTACTGACCGTACTATTCGCAACAACATCACCCTTCTTGAGATCCAGCATTCAATATTAGATGATATTCAACCGAATCGACCAGCACGCAGTGAAGAAAATATATAGCGACCGTAGCTGAGTGTGTACACGAAGACCGTGGAGAGTCGATTCGGCGCTGTTCGCAGCAACTCGGACTGACCTATGTAACGAATTGGCGCATTTTACTTCGAAATTTTAAATTGAAAGCGTACAAAATACAGCTTGTGCACGAACTGAAGCCGTTCGACCTTCCTAAGCCATATCGCTTCGCTCTTGAAAAGTTCCAAAAAGATCCGACGTTTTCGAGCCAAATTTTGTTCAGCGATGAGGCCCATTTCTCGCTCAGTGGGTATGTAAACAAGCAAAATTTGCCGCATTCGTGAAGAAGATCAAGTTGCTCAAAAGCTGACATTTCATCCAGAAAAAATAACGGTTTGGTGTGGTTTGTGGGCCGGTGGCAACATCGGTCCATATTTCTTCAAAAATTACGCTGGTGAGAACGTAACCGTCAATGGGGACCGTTATCGCGCCATGATATTCGACTATTTGATGCTTGTAATTGAAGCTCATCATCTCCGCGACATTTGGTTTCAACAAGACGGTGCCAATTCCCACACATCGCATCAATGAAACGATTTATTGGAGAACACTTCGATGAGCAGATAATTTCACGTTTATTATCACACCGTTAGACTTTTTCCTGTGGGGATTTGTAAAGTCTTAAGTCTATGCGGACAATCTCCCTTCAATTCAGGCCTTAAGGCAAAACATCACGCGTGCCATTCGCCAGTTACCAGTTGAAAAGCTCAAAC
The DNA here is from genome assembly GCA_030068015.2 of Neoceratitis asiatica. Classification (NCBI taxonomy): domain Eukaryota; kingdom Metazoa; phylum Arthropoda; class Insecta; order Diptera; family Tephritidae; genus Neoceratitis; species Neoceratitis asiatica. The sequence goes on along the minus strand of CM061526.1, from coordinate 51,705,336 downwards.
GAGTAATCGAAAATTGGACTCAACGGATGGCCCATCTGAGAAGTAGTCGGGGCCAATATTTAAAGGGGATAATAATCCAAAAATAAATGCCAAAGAATGTTCTTTCGAATAATAATAAACATTCCGCATTAAATTTGAATTTTCTGTGTCTTTTTTTTTCTTTAAAAAAGTAGGGAACTTCGAAATGGATCACTCTTTATAACTTCGCAAGAATCGGCGCATCAATAGTATCGAAATGGCATTTTTTTCATTGTCGACTTGATGCCTTTTAGCAATAATTTCCCTAAGAATCGGGCAAACAAGGTGAATGATTTCACCAGATCACCATGCCAATGGAAACACGATCTAGGGAAATCAACTGGATGCACTGGTCGCAGAAGTGTGTTGGTGGTCAAGTAAATTATGCAGCTAAGGAGATGATGATGTAGAAACTGAACACCCAGACAATACAACTAGATACGGAAGACATGCTGAAGTAGTTATTCGATTGCATTCTTCTCCTAACTCATATGCTGATAATGATGATTTGCAACTACTCGCAAAGAGAGATTGAGAATATCAGAATCAATGGCATAAACTTCAGGCTATGTCAAATATTAACATATTTTTATCTTTTTTCTACAGATACCATTCATAAACTAATATTTCGTTGGACTTTATATCTAAAAAATTAATTTTGAAACATTATTTCGACTAGAAATAAAGTAAAAAATGAAAGAAAATATCGTATTTGTGGATGTATGGCCGAATTATTAAGCAAAAATAGTGAAATATAGTTAACAATGGGGATTTTTGCGATTCTAATGCACCAGATGCACTTTCTCCGTTTGGCTGGGTCATGCTTTTTTCTTTCATTCAATATCTACCATTTTGCTTAATACATCAAAACATTATTTCGAAATATAGCTTTTTGAAACTATCCAAAAAGTGCTAAAAAAAAGAAACATATGTATGAGACCATAAAATCAGATTAAGTAAAATTAAATTAAAGTACTTTCAGCGAACAATCGTCAAAATCTAGCGCGAAAGGTTGAAATGGAAATTTTTTACTGTGTAATGATGGTGATTGGAGACAGCGATAACTGAAAGGTCGACAATGCTTACAACAATGCGTGGGGCCAAGGGTTCGAATCATAGACGGATCAATATCTAAATTTGTAGGAAGAAAAATTACAGTCGGCATCGAATATCAATTTTTCGAGTATATTTGTGATATGAAATGTAAATCTTCTCATATATGAATACACAGAAACAGGAGGAATAAATCCTTTTTGGACGGAGCAGACTAGTTGACACCATTTACTCCCTATCCTCAATTTCCCAGAATTTATATACATTTTCAAATATGAAAAATTCCCTACCTTTATAAAGGGTTACAAGTAGCTTATAGATGTAGAATTCTTCCATTCTTCGTTTTACATAGAGGGCACACTCTGCTACAGCACTCTTGAGGATTTTTAATTAAGTTCGAAGCTAACATACCAACCAACGTAACAACTTGGCGATTTAACTAAGACATATTGTATCTCAAGCATTTCAAGCTATCTTTGCTCTCATATTTAAGCATTAGAGTGAGAGGAGCAAGCTAAGATGGATTGTAATCCTAACAGAGAGAGTAGAAATAAGTTCCTAGTGAAGTCGATAGTTCTCGGTGCACATTCTGAAGTTTTATTTATAGGGCAGAATTTTGACTGGTACTACAAAGTAAATTAAGAGGTAAAGTCCTCTACATCCTTTTTCGAAAATTAAGAATCTTCATTAGTATATTCTGCCTCTTTTTTAGTAGGCGTTCAGATAATCAGGAAGGAGAGGGAAATACTTAATAAAGTCGTTCGCTTATATCCCCATCTATAGCACGGCATAATATAGTGGTTACCATGCGAAATTTGTTTTTTTTTTGTTGCGGAGAATCCCGCAATTGCTCAGTCCATAGTAGAAAAATTGATAAGATTCTATTTTATATAAGATTTAGCCCCATTTAATTTACAACCTGGAGTAATTAGAACTATCTGACATACAATATTATTATAAAGACTAAGCAAGTACACGCTTTTTATTTGATTATGTCATGTGAACCAAAATTTGAATCTCTGAACCGAAAAACTCGCAGAGATTTTCCCAAAATCTGTGGAAATATTTTAGCACTGACTAAAACTTGAAAATTACAGATACTTTCAAGCATATCGCAAGCATATGAGATGCAAATAAACACTTTCGAGGCAAACAAAAGCTGTATTAGAAAATAATCAACTTTTCTTTCGAGTTTTTTCCATGTTTTGAGGCATAGTCAACCAGTAATTTAGTACTAAAGCCACACTGGTAAACGATATAGGTCAAAAAGAAATATTTTTGGAACAAAAACATGAAAAGCGAGTATGGAAATTCAAATAATTAATTCATGAAGGCAAATTTCTTAAATTAAATTCATAAAGAAAATGCGTTCCACTGCAATGAGATTGGGCTCAAGGCCTACCAAACAAAGAAATCTGCATTCACTGAAAACAGTAAACATTTGTGATGAATAATAAGTCTGTCTGCGATATACTACTTTCACTCACCATAACTACACATTTTTTTAAACAAACCAAAATGATTCCTCTTTTCACGTCAGTCACCACTGCGTATGCGCAACATTTGCATAATCAACATTGGCATTTTCGTTAAGAATAATTATGTAAATGTGCATTTAAGGCAATCAAGCTCAATTTTCAAAACGTTGCCAAAATAAAAGTCCATTCATTTAAAGTTTATAAAAATTGTATATTCAATGTTTTGCAGTTAAAATTAATATTAATGTCACTCATACGCCGCGGTATGCCACAGGCACCAACGCTTCCATTCACACACACATATATATGAGTTTATAGACAGCCCACATCAAAATGCGACATTTGCTTCAAGGCAAATGACGCCCACGTATGCAAACACAAAAACACAAAAACCCAAAAACATATACACACACTTACATAAGTGGCTTAAGGGGAAAGTACATAAGTAGTGAAATGAAAGGAAATTCTGTACTACGCTTTTGTGTGTGCATGTTTATTTATGTTTGTGTGTGTGTGCATGTCTCTGTGAGGACATCAACCAAGCGGCAAAATCAGCATTAGCAGTAGTTTAAGGGAAATGGCTGTGATTTGATGTGTTCATGCGTGCATGTACGTATGACCTTTGGCATGCCCAAAAGCAACGAAGTAAAACAAGATAAAACAAGAACAAGGAAAAGACGAAACAATAGGCCGCTGATAGTAGCAACCAAACTATTCTGATGAGGCAATAACAGTGTGTGTGAGCAGTAATCACTAGTGCATTTTAGGATGAGCCAAAATTTTTAATAATTAATTATAATATTTTTTTCTTTTAAGTGATTAGCGATCACGCCTTTAAAATTGAGTATTATAAAAATAGTTAATTATCTAAAAATAATTTATTATCCAATCATACTGGCATGCTTTGATCAATTGAAGGACTAACTAAATAAAGCAAAGTTATTTTACTTAACGTTATGAAATAAAATAAAAATAAAAATAAAAATTTAAATTAAATTAAATTAATTAAAAATAATAACATAATATAAAATAACACATAATAATATAATATAAGATAAAAAACTTGAAATAAAATGTAATAATATAAAACAAAATTAAAAATTTAATATAAAATAAAATAAAATAATAAAAAATAAAAAATTAAATTAATAAATCAAATTAAAATAGAATAAAATAAAAAATAAAATAAAACAAAAAATTAAAAATATTAAAAATTAAGTATAATGAAAAAAGGGGGTTTTCTATTCTGCCATTTAAGAAAAAATCAATTTTTTTGCATATTTTTAAAGTTTAGCTTTTTCAAAATGTGTCTGTAAGAGGATTTTTCAAAATTCAAATTATTATCTGAGATATAGCTTTTTTGCTGACGCCGTATCCATTCCGGCTCAAGCTTTACTCGAAACTTAAAACGCGTTTTTCTCGATCTATCTTTTTAAAAACGACACCCAGGTGCGTTTTACTTGAAATTTTTGGAGAGCCATCTTCAAGGACTTCTCTATGTCTGGAACTACGCTCATCCCTAATTTCATTTTTTACGATTTTTTTTTAAATTCCAAAAGTCAAAAAAGGTTAAGAGAAAAGTCGCCATTTTGTTGACATTGCGACATTGTCTTGATTAACAATATTTTTCCAGATTGCTAGAAGGGCTGAATTCTTGGGTATGGTCACGTGAAAATTTTTCACGATAATCCACCCCACTTGATCAGGTGCTAATTCGTGGAATTAAAGAATATAAAATAAAAAGAAGATTATATATAAAGAATAATATAAAATATAATCAATTAATATAATATAAAATAAAATAAAATGAAGATAATATTACATAAATAAAAAAATATTTATATCAATATATATTGAAAAATATAATAAGATAAAAAACAACAAATTTATATAAAACAAAATAAAATAACAAAGAAGATAAAAAGTTGAATAATATAAAATCACATATAATTAAGTAGAATTAAATAAAGTGAAATGAATGAAATTATATTAAAGTAAAAAACGCTGAAATAAAGGGTGATCCAAGTAGGGGTACATTTTTCAATAGACTTTTTTTGACAGATCACGTGTGAGTCGTGTCAAGCTGTCATATTATTTTGGTTCAGTAATGTTTGGCATTTCATCATGGAAAGACCTACACCTGAGCAACGTTTACAAATCATTCAACTTTATTACGAAAATTCACGCTCTGTGAAGAATGTGTTTCGCGCGTTTCGCTCAACTTAAAGTCAACATGATCGGCCTACTGAGCGTACTATTCGCAACACCGACACCAATCTTGAGACTCAGAATTCATTATTGAATAATATTCGTCCAAATAGATGACGAAGACCGTGGAGAGTCAATTCGGCGCCGTTCGCAGCAACTCAGACTGACGTATGTTACGCTTTGGCGCATTTTACGTCGAAATCTTAAATTGAAAGCGTACAAAATACAGCTTGTGCAAGAACTGAAGCCACTCGACCTTGCCGAGCGACATCGCTTCGCTCTATAGACTCTTGAAAAGTTCCAAGAAAATCCGACGTTTTCGAACCAAACCCATTTCTGGCTCAATGGGTATGTAACTAAGCAAAATTGCCGCACTTTGGATGAAGAGCAACCTGAAGAGATTGAAGAGCTGACATTTCATCCAGTAAAAACAACGGTTTGGTATGGTTTGTGGGCCGGTGGAATCATCGGTCCTTATTTATTCAAAAATGATGCCGGTGAGAACGTAGCGGTCAATGGCGACCGTTATCGCACTTTGATAACCAACTATTTGATGCCAGAAATTGAAGATAGTGATATCCGCGAGATTTAGTCTCAACAAGACGGCGGCTCTTCTCGTACATCGCATCAATCAATGGATTTATTGAGAGAACTATTCGATTGACCACCAAGTGATATCACACCGTTAGCCTTTTTCCTGTGGTGATATGTAAAGTTTAAAGTCCATGCTGACAACCCCGCTTCGATTCAGGCCTTGGAGCAAAACATCACGCGTCATTTGCCAATTGCCAGTCGAAAAGCTCGAATGAGCCACCGAAAATTGGACTCAACGGATGTACCGTCTGAGAGGAAGCCGTGGCGAACAATTGAGAGAGATAATCTTCAAAAAATAAATGCTAAAGAATGTTGTTTCGAATAATAATAAACATTTCCCATGAAATTTGAATTTTCCGTGTTTTTTTCTCTAAAAAAGTAGGGAAACTCCAAATGGATCACCCGATACGTAAAACATCAAGGAAATCAAGATGTAATTTTTTAACCTAAATTGTTATGAAATCTTAAAAAACTAGTATTTGTAAAAAAAAAATTAGTATTTTATCGTGCTTTTTTGAAATAGTTTAATTAATTTCATATCATTAATTGTGATTAAAAAAAAATTATTGGAGTTATTAAGAAAAAATCTTTGGGTTTTAGATTAATTTATTTAGATTTATTGAGATATTTGCAAGCATTGCTTCATTACATAAAAAAATTATTTTTGTAGGACCTTTCTTAATGTTTCAACAAAGATTCATATTGAAAAAGATTTTTTTTTTTCAATTTTTTTTGTAATGTTATTAATTAATTTGGCTATTTTAAAGAAATTTTTGACTTTTAAAGCCCAATTTTTAGTTCGAAAAATATGGCTAATTTTTTTTAGGATTCAGGATTGATTACATCAGCGTGCTTTTCCTAATTCAGATGAATAAACCATAGCAAACTTCAGAAATTCTATCGAAAATATTTTTATTTTAATTTCTCTTTCTTTTTATTTTTCTATACTTTTTATGTTTTCTTTATAGCTTTTTTTTAGTTTTTATTATTAATATTATTTTTACACAGACTACAAATGTTTTAAACAAAAAGCACCAAAAATTAAAAAAATAGTTGTTTCGAAAAAAATTTACAATTTTCTAATTTAAAGTTTTAAATTTTTGACATCCCTAGTAAGCATATAAAATATACATATATGCCGTTGCTTTCATACACCTAAACACATAGAACTCACCTCAAGCAACAAAGCAGATATTTCCGATTTTCCACACAAAAGGCAATTTTTGGAAACGACGAGTGGTTGCACTCGTTAGTACAAAAGAGCTTTAGAATTTAAACGCTCGTCAGCTTAGAGCAATTTTACCACTAACATTACAGCCGACACAGCCGGCAGTTGATATCATAAATCAAACGGAAAAGACTATTCAGATTTGCATGCTGGATGTATGTATGTGTGTGTACGTCGTTGGGTCGGTAGGTCGGTTGGTACTTGTGGTACTGAAAGGGAAGTGTGAATGAATACCTATTAAGCATCCGGAAGGCTAACAGACTATCCTGCTATACGTGTACATACACATATATGTATGTGTCTGCATCTGAGCACGACATTGTGTGCTCGCTTGCCATGTCATTGTCATGTTGGACAAAAGGATGTGCTGTGCCTTGTACTACCGCTTCCTGCACTGATTTTGAAGACAGAAAAAAAAAAAAACACACACCAACCACAAACAAAGCTCAAGCATACATGGTGTGCACACCATTACATGATAGTCTGTGTATGTAAAGTTGCATATTTGCGCAAATATTTGCAAGCTCAATTGTTGTTGTTGTTGTGGCATGAAGACATCAAGACGTTTAACAAACATTTCTTAGAAAAAATCAAGGGAGTTCATGAAATTCAAACATATTTGCTTTGAATAGAAATGGGCGAAATGATGATGCTGGTTGGCTGCTTGATAAAACTATACAAGAATGCTTGACATTGTTGGATTTTACAAATGTAAATCCTTCGTATGAATATGCCGGATAACTCTTTGTTCTTCAGTGGAAGGATTGGTAGAGATTATCTACTCCTTAAAGTTTTTAAGAGGTCAGAAATAGTTGCTGGCTTGAGGTTTTATAGAAATCAGATGGATTTTAGGAAATGATTTAATTCTTGATGAAGAAAAAAATAATAATTTTAATCAAAATTATATAAAATAAAATAAAATTAAATTAAGAAATTTGTTTCAATTTGAAAAATAATAAAATAAAATATTTAAAATGAAATGAAATAAAATACTATAATAAAATGAAATAAAATAAAGTAAAAATATAAAATAAAAATATGAAATAAAATTAAAAATATTAAAAAAAGTTTAAATAAATATCGATATATAAAAAGATATTAAATGAAATACAATATTAAAAATTAATAATAATACAAGAAGAATTATAACAACAACAACAAAATAAATAATATGACAATTAATAAAATAAATTCAAATAAAAAAATTTTATATTATAAAATAAAATAAAATAGAATTTAAAAAATAAAAACCAAAAATAAACAAATAAAATAAATAAAAACAAAGATATAAAAATCTACTAGAAAAAATTAAGTTAAAAAAAAAATAAAATTGAGTAAAAAGTATATAAAATAAATAAAATATGGTAAGAAAATAATAACAAACGAAAAAAATTGATTAAAATAAAATAAAATAAAATAATAAATTAAACTATTAAATAAAATCATATATAAATCAAGTAATAATAAAAACTAATTTCCTAAAAATAAAATTAGAACATAATAAAAATATAAAACGCAGCTCTAAGGCTATGGGCGTAGTTGAGCGCAAGCAGAATGTAGCCACGTAATGTGGAATTCACTACCTGTAAGCCTTAAAGCCGGAACAGGTCCTAAGATTACTCCAACCATTTCACTGGTTGCATCGAAACGAAACGGAAGAATGGTGGAGTCGTCTTTGGCACGTGCAGTAGAAATGATCCGTCAGACTAGTGTTGGGTTCAACAACAGCCCTGATTAGAAGGATTTGAGCAACCCTGCTGCAAAGTGTTGCTCCATTGACGCATTACGACTAGAATTAACTGATGATCTAAACGGTGCTAGGTCGCCAAGATGGTAACAACAATTGAACGGAAAATCGTTATCAATTCCGGTGCGCGGAACTATGAGAGCTGTCTTTCCAGTTGAAGCCAACCATCATATAGGCAAACGTCTCCACTGTCGTTTAAGAGAACCATTCAGTCTTTGTAAGACCGAATGCCTTAAAGTTGAACTTTTGTTCTATTAACGTACACGAAAATTGGTATTTTAAAAAGTTAAAAATCTTAGAATTTTTTTTATATTAACATTTCAATCATTTGTCCAATTATTTCATAAATTTTGGTTATATTTTAGGGAATTTCCGTCTCAAATCGTTCTGATATGGTTAAACACTTCTACGAAAATATCCATCAGGAATTCTCAAACGTTTTTTTTTTCCCAAGTAACTAGTCTCGCTTTTAAATGTTTGTCAGTTGCATTCTGGCAATTTCAGATCCATATTCGTAGTCATTTCACTTGGTCGCAAATTAAATTTTTCAAACATGTGGAAAGAGTAATCAAAAATATGTTTCACTAAGAATCTCGTGAACCTCATGAGTCATCAGTGCTCAAATTTTTATACAGGTTCCACAACTCTTCAAAAACTTTTTGAAATCTCTTTATATAGATAATTATATTCTTATATTTTTATTTTGCGAAATCAATATTTTTAATGAAATATCTTAGATAGGTGAGAAATCCTTCAAAAATATTTTCGCCTTAGGTCTTTCCTAAATATTTTAAATTTGAAACCTATATTGTATTATTATTATCTTAAAAATTTGACTGTTCTTGAGATTTAAAAAATATGGCATACCTCAAAAAACAATTAGCATTTTGAACGTTAAAAACTCCATTTAGTTTAATTACCTTAGTATTATATTTCATTTAACTTAAAAGTTTAGTGAAATTTTCTAAAATTTTTCTGCACTACTAAGCTTCAGAAATCTCTTTATTAAAATACCCATATAGTAATGTATAATATTGTAACGATTTTCGTAATTAACCTCGACGATTTCCCAAATCCTTTGAGTCTATTCACTGGATTGCTACATAAAAGTCCCATTTTCGGCTTCTTAAAGGGTTAGCCCACTTTAGACGGCCACAAAATACCTTCTTTGAGATTGTTTTTGGGAAAACTATAAAAGAAATCCGATTTAAAAAAAGGCATTTATTATACATATAATCAACTGCTTATAACTATTTTTAAGAAAAATTGATTTAAAAATGGCGGCTATACAGCGTTCTCCCTAGATGTCTTTATTTTTCAGCAATCACGCATCTCCTGTAATTTTTTTATTTCAATAAGTTGTTAAACAGTTTCCGCTTATAAATAGCAATAGCTACAGAAGCACGTAGGATTTTTTTTTTTCAAAATATATGCATTTTTGACAAAATAGCAGTCTCCAAAGGGAAAAGTAACAATTTGGCCTAAAAAATTGTTCGAAATTTGTTAATAAAATAAAAACTTTGCAAGATAAAAAAATTCTACGTACTTCCGTGGATATTGTTTTTCTGAAGATATTGTCAAAATTTCACGTGAATCGGTTGTAAATTGTAAATTGTTTGAGTTGTGTTTCCGACCAACTTGAAAAAAGCAGTTTTGAGCATGCCTTACTGACTGAATCAGACGCTTCAACTAGAGAACGAAAATGGGGCATTTAGAAATATTTATCTGTCATAATCTTTCGGGTTAACATTTTTGAGAACATAATGTATCATTTGAAAGAAAAAGAAAACAAATCCATTTTCCGAAAGTTCTAGAGTGGCCCAACTGCTTAAGTAAACAATTTTTTCCGATTTTATTAATAATTAATATGCTTTCCTTTTTCAGAAAAATTTGATTAATTCTTCATGGAATCAGCCAACTGTTTTAATGTTAAATTTTTAATTTCATCCCATGTCCTCTTGAGTTGTCTCACCAATAAGGCCTTCTTTAAATGCTTAATGGTTACAAACTGTCTCCCATTTTCGTAAACTCTACTTAAAAGTATCCCCCACAAATCTTCAATAGGGTTAAGATCTCGGCTTATTGCTAGCCAGTCCAAAAGAGGTATGTTTTAATAAAAAAAGTCTTTAGTCACGCGCGTACTATGGATTGGAATATTGTCTTGCTGGAAAATCCAAGAATAACCATAAAAATTGCCAGTTTTTCAGCAAAGGCCAGACATGCCCGTATATGTAGACTTTGCAGCTGGGGTACAGGCCTCCGAGACTCATATCTAACCAATTTATTTTGCGTCGAGATTTGATGGACTTTTTTTCTTGATACACCCAGATTTAAATGTGCCTTGATTTCCAAGCAAGACATGCTTTTCTGTGCTGGTAGCCGCCGGATTTCACGCCTACATCTGTCATCGATTTTAGTCGGTCTTCCACTGCGCTTAATTGTACCATAAATTTCTATATTTCTTAAAAAAATTTAAATAGCATTTGTATGACAGCTCACACTAGAAACAATCTCGGAATAGAAGTCTTTTATTTGCCGAGATTTTGTCAAAAATTTTCACCAATTCATTTCACGTGACTTAATCGCTCTTAAAAATACGCTAATCTCGGAATGCACATATAATTTTTTCCTATATTTAATGCCTGCTTGATCACATTTTGCCAATAACAGTACCACGGCTAAAGTTTAAAGAAAAATTTTGAACATGGAAATATCATCATCATCATCAGAGAATATAACAAACACAGCTTGCATACCTAAAAAATTAATACTGTTATTAAGAGAGAAGTCATTGTGACCAAAAATGAACATATACTTTTTTCCCTGAGGTATATAAAATAAAGGAAAATAAAATAAAATGAAATGAAGGGAAATAAAATTAAATCAAACAACACATAATAAAAAAATCACCAAACAAAAACAAAAAATAAAAAATAAAATAATAAAATAAGAATCTATTAAATTCCATTAAAGAAAACTTAAATTGTTAAAAAAATTAAGGAGATTTGCCTATCCATATAATATAAGAAATTTGTATACATAAATGTGGCAGCCTTTCCTGCTTTCTGTTTCTTAATGCATTTTATTTTTATCTCACCCACAATGAAAGGTATTTAAAAATTCATATTTATTCTTTTGTCGAAAATATTTTTGCATATTTTCTTTATTTATTTATATCCAGTTCTTGCTTGGCTAAGGTGCACTTACCCGAATACGGCGCATGGCTTGTACAATTTCGGCACGTGTATTTGGACGTGAAACCTCCTCCCAGCCGACAAACTGTAATAAAAGAAAGGAAGAATAAAAGGTGAGTGATAATGAAATATTTATGAGAAAGAAATGAATAAAAATCAAAATTTTAAGCAAATAAGTGTTACACATATATACATATATTAAAATTATATGCAATGTTTTCCAGACAAAGGCTTGAAGGTGAATTTTTTTGGATAGTGAATCAGAAAGAAATGCACAACTTTCTTAAAAAAAGCGTATAAAGCTTAACATACAACATATGTAAATATAAATTAATAGAAATAATTACAAAAAAAAAAAAATGTTTAAAAAGTAAATTATAAAACTTTATTAAAAACCATGTCCAATTGCGAAACCTTTAATGAAATCACTTCTCAGGCACTACTTTTTATGTACATTTTTTCACATTTCAGAGTTTGTAATTTCCTGCTTTGAGGCAATAAATAAAATATTCATCTAAAGTGTTGCAATATTCAGATTAATGATAACATCTCAATTGCAAAAACCCAAAAACACCAGTTAAAAACAGTAAATGATTAAAATGGAATACTCAAAACAATGACAGGCGTAGACCTAAATCACGCTTGACCGCAAAATGAAATCGGAAACAAAGATTTTTTTCACTTTTTTTGTTCCTCTTAAACAATGTCTTTCTTTCCTATTGAAACAGGCGAAAACGCCAACACGTTTTCGTCTTCAGCATACCAGAAAAAGAAATTGAATTTCCGGAGCGGGTTGCTAAAACAGATACAATCTAAAACCAAACAAAAACTTAGTAAAAGAAAACGGATGAAGAAAAAGCTACTACAATGAAGAAGTTGAACAAAGTAGAAGTGAAGCTGAGCTGGGTTGAGTTGAGTTTAGCAACAAAACCATGGCCATCAATCAACAGTGGCAATCAGGCATTTTTCTATAAAAGCAAGAGCCAACAGAGACGCTTTAAACAATTCCAAGATTTTAAGAATAGTTCAAACTAAAAAAATAAGCTTAAATTTTGTTTTGTTGATGGCGGCTGGTACGCTATAGAAAAAATTTGAAATTATTTTGGTTCCTGCTTGGAAAGGGATATCATAATAATTTTTAATTTCTTTTAATTTTATTTTATTATTTTAATATTATTGGATTTAATTTAATTTAATTTAATATTATTTAATTTAATTTTACTTAAATTAATTTAATTTTATTGTATTTAATTTAACTTTATTTTATTTTGTTTATTTTAATTTAATTTTAAATTTAAAATTTATTTTTTTTTATTTATTTATTTTTTAATTATTTTATTTTAATTTTTTTATTTTTTTTTTAATTTTTTTTTTTTTTTATTTTTTTTTTTATTTCTTTTTTTTTGTAATTTTTTTTTTAATTCAATTAAATTATTTTTTTAAATTTATTTTTTTTTTTTTTTAATTTTACTTTACTTAACTTCACTATTTTTTTTTCTTTTTTTATATATTTTAATTTTTTTATTTTAATTTTTTTTAATTTTATTTTAAGTAATTTAATTTAATTTTATTTTGAATTATTTTGTTTTAGTTATTCTGTCTCTTTTTATTTTATTTTACTTTATTTTTTATCTTTTTTTTACTTTACTTATTATTATTACTATTATTATTATTATTATTATTATTATTATTATTATTATTATTATTATTATTATTATTATTATTATTATTATTATTATTATTATTATTATTATTATTATTATTATTATTATTATTATTATTATTATTATTTTAATTTATTTTATTTTATTTTTAATTATTTATTTTTTTCTTTAATTTTCTATTTCTTTTAATTTGTTTTATTTTATTTTACTTTACTCTATTTTATTTGAGTTTACTTTTTATTTTTTTATTTTATTTTATTTTACCTTAAATTACTTTAATATTTTTATTCTTTTTATTATTTTATTTTAAGAATTTCTTTTAATATTTTTTATATAATTTTGTAATTTAAGTTTTTTGTTCTTTTATTTTATTTTATATATTAAATTTTTTTATTTTGTTTTACTTTAGTTTACTTTCTTTTATTTTATATTAATTTATTTTATTTTATTTTTATTTTACTTATTTTAAAATTACATGAAAATTTTTTATTTTTTATTTTTTTATTTTTTTCTTTATTTAACATTTTAAATTTTTTAATTTTTTATTTATATTTATTTATTTTTTATTATATTTTATTACATTTTACATTAAAGGATCAGGAAAACTTTATGCCAACTGTTCAGTACCTCATTTAGTAATCAATCAAAGCCCAAGTAATTTACTGTGCATATACCAATAGCCATAATCACCGCTTAAGCCACACTCAATCCGTTGAAACTAAAAGGTTTACATATTCAACTTTTTTGGCCCGTGTGAATGTTTGAGCACGCCAACTATATCAACACATTCCATCAGCAATTCAAAAGTATTTGTGGCTATTACCAAAAATTCACATGCATACTTGTGTATGTGAATCGAAAATCCCTTAGATACACCAAAAAGTATGCAAGAGATTAGAATGTGTCGGCATGTTGGAAAATTACTTTTCAAAAAAGTGATTTAAATCGTTTTAGTGAGTTTTTATCTCTATTTTGACCTTGTTTTTTGGACAGAAACTAATATGAAAATATTCAAATGTGAATGTGTGTTCTTTAATGCCATTTTTTAATAAGCCAAAAAATTGCATTTAAAAATAATTTACAAATGTATAAATTAAAGGGAAATAAAATGTATTTAGTTAGTCACAGCTTATATGCATACATATATATCTTATTTACATACAGTCACACAAAATCTCTTTTTAAGTACAAAATTTAAGTATTTGTGCAAATTACAGGGATTTTGTATGTGTTAGTTAACCCCTCATACATAATAAAATGAGCTTAATGCGTTGACCACACGCTCAATGCTCCAACGTTCGTTCAGTGAAACTTTTTAATGTCTAGTTTAAAGTTTTAAAAGTCGATAAAAAAGTGTTACTAAAGTTTTGTAGAAAGTTTTACCATTTGCTGTAAGTACATGATTAGTTCTTGTGCCCTTTGGAAAGTACATACGCATACAAACATATTTCGATTTTATTAGTTTAATAAAGCGGAAAACTTAGCTGAATGAAAAATAAACTATTCACTTATTGGAAAATAGTTCATAAAATTGATGTGCATTAAAACCGTCTACAAACGAGGATATGGTATAAATGAAATGAAATTGATTGAAGAAAGGAAAATTTTGCTATTAATTGAGCCTATTAATCGCAAAATATGAAGCGTCTTAAACTAATACGTTACGAAAAAGGGATAAAAACAAAAAAATAGTGAGGAGATGATGGAATTTGCGTTTTCAGAAAATACATGATGAACTAGATAGAAAACGTGAAATAAAAATTAAATCATGGATTCTCAAAAACTGCAAAAAACGCATCCGAAATTTGATTTTGAAGAAAAATACTTTAGAGCTACTTCTTGTTCTGCTAATTGTTTTTATTTTTTTCCACAAAAACTTTCAAAAACCAAAAATTACTTCAGTCATTTCTTCTATTCTTTTTAAATTTCCATTTCCTTATCTCAAACACTCATAATAAATAGTTTATATGTTGCATTTTTTAGAAAATGATATTAAGCACATCATATATAAAAAATACTTTAACTATATATATTCGATGCAGAACTGCACACTAAACTCAGTTAATTTTCTTCTTCTTCGGAGAGCCGCTGACTAAGCTGAGTGTGAAATGATCATTATTGCCCACTGCGTTCTGTGTTTTTTTTTTGTTATTTTTGTTTGTTTGTTATTTTTAGAACAAACATTCGAAACGTATTTAAAATGTACATAGTCATATACAAATATTATGTATACATAGGAATAAGATAGAGTAAAAAGCTAGAAATCGCAAAAGCGTCACTTTTAATGATATGAATTTTAGGTTTTTCTCTTATTTAATTATTTAGAAAAGCTAATTGACATTAAATAAATTTAAAAAGTCATTTTTACATTATGAAATTGCATTTGTTGCTGTTTCCTGTATTTTACAATTTACACATATGTACTTCATTATATATCGATCACTTGTTCCCGCTGACCAATATCTTTACATAGCCCCACAGAAAGTAGTCTAGCGGTGTTAAATCACAAGATCTTGGAGGCCAATTCACAGGTCCAAAACGTGAAACTAGGCGGTCACCAAACGTGTCTTTCAATCCATTCCATTGTGGCACGAGCTGTGTGACATGTTGCGCCGTCTTGTTGAAACCACATCTCCTGGACATCATGGTTATTCAATTCAGGAATGAAAAAGTTAGTAATCATGGCTCTATACCGATCTCCATTGACTGTAACGTTCTGGCCGCCATCGTTTTTGAAAATTCGGACCAATGATTCCACCAGCCCATAAAGCGCACCAAACAGTCAGTTTTTCTGGATGTAACGGTGTTTCAATACACACTTGAGGATTATCTTCACTCCAAATGCGGCAGTTTTGTTTGTTGACGTAGCCATTCAACCAGAAGTGCGCTTCATAGCTAAACAAAATTCGCTTATGAAAATCGGGAACAACGTTAATCTCGTTTTGGGCCCATTCGACGAATCTACGCCTTTCTTGAGTCTATTCATGATGAATTGCCAAACCAAACTGAGAATAAATCACTTGACAGCTGTTAAATCGGTCGCCATCTTGAAAAGTAACGCCACCTTAAAGTTCTATTCCTCTATAAAAAACACCTTTTACATATAACATATTTTATTTAAACAATTTATCATATCAAAGATACATATTTAAAAAGGATTTTGTAAAATTTTTATTCTAAAGCATATTTCATTATTAGTTCATCTAAAATAAAATAAAACCTAAAATATTTCGTTAGTACATGGCTAAATCTCATTATTTGACGAAGGAAAAAAAAATTAAAATTAGAATTATTGGCAGACTGTGAACAAAAACACATTTTTTGAAAAAAAAAATCGTTCTTTCAATGACTAGATAATGTTATTACAAAGATGTGTGCCAAATTCGAACAAAATCGCTTTATAACTTTTCGGAAAATCGTATCCACCGACCTAAAAAATAGAGTTTTGAAATAAACGCGTTTTAAGTCTTTTTCGTTTGGAACCGATATAGCACTTAATATTTACCTAGAATCCGCCATTGTTACCCAGAATTTATCAGAATTTAGATCAGTCCCTTAACAATGTCCTGAAAAAATAATTGTTTCTTTAAATTGTGATTTTTTCGAAAATAGTAATAAATAGAGGTGTTAGACTTCCAGTATCGAATCGAAGTATCTTATTGGTACCAACATTGCCCGAAATGATGAGCCGTATACTTTTTTGGGGCCAGCTCATTATGCTTATCGTCCTATGGCCTTTGACATTATGCTTGAAAACAAAATAGGTCATATTTTAAAATAGTATTAAAATGTTTAAAAAAAATTAGTAAATGGGATAATTTTTTTCTTTCGTATAAATTTTTGGATTTTTGTTCTATTTTTCTCCTATTTTTTAATATTTTTAATTTTTTTGGATTCATGTTAATTTAGTTATGATTAATTTTTTATTTGTCGAGTATCGTTTCAAATTTCTAGCGTATAATTTCAAAAACTATGTGTAGTATTTACACTTATTTATTAAAAATTGAGAACACTTAAAACTTCGATAGTTTAAAAATTGAAGTGAAAAAAAAAACATATAAACATCTGCAACATAAGAAATCTTTTAATCAGTTGCATAATATATTCTCATTGCTTTCACGTTAATTGTCTTGCCTTAAGTGATATTGGCTTGCCTTATCCACCAGAAAAACAAAAAATTAAAAAAATCATCAAACAAATAGCTTGAAAACGCAATATTCATGCAACATGTGCCTGTGCGTCAACGCGAAAATGTAAACAAAAATATAAAATCAAATATTTAAATTTAGAATCGTAGCCACCTTGATGCTGCGAAAAAGTGTTGCGCACCTGAACGTGAAACATTGAGATTGAATTGCTTACTTTAAGCATGTTGCATAAAAAAAATGCAATTCAATAAACATTACGTATACGCAATGGCAGGCCTATGCCATAACCCATAAACATATACATACATATATGTGCGTTTGGGTGTATATATTATAACATATTTTTCATTTCATTTGAAACGCAAGCTGTATAGTGTTTTTTTCTTTTTTGTCAGCCACTTTCGTAATATATGCATGGCAGCCATTCAATCTCTTTTAAACTCAATTTTAACAAAAATTAAAAGTTAAAATATATTTTACGAAACGAACGGCAAACATTGACGATAAACAAAAACCATGACGCTAACGTTGTGCCACATTTCTGCTTTTAGCGCAGAAAAAGTGGATTTTAAAAGCAAAAAAAAAGTATATTTTTCTTAATTGTAAATGTGTACAAACAGGCGCCATTTGACAGTCTATACGACTAGAAAAACTATGTCTATATGACACCAATTTACGAAATAATATAGAGAATGCGTTTACTAAATAATATGTATGATACATTACATTGTTGTGATGACTTAATTTTTAATTTTAATTTTAGTTTTTTTTTGTTTTTTTTTGAAAATTTTAGTTTTGCATTTCTAGTAATTAAATTCTCATATTTATATTGCATATTATTATTAATTATTTCATTACATAAATTTTTTTTGTTTATTTTTTTTTTATTTCATTTTATTTTTCTTTTATTTTTTTATTTTATTTTTTTGTTGAGCAATTATTTGTTTTTATTAATTTTTATGGCATACAACCATTTTATTTAACACATAGTCGACATTTATGCAGAAACCAAACTTACAGCAAATATTATAATTGAATTTTTTACATTCCATTCATTCTTATTTTTTAATATCCGCAACATTACTGCGCTTTTTGTGGTTTTTGGTTTACAAAAAGCATTAACATACACTTTTTCAAAAGCATGTTAAAGTAATATTTATTTAGTAAAAAATACTGTATTGATAATTAAACAGTCATACCGGTTTAAGAGCTTTTGCCGAGGCAAAAAAAAAGTGCAATTAAATGTTATCAGAGCGTGATAAAGCACACATTCAGATGGGAAATGTCTGTGCATATATAAGTATATGTGTACAATGTTAAGGTGTTCTGAATTAAAAAAAATATGCAAAAAACATTATTAATCGCAAAATATTAGTAAACTATATATATGTCTTCAAAACTAAATTAAAATAACTAAAAACCAAATGTCATTAAATATAAAAACACAAGTAGATATAATTATAATTGATTTTTTTTTGTTATATTTTTCATTTTCTTGTTTATAATGATATTGTTCTAAATTAATTTAAATAATATTTCCTTTTTTGTAATATTTTTTTCCAAATTAGTTACAGCTAAATTCATTAAATTCAACAAATATATTGATTATTTTATTTATTTATTTATTTATTTAGGCAAATCCAATTTAATTTTTAATTTTATTAATTCTTCTTTTGTGATTTTTTTTTCAAGCATGCTTTTAGTCCAATCTAATTTTAATTAACATTTCATTATTAGTATTTTCTTTAGTATTCAAATGCGGCTGAAAAAGCTGAGTAGTAGACATTACCTACTATCATGGTCCGATCAACATTCAAAATTATAGAATACTAGCAGACCCCAGCGTACTTTGCTACACCTATGAAAAAAAATAAAGAAAATCTAATGTAAACTTGTATGAAGAAATGTCACAATAAAACGGAATTTTATTTAATTTTTTTTTTAATTTTTTTTCATTTTCATTTTTTTTCACTCATTTTCTCTCTTTCAACACTACATACAACGTAAAGTAGATGAAAACTTTACATTAACCTTCTCCTAATATCCCTTTATTACACCTAATAATTGGGTGCAATTTGATGTGGTGGTTCTCAAGTTATAGGCGTTCATCAAAAGTTGCACTGATTTATATATATGTATATAGCTTAATTTAAATAAAAAATGAAATAAAACCGTATTTGGGGGTTAATCCTTCCGAGTTGATTTCTACCATGAAAACAAAACCTCTTCAAAAAAAGAAAACTGTACATCGCTCCATTTGCTGGAAATATTAAAAATGACTACAAAAATTACAGATTAGATTGTTACCCGCAGTCGCAGCTTAAGGGGGTACTCTAGTCTAGAATTTTGGAAAATTCGATTTTTTTGCACATTTTTAAAGTTTAACTATTTAAAAATATGTCTGTAAGAGGATTTTTCAAAATTAAAATTATTTCCGGAGATGCAGGTATTTTTCTGACGCGGCATCCATATCGGCTCGGCCTTCACTCGAAACTTTAAACGCGTTTTTTTTCAAAACTACTTTTTTCGATGCAGTAACCACAATATCTCAAGTTCTAATTAGCCGATTTACTTGAAATTTGGCATGAATATTCTTTAAATATTTCTCTATCACATGAAGCAACAAAAAAGTTTAAATTTGTAAGACTTTTAAAAAATTCGACAAAGTTAAAAAATTAGTGAAATAATCGACATTTATTTTTTCCAGTTTTGCAGGTTCTTGCGATAGCGATATTCTAACTTATTAAGGATCCATCATTGTTTTATTTTTCAGATGACCACAAGGGTAGAAATCATGGCGACGAGGACACCGCCTTCTATAACCTATAAATAAACAAATGATAAAAAAATTGATAGTAAAAATTGCTTTTTTTATCAATCGCCAAAAAACGCTCGAAATTCGGGCCTCTAGACTAGAACACCCCCTTAATGGCATTGCGCTTCGAACATACTGGTACCTACTCACAATCTATGCTTATATCCAAATCACACTAATTTTTTACAATTTGTCCCTTTCTCGCTCCCTGGTCCAATTTCGGTAAGTTATTTCTTTTAAGCATATCATCTAATTATTTAACCAAATTGAACTATATATATACACTGAACTATATAGGAAGAAAAGATATTAAGTCCAAATAGTAAATAAGTACGCTTTTCGGCCAAGGCCACTTTCGGGGAAAAATAGTGTTCCTGCTAATCTAAGAAAACGGTTGCCTATGTACCAAAATTCAAGCAAATCAAACCATAAATACGATTTTTTCGAATAGGTCAGTCCCAGGTTTACTGACCGTTATGAAAAAATGGGTAACATATATATACACACCTAACGAATGTGTATACAATATTTCATTGAAATCGGTCAGCCGTTTTGGAGGAGTTCGACGACAGACAATGTGACAGGAGAGTTCTATATCTATAGATATACATATTTTAATCGACTGAAGCAAATTTTTTTTGTTTAATTAAAATTAAACAGCTAATTTTTTAAATTATCTAAAATATGCGTTTTTTTTTAGCCAAATTAAATTTATTTGAAATTTTATTATTATTTTTACTTTTTCTATATTATTATTTTTTCTTCTATTCGTCCATACTAATTAAAATTGCTTTGATATTATAAGCATGCTATTATTAAGAATTAAATTAAACCAAATTATTCGATTTCTTTTTCCAAATTAGTTTGACCAAAATTTTTATTAAAATTTTTTTTATTGATTATTTCTTAAGTAAGCTCTTTTAAATTATATCTGAGTTAACCTTCATTAATTTGTTTCTTTTTATTTAGTTTTTTCTAAAATTGGCACTTCCTAACCGCTGAAGCGATCGTCGAATTTGTGGTTTTGCTTTTACCATTATTCTAAGTCTCCGAACGGTCAATGGATTTTTATAAGGAGCACTCGAAAAGCTTGATATTCCTTGACGAGTGACGACTGCAATTAAAAAAAATAATTATTTTCTATAATACTGGATGTTAGTCAAGCCTGGGCTCGAGCCCTGGCCTTTCGAATGACAGTACACAATGCTAACCACTCGGATATTGCGGCCAAGTTGCTTCAGTTATATCTGAATAAAATTTTATTATTATTTTTTCTGATTTAAATTGTATTTAATTTAAATTTTAGTATTTCTTTTCTTCCTATGCTTTTAGTTGAAATTAATTAAAATATTTTTTTTGGAAGTACGCTATAATTAAAAATTAACTAGGACCAATTTTTGTTCGACAAAATTTATTATTTAATTATTTAGTTATTTGTGTATTTTTTAGGGTTTTTTCCCGAGTGCGATTTTATTATAAATTAGTTTAAATTAAATTTAAATTAATTATTAGTTATGGTTTTATTTTTATTTTACTTAAAATTTTAAATTAAATTAATTAAATTTAATTCATTTTAATTTTTTTAATTTTTTTTCAATATTAATAATTCCAGTTTAATTAGTTTTTTTTTCAAAATTTCTTCTCTAGTGTGTTTTTTCCTATTATTGAAATTAAATTTAGGACTATTATTTTTTTTTAATTTTTCTAATTAATTTATTAGTTTTTTAACTATATATTATTTTATAATTTTTTTAATTTTTCTGAAGTATGCTATTGGACCAACTTAAATTAAATTAGATTTCAATTGTTTCTTTTGTGTTATATTTTTCTTACATATGTGCAGCTTACTTAAAAAATTTCTTGTATATTTTTACGTATTAGGCTCATCTGATCTGCTTGTTTTTTGTGCAAAGAAAAGAATTTGCGAAAATCAAACGCTTATGTAAGTATAAATCATCTGTTTGTTCAAAAATTAAGATCCAATTATATCGATGTGTTTATCTTTATGTTTTCATCATATCAAGCTAAATAAATAGAAGCCTCTGAAGAAGCTAAAATATTTAGCGAAACGTCGGACAATATGGTGTAATAAACCCATTTTATTGGCATGAAAAAACGAACAGATCTGATAAGCCTAATACGTAAAAACTACAATTAAATACAAACTGATCGTCAAAAAAATAACAAAATTTTTTCCATATTTTAATTTTTCCTCTTATGTATGTAGTTCAAACACAGTTAAATTATTTTTTATTAAATTTATTTTTAACTTTTTCTTAAAACCTCAATTTATTTATGCCTCAATTTAATTTTTTCTTATATATGCTAATTATTCCGGTTTTAGATTAAGTTAGCTTATATTTTTTAATAATTTTTTTTAGATAAGCTATTAATTTTTTAAAATATATTTTTGAATATTTTTCCTTGTAATTTCATCAAAGAGAATTAATTTATTTTTGTATATTTTTATTGCTTTAAATAGTTTTAGGCCACATTGGCTCACATTAAAATTAAATTATTATTAAATTTTTTATATTAATTTAAATTAATTTTATATATATTTTTTTATTTCCTAAATACGTAACAAACAAATTTTTGATTATCTCTTAAACATTTTATTTTTATTTATTTTATTTTTTATTTTATATTTACCAAATATTTACCCAATTTGTGGGCAGAGACTTTTATGTGAACCACCTTATTGAACCGCTTATTACACACACACATTTTTTTCCGTTATTTATAATTCATCGTCAGGTGCCAGCAGCACCATGATTGCTCATCTGCACAGTAAATATATGCAACTCTGTCGAAATGGTTAACCAATTTATGGTTTACTGGATGAGTTGATATCGGTTGAGCGTTAATTTCATAGTATTTTATTTAATGGCGGCAAATAAATATTATTTTTTTTTTAAATAATTATTATTTATATTCGAAAGCGATGCTTACGTCAATAAAGATAAATATTCATCGGAAATTTTTTCGTGGGGCAAGCAAACAAAAAGTTGTTACTTGAAGGTAGCAAAATGAAATTGTGTAAAAATGGTGGTTGACCTCCACCACTTGGCATTACAATTACTATTATTTTTTATTAACGGTGAATTAATTTTGAAATCGAAGGTTGGTATTTTACGGACGTGAATATTTTAGTAATTTTTTTATTATTATAATTTAAAATGTTATAGGACATGGTTTTCGAATTTTGTGACTCAAAAAATAATTGATTATATAATAATTAATTAATTATTTTTTTTTTAATTTTCAACTAATATTAGAAATTAATTTTTCTTTTAATTTTTTTTTGTAATAAATTGAAACATTTTAAAAGAAATGGAATAAAATCCACATAAAAGCTTTCTAAATTCAATTTTTACAAATTTAAGGAAAGTTAAACGTCCACCCACTTTAAAAGAGTTTTTATAAAGAATTTTTTTCTTTTTTTTTTTTTTGGCTTGACATTCTCAAAAATAAAAAGTTGCTAATGGAGATTGCAAATATTTTTAATTTTTTCTGTATTTATTTTTCTTTTACATTTTCTGCGTTTCATTTCCATTCTTTTGTTACAATTATTTCGTTCTCCATTTTATTTGCATTTTTTCGTATACTTCGTCGCACAATTTCACTTGAGTTTGGGACTTTTTTTTCGGTTTCAAATACAACAGAATAAATGGAATAAATATTACTTTTTTGTTGGCAATTTGCATGTAAAGTGGCAATGTTAAATGTAGAGTGAAAAAGTTTTTATATGACATTGAACCCTTTCAAATTTAATCAACTTTTTTTTTTTTGAATCTCAGCCAAGAAGCGTCGAAATAAATGCGACCCCTACGCATTGCAGTAATTAACAGCGAATAAAAGCAAGAGAAAATAACTAAAAATAAGTCAAAATAAAAAAATTATTTACAAAAGTAACTCTACGCATTTATTCTATTATTATTATTTCTTTTTAATCCATTTTTAATGTTTTGCTGTATTTATTATTTAAATTTTTTGTGTGTATAAAAATTCATTCCACGCCATTTGTTTGTTCATTTGCAGTAGCTAAATTGGCATATTTGATTTGAGTATTAGCAAAAATAGCTTAATAATTATTAATTTGGACTACCAAAAAATTTGTTTAACCTCGATTAATTCGAAATAAAATTAAATTCCAATAAGGTAAACATTTATTAATTTCTTAAACAATAATAATGCTGAAATTTCATATATTTTACCCTTTTCCCATGTGTATTTTTACATTTCATATTTTTTAGTCATTTTTAAAGTACAAAAATAAATTAAAAACACATAAAAACAATTCCAAGTGTTCTTTATGTTTAATAAAGTACCGTTTATTGCCGCTAATAAAAATAAAATCTGTACAATATTAGCCTACATTTTCCTGCGTTGCGTACACTTATGACATGCCGTGCCATGCTATGCCATGCCATATTAATAATATTATTATTTCCCCGCGAGTATATACAAACATATTCACTTATTTTCTACCAAAGTGTGGGTATATGTGTGTGTGTGTGATAATATAATGGATAAAATTTAACTCAAATAATACGCAAAAATTGTGCGAGGCGTATGTAATAGTAAAAGTACATACATTTTAACTTAAATATATAAAGCGGTATGTATATATGTATTGCTGTGTTTGCAATGATTCTCCAAAATCGCATGAATTTGAGCGCGCAACTTTTCTTTTAACGGCTCGTACCATTTGTGTTTATCGTAATAAATTTGTTCAGTCGTTGTTGTTGTTGTTGTTGTTGTTTCTCTCTAGTGTATAGTACTATGAGGTGTATGTAAACACACTTATATAATAATGGGTGATCCATTTCGAGGTTCCCTACTTTTTTAAAGAAAAAAAGCACAAAAAATTCAATTTTAACGAAGAATGTTTATTATCATTCGAAAGAACATTCTTTGGCATTTATTTTTTGAGTTGAGTCCAATTTTCGATGCCTAGTTCAAGCATATCGACTATTAACTGACAAATGACAAACGTGATGTTTTGCCTCAAGGCCTGAATCGAAGCGGCTTCAGCGAAGCCTCAGAAAAAAGTCTAAGGATGCGATATCACATGATCTTGGTGACCAATCGACCGGCCCAAGATGTGAAATTCTCTGCTCACCGAAGTGTTCTCTCAATAAATCCATTGATTGATGCGATGTGTGGGAAGTGGCGAAGTCTTGTTGAAACCAAATGTCAGGGAGATCATGAGCTTCAATTTTAGGCATCAAATGGTCGGTTATTACGGCGTGATAACGGTCGCCATTGATGGTTACGTTCTCACGTTCTCACCGGCATATTTTTTCAAGAAATATGGACCGATGATTCCACCGGCTCACAAACCACAGCAAACCGAACTACTGAATAAAATGACAAATCTCGAATCTCTTCACATTGCTCTTCGTCCCGAAATGCGGCAATTTTGCTTGTTTACAAACCCATTGAGCCAAAAATGGGCCTCATCTCTGACAAAATTTGGCTTGAAAACGTCGGATCTTCTTGGAACTTTTCAAGAGCCCATAGAGCAAAGCGATGTCGTTTGGGAAGATCGAGCGGCTTCAGTTCTTGCACAAGCTGTATTTTGTACGCTTTCAATTTAAGAATTTAAGATCTCGACGTAAAATGCGCTAAGTCGTTTCATACGTCAGTCCGAGTTACTGCGAATGGCGACGTATCGACCCTCCATGGTCTCCATTCGTGTACACTCAGTTAAGTCCGCAATGTTTTCGACACTGCATGCTGTACGTGATGTATTCGGCCGAATATTGTCCAATAATGAATGCTAGGTCTCTAGATGGGTGATGGTGTTGAGGATAGTACGCCCAGTAGGCCGATTATTTTGACCATAAAATGAGCAAAGCGCGCGAAAATCTTTACAGAACATGAAATTTCGTAATAAAGTTGAGTGATTTGTAAACTTTGTTCAGGCGTTGATCTTACCATGATGAAATGCCAAACCATACTGAACAAAAATAACATGACAGCTTGAAACAACCCACGTGTGGTCTGTCAAAAAGAAGCTATTGAAAAAAATACCTCTACTTGGATCACCCTTTACATCTTTTCATATATATATACATATATATTTATAGATATTACTTATATAAATATTATATAATTATCTGCACACGGGTTTTTTTCGACGTCGCACAGTGTGTTTCTCATTACACCTCATCTTTTTTGCGCGGAATTTAAAAAAAAAATTAAAAATTTTTTTATTCGTATGACCGCGAAAATCAGTGACTATTATTTAAGAAAAATAGTCGATAAATCGAATAATTATTTCATTAATATAAACGTATTAACTCTTTCGCCGATTTTTGTATGTATGCAACATCTCGTTTAATCGTTTTTATGATTATTTTAAACCAGTCTTCTGATTTTCTGGCTCATTCCTCAGACACATAATTTAATTTCTTTCTTTACATAAAAAATTTATATATTTTTTTAACTCTATATGCTATAGATATATTGTATCAATTAGAGCCTATTTAGATACAATTCACTCCAAAGCAAAGAAAATTTGCTGCCGCATTAATGTTATATATATATATATATATATATATATATATATATATATATATATATATATATATATAAAGATAATAATAGGAATAAATTAATTTTATATTTGTAATAGTTTCATTCTCAGGAATTACTAAAGAAAAATTTTGTATATGTAATGAAACGTAGTAATATAAAACAAGCGATATTCTCCTAAGTTTACAGAATTTTCATGTAATTTATCCAATATTTTTTTAAATTTCTAATTTTTTTTTTAATTTTATAATCATCAATTTAATTTAAAAAAACTCGATCACATTAAGAACACTCCTAGTATCTACAAATTTCTACAAATCCATTAAACAAAAAATACACAGGCACTCATACGCACAGTAGCATAGCCAAGGCAATCACTCAACACCACACAACACATGAAGGGTTTTTCGTATTGAAATCTACTATTAATTACTTATACTTGGCTTGTAGGAAGTAAAAAAGAAACATACAAACAAAACTAAAAATAAAACTGTTTATTAATGAGCAGCAAATGAAGGAACTGTTGCTACCGTTTCACCATACTGAGACCCACACACACACATCACCTCTACCAGCTCACTCTGCGAAACGTGAGTGAGTAGCTATGCATTCACTGTGCTTTTATTGCCACCAAAATGCTACTGACTATGTCAGCAGTGACGTCATTTTCTTTCTTGCAGCCAATCAAAATAAATTTATAGCAAACAAATTTTTATAAATGTTTGGTTTTTTTTCTGACATCTTTCACCGAGCTATTTATGCAGGTGTGCGTATGTGCTTTCATATATACGAGTATGAGGTATGAGTATGTGTTTAGCCGTACCCGCTAAGCGTAGCGTACTTTCGTACTTTCGTACTTTCGAACTGAGTGTTAAGCGATGAGAAAGAGTTTTGTTTATTGACAAAAGTATCGAAAAATTTTGAATTGGAAATACTAGAGATGTAAGCATATGGAAATTCATAATATATTTGTTATTTAAGTTGCAAGTAAACAAATTTTGTTTTTACCATATAACGGTCATATTAAAAAGGAATATAGCAAACTGATATTTTCGAGATTAGTTTATTTTTATTAACTGTTAAATGATTGCTATACTGTCTATAGCAATACCAAATCACGAACCAAAAAAAAAATATTGAAAAACAAGGAACACACCCTTTCCGAATATACACAAATGCATCTACATATATACAACTAAAAAAAGAAATACAAGGAAAAGTAATATAAATTAAATTTTTATATATAAAAAGAGAAATAAAAAATTAAGAACATAAACAAATTATAAAATAAAATAAAATAAAAGGAAACTAAATGATATTTATTAAAAAAAATAATATTTAAAAACAAAATTAAAATTAAACAATATTAAAAAAAAAAAAAAAATACAAACACAAACAATAAAAACTAAATATAAAAATAAATTACAAACATACACAAAAGAACAAAAAAAGAAAATAAAAAGGACAAATAAAATGAGGCAGAATAAATTGAAAGAAATACAAAATAAAACAAACAAAAATTAATAAATTAATAAAATATAATAAATAATGAAATAAATTATAAAATAAAATACAAATTAAAAAATTTGTTATGAGTAAATGATCTTATACTTATAATCAAAAACAATTACAATTATTAATGCCTGAATGTGTGCAGGATTGCAAAATACTTGCTAACCCAACATTAAGTAAAAATAGCGGCTAAATATTAGCGCACTTAAAAGTTGTTGGTTAGTAAAAAAAATTGAATAATACAACGGATTACATGGCAGGCGTTGGCTCAGTTGTTAGAGCACTCGCCTGTGATGCCAAACGTCGGTTTGATGCCTGGCAAAAGAAGTCTGATGAGAAGATGTGGTGATCTCCGAAACATCTGTCACTTCTACCAATTTTTCTTTGTTGTACAACAAAATATTCAATCAAAAATAATTTTTTTTTAATTAAACAATCCTTAAAAAATTTGTATTAATTTCAATTTATTAAATTAAATAAAAAACCAATAAATAAATAACAAATTAAAACAAAAGTAAAAGGAACTTTTAAAACAAATTAGGTATAATATAAATTGGAGTAAAAATAAGGAGAAGAAAATCAATTAAAAGGAAACAAAGATAAACAAATAAAAACATAAAATAACAGGGTAAAATAAATGGAATATCTTAATTTAATTAAAATAAAAAACAATAAAATTATATAAAGGGTGTTTTTTATAGAGGTATAGAACTTTAATTTGCAATAAAACAACGATGGATTATTCGATTGACATGAATTTTATTGATCCGAAAGATAATCTTGTGGCATTACATTTTAAATATGATTTCTGGCATATGACCGCCACGGCTGGCGCGGATGTAGTCCAATCTGGTCGTCCAATTTTCGATGACTTTTTCCAACATTTGTGGCCGTATATCGGCAATAACACGGCGAATGTTGTCTTCCAAAAGGTCAAGCGTTTGTGGCTTATCCGCATAGACCAATGACTTTACATAGCCCCACAGAAAGTAGTCTAGCAGTGTTAAATCACAAGATCTTGGAGGCCAATTCACAGGTCCAAAACGTGAAATTAGGCGGTCACCAAACGTGTCTTTCAATAAATCTATTGTGGCACGAGCTGTGTGACATGCTGCGCCGTCTTGTTTATATATATGAAACCACATCTCCTGGACATCATGGAATTCAATTCAATTCAGGAATGAAAAAGTTAGTAATCATGGCTCTATACCGATCACCATTGACTTTAATGTTCTGGCCACCATCGTTTTTGAAAAGGTAAGGACCAATGATTCCACCAGCCCATAAAGCGCACCAAACAGTCAGTTTTTCTGGATGTAACGGTGTTTCAACATACACTTGAGGATTACCTTCACTCCAAATGCGGCAGTTTTGTTTGTTGACGTAGCCATTCAACCAGAAGTGCGCTTCATCGCTAAACATCGCTAAAATGGACGTAGTGCGCGATACGTTTTCCGCACAGAACCATTATTTTCGAAATAAAATTGCAGTATTTGCAAGCGTTGTTCAGGCGAGAGTCTATTCATGATGAATTGCCAAACAAAACTGAGAATAAATCACTTAACACCTGTTAAATCGGTCGCCATCTTGAAAAGTAATGCCAACTTAAAGTTCTATACCTCTATAAAAAACACCCTTTACAATAACATCAAATATATTGAAAAAGAACAAATAAGGTCCAAATAAGAACTAAAAAATTAAATAAAAGAACAAAAAATATAAAAAAATATAAAATTAAATTAAATGTAAATAAACAAACAAATTTAAAAAACGAATAAATTAGGCAAACTGAAATGAAATAAATACAAAAACAATAACAAGTAAAAATAAAAAACTTATAAATTAATAAAATATGATAAAAAGTGAAATAAATGATAAAATGAAATAAACTAGAAAGTGGTTTAAACTTAATAAAAAAATAAAAAAAAACATCAAATAAATAACAAATTAAAATAAAAGTAAATTTTATTAATTAAGTATAATATAGTAAAAGGAAAAAATAAAAAAATAAAATCAAATAAAAATAAACAACCACAAATAAATAAAATAAAAAAATAAAATAAAAAAATTTTAATAATAAAAAAATTATAATAAAATGAATGCAAAAAATAATAATATTAAATACAATAGCGTAAAATATATTAAAAAAATGTTAACCAAAAAATAATATATTTAAATTTATAATAAAATAATAATTAATATAAGAAAAAGGTGTACAAATCAAAAAGTAAATAAATTAAAATTAATTAATATAAAATGGAAAAAATAAAAAAAAATTAAATAAAAAACCATAAAATAAAGTGAAATAAAATAATGCAAAAAATGTATAATAAAACAAGGTAAAATAAAAAAGACACTAAAACAAAATTAAATTAAATTAATATTTAAAAAAATAAAAATAAAAAACTAACTAAATAATTAAACAAAAAGAACAAAAAAAGAAAAAATATTAGAAAGAATAAAAAAACTAAACAAAAAACAGCACAAATTTAAAATGGTAAAATTTAAAAAAGCAAAAAAAAAATAATTTAAAAAGAAATGAAATAATATAAATAAAAAAATAATAATGTAAAATATATCAAAATAAAAAAAATAACTTCATGAAAATAATAAAATTCAATAAAAAGAATAAAGTAAAATTAAAATATAGGGAACAAACTAAATAAAATTATATAAAATCAAAAAAAAAAAAAATATTCAAAATAAGATAAAATAAAAAAGTGAAACAAAATTAAATTTAAAAAAAATAACGAAAAAAAATTAAAACATATAATCGAAATAAAATAAAATATAAAAAAATAATTTAAAGCATAATACAATAAATCAGGAAAAAAAGGAAAACGAAAAAATAAACAAATTGAAAAAGGAACAAAATTAAGAAAATTACTTATATTAAATAACATAAAAAGAAATTAAATAAAATAAAATAAAATAAAACAACAAATTAAAAAAGTAACGAAATTAAAAAAAAATACTAATATAATATAACATAAAAATAAATTAAAATAAATAAAATAAAATAAAACAAAATAAAAATTTTAGTAATTAAATTTAAAATATTATATTATACAAAATAGAATGAAAAACAAAATAAAAAGAAATTAAAAAATATAAAAAAGAAAAACATTTATATAATAAATAATAATTAAAAACCAAATGAAATTAATTAAAACTAATATTAAAAAGATTTTTCATATTATAAATGGGAATAAAAAACTAAAATATAATGAAATAAAATCAATTAATATAAAAAAATATAAAAATTATTAAAAAAATTGAGCTTAATAAGAAATCTATATAAAAAAGTACACAATAAAAAAAAATAACACTAAATATAAAAGAATAAATAAATTAAGCAAAGTATAAACTAAAAAAAAAATAAAATAAAAAGAATTTAAGAAAATTTTAATAAAGAATTATATTGGTAAAAATAAATCATATAAAATAAATATAAATAAAAATTTAAAATAAATGATTAATATAAAATAAAATAAAGTAAAATTGAATAAGATATTTTAAAATAAAACAAAATTATGTAAAAAAAATAAAATAAAATAAAATTGAACCTTAGAAATTTGTATCGATATTTAATTATCTCAGTTTATAAATATATATTTCAGTTTCTATAAATTTAACACACATTATTCAAAATTTTGCACAAATTTTCGCAATCGGCTGTAGAATATTGTTTTAAGCACTCTTTAAATTATATACGCCCTTTACATACTCTCCCTCCATTCACACTCTGCTTGCACGTCATGTCAGCTCATTTATAGCAATTTGTTTGAACTTTCAACAATAATTACCGAACAGCTGTTGCACGCAATCAAAAATCTTGATCCTTTTTTTTTCTTAAGTGCCAACTAAATTTCAGGACACGATTTTAATTGAAATTTTCACATCAACCCTTGCCGTTGTTTTGTTGTTTGCTCACTTAATTGCAGTTAAACTTACTAAACAAGAATTTCCATTTTAAGGCCATTTTACTGTTTGTTTGACTATAACGCCAAACAGCTGTTGATGTGCTACAAGCAAAGCGTAAGTTAGTGTTTTTCGGTTATTTAGTTATTATTGCTACATGACAGGAAATTGATTTTTAAGCATGTTTGGGGAAAAAAATAAAACAAAAAAAAGCGAAAAAAAAATATAAAATGTGAGGTTAATGCAGCTGTAGAGAAACATTTTGAGCAGTTATGGTGCCAAAAAAAGTTGTGTGAAAGTGAAAAACTTTTGCGATTTATCGCTGTCAGTGTAAGCAGTTACTTTTACTGAAGAAAAATAAGGCAATTAAGATATTAAATTACATTCTTTAACCAATTTTGGAGGTTAGAATTTTAGTTATTCAAAATTGTAAGCAAATTTTTTTTGTTTTTCTATTTAAATTCTTAAATTTCAGTTATGGCTCTTAAGCAAAAATGCCAAAAAGGCGTTGCAGCAGAAAATGCGATAAAAGCTTTTGGATATTTAAATAGCCAGTAGCTGCTATTGTTGGCTTAACTCTCGAGTGGAAGAAAGAAAATTTTGCATAAAGCAAACAAAAGGAATTTTAATTCAATTAAAAGAAAAAATTTACTGGCTAAACTGCACACTACTTTACATAGATATAGTATATGTGAGTATAATAGTAATGAAAACTAAACAATTCGCAATCAGATATCTGCCATTTGTTTGGCTTGAAAATTCTTCAGTTTTTTTACAAAAATTTTCTTTGCTTTCTTTCCTCTATTAATTTTGCTCAAGAAAAGTTCTACTACTGCTACTACTACTACTAAAACAACTACTACTACTCATTCTACTTCTACTACTTTAGTTAAACTCTTGGCTCGGATTTTTTATGCATTGCTCGGCACTTAAGTTCGCTAGTTAAAACAGCAAGTAAGCTACTATTTTCGAAAGTAGCAGTAGTAGTAGGGCGTACTTTAAACACAAAGATCGAGCTTATATACTCGTATATATATATATATGTGTTTGTTCGCAACGTTGCAGCATCTGAAGTATGCGCATTTAACTTTGGCACGCTGTTGACTCTTGAGCATTAAATGCCATCAGATTGCATTATTTATAAACTCGTTTTTTGTTGTTTTCTCTTCTTTTCTGTACTATTTTTCCTTGCACAACGCGCTGATTACATAAAGCAGCAATTCTGTAGGGAAAATTGCTTTGGGCTTAAGTGGTAGTAGGGGAAAATAGCGACACAAGCGAGAGAGAGAGAGACAGAGAGAGAGAGAGAGAAAGAAAGTAAATACAAATAAATAATTAATAATTTGGCAGGCATAAAGTGCGCGCGGCAAAATAAACAACTACTCCGGTAACGGATGTTTTTACCTTCAACGCTTGTTGATGCTAAAAAGTTTTGCAACAGTCAAGTGGAGTAGGCAATGGTATCAGGATGTGTGTGAAAAATACATGACATTGTGTTGAAAAATTTTTGATTTTTATTTAATGTTTTAATTATTTTTTTATTTTGAAGCGAAAAATGAATAATAAAAAATTCATAATGTCAAAAATATTTAATATTGGAGATCGTACAATATGATATTGTTCCAATTTCAGCTTATCATATATTTTTCAAAGTTATATTTTTCTTTACTAATTAAAATGCAATTTCGTTATCTTCTTATGCTTAAAGATTTAGAATAATTGCTTATGATTTTTTAAAGGGTATTGCGTCTTTATATTTTCTACTATTTTTCTATTTTTCTATATAAAGAAATTAGAAAGAAACAAATAATTTATAATTATTTTCAAATCAAAAACCTCTTGCTGATGCCCCTGATGATTAAGAGATTTTGAACTTATAGTAGTTTTATACGGTCATTTCCTAAGAAAACTTTTTTAACTTCAGTTTTTAATATAGATATATAATTTTAATATTTATACATCATCATCGATATCTTTCAAACTTTTTTTTTTTTTTTATAAAAATTTTTTTTATATTAAAAATATTACATATTATTATATTATATTTTAACTTTAACGAGGTTTTAGACAGGGTGACTCTTTATCGTCTGATTTCTTCAACCTGATGGTGTATGCCGATGATATTGACATCATTGGCCATAACAACCGCACCGTTAGTTCTGCTTTCTTCAGGCTAGACAAAGAAGCGGGGAGAATGGGTCTAGTGGTGAACGACGAAAAGATAAAATATCTCCTGTCATCAAATAAACAATCATCGCATTCGCGACTTGACTCCGAAATCACTGTTGGCGATATGACTTCGAAGCCATAAATAATTGCGTCTGTCTCGAAACCAGTATCAACAACACCGACAAAGTCCTCGAATCAAGACCAAACTCTACAAGTCTCTCATTGCTCTTGTCCTCCTGTATGGTCCAGCAGCGTGGGCGATGTCGACGACCCATTAGTCGGCTTTAGGAGCTTTCAAGAGGAAAGTTTTGCGGATTTATCGCTTATTAGCAACGATGAATACCGCTAACGATGTAACGATGAGCTGTATGAGTTATACGTAGTCCAGCGAATCCAGAAACAGCGACTACGCTAGCTAGGTTCTGCCGTCCGAATGAATGAAAGCGCTCCAGTATTGAAAGTTTTCCACGCAGTACTCGCAGATGGAAGCAGAGCAAGACCAGCTTTCGAAAGATCAAGTCCTGAATGACTTTGTTTTGATTAGTATTTCTAATTAGCTTCAAACTGTTAGAAGAAGAAACGAATGTCGCACAGATATTGATTCGACTTAAACCGCACAAACGGTGCTTATGCCTATATAGTAGTAGTAGGAGTGTGTTCGGTTTGAATAAAAAATAAAAGTAAATTGATTTTTTTTGTTTTTTATTTATATTTTTAATGAGAAACAATAATTTTTAAAATTTTATTTATTGTTTAATTTCCATTAATTGTATTTCCGAATTGTAATTTCCGAATTAAATATTACTACAACAGATTACATGACTGCCGTTGACTCTGAGGTAGAGCACTCGCCTGTCAAGTTAAGATCCATTGGTTCGATTTCTGTCATAAGAAGTCTGATGAGGAGATGTGGTGATCTCCAAAACAGCTGTCACTTCTACCATTTTTCTTTGTTTTTTAACAAAATACTCAATTCAAAATTGTAACAAATAGGCCTTTGGAATAAAGCTTATTCACTTATGGCCACAAATTTTCTTTCATTTTCTTTTATGAAAAATTTTTGGATTCCGCAGACAATATACTACGCCCTATTCATTCTGCATTTCAGGCATATAAAATAAAGTTCAATTTTGGAATATTAACCAAATAATTAGAACTAAGTTTAAAATGCCAGACGATATAATATTTTTTTAAATCATATATTAATAGTAACTTCTATCAAACTAAATTCTCCTAAAGGTATATTAAAATATATATTGAAATTTAACATTAATCAACTAACAATATATAATATATTCATTTGTATGTCAAAAAAAAAACATGCTTCCATGTTTTTTTTATTTTAATGTCATATTGGCATATACGAAACTCTTATTATTTATCAGGCACTCTAATAAATAAATTAAAAATCGTAAATATACTTTAATAAACTAGTTGTTAACAAGCATATCACAAGTTTGGCTTGTTGCACAAATAACTTTATTTTTCTATAATAGTACATTCAGCGATTGGCATTCTGATCACAGCGATGCCCTACTATCCATAATTAGCTTCTCACTAGTTAAATACTAATTCATTTATTTATTTTGGATTTACATATTGGAAAAATAAATACTTGCCTACAGCGGTATTGGAACCGCTGAATTTCTCTTCTACCAGCGATAATTAACCCCTAGGCTATAATGAGGAAATGAAAAGTAAAACAAAATTAACGTCTCTGCAAACAAAACGCTTCCAGTGGCGTAGTACTCATGTTAGAAATATTAGTATGGAACCATAATTTTCAAAAAGATACTTAGCCTTCCACTGTTGGGTAATTTTAGGTACGGAAAAGTTTTAATTTTTTGCAAATGTTTTTTGCAGAAATCATTTCCCTTACGAATATTATCCTTGTTCCTTTGACTTTTAACTATGACGTCATATTACAGGTGCAATCAAGAACTTCGCAGTAAATGGCCTGGTGAAAACAAAAATCAAAATGCATTTTGAAGAAAAATTTAACTTCTGATGACAACCATTTCCAAAAAAAAAAAAAACAAAATACAAATTTTATAAAAATCATTAAAAAAATTTTATTAAATCGTTTTCTGGGAATATCTCATTGTTTATACAGATTGGATAGAAATCGGTAAGGATACTTTCTTAAAAATGATATTTCCATGATATTTACTTTCCTCAAGGTATACAATAAACGAGTTAAAATTCATACATTGGTTAGCTTAGGACAAGAAGATTATACCATCTACCATTTACTAGAAAGGCGCCATGACTTTTTGAGCGATTCGTTATGATCAGAAACATAAATAATGAATGGCAATATTTTGCTCAGGAACCACTTTTTTTATTTTTGAAGAAGCCATCAAAATGCTGGCGGAGAAAAGAGAATCACACCTTTGTTGTGTTCTAGGATATAAGGGCATCGAAGACAAGGGATAGCTGACGAAATGACTAAAATGAAGTCTTTTCAGAACTGAACGTAAACATTGAGCTTCCAGTTCCTCTCAAAAAAGTAAAAAAAAAAATGAACAATAAAAACTCTCTGTATCACCAAGCTAATAGAGGGTCAAACTCTAGGTAGCTAGTCGGACTAATAACGGGATAGAGCTAATATTTAGGCTTGGGAAATACTGCAGCCTGAAAAACCCTCACATCCCCGTTATGACGCTGTAAACTGCAGCTTCTACTTCCCCATTATTATCTACAGAACTAACTGTAGAGATACACAAAGCTGCGAACTTGAGACTTTTGCTCCATCTGTCTGCCTATATTGTAGCTGCCAGAAACTTTCCGAAGGTCTAGTATGGAATAATATATAGTCTATTCGTATTGTTACGACCAATTAGGGACGCCAAAATAGGGACTTTTGGAAACAATAATAATTCCAAAAGTCCCTATTTTCGGCTAATTTGAGACATGTAGTCTCATCACACTTAGGCATACCTTATTTCGCACCACCAAGCTCGACAGTGAGGCATTAATAAATGCATGCGGTGTTGCCAAAGGTATTATTTATTACTTTAAAAAAGCGTGCGATGCAGAGCATCGATAGCTTGAAGACATTCCTGAAAGGTCTTATTTTCTGCAGCCATCCATCATAGTAGAGCACCATATAAAGGTATTGGCTTAATAGTTGCAACAAAGAAGTAATGCGAAAGGGTCGGTGAAAGGCCGCATATGCTACCCAACATCGTTTTACATAAATAAAGGGCCGAGAATGCTTATTTAATTCTAAAACATAAAAAAGGAAAAAAATCCTTAAAAGAAGTAACAGAAATATTAAATATTTATTATAAGGAAAGCTAAACAAAAAAATTATTCGTCTAAATAAATTTTAATATAAAAAGGCTGCCCACAGTCTTCTCAAGGGCAGGTTTGAATACTTGAATAATAAGGAAAACACGCAACAGCTCGTCCTTTTAAAAGACTTTAACCTAAATTCGAATTTTCCGAAAATTAAACAATGCTCGCGTTCAACAATCAAAACTCGCTGATTGGATATAGCACAAAAACGGCACCACAAGCGACTGTCTACATTTGTTATCTATATTCGTAGGTATGTATGTTCGTATATATGTACACACATAAGTCCATAACATGTAAAAGAAGTTATCTCAAAGCGAGCAATTCAAAAATCCAACAAATTCCATTGCCAAAACATGTAAGCCAAACCGCCATCAAACGCTGGAACGATGTACTCGTAAGCAGGAGTGAACGCTTGAATGAAAACTGCTTTTAATTAATGCACGTTTCCGATGCATGTTGCAACGATTCAACCACAAAGAGGATAAAACGCTCACATTTTGAATGCAACAAAGCAGGAGTTGATACGAACGAATTTCGCAAATTTTGTAAATTTGTACTGTGCTTAGTTATATACATGCAAATACAAGTGCAAAGTGATTAAAATTTTCACTTAAAAACTAATTGTTGAGCGCTATGGGAGGCAGAAGTGAAAATTTTCGTGATTTTTGTTAATATATTTTGTGTTTGTATATAAGTATGTTTATACATATGTGCTGCTTTTATTTTTGTATAGTTGTATGTTTATAATATCATCAAATTGAGAGCTAGCCAGCGACGCCCCAGCTACTACTGGCAATAATAAAACACAATGCAAAATTTGTAAAAACTGTTGCCTACTTTTAGGCATTTTGTTAAATGGTGCGTCATTTAAGAGCATCGTCAGAGCTATATTTTTCTCATTGACTTGTACTAGAATCAATTTATTTTTTCTTCTTTGTATGCACATATTATCTACACGGTTGGTCAAATACTAAAAATTTTGCTATTTTTTAAATAAATTTAAATTTTATAAAAAAAATTTTATTCAACCTTACAAAATAAAAAAGTTATTTAAGGAAGTTACTTAAATCAATAATTATAATAATTAATATTTTCTAGAAATTTTTTTTTGGAAATTTTTAATATTTAATTAATAAATTAAATTTACTTTTACACTTTTTTTCTGTTTTTTTTTTTTTTTTTTTTTTTTGTTGACGAAACGATATTGATTTCTTAGTCAAATCTGATGGAAAAAGTGAGCGATACATTTCCTAAAAAAACAAAGCGTTAAAGAAATCATTTGCAGATTTTTTTTTAATTTTTAAAGTTATATACATATACACATCTTATAAAACTTAATATATTTAAAATACATATAAATATCAATATTTTGCCACATGACAAAGCTCATTTGTGTCTTCTTTTTAATAAAATACATCATACTTAATCCATAATCGTTTGTATCAAAAATTCAACTTTATCTAAAATTTCCTAAATTTTTTAAAAACTCTAGTGAAGGAAGATTATATCTTAAATTTTTGAAAGGCAGTTCTAATTTTTATGATAATTTTGGGTGAAAGTTCACCTTTGCTGTACACTAGGATATAAGGGCATCGAGGGCAAAGAGATAGTTTATGAATTGACTAAAGATGAAGTCCTTTCAGAGCTGGACGTAAACAATGAGCTGTGCAGTTCCTATCAGAGAAGTAAAAAATTAACAAAAAATACTCTTTGTACCTCCAACGAGTGAACTTTGAATGCAAATGGGCCAGACTGTAGACAGCTAGTCAGACAAATAACGGGACATAATAAATATTTCGGCTTTGGAAATACTGCAGTGATTTGGTAGCCTGAATGACTTTCACATCTTTGTTTGGCCGATTTAAAATGCAGCCCTAATTCACCATTATTATTTACAGAATTAGCTGTTAAAATACACAAAACTCCATCTGCCTCTGCTGTAGCTGCCAGAAGCTTTCCGAAAGTCAAGCGTGGAAGAATATAGTCTATTCGTATAGTTAAGGCCAACGCTATATTACTGTGCCTCAGAGTCCCGACTTTCGGCTAAATTGAGACATGTATTCCCATCGCAGTTAGGAATATCTGGTTTGCACCACTAGGCTCGACAGTGGGAGATTAAAAAATGCATGCAGTATTGCCATTATTTTTAAAATTATTTAATATTTTAAAAAGTCGTTTGATGCTGAGCATCGATAGCCTGAAGACTTTCGTACTATTACTAAGTACTTAGTGCTTCATTTGAGCTGTAAAGTGTTGTCTCCTAACATTAGTTTGATCCAAATCGGCGTTTTATACTTTTTTGTAAGCCGAACATGGTCTATTTTTTTAGAGTTGACGCTAAGTTTCACTCAGTTTCCTTACTTATTTACTGTACTAAGTTCCTGCTGCTAAAGAGAACCAACAGTTGTCAAAAACTTATCACATACCACCGCCCGAAATGTCATCAGCGTAGGATCTTAGCGTGGCTTTCCAGTTATCCACTTTCAATAACAATCCATTGACCGCTAGAGTCCATACCTCACGTTATTAC
This sequence comes from Neoceratitis asiatica, assembly GCA_030068015.2. Lineage (NCBI taxonomy): Eukaryota > Metazoa > Arthropoda > Insecta > Diptera > Tephritidae > Neoceratitis > Neoceratitis asiatica. The sequence continues at coordinate 51,665,211 of CM061526.1, read as the reverse complement.
CTCTAAGCCCAATTGCACTTGAATTTCCTTCAGTTTAGCACGGCTTGTATCCAGCTCCGAAGGCCAGAATTGACTCTAATCGATTCTAATCCCTCCATTAAAGCTTCTTTAAGCTATCCTATAATGAATTGAAAGTGAACAAGACCATTTTCTAGAGAAAAGAACTAGTCGCTGCATTTAATAATTTTTCTTACAAATGGTTTGATATATTTTATACAATTCAATATTTAAATGAATTCTTTTTTAACTTTGTTTAAATATTATAGTTCTAAAATCTTATTTTTATTTAAGAAAAACATTTAAAAAAAGTTTAATTTTTTTTGCTAATTTTAAATATTCAAATAATCACAATTCACTTTATTATGGCCGCCAGTGTACCACAAGGATGAAATACTCTCTCAATCGCTTTCAACACTCTCTTACAAGCAATTGTTTTGCACACTTAGACAATTAATAATAATTTTAAATATTTTTCTTTTGTTTTGAATTTCTAATTGTAACAAAATACTGTTTGTTTATACAGTTATTCAGAAGAAAATGACCATTTGTCGTGTTGATAAACAAAATTGGTAAATAAAATTTACATGAAGGCAGTTTTATAAGAAATAAAAATGAAAATATACATACATACATATGTCTATGTACATACATTTTCGTGCCTGAGGGTATTTCGTGCGTTTATTTAATATTTATAATATTTTAGGGTGGAGTAAATTAATGAATGTTTATTTTAATATTTATTTAATATAACACAAAAAAGTAGTTGCACATGCCTTGGAAAGTACTTGAACTGCAAATAATAATAATAAAATTAAATAAGAAATTATATATATACTTATGTATAAAGACAGTCTTTGGAAACAATAGCACTAAAAGTCCGACACTCTGAAGATAAAAGCCGAAAGAGCGGAAGTTCAAAGAGTAAGGGACCAGTTTGAAGCAGGGTCCCAGCTAAGGTTTTTCAATGGCAACAAAGGATTGTGTATCGATGCGCAGATTGACATGTCGAAACCTAACAAATTTCAACATTGATGGGGACAAGAAAGGAGATCCTTGCAAAATATTTCTTTGGATAGCTAGCGAAGTCTGTGTGACTCAAGTCGATAGTCCTCAAAGAAACTGGCATCTAAACGGACGGCTGAGAATGATTTCAGATAAACCCTGAAGAGCCAGATTATATACTAAAAATGAGCAGGCTATTCAATTCAAAATATGGCAGGAATATGATAAATGTGAAGCTAAGTAGCAAGGGAACGCATCAAGAAGTGCAGGCGTTAAACAGAGAATGGCTCCCAACGCTGGCTGAGCACAACAGAAAACGGTCACACTCAAGGTCTACAATAAAGGCCTCAACGTGGAAAGGAACTTCATCACGGACGTCAAAAAACACATGAAGTCAACACTAAGGACATAGGCTGAGAGTGGCCCTGAGTGGAGGATGTTGTTGAAAGATCCTATCAATTGCAACACGCCATCCAAATTCTATTTAGGAGTGAACGTTATCTTCGGTCATTAGAAGAGGAGGAGCTGATGTTATAACCCAAGAACATCTGGACCTATTTCGATGACTCGCACCAATTCAAAATGGTCTCCAACCAAACGAGAAGAATCCGAAAGAAAAATGAGGAAAGTGGAACAGGGACCGACCTATACGAAAAAATTGTATTTTTTGTTAGATTTTCTTGAAATTTGGTGCGCAGGTAGCTTAACGCTTTTTCCAGGAACAAAACATGGGATCTGATCTTTAAAAATTAATTAAGATTCGATTTACATAGGTTGCCGTTTGCCTAAATTAATATAGAAAATACCTTTTCTTCCAAGAAGTGGATCTGAAACCGATTATTCAAAAAAATCACGTCAAGGACACTACCTTGTACTCAAGAAAACTGGACCCGGGACCGATCTACTCGAAAATATGTTATTTTTGTTTCGATTTTTTTAAATTTGGTACATAGGTAAATTTATTATTCAATTTATTTGAAATTCGGTATGTAAGTGGCTCTTTACTAACAGGTCAATTGGAAAGTCCCGGTCTGTCACATATATAGCTTTACTAGAATTAAATCCATATAAATTTTCAGTTAGCCAGAACTTTCAAATTTGACAGCTGTCCTGATCATTAGCTTATGAATTATAGCATTTTAAGTAAACAATTTTTGTCATTGCGAAAAAGAAGGGAAAAAATACATACGAGTTTCCGGTCATTGACCCAGAAAAATTAACCATCAAGGATTGGTATGCTAAGTTTAGACATAGTGAAATGAGCACCGACGACGGTGAAAGCAGTGGGCACTCAAAAGCGGTTGTTAACGACGAAAACATCAAAAAATCCACAAATTGATTTTGAGTGACCGTAAATTTCATTCACAAATATTTGGGTATGAAGAAACTCTGTGCAAAGTGGGTGCCGCTCAAGCTCACGTTTTACCAAAACCAACGACGAGTTGATGATTCGCAGCAGTGTTTGGAGATGTTCAATTGTAACAAACCTGAGTTTTTGCGCCGATATGTGACAATGGCTGTAATGTGGCGCCATAATTTCACTCCGAATTCCAATCCACAGTCATCCGAGTAGACTACACATAATGAACCCGCTCCCTAGCGTTGAAAAACGCAACAATTGGCTGGCAAGGTTATAGCATCTGTATTTTGTGATTCTCATGAAATAATTTTCATTGACTACCTTGAAAAAGGAACCACTATCAACAGCGACTATTACATAGCGTTATTGGACCGTTTGAAGGCTGAAATTACGAAAAACTTGCTCATTTGAAGAAAAGTCAGTGAAATCGATTGCAAAAGTCTATGAATTGGGATCGAATTGCTTCCGCCTTTATCTTATTCTCTAGATCTGGCCCCCAACGACTATTTTCAGTTCTCAGATCTCAATAGAATGATCGCTGGAAAGAAATTTACGTCCAATGAAGAAGTGATGACTGTAATCGAGGACTATTTTGAAGCAAAGGACAAATTATACTACCAGAATTGTATCGAAAAGTTGGAGGGTTGCTATAATCAGTGTGTCACCCTGGAAGGAAACTATGTCGAATAGAAAAATGAATTTGGACAAAAATATGTCTTTTACTATGGTAGGCCGGGGACTTTAAGTTTAATGTGAACATTTATTTTTGTTCCGAAAAGTAGGTCAGAGACACATTTGAAAAAAATCGTTTTTATTATTTGATTCTGGGGCCTTGTAACGATTTTTTCGAAAAAAAACTTATTTTTAAATTCAAAATAAAACGAAACCGAACTGACCATAGCCGTAATTTCACTCACTCAGTATGTAATGAAAGTGGATATAATTTTTTTTTTACACCACCACATTTAAAAAAAAGATATCAATAAATCTCAACAATTGATAGACAGTTGAACTTCTATCTCATTTTACACGCATACATATTACATACAAACATACATCTTTCTGACCTTATATACAATATTTGCACCAATATTCTCTCTCAAAAGCAAGCATGTAAAAGCACGAAAGTCGTAAGTGTTGGTGGTAGGAAAAAAATGAAAAAAATAATAAAAAATAAATAAAATAAATAAGATCGAGCTGAAAAACTACAATTGTGCACTTAAGTGCATTTCAATGGCAAAAAGCAGTCATCGTGTCGGAAGCAGTGAATGTACAAATTTGTTTATTGAGTTGTCTTCCAATGGCATTTCAATTTCTTATAGCCGCCAGGAGAGTGCTTCAGACCACAAAAGTAGAGTTACAAGCTAGACGAACGAATGAGCTCGTTCGCTCAAGTTGGTGAACGTGCAAACTACAGTACAAACAGTGCAGGCTAAAATGAGTGGTGTCGGTGGTGTGGTAACGGAAATGTGCAGCAGATTGGCGGCGAATGGGCGGAAACTGACTGGAACTGAATGGCCATTAAAAGTGTGTGTACGATCCGATAACGATGTTGCAGAAAATTGTTGAGAAATAAATGTGTATGTGTATGTGCAGTTATAAGTGATAGCAACAACAAATGCTTAAATAATATAACACATATACATATATACGTGCATGTGTGTAACTGTGTAAAATAGGATTTTACTAGCAAGCAATGAATGCCTTTCAACTCCAGTTGAATGTTGCACACATAGCAAAATACATATATACATTGTATATATAATGCTAACATTTGTACATAAAACTCATATTATGGTTTTACACATTATAAGTAGTATAAGTATACCAACATACTCGTATATGTTAGTTTAGACAACAAATTTTATTGTAAGTCACACATACGTTAAGGAGAATAGTAAAAAGCTCTCAACGAGTATTTTTTTCACTTTTTTTTTATTATTTTGTTAGAGCATATGAATATAAGTAAGTGCCTGAGAACACTTGAAGAAATGTGCTGAGCATGAATATAGATATAAATGTGTTTGATGTGGGTACTATTTGCCATACATGCTAGGCAAACATTACTATTATTTGCCCAAAAATTACTTAATCCTAAGAAAATGCAAATAACACAAGAAAGAAAAATAATAATCTGAATTTAGTTTACTTTTTTTGAAAGATTCTTATGAAAAATGTAGATTTTTGAATCAGTATAAACAGAATAAATAATCAGAACACATATATGGACTCAATTTTAAGAAGAGCTTGTGTGTGTACTCGTATAAAGTGCTTGAAAAGCTGGCGGTCAAGGATGACACTAAAAACTATGTATGAAAAGATGTAGCGGCTATTGTAAGCCGCTCAAAGTATCCTCAATTTATTTACAGGGAACACTTACTCAGCGGGCTGAATTGCAGAGAAAGGGAGACGCACCCGTACCGACTGAGCAGTTCAAATATGGCAGCTAAAGAGATAATCGTAACTTTAAAGTCGTAGATATTTACCTCATAGGATCAACGCCAACAAAAATGTCATCCTTAAAATCCAACTCCGTGCTACTCATACCAACAGACTGCCTCTTTGGATTGAGTATGCAATTAAAATGTAAATTTCCCTCTCGCTGAACAAAAACTAAGCTCTTTGAGTCGCTAATCATATAATCGATAAAAAGGTTTTGGGAATGATTTAAATGGCTGAAAGTGCTCCAGACTTGAAAGTTTTTGGAAGTATTCTCTCCAGATATTAAAAGAAGAAGAAAGATTACAAATCTGTTGGCAAGTTTATACACCTGAACTGTGACACAGTTCACACCTGTGGTTGTGAAGTTTAATATACAATATTTAAATAAACTTAAATAAAACAAAACAAATGAAATTAAATAAATTTAATGAAATGAAATTAATTTTAATTTTGTAATATATTATTGGAATTTACTTTAAAATTTTTCATTCTTTATGTCATAAATTAAATTTAAATTAAATTTAAATTAATATTTTTATATTTCTTCCTTTAACTTTATTTTATTTCATTTTGTTGTATTTTATTCTTCTAATTTAATTTTTTAAGTTATTTTAAATTTTTTAATGTTTGTCCAGCTTTTTTATTCATTTTAATAAATTTTTATTTTTATTTTATTTTAATTTTTTGTATTTTTTTACTTTATTTTTATATTTTTATATGATTTTGATATATTTGACCTCAAATATTTTAAATATCTTTCCTTTTATTTTTTATATATCTTACTTCTATTTATTACAATTCATTTCATTTATTTTACTTTTTTTATTTCCTTTTAATGGTTTTATTTTATTTTTATGTCATTCTTTTTATTTTAATTTCTATTTTAATTTTTTTATTATTACATTAACATATTTAAGTTTAATGTATTTCACTTCATTTTTTATATTTTCATTTTATATTATTTTATTTTATAAAAGTTTATTTATTTATTTTATTTCATTATGATATATTAAATCTCATATAATTTTTTTTTTATAATTATTCCTTTCATGTATTTTAATTTACATTAATTTCTTAATTTTCTTATAATCTTTTTTTCCTGTATTTAATTTTTATTTTTTATTTATTTTTATTTATTTCATTGCTTTTACCCAATTTTTTTGATTATTTTTATTTTTTTATCTATTTCATATTATGTTATTGTTTTATTTTATTTTGCTTGTTTTATGTTATATCAATTTAATTTATCTTTATTGTTTTTTATTTTATTTATTTATTTCCTCATTTTAATTTACGTTATTTATTTATTTTTTTTTTGCATTTATTTATTTTATTTTATTTATTTTATTTTTATTTTTTTATTATAGTTTATTTCATTGTTTTTTTATATTGTTTTTAAATTATCTTTTATTTTTTTAGTATTTTTTTTTATTTTACTTTACTTTATTTTATTTTATATTATATATTTTATTTTATTATATCATTTATTTTTTTATTTTATTTAATTTAATTTAATTTTATTTTTATTTTTATTTTTATTTTCATTTTTAATCTTTATTTTATTATATTACTTTTTTTATGTTTTAAAATATTTTTATTTTTATTTTTTATATATTTTTTTTATTTTTTATTTTATCTTATTTTATTTTCTTTTATTTCATTTAACTGTTATATTATTTTATTTATGTAAACTTATTTCTTTTAGTTTTTTATTTTAATAATTTTTTAATGACTTTATGAAATTTTTTTTATATTTATTATTAATATTATTTTGGAACTATTGTTTTTTTTTGGTAGAATGAAATATCTATTTTTTGTTCTACTTTTTTGCTCTATTTTTTAATATTTATTATTTTATTAATTTTTTTTAATTTTTTTTATTTGATTTAATTTTTTTACATTTTTTTAAATTTTTTTATTTTTTAATTTTTTTATTTCAATTTAAGTTATTTATATTTAGTTTTTTCATTAAATTTTAAAAAAAAATTTTTAAATAACTTTATTTTAGTTCGTTCTGTTTTTCATTTACTTTTTTTAGTCTTAAATTGGAAATAAAAAATGTAGAATAAACCAGAACAAGAAGAAGGACCTCAAATCCGTTTGGAAAGTTTATTTTTTGATTTAATTTTTTGTTTTTATTTTTTATTTTTAGGTATTTTGTTTTAATTTATTCTTATTTAATTTAATTTTTATTTATTTTTATTTTATTTTAAATTATAATTTTTTTCTTTATAAACATATATTTTGTATTACTGGGTCTTTCTTCAGTTTTATTTTATTTTAGTTTTTTTAATTTTTTTTTTTATTAAATAAAAAGTTTTTTCCCTGCACTTAAATGCTTTGGGATTAATAAAAAGAAAATTTAATAAACCGACGTAAGCAAATATGTTTGTTTTGTATGAGCATTAAATTCAACGGTAAATGGTTTGCTATATTTTCGATTATTTGTACTACGCTTTATTTGATCATACCCAAAAATTTCCCCAGCCGTGCATATACTTGTATACATACATACATGCGTATATATAGATATGTAAAAATGTTACCCACTGAATGCATATTCAAATTGTAAATAGATTCCTCGAGCGTTCACATCTTTATTAAATTCAACTCAACTAGCATTCATTCAATTCACTCTCACTGCCCACTAGCAGCTACTTTTCGGTTAAATAAATATTTAACTAACATGACCCGGGGACTATGGAGCCAGAGTAAGCAGAGTGGGAAATGTAGAAATTGTAACCAAATCATTTCAGTTCGATTTAACTGAAAATAAGAAATATAGTTGGCACGTGCATGTACACCTATGTGTGTGTGTGTGTGTTGAGAAGTAGGTGAAATGCTGCCGCACCAAATGCAAACAAATGAGAAAAATTGCAAAAAAATGGAGGAAAAATACGAGCAAAAATAAAACAAACAATGAATTGCCTTAAAATTGGATTTGATTGCACCACAGCTGTGGGCATTCGACTTTGAGACCCTTGAATATCCCTGAAATAAATATACATACATACAATCAAACATATTGAGTTGGCACTAAAAGGTTTTTTGCCAAAATTATCATTTGGAGCTCCAAAAAGGTAAACAAACAAATTTTACAGTTGCCATAAACCTTCAAACATTATATTCATGATAATACCCGATGGCATGACAAAATTTGAATATTTCCATCGATTATGGTTGAACAGTTTTTACGGTCATCTTGCACTGTAAGTACTTTGTACACTGGTACAATACAGTTGTATTTATTTATGTATTTTTATGTATGTAGAATTTTGCACATAAGACCCTAAAGTGTTGTTGTTGTGCCCCTTCATTTACTGCAAGAATATTCTTTACTGCCTTTGAAACGAAAATGTGGCTTTTGGTTTTGGTTGTTGTTGTTGTTGCTCTTGAGCTTGTTGCTGACTTTGATGTTATTGCTGTTTTGGTATTTTCTGTAGCACTACTGTAAGCATAACTAATTTGTGTATATTATATACATATATGTAGGTATTTACGAGTCTGTAGATAACAAAATTACCGTTAAAAATTTGCCATTTCTACAAAATTTCTAATAGCAAATAACAAATAACAAATAACGGTAACGGTAACAATGAAAGCACCAAAATTGTAGGTTCAATACCTAATTACCATAATTAAAAGAAATGTTGCTGGAACGAATTGTTGCAAATGTGGCAGCAACAGCCAGGCAGCAGCAGCCGCAACAAGCAATAATAGAAATTCTCTACTGTGACCAAAAGGCTTGAAGTTGTTTGCAATTGATATGAGTTGCTCTTTAGTTGCTGCTGTAGCCACTGGGGCCATAGGTGGTACAAAAAGTAATATATGTGAGCATTAGGGCGGTTAATTTTGAATTGAAATTTTTTTCCTATTAGTAATGTTTATTATAAGACATTTTGGGTAGAGTTGCAACTGTTTTGAAAATAAAACCCGATAAAACTTAGGAAATGTTGCCGTAATTTTAAAACCGGAATAGGGTTGCCAACCATCGTTATATCAAAACTAATTTGGTGCGTATTATCTTAGAAAAAACTTCCACGATATTTGAAACAAAATCGAGAACTTTTGTGACGTTATCTGGTGATAAGAACTTTTGTAGAGCTTCCATCGGTTTAAAAATTAAAAAAAAATTTTAATATAAATATATCCGGCTACCCTATGAAACAGTTTAAAATCAGTTAATCAAATTTTTTTTATAATTTTTTTGGTAGAGTTGCCACTTTTTTTAAAGTTATTTTTGGAGAGGTTGCCAATTAATCCAAATTTCAAATGAATCGAAAACTGAAATTTGAAAAAAGTAGATATAAAAATTATTTAATATTAACTTTAATATTATATTAAGCCGGATTGTCATCTAACTATGTGGACCTATTAATTATGGGTCTACCACTTTTTCAAGAAATGTTAATGAATGTAATATTTAGTCCATAAACATCTGTTACGTATAGTATGCGCAAACATGCGTTTTGGTGTATTTTTCACTAAATTTGGAATTATTTCTACGGGAATATTTTGCCATTCGTGCTGTACACGCCGCCATAATTCCTCCATGTTGACCGGGGCTCGCTGATATTGTCCCAAACGTCTTTTCACGATTGACCACAAGTTTTCAATCAAATTGAGGTAGGGACTTTGAACAGGCCACTGCATTACCGTGAAATTTTGCTAAGCTAGCCATTCTTGCACGATTTTGGAAGTATGCTTGGGGCCGCCATCTTGTTGAAATAGTATTTCTTCTCCAGGCGGCTATGTCAATAAAATCTGGAAGATGGGTCTGTAGAATATGTAAATAATTCTTCTTCCTCATAATTCCGTCAATTTTTCTCACCAAGGCCCAACTTGCCACCAAGGGAAGCAGCCCCATACCATGATGTTTCCGCCACCTTGCTCTACCATTTCTTTGATTGACATGGTGCTTTTGTATGGTTTTTCCAGGACGGCGCCAGCAATACTGTTTACCGTCGGACTGAAAACAATTCAACTTAGATTCATTGGACTAGATTACTCGCTGCCAGTCATCTTCAGTCCATTTTTCATAATCCCTGGCGGACTTCAAACGAGCCTTAACATTTCGTTTTGAGAATGCCGGTTTTGGTTTTCTTACGGCAGACACGTAGCCAATATTGCGAAGTGCTCTTCCTGCAGTCCAGCGGGTTTATTTATAGCTAAAGACGCTTCCTTTGGCCTTAAACACTTATTCCTTTTCATCTGTGTCATCATGAGACGTGCATCGGAATGCGTTAAAATGCTTCGGCGACCTCTCACTTGATCCTTAGCGGCCACACTTCTCTTTTTCTGGACTCTCAAAACCTCTAATTGGCTTATGTTCAACTGCTTAGCTATTACTCGAGTAGCGGAACCCGCCTTTGGCATGAATCCAACACTGTCCTCAATGTCTCGTGATAATTTTTCATGATTTTTTTTACACTAAGAAATCTTAAAATTTTCCTAGCTTGACTAAAGAAAAACTAACGGAAACTAAGAAAATATTACTGAGAGCTGGCAAGTGTGTGAAGGCAATTCACAGTCTTTAACCTCTGTCATCACAAGCAAGCCTGTAATTTATGCCTTCTAACTTGATTTAACCATAAGAGTGGCTCAGGATGCACTAATATGACTGGTAGAAGAGGTTTACCTTCAGTATTGTTACTTTCTTCCATTATTATTTCTTACTACTATTTTGGTATATCACCGAGCAGGTGACGGGTGATTGTTAGTTAAAGTTCTTCCTTGCGCTCTTTTTCAAGCAAGTATAAAGGCATAATCAGTATTAGTCCTATTTGGGGCCCTTTAATTAGAAATTGATAGTTATTAAATGTATCCCAAAGAGAATCAGATTCACAATCGAAGTATTTTTTGGAAAATCAATCGAAAAATCTGTAATTGAATTTCTCTTTCGGCCCGTAAAGAGACCGATAACTATTCTCTAAAAGCTTCCTAATATAATTTCAAAAAATAATACTCAAAACAATATTCCGCGTATTTTTGGCACACCCTTAAGCTCTGTCATACAGCTCATTGAATGCATCTCACTATACTGCATTAAGACTAGAAGCCAACTTGGCATTGGGAACAAGTAGACAAAGCGATAGATGGTGCATGTGTTTAACAGCACACCGAATTTGCACAATATACTTCCTGCATATACATATGTATGTAAGTATGGTAATGTACTCATACATAAAACTAGCTACCAAAGACCTTTTGCCAAAACAACAACAACAAAAAGCATGCAGTTATGGCATTCATTGTATTTATTTCAATACCATGCCACGCCACACGAATTTGGACCAACCTAAGGTAATGTGTTGCAAGTAGGTACAGATATACCTATGCACATACATATGAGTAGATACTTACGAGCGGCTTAATTGACCGAAAATTCAAAGTGGTCACAAAAGTACTAGTTGAGTACTAGAATCGTTTGCCTAAAATTACACTAGTTCGAAAAGTGCAAAAAAGGTACCAATTGGAATATTACAAATTTAGGAAAATCAATTAATTTTAATTTATTTTTTGTTTAATCTTTCGAAAAATTAAAAAAATAAAATTATTTTCATTATATGCCAAGGATCCAAAATATTTCAAAAAAAAATTGTTTATGGAATATTTATGAATTAAGTTCAATTCCTTTTAAAAATAACATAAATCATGATTTCGGTCTAAAAATTAACTAGTTACATTCTACTCCATTTTGAATTACTTTGAGACTAGGCATAAAAATATTGTATTTGACAACTCGACAAAAAAACTACCAGTTGTTTTACATAAAAAAAAATTAATTGAAAAAAATTATTGGTTGTCTACTTTAGTTTGTTTCTCATACTAAACCCAAAGTAGTTTTCGTACTAATTCATTTGACTGTTGGGTACATACTCAAAAACATACTTATGCACTAGTATGTAAACATTTAAGTACACAATTTCAAATACCTATTCCCTTTGTGGCGGACCAACACAAGTAGGACATGTGTACTTTGGTGGCAACTACTGCACGCCACAAGGCAAATAGCGAAATTTGCATGAGAAAATGAGATTATGAAAATATAACTGACTTCACCACTCATACATACATATTTTGATGGCTAATCTATGAGTACTCATTTTCTATTTTTCTTATTTTTCTATTTCTTATTTTTTATTTTTATTTGCTACCTATAATCCAATTTGAAGTTCATTCCAATTCTTCATCTTAGATATCAGCATTTCGTGGGATTCGGTGGCATAAATGCGCTTTTTATTCACATACATACACAATATATATATACATACATAATTATGCACAATGCAATACATGTGTGTGCAATGCATATGTATGTATTCCATATGTTAACTCTGTGCAGAAAAAGGGCTGGGACACTGTTTATTCTTTAAATTAAATCCATATGCAGATCGAGTGTATTTGTATACACACATACAAGCACACGAGTATTAATGTAAATGTGTTTTCACCAAATCACGATTTTAATTCAAAACCAAAGTACCTTTTGTGTCAACATTTGAATGCAATTCAAAGTTGGATTAAATATACAAATGTGCGAATGCGAATGAATTTGTGTTAGCATTGGGTGCTGCCCTTTTCATACCTTTTATGTACATGAAATGATTTATTCACTTAGATCCGAAGCATGTAAGTAGCAGAAGGAGAAACGATAGACCCAACGAAATTTAAACCGATCGTATCAGAGTCATCCTGAGCTGAGTTGATTTAACTATATCCGTCAGCCCGTCTGTCAGTTTAGAAATATAAACAATAAAATAGTCCCTTAAATTTTGAAATATTTCAACCAAACTTGGTAGGAAGATGCACCTATATGTTTAAGCGATCATTTGTCGGAAACGGCCGGATCGGGCGACTATAGCATATATACGCCCGATTTTTCAGATTTGAAATATACTTAAAATCGTGAAAGTTTGTATACCACACAAACATAATGAATTGCAAACTAGTTCTGGTTATCACCGAAATGGATCTAATATATCATGTAGCCCACAGACTACCGATTGTTTCAGATATGAAGTTTTGGAGGGGAATCCGGTAAAGACAGTGCAAACTACCTTTCTCCAACTGCCTACCATAGTAAAACACATATTACGGCCAAATTCATTTTTTTTATTCAACATAGTTCCCTTCAAGGGTGATGCACTGATTACATTGACCCTGACTTTTGTCGTAATACCATTTGTTATTTGCTTCAAAACAATATCGACGATCACGCCTTCATGCGACGAAAATTTCATCTCAGCGAGCACTCTGAGATCTGAGAACAGGAAGTAGTCGCTGGGGACCAGATCTGGAGAATAGGGTGGATGCGGATACAATTCGGAGCCCATTTTATGGGTTTTTGCCATTGTTTTCTCTGAGTTGTGACATGGTGCATTGTCTTGGTGAAACAGCAGTTTATTTTTTTTTTCGGTGATTTCGTCCTGAAAACGGTCGAATAACGCTATATAATAGTCGATGGTAATGGTCACATTCCTTTTTGAAGGTTGTCAATGAAAATTATCCCATGTGCATCCCAAAATACAAACGCCATAAACTTGTCAGCCGATTGTTGCGTTTTTCCACGCTTTGGAGTGGGTTCATCGTGTGCAGTCCACTCGAAGATTGTCGATTGGACTTCGGAGTGAAATGATAGAGCCATGTTTCATCCATTATCACATATCGAAGCCAAAACTAGGGTTTATTACGCTTGAACATCTCCAAACATTGCCCTGAATCATCAACTCTTCGTTGTTTTTGGTCAAAAGTGGGCACATGCATTGTACATATCTTTAGAGTGCCTGCTATTTTATTCAATTTCAAATTACGATCATCATTCAAAATCATTTTGTGGATTTTTTTCATATTTTCGTCGGTACCAACCTTTTTTGGGGCGTCCACTGCATTCACGGGACTCGGTGTTCTTTTCACTACGTCTAAACTTAGCATACCAATCACCGATGGTTGATTTTCCTTGAGCAGTATTCGTAAACTCATCATCAAGCCAAGTTTTTGCTTCAACTGTATTTTTCTCCATCGTTTTCGCAATGCCAAAAGTTGCTTACCTCAAAATGCTATAATTCACAAACTAATGATCCGATAGCTGTCAAATGTATACACACGTCTGTTGAAGATTAAGGCTAACTAAAAATCTGTATGGCTTTTATTCCGGGGACTTCCCAATTAACCTGTTACGGTCTAGATTTTGAAAGACGGGTTTATAAAGTGATTCAGGCTTTTACGTGTGCTTCCACTTAATGGAAAAGCGACTCTAATATGCTGAAGTCTAATTGGACTTAGAGGCAGACAATCTCCTCCTCCTCCTACAGCTCATGCAACATCTTCAGAAAGGGGACTCTAACCTACATGCTTGACCTCAAATTTAAAATATCAAACAAAAAAAATCGTTTACGTATTTTTAAGCAACGTTTGCCAGTATTTGCAAGAAGACAAGTTTTGTTTATATTTTCACTCGTCCTATCTGTAAATGAATTCGTTAAGTAGCAATTTGTATGTCCTGCCTTGTAACGTACTCGTGTACTGAGTGTGTTTGTCATCAAGGACCGGAATGTCCTCTTCCGCTTAGCTCTTTCCTGAGTAGAACTGTGACAATGCAATGATATTAAAATTTATCGTAACCGTTTCCAGTATTTTTATTGCTGTCAGACTATCAATTTGGATGAAGATATCGCTTTCAGAGTATTCAAAAAAAATCCGGCGCTCAATGCTGCTTGGTAAAGAGGTATAACTCTCCATTATTTTGGGTATTTTGACAACTTTAGTGACCCTATTGGAAAATCTGGCAGTGCTGCCACCTAATATGCAGCCACATCAAAGGGTATAATGTCAAGGATTACGTTATAACTTTTTTTCTATTTCTAACCTATGGTGGAATTCAGTATGTTATTATAACCATTGTTTCGGATCGTTAAAAATACTTAGCGACAATTTTAACTGTTCGAGTATTCGTTATGCATATTTTATTGATTTTTCGATCGCACAGAACCATTATTTTCGAAATAAAATTGCACTATTTGCAACCGTTGTTCAGGTGTGAGTCTATTCATGATGAATTGCCAAACCAAACTGAGAATAAATCAGTCGCCATCTTGAAAAGTAATGCCAACTTAAAGTTCTATACCTCTATAAAAAAAAAACCTTTATAAAAGTTGAAATAAAATACAAATCGGTAACCAAAAAAAAGCAAAGCATGTGTTTATCCCAAGATAAGGAAATAGCGCACTCTTAGTCAGTGGATAGAAGTTTGTTGAGAGAAGCCGAAGTTCCTTTCAACTTGAGTAAACAGTATTTCGAAAGTTATATTGATTACCCCAGATTTAGTTGAAGAAATTATTTCTCAACTCGATAGCTAACTAAAAGGCAGAAGAATAACGGCAATATCTACAGAAAAACAGGTGAATAATGCAATTTTTAAGTGTTTTCAGTATTTAATTTTATTAAGTTGATTGAAGGTTCTAACCACCTTGCCATTCTGCGGAACTGAAGGCTATCAACGTCCTGGCAGAAAGCAGTGGGGGATTGCCATGAGCCAGTCGTCCGTAAGCCGCTGTATACATAAAGTAATAGACGTTATTAACCGTTCGATGTTTTTCGCAAAGGTTAGGTTTCCTATGACTCAAACTCATCATTTGTTAGAGGAGCTATTGGCTTTATCGATTTCACTCCTGTGTCAATTCAACCACCATGGATACCATTCTATCAATGTGAAAATGGTAAGAGAATTTCTTTTTTAATTGTTGAACAACACAGTTAAATATATGTATTTTTTTCTACCTCTTTTCCTCCATTCTAATGAAAAGGAATCACCCAATCATTAGAGCAAGCGACAAAATTCGTTACTTAACAACTCGTCATATCGATGAAATTTAGAATTCCCCTACTGATTAGTAATTCTTTATTTATATTTTTTTTTTATTTTTTATTTTTTTTTATTTTTTTTTTTTTTGATAATTTAGTTTCCCAAAAATTATATGCCCAAATATTATGGCAATTAAAAAATTTTATAATCTACATTTTCTTCTTCACTTTGGTCATTAAATATATAAACAATTTCAACTACAACCTTGAATACCGTAAAAATTTAATTAATAAATTCTGAAGAATTATCACACTTCGGATACAAACTGGGCTACTTTTTCAAATTACCTCTTAAAAATCCCACAAAAAATCCTTCAAATAAATTCAAAAATTCCATTTTATTGTACTTCTTTTGATTTATTTCTCACTTGAACCAAAAACTTTCGGCCTAATAAATACCAAAATACCCACTATAATAATCCACACCCCTATGTATGAGTGTAGTTAACATATTTTATATCCTTTAGTAGTTACAAAAATTTATTTTTTATTTTTATTTTTATATTCATTTTTATTTTTTATTTTATTCTTTTTTTCACTTTCATTCGCAATCATTAAGCAGCATAAAAATGTTGCAATTTCCCACCATTTACTATGGGTGTCAAAAATTTCACGCTTGCAACACATTCCTAAATGGAAACTATCTATCTTTCAACAACAATTACGCTACGCTTCGCGCCTTTGGCCGCATTTCAAACGAAGTGCAACACTGCCGTGCCTCACCGCGCCGCAACAATCATTGCTGTTGCCATTGCCATAGTAACAGTTGCGCTGTAATCACGCGATGCTTTCAAGCGAAGCATTAGCGCAGCAGCAGCAGTCGGCAAAAAGGAAAATCGTTTATGCTACGTTAGGCGGCGACACCGAATGAGGGCGAACAAATCCTTGCCACCAACTAACTAAAGCAGCCAAAACAGGTACACTTAAATGCACACATAAATAGATTGGATTGTAGTTGGTGGCAGAGGGGATAGAAGAAGGGGAGGAAGAATGATGAAGATGCTGGATGCTAGGTAACGATGACAGCCAACAGCTGCTGCACTCCGTTGCGCGCAAATTTGCTTTTGTTGTGTGTGTGTGTGTATGTGACAGCCACCATTAACGCTCATGCTTATGACAAGACCACTTGCACTTGGCAAATTCAAATTAAATGAACAGACTGAAGTGCATATATATGCATCTATATATTATATATGTATATTTATGTAGTTATATACACGTATACCTCTTTTGTAAGGTCAATATGTGGCGGCGCATCGCATGAGTGCAATGGTCCGTAACCACTCACCTACATTTGACTCGACTTTTCAAGCGATTTCGCGTTAGTAAAGTGCAAACTTTTCAAAAAACTATTCAAATTGTGCCTTTAATTAAAATACTTGCACTAAGCCAGATCCTGGCGAATACCAGCGCAAAAAAAGCCACGATCTCGAAGTGCAGTCATTAACAACTTTAACCATGAAGTGCGGCAGAAAAAAGTGAATGTTTGGCATTAATTCCGCATAAGTGGAAACTGAATTTGCGCGAATATTTAATTTATGCAATTCTTGTGGAGATTAAAAACCAACAAAAAAAAAAGAACAGAAAACAAAAAATTATGATTTATATTCCTGCATAAAAGCCTTTCAGACTCCTTTCAATTTGCTAGTAAATAATAAGAATATAAAATAAATTCTGGCTTTAAGCAAACTATTTTTTTTTTTTAAGTTTTTCATTTATTTTTTATTTTTGACTTAATTATTAATTAACTTCTTATATTTTATATTTTACTTCATTATATTTTATTTATATTTATTTATTTTTATTTCTTTTATTTCACTCAAAGTTAAATTAATTTAATTTTAAACTTACTTTATTTTTTTTATATTGTTATTTTATTTTTCTTCTATATTATTTGAATTTTTTTTACTTATTCAATTAAAAATGTATTTTATTTAATTTAGTTTAATTTCAGTATACATTTTTCTTTAAATAATTGTTTTTAACATTTAATTCAGTTTAATTTAATTCAATTTAATTTATATTATATTATATTAAATTATTTTATTCTAATTCAGTTTATTTTATATAATTTTAATTTATTTATTTTTTTTTAATTGATTTTTTTTTTTAATTTTTTTTAATTTTTTTTATTTTTTTTTTTTTATTTTTTATTTTTTTATATTTTTTTTTTATTATTTTTTTTATTTTATTTTATTTATTTTATTTATTTTATTTATTTTATTTTTTTTTTTATTATTTTCTTTTATTTTATTTTATTTATTATATTACACTTTTTTTTATTTATTTTTTATTTTATTTTTTATTTTTTTTTTTATTACTTTATTTTATTTTTTTATTTTATATTTTTTTATTTTATTTAATTTTTGTTTTATATTTTTAATTTAATTTTATTTTATTTTATTTTATTTTTTGGTATTTTATAAAATTTTCTATTTTATTTTATTTATTTTGAGTAATTTTATTTAATTTCATTTATATATTTTTATTTTATTTTATATTATATTATTTTATTTTATTTAAATTTGTTTTTGTTATATTTAATTTATTTTTTTTTTAATTTTTTTTGTTTTCTTTTATTTTACTTTTATTGTATTTTACTGCATTGCATTTTATTTTTATTTCTTATTTGATTTTTTTATATATTTTTTTAGTTTTATTTTTTTATATTTTTTTTCATAAACTTTTTTTATTTTTTATTATTTTTTTTAATTTAATTTTTTATTTATAATTTTTTTATTATTTGTATATTTATTTTATTTTTTTATTTACTTTTTTATTTTTTTAATATTTATTATTTCAATTTTATTAATTTTTAATTTTAATTATTATTATTATTTTAATTATTAACTTATTTGAATTTTTTTAACTTCATATTTTTTTTTTACTTTATTTAATTTAATTTTATTTATTATATTATTTTTATCTCATTCATTTTTGAAATTTCTTTAATTTTTATTTTTTTATTTTTATTTTTATTTTCTATTTTATTTTAAACTAATTGCCCAGCTCAAATAAATAATTCCTTTAAATCCACTCATTCGTTTATCAACTCCAGTTTCCTTCCATTTAAGCAGTTTCTTCCTAAATCACCTTTGACGTCGCTGCTACTGCTACTTGTATTGCAATTGCTTCCGCTGCCGCTGCCGCTTGTTGACCTTCAGTAGCAAGGTCGCGCTCTTTCATATCATATTCGTGCCATTGATTCGTGAATAGTTGCCAGCGCATTCATATGTGTGCTGCAATTAAATTGGTATTTTGACAATGATAAATTTCGAAATACTAAATAACGATTTGAACACCAACGACAATTGGCACTTCAATGACCTCAAGTCGATAATTTCTTTCATTGTGTTAGTTGTTTGTTTCTACCAAATTTCGAAGATTTATTTACTGGAATGCCTGTGGCTTTGGCTAATGATGGCTACATATGTGGAACAAGCCAGTTTTTTGCCAAAATTGTAGTTGCTAACTTTTGAAAAGCACTGAACTAGTCTTTATTTGGTGTTAAATTACCACGGAACTGGTCCCAACTGGAAGAAAAAAAAGCATAGTCAATTCTTGAAGCCTTAAATAATGATACTCACACAGATAGAAATTTTATAAGGAATTATTAATGATGGAAATTTTTGATATTTAAAAAAGCTTTCAAGATATTTAAAAAAATTTACATTAAAAACATATTAGCGGGCAAATTCTCAAGCTTAGTAAGAGAAATCTTCTGTGACAGGGAAATTAAAAAAAAAAACACTCACTGTATTTTAATTTCGCATTAAAAACTCCTTGCGTATGACTAACATTCAACGTCGTTGACAACCGACAGAATCCTTGACTAAGTGAAAGTAAGAGCACCAAGCGCTGGCATTTACATTCAATTTAACTTATGCAACTGAAACTTGATGCTGTAATTGAAACAAAAAGAGAGCGGACAAAAGGATGAGAATGAAAAACAAGAAAAAAGCATACAAGTGGACAAGCAAATGGCACAAAGACTATTATTTCGCACTAAACAAGTGAGTTTCCAAGTGAAAGCATTAGAAGAAAAAAATGTGCAAACCTTGCAACATTGCTCATTTTTGCTCGACTTCTTGCCACATTCTACATCATTTTGCAATGTAAATTTTTTGTTTGGTTTTTTTTTCACTCATCATCTACCATTTTTCTTTCCCTGCTCATTTTCATTTGCGTAGAATATTGTAGTCGAGCAAAAACGCACTTGAGCGTTATTTAATGAGCGTTCCGCCACAATAATAAAAACGAAATAAGAAAACGAGAAAAGAATAAAAATGCAATGACATATTTAACGTTGAAAAAATGACTAACCGGACACAAGCTAATACAAGCGTAGTAAAGGATCAGAATGGAGAAGAGGTAAAAAAATAAATGCTAAATCTGCATTATGAGTGCCAACCATACAAAAAACTGTTCTCGAGAAAGAAATATACTTATATTAAAATGTAAAAATTATTTCAAATTTCAAAATGAGAAAACTTTTATTTAGAGGTACTTTTTTCAGTAGCCTTTATTTTGACAGATTATGCGTGAGTCGCGTCAATCTGTCTTGTTTTTTTTTTTTTTTTTTTTGTTCAGTATTGTTTGGCATTTCATCATGAAAAGACTTACACCTGAACAACGTTTACAAATCATTCAACTTTATAACGAAAATTATTTTGGATAATAATCGACCGAATAGACTACGTTCAGCACGCAGTGAAGAAAACATAGCGGCCGTAGAGTGTACACGAAGACCGTGGAGAGTCGATTCGGCGCCGTTCGCAGCAACTCGGACTGACGTATGGAATGACTTGGCGCATTTTACGTCGAGATCTTAAATTAAAAGCATACAAAATATAGATTTTGAATGAACTGAAGCCACTCGATCTCCCCAAGCGACATCGCTTCTCGTGATCTCCGCGACATTTGGTTTCAACAAGACGGCGCAACTTCACACACATCAATCAATGGATTTATTGAAAGAACACTTCGGTGAGTCTTTGAAAATTGGAATCAACGAATGGACGTGGCCACGGCAAAGATTTGAAAGAGATAATCTTCAGAAAATAAATGCCAAAGAATGTTCCTTCGAATGATAGTAAACATTGCCCATTAAATTTGAATTGTGTGTGATTTTTTTTTTTTTTTCTTTAAAAAAGTAGAGCACCTCGAAATGGTTAAATTAAATTAAATTAAAATAAAGTTAAAAGAAACTAAATCAAATAATATATAACAAAATAAAACAAAAAAAGTAAAATAATGAAAATATATTAAGAAGAAATAAATGCATTAAAATCATAACTTCCCATACAAAATCCACATAAAAACTTTATCACATTAGTTTTAATAATTGCTATTTGCCAACACAAAACTTCTACACATAATTTGTTAACAAAAAAGTGCCAAGTAGTCATAGTCTTATTTGAGATTTTTTCCCTTGACTCCATAAATGTTTAAAAATTTATATGCAGCCTAAAAGGAAGAAGAAACAGATAATAAAGAAAAAATTTTTCATTAACACAAAGTTTGTCGTTGTCTATAAGTTGTATATACATACGTACAAAATTCATAGGTACACCCCAAACATTCCCTAAAAAGCCACCCTCAGCTATGAACAAAACAAATGAACTTAAAAGCAGAGACGAAAAAAAAAGTTTTCCTTTCTACAAAGTCATGAAGTTGCGTAGCGCTAAAAAATAAACTGTAAAAAGCCACGCGCTCGTTGGCGGCTTTTATTACACGTCTCCTGACAGTTGTCATTGTTGCCAACGACTAAACGTAATGAAATTATGGCTTTGGTGTTGTTGCTACAGTCACCGTTTGGCGACTGCGTCTGTGGCTGTGCTGCGGCTGTTACAGATGCCGCTAATGAAGGAACAAATGAAAGCGTCGGCGACGTCGGTGTTTATGGCTGTGTGTGTGTGTGCATGCGTTAGTTTGCAGTGAAAAGTTGAGAATTTCAGCAACAGTTCCCTTACTACTTTCCATACCTCTTGGGGGAATAACGAATTGTAAAATATACTTTTTGGTAGTAAGTCGTTGGGATGAAGGGAGGCTGTTGAAAAAAACATAAAGTTATGCTTTCCAAAGGAATTAGCATTATTAGCAAGAATTTATGTAAATAAATCTTTTCGCTTCCGGTTAAAACAAAAGTTATGAAAATTGAAATTTATTCAGATTTCTGTATGTGTAAGAGAACTAGCGTGGCTGACTGCAGATTCTCTGACTGAGTGTAAATTTTGTATGCTAATAATTGTTAAATGAGGTATTAAAGGAAAAAGTTAAAGAAAAACTGTGTTAAGGAGAAAAATTATTTTATACGTAGGTTAGTGAAAGAAAAATATGAAAACTAAATTTTTTGCAAATTTCTTCCATTACCTACAAATATGTATAAGATCTCAAGATAGATTTCAAGCATTTTTGAGCAGTATGTACATTTAAACAACGAGCATACCCACACTACTTCACTGCTCCTTGCTCGAGCATTTGAACAAAAACTATTTTCAGTAGTTTTTTATAATTTACTTTATGCAAAGCGTAAATAAATTTTGACAAACAAAATTGTTCTATTTTTATTCTGCTGAGAAGTTGGTTATTAAACGAGTATCGAACTCGTACTGTTTGGTATCCAGAACTCTAGTATATACCTCAAATATTTCAAAACTCCTAAAAAATTGTTCGAATCTGAAAAAAATTTCGACGATAATCTGGAGAGAGTAAAACCTTTTATGTTAAAAATTTTAATTAAATCTATAAAAAAAGTGTTAATCTCTTCTTCCAATCTAAAAGCGTTATTAAAATAATGGAGATTATTGATTTGTGGAAAAAAAAGTATTATTTTACAACCATTTTATTTTCACGAATTTCGAATAAATTTAACATGAATTTATACTTCGGAGAGAATAGCACAAAAAATATTTCTTTCTTTCAAAATATATTTTTCTAGATATTATACTTTAATATAAAAAGCAAAAACAATTCGATAATATCCAAGTTCTCTTGTTCTTCAATGAATAAATTAACAACCAAAAAGGAAAGACTAATTAAATAAATAAAAATGGAATAGAATAAAATAAAAAATAAAACAAAATAAAAAAATTGAATAAAATGAAATAAAATGAAATAAAATAAGATAAAATGCGACAAATAAAAACAAAATAAAATTAAAAAAGAAATATTGCTGTTTTCCGAATTAATTCTCATATCTGAACAAATCGATTATATGGGTGCTAATTGATATGGTCTTCCGATTTCGAGGATTTTTAGTCCCAATACTGATTTAACTTTACGAGAATAGAATACAAAATTTACTATCTTAAATGTTTTTTTTTTACGGATTTATGTGGTCAGATCTAGCCGGTTCCAACCAAGAAATGTAATAGCGCATCTGCTTATCAAGTTTGGTTGAGATATCTGAAAAACTGAGGGACTACTTTTCTTCAAAAAAAAGACGGACAATCTGACATAACTCGTCATTCTAAACTGGTATAATTAAAATATATATATATATATACAAAAATATAAAAAAATATAAAAATTTTATTATATTAAATATAACAAAATGAAATGAAACATATTCAAATAAACCAAAAAACTTAAAAAAATTGATAACGTAATAAATAAATAAAAATTAAATAAAAAAGTGTAAAATAAAATTGTAAAAAAACTAAATAAAATAAAATATATTACAATAAATCAAACCAAAATAAAATAAAACCAAATTTAATTAAAAAATGAAAGAAAATGGAATAAAATATTCAGTTTAAAACACACACAAATTGCCCTTTCAAATAAATCTCATGAACTTATAACGAAAAGTATTAACAATCAGAAATAAAACTAATTTAAATTAAATAAATAATAATAAAATAAAAAAATTAAATAAAGTACAAAAAATTAATTAAAAAACTTTAAGTAATATAAAATTAAGTAAAATATATGAAATATAACTAAAATAAAATTAAATAAAATAAAATATAATAAAATAAATAAAATTAAACAAAATAAAGGTAATTTAAGTAATTAAAACAAAATGGAATGCAATAAAAGGAAAAAAAATATAATTTGTTAAAAGAAAGCACAAATAAAAGGTTATTTATTTAGTGGCTTCGAAAGTGCAGATCTGTATTTTGACATTTGTCAATCTTAACTGTCAATCGCTTAACATCCGCACAACGTGTTAAAATGGTGAAATCTACTGCCGAAATGGTGATTCAAACGTGGCCATGTTTCGTGCTTGAGGAGGAGATTATTGTGCACATAATCGTCCAACTACTCAATCAATAGGTAAAATTTACAGAAATTTGAGGGGCACTGGATCGGAAACAGATATTGTAAGGCCTGTGTATCATCGTTTTGCCCGTTCCACCTCAAATATCGCCGCTGTAAATGAAAGTGTAGCCCAAGACCCGACATTCTCAAGAGCTGGGACTTTCTTAAGGCACATTATGGCGTATTTTGCACTTGGACTCACACCTACATCCGTACAAACGCATCAGCTGAAACCAACTAACCATTAACAACCCAGTAGTTACGTCGATTGGGTGCTTGAACAACAAGCGTGGACCGCGATTTTTCGAACAAAATTTTCTTCAGTGACGAAGTAAATTTTTCACTCGGTGGGTATGTAAATAAACAAAAATGTCACATTTGCGGCTCCGAGAATCTTCAAATAATTGAAGAGAGACCAAAAAAAAAAAAAACTTCCTGTCTAGTGCGTTGCTCCCGAGATGTGATTTTACATTACTTCTTCGAAACGTTAACGCCGAGGGCGTTATGGTCGTAGGATAACCTCTTTGTAGCCTGCAATTGAAGAACATGACTTGAGCAATATGTGGTTCCAACAAGATGGTGCTACATGCCACACAACACGAGCGAATAGGGCTTTATTGCGAGAGAAATTCCCCGGCCGCTTAATCTCACGTCTTCGCGATGTCAATTGGTCACCGAGATCGTGTGATTTGACACGATTGAACTTTTCTTTGTTGGTCTACGGGAGAGAACGTGTTATGGTTGAGATACCGCCCAATATATGTCAAAAAGTGCTCGCAAATTACCTCAAAAGGATATAAGTTCACAAAAGTTCACGAGGTGGTCATTTGAATGATGTAGTGTTTCACATATAATGTCAGGTTTCAAACTTTATAATAAAAAAGGAATTTCAGGAAAAAATATTTTAAGTACATTTTATTTATGTTTATTTTGGAAACCGAAAAATGGTTAAAACTGTACAATAAATAAACTACAATAAAATAAATCAAGATAAAATAGAATAAAAATGAAAATAAAACAAATTTAACAAAAACAATAATATAAAATAAAATTAATTAAAACAAATGTACATAATATCATATCGAATTAAAATTATTTTATTTATTAAAATAAAATAAAATAATTTAATAAAAAATAAATTTGAAAAAATTCTATTGCAAAAAAAAAATAAGACAAAATTGAAAAAAATTAATTTTTTATACATATTCTATTTCATTTTATATTATTTTATTTTAATTTTTTCCAAATTATTTTATTTTATTTTATTTTATTTTTTATTTTGTTCTATTCCATCAAATTAAAATAAAATCATTAAAATAAAATTAATTATAATATAAAACAAAATACATAAAAAGTAATTAATTAAAATAAATTATTAAATATTAATTATTAATTATTAAAATTTTAAATTAAATATGAACTTAATTAAATTAATATATGTAATTAAAAATAAAATAATATAGAATGAAATGAAAAATCAATATAAAGTATTTTAAAAACATCAATTGCATTAACTATCCCAAAAAGCAATGAAATTTAATGGAATATTGAAACAAGTTTATTAAGCAGACAAAATTTCGAACATTAAATGCTTCAATTAATAAATTTTTAACATTATTTTTAATGTTTTCTTTAGTTAACTTCATTTACCCTTTCTCTTATGACTGATCTGTGACAAAATGTTATTTTACTTTGCACTTTAGTGAAAGTGTGTGAAGTAGTGTGTTGTTTTTGTATTGAGACGATCAAAAATAATTAGTTGACATTTTCCAATTTATATTTTTATTGTTGGTTAACTAGTGGTTTTTCCAAAGCTGTTGTAAATCAATTCAATTGGCAAAATAATAAACATTTTTATGACCTATTTAATGGTATTTTCCAAAGAAGAAATTTAAAAACTATTAAACGAAGGAATGTGTGGTGTTTTGGCAATTACTTTGTACATATGAAGCATGAAGTTGAACATAATATAAAGTATTTGTTATGCGCTTTCGCTGAAGAAGAAATAAAATTAATTTAAACTTCTGGAAAATCAAATTTTTCGAAATTTCTTAACTTGTAAAATGAGAGATAATAACAATTTTTATGTCAAAATAATTATGAAAATCTTTACAGCTGAAGATAAAATTGTGTTCTACAAATGTTGCTAAACATTTCTTTAGTAAACAATTTTTGAAACAAGATATTTTCAAAAATATTGCTACACATAAGATGTTGCTAAAAAATATTGCTAAGCATAAGATGTTGCTAAGCAACAGATTTGGCAAAAAAAATTCACATGGATTTTTTCACAATTTTAAAGCTTTGGTTTAAATTTTAATCTTATCTTATCTTCGCATTCATTAAAAAAGAAGAAATTTACGTTGCATCCGTGTGCTGAGTTTAAATGTTTTTTAAATGTTAAACATAAAGGAAATTACATTAAATTCACCGGACAGAGAAGAAGTTTATGAGCGAACGTAATTGGTAATGGCAAAAGAAAGTGAAATTTTAAAGTAATGTTCGTATACATTGAGGAGTAGGTAAGTGTGTATTTGTGCTGCATTTCGCTTCAACGCCTCAATTTCCAACCAAAAGCTACTACTAAAGACTAAGCTCTGACGCCAGCTAAGCGTTAAATTCAACAAGCATTCTTAGCATATTAATTAGGCCAGGCGGACCAATGTTGACCATTAATTTGCAGTTGGGAAATTTTCCACAAATTTTTAACGAAAATGAGGAAAATGAAAAATGGAAAAGAAAATATTTTAAAAACATTATTGTGTATTTATTTAGCAATTTACTTTCACAGCGCTTCCCTCTTCTGTCTTATCGTGAACAATGGGAATTACGTGGCATTCCTCTTTGGCGCCTACAAACCAACTAAATTTATGCCGCCATTAGAGAGACTACACGTTTCGCGCCTGCATGTTGCTAGCGAGGCCCCCACCGTGGCCACAAGGAAAGCGAAAGAACAACGGAAAGTATGAGTCACACACAAACAACATAGTTCAGGCGCTTTCCATAAAGTGGACTAAGAAGCTTCTCCCGTACAATTTTGCCTGCGTACTTTCCAGGTGCTAAGATTGCTCATGAACTGATTTGCACTTTACGGTTTCACCAGCAAACAAAAAGAAAGAAATTAAAATTCAAGCGAAAATTTACATAATTGTCTGCTGCAGGCGTACACCGGCGGCTAAAATACAGAACTCAACACCACGGAATTTTCTGAATTTGAAACAAAAGCACAGCACGAAATAACTGGTGTTGATGGTAAATGTGAGCAACATATCACTTTGTGCATGTATCTTTGTGAATAAAAGGAAGTCGGATAAGTTTAAATGGCGCTTTTAGCAGTTTTGGTAGTAAATTAAAATGCACTAAGTGAAAAGTGAGGAACGATTTACATACATACATACATATGTAAAGAATATACGATTACTTATGTCTAATTTGTAACTATTAAAAGCAACTTCCTACTCAGGTTCAGCTAATAATTTAATTTATTTTTTTTTTACTTTTTTTCTATTAAATTAATTCTTTTATCTTATTCTATTTTATTTTATTTCTTTTTCTTTTGTTTTATTTTTTTATCTTATTTTATTTTATTTTATTTTATTTTACTTTATTTTATTTTATTTTATTTTATTTTATTTTACATTATTTTATTTTATTTTATTTTATTTTATTTTACTTTATTTTATTTTATTTTATTTTATTTTATTTTATTTACTTTATTTTATTTTATTTTATTTTATTTTATTTTATTTAATGTTATTTTATTTTATATTATAATATTTTATTTTATTTTATTTTATTTTATTTTATTTTATTTTATTTTATATTACTTGATTTGATTTTATTTTATTTTATTTTGTTTTATTTTATTTTATTTTATTTTATTTTATTTTATTTTATTTTATTTTATTTTATTTTATTTTATTTTATTTTATTTTATTTTATTTTATTTGTTTTTATTTTATTTTATTTTATTTTATTTTATTTTTTTTTATTTTATTGTGTTTTATTTACTTTATTTTATTTTATTTTATTTAATGTTATTTTATTTTATATTATATTATTTTATTTTATTTTATTTTACTTTAATTAATTTTATTTAAATTATTTTTTTATTGTATTTTATTTTATTTTATTTTAGCTGATTTTATTTTATTTTATTTTATTTTATTTTATTTTATTTTGTTTTATTTACTTTATTTCATTTCATTTTATTTTATTTTATTTAATGTTACTTTATTTTATATTATATTATTTTATTTTATTTTATTTTACTTTATTTTATTTTATTTTATTTTATTTTATTTT
The DNA here is from genome assembly GCA_030068015.2 of Neoceratitis asiatica. NCBI lineage: Eukaryota > Metazoa > Arthropoda > Insecta > Diptera > Tephritidae > Neoceratitis > Neoceratitis asiatica. The sequence goes on along the minus strand of CM061526.1, from coordinate 51,636,974 downwards.
ATTTTATTTTATTTTATTTTATTTTATTTTATTTTATTTTATATTATTTTAATTTAATTACTTTATTTTATTTTGTATTATTTTATTTTATTTAATGTTATTTTATTTTATATTATATTATTTTATTTTTTTTTAATTTTACTTTATTTTATTTATTTTTTTAATTTTTTTATTTTTATTTTATTTTTTTTATTATAATTTTATTTTATTTTTTTTCTTTACTTTATTTTATTTTATTATATTTTATTTACTTTATTTTGTTTATTTATTTTTATTTTTATTTTATTTTATTTTATTTTATTTTGTTTTATTTACTTTATTTTATTTTATTTTAATTTATTTTATTTAATGTTATTTTATTTTATATTATATTATTTTATTTTATTTTATTTTACTTTATTTTATTTTATTTTATTTTATTTTATTTTATTTTATTTTATTTTATATTATTTTAATTTATTTACTTTATTTTATTTTGTATTATTTTATTTTATTTTATTTTATTTTATTTTATTTTATTTATTTTATTTTATTTTATTTTATTTTATTTTATTTTATTTTATTTTATTTTATTTTATTTTATTTTATTTATTTTATTTTATTTTATTTTATTTTATTTTATTTTATTTTATTTTATTTAGTGTTATTTTATTATATATTATATTATTTTATTTTATTTTACTTTATTTTATTTTATTTGATTTTTTTAATGTTATTTTATTTTATATTATATTATTTTACTTTATTTTATTTTATTTTATTTTATATTATTTTATTTTATTTTATTTTATTTCATATTAATTTATTTTATTTTATTTCTTTTTTTTTATTTTTTTTATTTTTTTTTTTTTTATTTTTTTTTTTTTATTTTTTTTTTTTTTTAATTTAATTTTATTTAATTTTATTTTTTAACTTTTTTTTTTTTTTTTTTTAAAATATATAAAGGTATACATTAAGTATCGGTCGTTTTACAACAAAATACTTAATACTATTGTTATAACTGATAAATTATATACTGTACATTGGTTATGAATAACAATAAGTACATGTTTGAAGGATACAAGAATCTGACTACAATTATTATTAATATATACATATTTCTTTTAATTATTCTATGTTTAAAAATTTTCTAACTATTGAAGTAGTGGATAATATAATAGCCTTCTGTATCAGGTGTCGCTTTTCAGTCATTTTTAATTTATCTAGACTCGTGTTTAAATTTTTCGGAATAACTCCCGTAGATGATATGATAATTGGAATTATATCGACGTTATCTAGTCTCCACATTTCCTTAACTTCGTGCGCTAAATTGAGGTATTTTCTACACTTTTCTGTGTAGCATTCTTGCAGGTTGTGCGTGTTCGGCACTCCTATGTCTATTAGCAGGGCCCTTTTTTGGTGTTTCTCGATTACAGTTATGTCAGGTCTGTTGTGTGACGTGGGATGATCCGTCAATATTGATCGATCCCAGTATAGTTTTGTTGAACTGCTTTCTAAAACTGTTTGGGGGTTGTATTTGAAATACGGACATTCCTCCGTAATTAATCGGTATCTGAGTGCTAAGCATTGATGCACGATTTTTGCGACGTTGTTGTGTCTTGTCAGATATTCGGTGGCTGCTAATGGAGCACATGCGCCTGTAATGTGGTGAATAGTTTCAGGAAGTCTTTGGCATCGTCGGCATAAATCATTTTCAATGGCCGCACGGATGATATATTTTTTATAGTTTTTAGTTGCAATCACTTGGTCCTGTATAGCGCACATAAAACCTTCGGTTTCAGCAAAGATTCCTGGTCTGTTTAGCCAGTCGTTGGATGCAGTTGAGTCTATTTCCGGTTGATCGATTGCATGTGGATATTTTCCGTGGACTGACTTCATTTTCCATTGTAAAATTAATGACTGAAAATGCTGAACGTCTGATAGGATATCACTCGTTGAGGTGTCACTTAAATTTAGCGGGGTGTATTTCACATCTGACTGGCATACTACTTTATGCAATTGGCTTTGTTGCTTATGAAAAAACAGCCTGAGGTTGTATATACACTTTTGGTGTACATGTTTGATGTCTGCCATTCCTCGCCCTCCTTGTCTTCGTGGTAAGTAGACACGTTCTACGGCTGATTTCGGATGATGTATTCCGAATTTTGTAAGTAATACCCTTGTCGTCCTTTTGGCGTTTTCTAGGTCTGTGTCAGACCATTTCGTCGTTCCAAACGTGTATGTTAACACTGGGATAGCAAATGTGTTTATAGCTTTAAATAGGTTAAAACCATTAAGGTGAGACTTCAACAAGCTTTTCACTCGCCTTACATATTCCTCCGTTGTTGTTCGAACGATTTCAGAATGATGCATTCTTTTTGCTTGAGTCAAGCCAAGGTATTTGTATGTATCATTCTCTGACATGGCACTAATCTTTTCACTGTTTGCTAACTCAAAATCTCGCATAATAATCCGACCACTTTCTACACTAAGTCTACGGCATTTTTGTGTACCAAATGACATTTTAATGTCATTGGAGAAGTCTTCGGTCAGTTCCAGTAATGTTTTTAGCTGACGTTCATTTGACGCATATAGCTTAATGTCATCTATATATAATAGGTGGGAAAGCTTATGTTGAGATGAACGTGGTCCTTTTATGTTGAAACCGTAGTTTGTTTCATTTAATATTGATGAAAGTGGGTTTAATGCAAGGCAAAACCATAAAGGGCTCAGAGCATCTCCTTGAAATATACCTCGTTTAATAGGTATTGGAGCTGTTATTATGAGGCCTTTTTTGTGCGTTAAATTTAGAGTTACCTGCCACGAGCTCATCATTTTTCGCAATAGTCGTTTAACATTTGGGGATATTTTATAAATGTCTAGCACTTCTAGGAGCCATGAGTGTGGAATGTTGTCAAACGCTTTAGTGTAGTCAATATAAGCAG